>JAOPFQ010000001.1:8195000-8795000 GCA_030064505.1 Chouioia cunea
AGACATTCTTGCTGTTTTCTTCTTCTTCTTGTTCGCCGCTTGAGTATACACACTTCTCTCTCTCTCTCTCTCTCTCTCTCTTACTTTTGGCCAGACAAGATTGCAAGCGTGTGCGAACGAACACACGTCGAATGTCGACCCTATATACTTTGAGACCGAGAAGCTTGCGAGTCTATAAGGGACGCTATTAGTTAGCATCTGTGGAGAGTGGTTTTTTCGGATTAATAATCTTTCAACGCTGTGTACGTTAAAGTTACTCGTGATTGTCCACTAACCGTCGAATGATGTTTTTTTTGCAAATCGCTTACTTGTTTGAAAACAAAGAAATTCCAACATACAAACTGACAAGCTTCTTCTCTTAACTGTGTCTCGTAAGACTACTTTGAATTTCCAGTTATTTAACTCAAACACAAATATATGAATCAATCTTGAAAACGCCGCGCTAAAAATCTCCACAATTAACTATACAGTCAATTTTGTTTCTCTCTATTTTTTAAGTTTTTGAATAGCTCCACTTCTTTCTTGTTCAACGGAGTAAAATTATAAGCGGCTCGCACGCCTGCAAAAGTGCTTTGTTCGTTCGCTGCACAGTAATTCATCTTCTTCAGAGCCAGACGCTCTCTAAAATTCCTAAACCAAGCATGGCCTCTCTTGAAAAATCCAAATTGCCGAAACGTTAGCCAAGAAAAAAAGAATCTCTGCACTGCAAAATAATAGCCATAATAATAATAGTAATAATAACAATAACAACAACAGCAATAAACAAGGTAATCGAAGATTGAACAAAAATATACAATGCAAACATTGTTATATTAGGCTGTATTGGATACACTCGTTACTCGGCAGTCGCACAGCAGCATCGACAAGTTAATCGTCGAGTGCGGGACGAAAAGTTGGCTCTCAGCCTACACGACGACAGTCCAAGTGTCTTATAATATTTCGAGTCGTTGGCGCGCAATTGACACACGCGACGAAGGTGTTTGTTGACGCGTCGTTGTCGTCGTCGTCTAAAATTTCGTTTTCCTCGCCGACTGTTTGTTGCTAATTATACAGGTGACCGTATATAAAAGCACTCATAATTCAATTTGTAAAAGCTCTCTCTCTCTCTCTCTCTCTCTCTCTCTCGTTAGTTTGCTCGCAAGGTATTTTTGTTTACACCATTCCGGCACTGCGCGTCTCAGTTCGATATTGCATTTTCCGTCCCACCCAGGACTTTATTTTTCTTCCGTTTCTTCTCTGTTTGTTTGTTTGTCTCTTGACCTTGTTTCGATTGTTCGTGCTACTGTTGCGAAATTCTACGTGAACAAGATAAATTGTACTCGTTCGCGAGTATTTTATTTTGTCCTATAAACTTAGCGCGTGAGCAATGACAATTGTACGGCTGTTTATATTTCGTTCTCAAAGGGGAAAGGAGATTGATGCTTCGACGCTTTGAGGGCAGACTACGATTATTTTTATGCTCGAGTTATCTAACTATTCTTGTATGGCTAGGTTATGGCTTCGCTCGAATAAACTGCAATTGTTCAATTATACGCAAGAGATTTATCAAGTTCCCTAGATTTTTCGCCTATCTTTTCGCACTTTGTAGTTAATCCAATTGCCAAGAAAACGGTATTTTGAGAAAAATATAAAAAGCGAGATAGATAGTCAGAGACGGAGATGACCATTTATTACGCCAGTGCGTCGGAGTCGGTGTGACACACGACAAAGTAGCATACGGCCTCGGTAAGAGTAAGCGATCGAGCGAGAAAAGGAGTGGTTGGCCACCCCTGGCCTGGATACCAGCGCGTGTTGTTCAACCCCCCCCCCTCCCCTCCGCCGTGTGTGAAAGTATTCACGAGAGCGCGTAATATACGTGAGCAGTCTCTCTCGTCTGCGCGTGTGTGTCATAACGTCTGCAATACAAACACACGCTTAGAGCTCTACTCTACTGAGGAAGTTAATAGCGAGAGTGCAAATCTTTACGATTGTTTTCGTCTCTTTTTTTTTTGAGGTGGCAAAAGGTTTGCGAATGAAAAAGAAAATCATAGCCACCGCTCGCTGATGTATGTACCGTTAGGACACCGCTGCTGTAGCCGCTACCGCGGTTAGTGTGGCAGTGTGTTAACCGAGCCGCAATCTCTCTCTCTCTCTCTAGGCGTCGCCAAGTCTAGTCACTATAATGCGCGCACGAAAGGATTATTCCATGATGTAATGCTCTTTCTACTAGTTGCGGAGGGATGACAAACGATATCGGACTTGTTTTTTTCTTTTTAAACGTACGAATACACCGTGCGAAAATTCATCCAAGTTACAATTAACCTATTTGACAGCTCGATTATTTTTGTAAAAGAGACAAGATGATAGTGTGCTAGTTTTATTTTTGTAAGCTTGATATACATTTGACGAAAGTAGAAATCCAATGTGGTATGAGAGCATCGTTTGATCCGTACAGTTTGCGTTAGACGGTACATTAAATCATGAACATTTGTACGAACGAATGATGGGCTCGCGAAGATAGATATTACGTCTATTCGTGAAAAAGAGATAAGGGGGAAAAAATAGAAAAGCAGTAAAACGTTAACTCGCAAGTTGAAAATGACAGAAACACAAGCTCGCAAATAGAAAGATAGCCGATAAAAGTGTGCTGGCGTATATCGCGACGATAAAAGTACGACGACGACGAAGAAGCTACAACCACATAAAACACGAAGAGATATACAGTTGCGAGCTTCGGTAAAATTCTAAAATTGTATCCGACGGATATCTTTTGGAATTGCACTTGTGCTGCGGTATGTGGGCTTTTTTATATTTTTTCTCTTTACCTGTTCACGTACTCGACAGATCGACGTGATTATTCAACAACAATATTCGTTTCTTGGTTTCTTATATTCTATCGGTTTATATAATGACCGCAAAAAAGAAAAGGAAAATTTGAATTGTGCTCTACATTTTACCAGAGTCACTCAAAACATTTGTGAAAATAACTCAATTTGTCAAAGTAACAGTCGCAACATTAAACGTTGTTTGTGGGCTCCCAAATTATTCACAGCTTAAAAGAGAGAAAGAGAGTGAGTGGGGGGGGGGGGAGGAAACAAATACCAATCGATCGCTCATCGCCGCCTGTGACACGCTGACACTTCGCGTTAAAAGACAATTAATCGTGAACGACAACCTAGACCCATCGGCCCAATTTTTGCTCGAGCCAAAGACTAACACGTCAAGCGGAAGACTCTAATATACACAACGCTTTATTATCTCGTAGACAATTGGGAACGACAAAATACGTAGCCAATTGAAAAGCGCGTAACAAAGCAACGAGCCTCAACGTCCGATAATCGGATGAGAAAAGAAAAGTAACAAATACAAAGATGGAGCGCGCACCTGTCCGAGTAATATTTACGCAGGGTAGTCTAGTTGTGACTAAGATGCGTGTATTATTGATAAGTTGCACCATTCTCTCTCTCTCTCTCTCTCTCTCTCTCTCTCTCTCTCTCTCTTTCTAGAGGATAGATTAGCGTTGACTTCTTCTACTGGGATGACCGCTCGTACCACCTACTACGCTTGTTTTTATTTTATTTTCTTGTCTTTTTCGTCTCATTTATCGTATTTTACTAACTCTACTGTTATTTAACAGTTAATAATAAATTATCGGAACATCTTATTGAGTTGATTGATCGTTGTTTGAGAGAGTTTGGCTTCGTTTGATGCTTCAGATTTTGGCTGGCACACATTCGTATGGAATAACTAGAAGAGACTTTCAGAAAATGAAAATCTGAAACGGAGTTTTGACGCAATAGAATCATCGGTTGAGAAAAGAAAAAAAAATGTTAATTAAGTTGTGTAGTTTATTGCGACGTTGATTAGACACTCTGAAACTAGTAGTTTACGATAATTGGTACCTCATTATGAACTGATGCGAATCTGACAATTTACGATCGAAATGTAAATTGAATTTACAGTACGACGAGTGTCAATGCAGTGAAATAATTGATATAAAAATGAAAAAAATTGAAGTCTATCGATTCAGGTCACTTGGATGAAAAATAAGGACGTTAATGTTAGCAAAGAGTGACACGAATTCAACCGTGTAAATTATTTGTTAATTACCATTGATATTGAATAACTTGCATCTATCATTTATCCCGCAACAGCTAAACCATTAAAGACAAAACGAAATAAAAATCGAGATTGTCGATGCACTCTCCACGCAAGCTTTATAAATGCATTGTTTCTACGCGAAGTAAATCTTTTACTCAAATTAAAGCCAAGAAGCGAACGCTCTCGTTTTCTTTTATTCGATTCAACTCGAGCGCGCATTATTAGCCCTTTGAATGCGATCTCTCTCTCTCTCTCTCTCTCTCTCTCTCTCTCTCTCTTCTACCCCCTCTTTACAAATATATCGCTCGCAACAATAGAACGTATTGTTCTATGCAAAGTAGATCTGCTTCGCTTCGCGATAAAAGCTTGCTTTTGTTTATTCTCTTTTTTTCCGCACTATCAAAGTAGGTTACAAATAATATGAATTTGCGATACAAAAATAAAGCATCTCTATTGCAGATTCCTCGCGCATCTACTTCCACGAATAAACGCAGAATCGTTATCTCCTAGTCTCTCTCTCTCTCGTACGCTTTTATTTTCTCACTGACCGCGCGTCGTGATATTTTTTATTCTCTCTATTCGTATCTCCTCTCGATTTCCCATTTCCATTTCGGTTTCCTTCGTCACGCGCGCGTCTCTTTCTCTCTTTTTCGAAGCGATATGTTATTGTCGTTCAAGTGAATTTAGTTTACTATAAACCAATAGAATTGATAAAAATAATTCTGGAGATCTCGAAGTTGCAGAGAAAGAAAATGCATCTTTTTCCGATAAAACGAACCAAAACCTAAGAATTCAAAGTGTAAATAAAATCTAGAAATAGAAGGAAAAACGACTATTTAGAAAAGCCATTGTCGTATTTTCGGTTGGAACATTTGAAACAGCCATTTTCCTGCGGCAACTAGGTGCACATTACAAGCGAGAGCATGCCACAACAAAATAATACAAGCACTGTACACTAAACCGCGAGCATGATTTCGTCATTGGTGATCGCATAATAATTATCCACGGTTAACGAGGCGACATTCAAGCGGAAATCACACGAATGTTGTATGTACGCGCGTGTGTGTGCCTTTGGCTTTGACGGTGCTGTTGCTGCTGCTGGGGAGGGCTAGCACCACCACGTATATGCAGTTGCGCGCGCCGATCGATTCGCCGGACTGTGGAGAAAGAGAGAGCGAGTGAGAGGAGGAGGAACTCTGCAACCGGGAGGGTAGATAAGCGACTATACAGAGACCTGCAGCTCCTCTTTCTCTCTCTCTCCCGTTCGTTAATGTTGCCGGCAGCGGCAGACGCGCAATGGAATATACATGCATGCTTTTTTCTTTTTTTTTTTTTTTTCAAACCGAACCAACGTCAATTTAAATATGCTCAAAGAATATTGGAAAAAGGCCGACGTTCGAGTACTTGCTACTACTGCTGTTAGTGGTATTAGTGTATATGACATGCCTAATATCAGCGTCCCGACACGACGACTTAATTATTAACCGAAACGTTGCCGAGAAGCGTCCGTCTAGACCCCCCGGAGATTTCTCCATTTCAAGCGCTTGCATTATTTCGTGGTGAATTTCGGCTTTCCGCAAATCTTATTGCTTGTGCCATCTTTGCTTGTTCATTCGACTGGTAATTATTTATTATAATCACTTTTTTCGTCGGTACTTGGGACAAATTCAATCTTGCAGATGCAACCGTTCGAATAATTCCTTCTCGTTCTCGCGTCACGGTCGAAATAATACGTAAACGTAGCTTTTTTTATTAATTTCAAGTGAAAATATACCGATAATCGTGACTGAAGAACAATAGCTGCAAACAAAAATTCAGCGTGCACATAACGAAGGAGAAACGATCGTGATAACGAGAAAAGGAAGAACAACAAACAAAAAGTCAGAAGAGTGTCGTTTCATGGGATGAAAATTTTTGCCCTCGGACAAAAAACAAAAAAAAAAGAAAGAAATGATGCCCGTGTAGCTGAAGTAAACAATGCTGGTAGTGTCCGACGAGTCTCTTCTTTTTCTACTTAGCGTGGTAGACGTGCGCCGTTCGAATTTGGTACTGCTACGCCGAGAAGCTATAGACGTAACAAAAAAACCAGCGACACTTCATGATTTCCCTTGGTTGCAAAAGAACTGATACTAGTCTTTTTCTGAATAGTAAAGAGATTGCGTATTTTTAAAAAAGGTAGTTTTTATTAAAAACGAGAGCGTGGATAAATGACGCTGAAAATTCTTTTCGTTAAATTTACTTTTCGAACCATTTTTCAAATAATATCAAAACAATTCACTGTCTAACGGATCTTTTTCTCTTCGAACTCCTGCAGCCTCATTTATATATGCAGTTAAACGATAAAATGGAAATCCTTCAATTAAGAAGAATTTCTTGGAATATTTATCCAATATAACATTGAAAATCAATCGATTTTTTACAAGTGTCAGAGTTCTCTTTTAACTTCGAAAATTCACTAAAAACCCCTTAACATTCACTCCTTCGGAAATAAAATAAAAAGAATCTCTCTGCCCTCGTTGGAATAACGACAACAACAACAACAACAACAACAACGAGACACAAGCGAGCAACCAAGTAAAAAAAGCTTGGTGCTTTGTGCATCCCAAGCGCGAGGTTGATGCCCGGGTCTCTCTCTCTCTCTCTCTCTGGTCTGATGCTAGCCTGTATCGACCGGCCGGCGTGCGTCCCGACGCTCCTGCTCTTGCTCTCTCTCTCTCTCTCTCTCTCTCTCTCTCTCTCTCGGTGGCGGCGGCGCAATCGCGAATATATAACATCTATTTTATGCACCTCTCTTTCGTTCTCTCTGCACGTCAACACTGTGCTGCCCATCGCAATATTTCAAAGCCGAGAGATTTTCCAAAATCAATGTTACGATTGATCGATTTGAATTGATTCCCAAGCAAAAGTTCAATTGGTATTTCATCGGCGAACATCTCTTATTTGCGGCTGTATTCAACCATATCTGTGGATAATTCACATGGCTAAATTTTGAACATGATTCGTCGACTACACACCAGCAACTTTCCTTAACAAAAAATAGCGTGTTTTCGTTAAAATCGGTAAAAAACAATGTCGTTGTCTAACAGGGCGTAGAAAGCGCGCGCGCGCGAGAGAGAGAGAGAGAGAGAGCAAGTACGAGCGATGGGGTTAAGAGAGCGGGTGCTTTAAAAGCCGGCGGCGGTGGTGGTGGCGGGGTTGCACCTCGTGGAAGAGGGGGAGTGTACGTGTGTGCGCGCGCCGGTAAAAGATAGAGAAAGAGCGACGACGACGACGACGACGACGACGAGGTCGGCGAACTCTGGGTCGATAGCCGAGCGCGCGCGTGCCGAGATGGCGCGTGGCGCCGCCACCGTTGCAGCCACCCCACTCTCTCTTCTCTCTTGTATACGCCACCACCTGCAATCTATGCTGTCTCATGCACATTTTCATTGTACTTCTTTTTCCTTCGAACCCTCCGTTTCTTTAGTTTTTTGGCGATGACTTCAAGTGCTTGTATTAATCAACTGGGATATTCGGGTATAAAATTAGCATTTTTTTGGAAGAGATGCCATTTAACAACGATGTTTTGTCGTGTGTAATATTGCCTTGCTTTGTTACACCGTCTAATTTGTACGAACATATTGAATTGGATCAACGGAACATCGAGCAAAGCTTAATCTTTGATTTCTGTATGCATACACGGTGCTTAAAATGCTATTAGTGATGTCGATTGACGTTGGTTGGTCGTTGTCGCGTTAGAAACATTGATGAAACACAAGATTATTGTATTATCCGACACCACCCTTCAAACGCCTCGTTATTCATTCTACGGCAATTTGGAAGATGCAAAAGCATTCCACTACGTACACACCTATACCCATATACACACTTATCAATATACTCGTACGTACACAACCCTTAATTTTTACGGTCGCACGACAAAAACAGACATCTTGCTCACGCGGGGATAACTCGCAAACGTTCGTTCACCTTTGTGCCCAATAAGTAGGCTTTTCCAGCACGTACTCCACGCCAATCTTACGCAATGCCCTACTGGCATTTCCGCGAGATACATCGACGGAAAGAAATAAGCAAATCCTTTACTCGGCCCACTCGACTTAAAATTTGACAAACGATGAGCTGCAATGTGTAATTGTGTATGTGCGTGCAAGGGGGAAAAATGTCGGACCTCTGAGAAAGCGCGAGCGCGCAGGTCAATGGCACGTATTAGAGATTTGTTTTTCTCGGGTTGTTTATGCGCTTTAACGTGCCGCGGATGCTAATGAGTCGTATATATACATATATACTCTCGTAACAGAGAAATCGCGACGAAACGTTCAAACGATA
The DNA here is from genome assembly GCA_030064505.1 of Chouioia cunea. Lineage (NCBI taxonomy): Eukaryota > Metazoa > Arthropoda > Insecta > Hymenoptera > Eulophidae > Chouioia > Chouioia cunea. Next base: position 8,203,407 of record JAOPFQ010000001.1, read on the forward strand.
CATACGTATACAAGCGCGTATAAAGTACGATGGTGTGGTATTATGCATCTAGAGATACACGCAGTTCCCCCGAGGAGATAGTCAAAGGCTTTTTACTCTCTTTCTCTCGGCTTTTTACCGGCGTTGATATGCTTTCGCGAATGGTTATTTTGGGAAATTACGACTCGGCGCATTTGGGTCAGCGATATTTTTTATTTTTACAGATGAAAGTTTGGGCAAACTTTTCAATGACAAGTTTCACTTATACGTTGCGAGGTATTGCATTTATATCGAAACACGCCGCTTGCTCGATTGAATAATATTTTATCGCGTTGTCGATAAGGCAACTATACTTTGATACGAAATGGTTAGTTGTGAAATCGTGAAAATAACTCAATCGTAATTTTATTTGACCGATAATCAAGTGTTGCATTTAATGGATCGTGTATTTAAAAAACATTAATATTTTGGGTTTTTAACGAACATTAACATTTAACGTAATCGTATGGTCAAAGATCGTTTTATTTGCGCGTGCCCGCAGAAATGAAACTTTCTAAAATATTTATTACCAGATAAATATCTATAAATATATAAATGAAATATCAGCGTTTGGAAAACGACTCGCATTACAAGTTCATTCATTTGATTAATGAACAAGAGTATACGATAAAAATCTTAATTTTTGCCCATTAGAAGAGCCAGTGCGTAAATTTTATTATGCTTTAGCAATGGCGTTCAATGTAAAGTACGTCTTAGCCGGCGCAGCGCTATAAATATATAATGTTAATTAATATAATAAATGTTTGCGAGCAAAAACTTACACAAGCGACTGCAATTATCGGCATTGCGAAAAATTTCAATTTCATAACGATACCTCGCGTTTCTATATAATATTTGAAGAAAAAATCTTAATGAAAATAATCCATAACTTTGCTAATTGTAATTATTTTGTTTTTCCTACTGATTTCAGGTAAGAGTTAAATCCAGATTGGGAAGATTACAAACTAATAGAGAAACGTTCTTGAACCAATACTGACTCGATATATTCTCGTAAAATAAAACTTGACGAGACTTTGAACGTAAGCACAAAACTTGAACGACACTTTTGGTCGGACATTCTTGGTAAGCTTTTTTGCGATTTGATGTTAGCCACTTTCTTATTTTTTTTCTCGTAAGAGATACATATTCATAGGTCAATAAATTCTTATACCACGTCACATTGCAAGTAATAAAAAGGATCGTTTGGAACAACTTGGTTCATGCGCCAGTCTCGTTTCAAGTCCAAAGACCCCTTATACGTAGAGATTGCAAATTAACGGGAAAATCCGCTCTGTCGTATAGAGTCGGAGTAGTCTGTCGGAGCAGTAGCCTATCCGTTTGCGCTTGCGCGTGATGGCGTCGGTAGCGACGGCAAATAAGGAAGTTAAGGCATAATCGGTCTTATCTAAACTTGACTCATGGCATTATCATTGGCGGAACATGTCTGTGATTTTCCAATTGACACAATCACACGGGCGAGAGGTTATTGCCACCATAGCAGCAGCAACACACTCGTACCTCGGCGAGAGTATTCCTCTTCCTTCTACTCTTTCTTCTTTCTCTTCTTCGTTGAAAAGTGAAGTATACAAAACACCGAGAGAGTTGTATGATAATGAAGTGAAGCTTAAGTGAGAGTAAGATTGTTCTTCCATCTTATTCTTCCTTGAGATAACGAAATAAAGCGTTTAGAAAGTAACGGGGAATTCGCGAGCAAGTGAAAGCTCGTCGTTTGAGGAAAGAAGAAGAAGGAGAAAAAGAAGAAGAAGAAGATAAAAAAAAACGTCAACAATGCAGACTTCCGCGTTACGTATGGGGGAGAGGTCGCTGTTCTGGACATCGGCATCGCCAAGAGCAAGAAATGTACGTATATACCGATCGAGGTCAAGGCCGCGACACAGTGAGAGGTCGTTGTTCTCAGAGAGGATGCACCTCTCTCTCTCACACGCACCCTGCCTTTCTCGTATACCAGCCACGCAAGCCTCTCTAATGTTCGTGCTGCTGTTGTTGTTGTTGTTGCTGTTGCGTCTCGACTTTTTCGCCGCTAAAATTCCAGGATTGATTACGAAGCTTTCGATTAAAAAAAAAACTTTTCTATGTTTCTACCACAAGGTGGTTTTGCCAACGCACATGCGGAAATGAGATTGCATACGAGAAATGAAATTTTGACGCACTTGGTGCACAAAAATGTCTATTCCTATGTATATATATGCGCAAGCAATTGCATTTGCACATCCAAAATGCAAAACAAAAATAACCACACACCGGTCATATAAATGTTTTCCACTACGCGCGAATATTCAAACGAGGCCGAGAGAAATTTTTTATTGTTGTTTCCCGTAAGAGTTAATATATAGTATCGCTCATTAGCCATAACGTGTACTGAGAGAGAGAGAGAGAGAGAGAGAGAGAGAGAGAGAGAGAGAGAGAGATTCCGTAATCCCCCGGCGTTTTCCACGTGCTAGTACTTTTCCGTTACGACGTTGATTTTTTTTCTCTCGTTCGTTCGTGCAGCTCATAGTTTCAGGATGTGTAATGTTTGCGCTGCGCTCTCTCGCTGAGAGTTACACGCGCGCGCGTGATGTAATTGCACATTTCGCAAGGCTTATTTAAGTGTTTACCGCAGCTGTGCACGACTATATGCACAGGATTGTATGGAAATATATATATGCATACATCGACGGCATGGATAGACTCGTTCGCCCTGGTTAATTGTCAAAAGATAAAACATTTACTAGCTTTTCGATGAGTGATTCATCGATGAAAAAATAAATAATTCGATTAAAAAAAGAGAGACCATTTTGATAGCGTTTATTGGTTCAACGGCATAGTAAACTATCGACGAGAGAACGTAACGTTAGAAAAAAAACGCAAAACGGTTCCCTTAGTAACAACAACACTCTGTGCGCTGGCTTTTTTTGTTTCTATGTGTGCATTGGTTGCGCGCTATATGCCATCGGGCAAAAGCTCAACGTGGCGTCATGAATCACGTCTCTGTGTTTGCTACGAACAAAAAGGCAAAGTGCGATAAAGAGAGGCACTCTATATACGCGCCGCTCGGAAAATCGAGAAACTCGGTCAACTCTCTCTCAATAGCGCGTGCGTGAAATTCGTACGTGCGTGTGTATATGCGTGTGTATGTTTATATATTGCATAATTTGGACAAAACGTAAACAAACGCTAACTGAAATGCTTACTTTTCTATATACTTTGTACGTTGGGGAAAAAATGAAACGAGCTATTGCTAAGCTAGTCTTTTGTTTTGACGGATATGGATGTACGTCTGCGCGATATATGAATATAGTTTTAGACAAGTGTTAGATGGCGTGTCGGTTTATAATTATAATCGTATTGGAGTGAGATAGATAGAGAGAGAGAGAGAGAGAGAGAGACAAGCGTTGTTTAATATTAATTCCGCGACGTGCCGCGCTACTGATGCTAATATCCCATCAACTCTGTGCCGCTCATGGCGGCTGCATTCCAAACCGATATAATGGAGATTGGAAAATTTTTTCACGATAACGCTGGCAGCGATAGAAAATACTTTGTCGAAAGTTTTCGTCATATTCGATATTCCGTATTACCTTTGTAATTTTCCGCAAAAATATCTCCATAAAATTGAAGGAATGAGTTATTCAAATAAAAAAGCACACTATCAATCTCGTTTTCCTCGAAGGTGTAAGCACGACGTAGATTTAGAACAAAAAAAGCGAGCAACTATAAAATCAACGATCATTCATCGGTTGATCCTTCAATCGAAGGAGAGTTGCAGGAAAAGCTTGGATATGCGCGACGACGTACTCAGGCTTGGCAAAGTTCAACGACTCAAGAGGGAAAAAGTTTTTCAATCGCCCGCATCCGCGCGTACGAGCGCGCCATTGTCTGCGTTGCGCGACACGAATGCAGAAAGAGCACGAGCAGCAGCAGCAGCAGCAGCAGTAGCAGTAGCAGCAGTAGCAGCGAGTCCATTAGTGAAGACGTTTTATTTCCGTCGCGCGAAAAATTTTCAATGCAAGCCTCCTGTTCCCCTTCCCTCTCTTTGCAATTGCATCCTGCGGCGATGCGCACTAGCGTATATACAACAGGGTGCAACAACCTAGCTGCACGATAAAATACGAGAGACGAAAGCTCAAGTGCGAATACGATGACGAAGCTTGTGTTAAAGTTATAGCCTAGACGTGCATACATGCGTGGAATAACGAATTTGTGTCTTTCTTTCCATTGCATTTATGGACAACTAGCCGAGTTATTTCATCGGATTTGGTTCGAAAAATCCTTCGTGTCGATCCCTTATACGTCTGCACGTGAAAGGAAAAAGCACAAAGTCGATAATGCTCGATACGCGACGCAAATGAATCGGAAACTGTAACCGTTGGCAGCGAGTTGTAACAAAGACGAAACGACCTTCAGAATCGAAGTTACACACCAACTCGTCAAAGAATTACTATGTACAAATATACACGCGCACAAACACTTATATATTCGTGTACATAAATATGTATATATGTGTGTATATATATGTATGTACCTGTACTTGTCTTTATTAGAATGAAAAGCAGAAGAAAGGGGAGTAAGCTTGTGAAAAGAGGAAAAAGGGGACTAAAAAAAGACGAGTCTCTCGGCAGCTGCTCGTGTTTTGACGAAAAAAAGAAAGGAAGACAGCGTTGTTTTTGTACGTTAGAAAAGCGGTAGGGAGTTCGTCGTTACGAATAATTCATCAACGATGAACGGAAATCGAAGTCTACAACGACGACACCAAGCGCGTAACAAAACGCGTCGCGAAATTATTTTTCATCGACGAGGGGATAGGATACGTGCAACATTTGTCTTCTATAGATTTCTTCGACTGAGAGAGGAAGGGAGAGAGAGAGAGAGAGAGAGAGAGAGAGAGAAGGAGAGAAAGAGAGAAAGAGAGTTTTATTTCTAAGCTTTATCTGTCAGATTTGTGTATTGGACTAAGCACGTATTACAATTCATTTCTATGAGTATTGTAAGGACACAAAGATAGACAAATAAATATTGAATATATATTGTACAGGTGAGGATATATCAGACATTCGAGTGAACAAGTAAGCATTTGTCTGATGACTTTTCATTACTTCAACAAGCAACAACAGCCATCCCCAAAGGCAAAATCAAAAGGCGGAAGAGGGAAAGAGAAAGAGATAGAGAGAGAATGGCAATCAAAAATTAAAAGTCAATTTTCCGTGAAAGGGTTGTGTCAGACGTTGTTATCATCTGCACGTATACACATAGATATGCAGATAGACAGAGAAAGAGAGAGAGAGAGAGGGAGAGAGAGAGACAGAGAACGAGTACAGGGGGTTGGCGTTGAAGGTCATAGACCGCTCTCGGGGTACTTGCACGTGTGCAACCTTAACCCTCTCTTTCTCTCTCTCTCTCTCTCTCTCTCTCGCGAGTGGTGAGCGACGGAAGGGCGGTCGCTGATGGGCGATGAAAGAATTGGCGTCCCTTTTCCGCGTTGTATGCCAGAGAAGAAGGGGAGAGAGAAAGAGAGAGAGAGAGAGACAAGTCCACGTGCCATCGCGCGAAGGTCGTTGGCAAAAGGGAAAGTTGCGCTTCCGGAGGTCGACGACTTCAACCAATGGAGATATATATATATATATATGTACGTCGTATATTTATGTATTTGTATATTGGGGAGGAGAAAAGCACCAAAGGCATTAACAACAACAATAAAAACAGACGACAATTCTCGTAAATTTCATGCTACAAAGAGAAAGTGGATAAGCTGGATTCTCTGCCCCTCTCCCTCTTTTTATCTAGCAAATGATGTAGAAAGTACTTTTGATCCTTCAGCATCCCTCTAGGGCTATTTCTAGAGTACGAGGATTGAATACAAATTAGATCGGGTATATACACGTGGTGGTAGTTTTATCGACGTGACTGCAAATGGGGCCGATTGGTTTGATCATTGAAAGCTTATCACACGTTTTATTGCAGGAAATCGTCCTTTTCTCTTCTTCTTATTAAATTTGTTCCAACGCTAATCAAAGATAATAATAGCGACAAATTTGCAAAATTACACAAGTAAATTTGAGGTGTATACGAAGAGAGAAAAGACAATCAGACGAACAGATAGTAAGAAGAAAAAGAGAATCAGAACTTACGATCTTGTAACGTTGATAATGAAACAGGTAACACCGTAAAGGGTAGATCTTTTCTCGTGAGAAGGGGTTGGAAAACGAGAAAGAGAGAGAGAGAGAGAGAGAGAGCGATGAACGTACACAAAGAACATAACGAAGAGCAGACGGGAAAAAGGGTGAAATTTAAGAGGAAGAGCGAAAGGGAATAGCCAAGAATATCTTTCTGTCTTTTGGTTTGGAGGGCAATGACACGTGAAACAGATAGAGAAAGAGAGAGAGCGAGCGGCGCAAGCGTGCGTTCGAATCGTCGTTGCGTCGGTTTCAGAGATGCAAATCTCGTCAACTTCATGCGACTTGGCAAATTGCACGGATTAAACGGACCAAAAAACGTTTTATGTACACACACACGCACACACACACACACATATATATATATATATATATATATATATTTGCTATAGAATGGAACAATACAAGCAACTGACGATACAAACGGCGAGGGCTTTATGTCGATAATAGAATATATTGCACAATTCACAAACGGCAGACAAGCTTTCAAGCTTATTACACTTCGATTTGGACTGGACAGAGATCTCTTTCTTTTCTTTGGGTCTACTGTAGCTTTCAATGGGTATACTGATAGTCAAAGGTGATTATCTAATGTATTTTGCGAGCTAAGCGTTGGTTACCTTTCAACAAACAAAATTTAATTAGAAAATGAAAAATTGTACACGAATGCTTGGGTTATAAAACTTATACGGATTGAGAAACAAAAAGGATCGTCACTCGCGTGAAAGGAAACTATACGTCGAACGAATGCGTTTTCTCTTCGTTAAAACCCAACCGCAAAATTTTTCGAAAGAATAAAAAAAAACCACTTTAAACGGCTTACTGACCTCGAAAACTACAAGTCATAAAGCTGCAATCCACCATTTTTTCGTATCTGTAAACTACCTTGCTTATACAATTTGAAAAGCAAATAACATTCCACCTGTCATTTCGTTTTCTCAAAAAGTAATAAAGCAAAAGAAAAGAAAAAGAAAAGAAAATTAAAGAAGAAAAGATACGAGGTAATCCCACGAATGATACGACATAGTAAATCGTTGGCGCACAAATCGTATCATATACACGATTATAGCTCGTTCGCGAATCGAAATTACAAGTTTGCTTCTAATTTGATATATCGTTTGGCTCTCTTGTATATGCATGTGTCGGTATAGGAAGCGAATTATCGCACTGACGAAACCTGTAATTTTCAATACGTCCGATAATCATCGTTGATTTCCACATCATTGAAATATCAAAAAACACTTTGTCAGATTTTTCATTTCATGTTTTTCGTTTTTTTCTTTCTTTAATAGACGATAACGATAATTAAGATTGTTTCATCGTATATACTTATTCGAATGAAATGTCATCCTTATACCTTTCCAAAAATTATATACGCGTCAACTTTCAAAAGCACATCGTTCAAAGCAGCCCGTATCCCGAGAATGCATAAATAAATCAAATCAATCGCACTTTCGAAACTGAAAAGAAAAAAAAGGCGAATTTCGAATTTCACATATGTCCATCAATTAAAAAATACGATCGTTCAATTTCAAGGTGAATCGCCAGCGAAACGATCGAACGAGACACCAAAGAAACTACGTTTGTAAAACGTTGAACGTGAGATGTATAAAGTGAATTGAAAAGATATTCAATTTTAATGGCATCTCGCGTGCGATTATTCGAGATATATATATAAGCTATATGTGAGAGATGGCGTTGACCTCTCATACTGATTGCTCTGCTATATAATAATAAACGACGGTGTTACTTACTTCCTCGAGTATCTCTTTGTATCTCTTTGTACGTATGTATATATATATGATCGAATAGAGCTGTAGGGTATGATGCGATATCATGAAGCGGGTCACTTGAGACAGCGACAGATACTAGGTGTATACGATGCGTTTTCTATCCTTTTTTTCATCTTCGCGTAGCTTGTGCCAGTTGAAAGAGGATTATTTCGAGAGGGAGAGAGTGAGAGAGATTTGAAGCCTACCAAGCGTGAAAGGCGAACGTTTGATTTGGAACGCGTGATATATGTTTATATAGTTTTGCTCATGCACAAGTTGCATGTGATTTATCACAGACGACTTTTTCCTTTTTTTTTGGAGAATTTTCATATGGGAATTTATACGATATGAATTAATTATTTCCGGACGTTTCCGATAGATAAAAAGATTACCGTCTAGACGGTCTGATTATCCGTGTACTCTTTCTACTTAAACGTTTTTTCAGTAAATTTTTTTTTTAATACAAAATATATTTTTTCATCAATTCCAGAAGATTTTCAAATTTAAATATAACGTTTAGAATCTCATTAGTTACGAAGTTGCATGAATTCAATCGACAAAAATAATTTCCATTGGCGAACCGGAAAAAATTCACTACAAAAATGAAAATTGATTCGCGATGAACACGCGATAAAAAAAGAAGGAAAGGACATCAACCCCTTCGTACCTATTATACGCAGCTTCGCGTTCCGGAAGAGCTGCTCCCGATATCATAACGCGCTCGAGCATAAACTTCGTCCTCTTCTCTTTTTTTTTCACTCGAGCTGCGCTCAACTCGATTTCACGCTGTTAAAGTGCCACGAAGTAAAGAAAATAAAAATTACCCAAAGGAAAATGCAGTTTGGAGAGAGGTTTCATAAATATTCAATATGATTTTTCGATAACTTCGTTAATCTTGCCATCGATACAAATTCTATCGTAGATCATAGATCATAGAAAATGCTAATCACTGATCTCATAGCATAACCCGTTTCGTACAAAAAATGATGTGTGTGTGTGTATATATATATATATACACACACACAAAGACCAAGTTGATAAGAGAGTAAAGACAAAGTTGACTTTCGACAAAATGAGAATTGTCTGTATATATATATACACACACACATAATGTACCTTGACAGCTGAACAGTAAAACGAAGAAAAGCGCGCGAAGATCGAACGGGGTCAGTGGATCAAGCGGAAGGTGTCCGCGAGGGGCTCGTCATCTCTCTCTCTCTCTCTCTCTCTCACCGCATACCTAGGTGGCGCCTCGATAATTGCCGAGCGCTGGATGCAACCTTCCTTTTCTTTTTCGCGCTCTCTTTTTTTCTTTTTCTTATTTCTTTTTTTTGTTTTGTTTTACAATTCTTCGTAACTAACGTCTAATTGAGTGATTTACTCGCACAGATGGTTTTTGTAATTTATTGAGCAATCGCTTGCTCGTCCCACAGAGATTTATCAATTAACGCTCGTTGTTTATTTTTAATTGTCTACACTTTGGTAAGTTTATTCCATTCTTATGTATTATAAGCAAAGCGTCGCATGATGCGTATCAAAGTTCAGCTTAGCTTGCATTTCCGTGTCTCGTCGCACGCTGTCGCTTGAATGACACAACTGTTCGGAAGCAGATATCGTGCGTATATTGCAATTCTAAACTTGACGTCTGCACTAACTTGTATTATTGCGTAATCGTGTATCGTGCAATCTAACACAACGAGTACATGTATATATATACAGTACTGCCACCGTTTAATAACGAGAGTTACATTGGCACGAACGTTCGAACTCTTCGTCAGCGAAGCAAAAATTAACATTGGATTATCGTTATATGCTGCAGTGAGAAAAACCACGCATCTGCATATGCATATGCACATGTCTCTCTTACAGCTCTCTACGCGAAAATTAATTACGAGTAACTCTCGCGCCGACGACGACGACGACTACGACGGTGACGGTGGTTGTACCGTTACAACATCTATTCGGCTTTTGCGTGAGAAAGAAAACAGAAACAAGCTGTACAAGAGAAAACTAATAAATCGCTTGCATACATATACATCGAAGATATAGATAAGAGAGTAAAGACAAAGTCGACTTTCGACGATCTCTTCCGCGATCAATACAGGTTAATAAATGCTGTATACTCGTCAAGAGGGGATAGAGAGAGAGAGAGAGAGAGAGAGATAGAGAAAAATCGTTTCTCCTGTGTATACGCGCGAGTGGATATAACGAGAGAAAATTCACTGGTGTGCTCGATGCATATATACATCGAAGAGGAAAAAAAAGAAAAACACGAGGGATTTACGGCGGGAAAGCGATGTGTAATAGGGATGCGCTCTCGCGAAAGTCGTCGTTGACGGTGCTCGTGAAATGCCGTATAGCCAAGATAAACAGGATGTGGGTTATATGGTTGCTGCAAGCCACGATTATATGACGTATATTTAATTATATTCGCGTGGCTTACATTGTCTATTAAGGTGATCTCGAGTCTAACGTTTATTTAACAATTATAGCCGGTGTGAAACACAATAGTGAAACACAGTGGTGAATTTTGGCATTTTTGCATTCCGAATTTCAACCGTGATCTTATAGTTGTTCAAAATATGTTAATGCGTTACATTTTAACTTGCACGAAGAATAAAGTATCACACGTTCCGACAGACGCCTTATCTTGCTAACAAAAAGTACGTACACCTACGAATAAGCACAGTGATAAACGTAAGATTAGAAAATACGCTAATTAACGAGAACGAAAGATATTTTTCGATTGCAAAAAGAGAGACGTAAGATATCAACAAGTAGACTTCAAGTGATAACCGACATGGGGGGAGGGCAGAGGGCTCGTATTTTTTCGCCCTAGATTTTTATTAATGCCTCTCGCTCGTAAATCCTGAAAGTGAATAAAGTCTATCGGATTTTGAAAGGTATGGGCGGGCGCCGTCACCGATACCATACATACATATCATGCATACATTTCCACCTATATGCTCCGTAACACCCACACAGCGTGTCGCGCGAGATAATGGCAAGCGTGCGTTCGCACTCACAAAAATTGTCGCTCAGAGAGACGGAAGTGCACATGCGACGCAAGTCAGTTTTCTGGGTCGCGTGTGCGTGGTCTTTATGCGCCTCGCTTTTTTTGGACACAGCAGAAAAAAAGAGAAAAAGATAGCGCGGTATTTATGGAGAAGAAGTTAGTTGACGGTGTCTAGACTTTGTTAAATTGACGTCGATGACACGAAAAAGACATCGATGGAGGTTGATTAGACGTTGAGAATTTTAAACGTTGACCTGGTACTATCATTTTACAACGTTAGATAGTTCGAACGCAGATTCGTACACATTAATTGTATAGAAAAAATTATACAATTACTACGAGTTATACACCGATGTCCAATTTCCACTTGAAAGTCTTAATCGCGACTCGTGCAAACTGAAGTAGCCAAAGATTTAACGAAATGATTACAAGAAAGTCAACTATACCCAGCGAGGTCCAGCGTACGCAGATGTAAGTCTTGTTAATCTAGTTTGCGATGTTGTGTGCCCGAGACAATCAGCTTATACATGTATATACGAGTATACGTACGTGTATCAACGAGAGAGCGCTGTGTTCCGTACTAAAAAAAAGAAATTGAACTGTGTACAGCTATATGGAGAATCCCACGGGAGAGTGGGGAGGAAGGGGATCTGTGCGTATAATTGGCCGATATATTAACTGAAGAAAATGTAAGTCGCAAAGAGATTTTTCGACCTAGCAATCGAGGTGGAGGTCCTTAAATCCTAGATTTCGCACAAAAATCGACGCGGAAGTGAACGGCTCCACTATATACACGTATATATGCAGTTTTTTCGGCCCAGAAAAGTCAGCGGTGGTGTATAGTAATAGGTGCAGCATGTATTTATAACCCCTCCCCCTCTTCCAGTTTTGGCTTATTCGACTTATATATACTGTTATTATGATCACCTCGATCGTCTATCGCTAAGCGTTCGTTGCTTTCTCTCTACAATATATATATACATAATACGGCACCTTTCTAGGGCGTGATTATTTGATTTTTTTCCTCCTTCTGGTCTTTGCTTCTATTTTATGGTACATGAAATACTTTGAACGTGTCGTACAAGCGTATCTTATCGCCATAAAGTGTCTAGCCCCAACTTAATTTTTATCACGGAAAATTTAATCTGTGTCTCAGCAATATTAAATTTATTGCACTCGCGCACTTCCGGGCCAAATACACATATTTAAACACTAACGATACAATTATCTTATAGTTCGCCAGCTCGCGCGGTAATAACTCAATCGATAAAACTATCGTTGCTTGGAAGAGTACAATTTCTTCAGAATTTTTTTTCCTCTCCTGACAGTTTGTAAACAAATCCGAAAGAACTAGAATAAAAAAGTTGGTTTTGCAACGGAGTTGAAGTTGTTCTCGTGGACGGCGGGGTCAAACAACGCATATCGTTCCTTTTAACAAGCCCATAACGCATTGAAAGAGAAAGAGACAGATAAACGGTATTCATAATCTCTCCACCTACGCGTGTAATTACACACTGTGTCTAGTCACTGCGTACCAATAACCACGCTTTCTAATGATCCTATATACCGTCTTTTTGTATCTTATCGGGACACACGCACACGCGAAAATAACCTCCTCGCTATTATTTTTTTCTTATTGGCTCACGAACACTTTGCAAAGCACGAAGAAAAAAGACGAGAAAATACATTAATTTGTGGTCCCATATTGCGATAATTGTTCTTGCAAAAAAGTTTCTTTTTTTGTCTTGTTCAATTAAAAAAAGTTGTAAACGCGATAAAAAGAAGGTAGAATTACTGTATTTTCGTACAAGTTTATTATCTCAGGATATCAGATGGAGGACAACTGTATGATAGTAGTATATGGTGCACGAAACAGTTGTAGACATTGTGAGATAAGTCTTATCGGTCAGTCTGTACACAATCCTTTCAATTAAAAAAAAAAAAAAAAACAAAAAAAAAACAAAAAAAAAAAGAGTAATAAACGTCCATCAGAGAAAGTCAATAAAGTTTTTAGACGAGCGACAATGGATCCGGAAAGGGGAGAGAGAGAGAGAGAGAGAGAGAGAGAGAGACGTGCTCGACGCAGACCTATTTTTGGCTGCTTGGTGTGATAGTTGGTGCACCAGTAAAGAGAGGGAGAGAGAAAGAGACGAGAGTCGGGGGGAAGGGAACCATTTCAGCCTCGTATACGCGCGAGTGGAGATTACCGTGGTACGTTGACCCCTAGTACGCGCACCGTTCTTGCTTATACATTTAACGAGCATTATTAATGTGTCACCCCTTCCCACCTTTCGAAATATTAAATGAAAAAAATATCAAACAGGTGGTAATATAGCGAGTTTCGAGAATGAATTTTCAAATTAATCCGACGATCACGATTTTCATTGTGTGTCTATCAAGCTTAAGTTGCATCAAGCTTACTCCAGCTAATTTTAGTTGTTTTTTTTACCTCGTTGTCTTAACGACAAAATCAACACTGTCAACATTTCAATTTAGGTGTATAACTAACCAGTGCCGTGTACCAATCTAAATTAGCCACTCGGCAAACTGTTCTCTCTTTCTCTCCTGTGACACACAGATTAGAGTTTCTAAGTACAAGGTTTGTGGCTACCGTTTTTCTAGACTGTATATCTCTTTTTTTTGCAAATTAATCGACATAATGTTTACTTCCCGCGCGTGAGACAGAGACAGAGAGAGAGAGAGAGAGAGAGAGAGAGAGAAAGAAGTCGCGTTTGTGCAACGCGTAGGCGTGCAATCGCAGCGACAAGTTTTCTTACATAAGACGTGTACTTTTGTGTTTTTTTCCCAGCCGTAGCAGCAGCGACGCAGCGGATGAGAAAACATAATAAACGACGACGACAGGGAGAAGGATGTTGTGTTAACGAATGTGTGTGTTTCTGTTTGTGGTTATTTTCTCTTTTTCAAAAGAGCGTGCGATTTTTTGTTGTTTTGATCGAATGGCTGAGGTTGGTACTACATCGTTATATTACTACTGTCATACGAAGATTAGGTTTCAGTAGAAAAATCAAAATTAGGTCAGGCGGTAACTTATTTTCTTTAGTTATAATTTGTCCGATTCGAATAATTATTTAAATATATAGTGTATGTACTATCGTAACTGAAGTAACAGAGAGACAAGAGGGAGAGGGAGAGAGAGAGAGAGAGAGAGAGAGAGAGAGAGAGAGAAAAGCTCATTGAAAAGCAAACAGTTGACTGACCCAATGAGGCCGACAAAGAGGCTAGAAAGAAAAATGAGTCTTGGCTTCGTTTCGCATCTTCGCGTCACGTGACTAGAATGTTACTTTCACTTTGCACTTATAGCCATCGGGTTAGTGCTGCTCCTGCTACCGCCGCGTGCTGCGTGCAATGCGTGCCATACTGCCTGCCAACTTCTATCTCTCTCTCTCTCTCTCTCTCTCTCTCTCTCTCTCTCACTCACTATGCAAAAAGCCTCGCGTGTTTTTCGCGAAAAATCGCCTGCGCTGCAAAGCTATAGCGCGACCTCTTTCTTTTCCACGCCGCTCTCGTGCCGCGTGCAGCGTCGATGTCGAAACGTTTGCGATCGAACGTCTGTGTGTATATATAAGTATAGTAATGATGGATGAGAGGCTAATGTTTTAAAAATTGCGCTTTTATTGTTAAAGTGGCGTTTCCAATGAACGATTAGGCAAACGTTAAATATAGATTTCAATTACGAACGTGATAATGAAGTTATTATCTTCATCTGCGTGTACTTATAGAGTTTCGAAATGTGAAATATGTTGAAAAATATAGCAGGGTAATTTTTTGCCTGCAAACTGTCCGACATCCTCCCTCCCCCTATCTGATTTTACGATATTTTTCACGAAACTACTTTTAGAACGATTGTTCGTTTCTATTTCCATCCTATGGAGAAATATACATAATGATCAAACGACAGTTGTTGAAATTAGTTATGTTATATAAAAAGAATCTTTTTGAAATACAGCTGCAGCCATTGAATAGCTAAGAACATGCATAAAATATTAAGCATTTAGAATTTCCTTGCTAATTATTCGTAAAGTAGCGGAGCCAAAACACACACAAGCTGACGTACGAGCAAAAAAACAAAAAAAAATTTCCTCGTGCAAAAGTCTTTCTAAAAATACCGGTGGCACGTGTTAGCAAGAGATCTCTTGCTGGACTGGAGAGAAGCTCGCGGCTAAAAAAGATGATCGCCAGTTGCGGAGAGGGGCCTTTATATTGCCTACGCTCGTTTTTCTCGCTTGCTACGCGTTGCACCGCCGTCTAGACACGAGTATAGTATACACCGAGGGAGGAGGAGAAAGAAGGGGTTGCTGTTGCTGTAGTCGGCGCTTTACCTCGTAAAGCTTGCTTTACGAGCGCGATGAAAGAGCTTGCAAGAGAGAAAGATGCACTCTGCCAACGTTTTCACTTGTTCTCCTTGCTTTTTTTCTCGTTCTTTTTTCATACGATGGATTGATCGAGAGATTTTTCATTAATGTCGTAGCTGGTTGGTTGTTCGTTCGACGAGGAAGAATTGTCTTGTCGTTTTGTTAGGTTCATAAAATGCCTTTGTATGCAAACAATGCCAGCTTAAAAAACTGAGCGAACCACAGACCAATACAAATTAAGATCGGTTTTATTTGTAAGTGACGAAGAACGAGAGAGAGGAACGTCAAGCCGTTGCCGTAACTTTTGACGATCGTTATAATACATACACACGATAAAGAGTGCCGCGTAAGAATTGTCTTTCGCAATGCAGACATTTTTTTTCTCTATAAATCGTTTGTGGTATCTTATGACACAAAGCGTACAAAAAAAAAGAAAAAAGAGAAGAAGAAATGACAAAAGCGTCAAGTATTCGAAGGAAAAAATCAACTTGTTCCAAGAAGCTTCTTCGCAACCTCAAAGTCCATTCATCATCAAGCTCTTCGACTAAAAGCTCACGCATATATAGCGTTCCATCATCGCCAGACACCCGCATATATAAGCGCGCCTTGCGCTGCTACTGCTGTTGCAAGCCTATATGTATACGTGGATATATCGACAGACAAGCGTTGCATCTATTCCTGCGAGCATACACGCGTATGCACGTACACGTACGGACGCACTGGAATTTCCCTGCAGAATATCACGTATGCCTCGAAAATAGATATACTACGTCGCTGATATTGATGGTGGTACATGCCTTGTTGCTATTGCGCTTGCGTCAAAAAGAGAATAATCGTTTAAATGCGTGGTGTGGGTGAAGGTGTCGGGTGAATTGTATAGCGCCAATTTTGTCAAGCTATTGATAATCTTTTAGCGTCTGTTGTATTCGTAGATAATACTTTTCAAAGGCACATCGTACGTATGTAGATCAGTGGCGTTGCGTCTAACGGACATTTGAAAATACATTCAATGGCAATATGTTGGTGAGGTCGCTTTTATCCTATATAGCTATAGCTGTAATACGATGACTCACTATGCTCACAACGTTATACGAAAAACAAAAAAGAAACCCCGTTACTTTACACCATCGCGAAATCAAACTCCATTGTTCATCGTTCGTGTCGTGTATATCATATCAAGGTTGAAAAATCTAAATCTCTGGTGGAACATAGTAAAAGACATCTCTCGCCAACACAATGACCGTATATATCTATCCTAACGACGCACAATAGACTTGCATCGAGTTATATACATATACATATCAAGGTCATCGGGTTTAAATAACGTTTGCGACGGCAAAAATCAGCATATCACCTCTGCTATCTTCTCTCTCTCTTTCTTTCTCTTTGACAAATGGGCGTTAGAAAGCTCTACGTACGCGTGTGACCGTTAGGTTCAAATGGTCTCGCGTATACACTTAACACAGGTTCGATAACCTTTTTGCCAACGGATGGTTCAATGAACCTTGGCGACGAGCAAGCTTTGTAATTGCCTATCTCTCTCTCTTCCTCTCTCGCTCTCCCGCAATGCGATTTATACTTCTCTGGCGGTGAGCACTATGTGTATAATATTTCGTTTCTCCATTTTAGTCATTTGCTGTTGAATTTTGAGTGTACATCACTTGGCATGCGTGAAATATCAGTCTATTAGAATTTCTCCAAATTAATTACAAGTTGTTTCACTAATAGCACATTTATATAACGATCGGTTCAAATTCTCCATCTATTTTCCGTTTCTTTGGCTTTTATCAAGCCGTTTAAATGTCAGCGACTCGTTTGCGTCATCTATATCAAAATTGCTCTTTTATCTTGTTTGGCCGATTCAGATTGTATTTGTCTTTTATTAATTTATTACACGAACCTATTATCGTGCTCAGACATTATTTGCACTGTCAATCTTGGTAGTCTTCTTTCGCGACACACACACACATATACACGGGCGCATGAGATAAATTGTCACGCTCAAACCTGACACGTCTAAAACTATTTTATGAACTTTCTCGCTTTCACTCTCAACGATATCTTGTTTATTTTATCCGATGGAAAAAAACAATGTCGTGAAAATTCTTTTTTCAAAGTTTTTTCAATTACCTAGTTTCGTTTCCGAAAAAACGAAAAAAAAGATTCAATTGCCAATTACAAGAAAATAATTCTTCGAGGAATCAATTGACGAGCGAATTTGATTATTCATTTAAAATAGTTTACATGCTTTAGGATTGGTTTGTTTTGTATGCGCAGCGCCAACAGCACGCGATGCGGTACTATCAGGTATATATAATCCATCGATCGTTTTGCCTAGCGGATATCGGTTACTATCTCTCTCTCTCTCTCTCTCTCTTTTCCCCTCCCCCCCCTCTCGTCTACTTTTTAATTCCCCTCTGGGAAGCTCCGCCGTATTAATCTTCGAAGTGAACCGACCCAAAGGTGGAAATTTTCCAATAACTTCAATATCGTCTTTCACTTAATTGTTTTATACTTCTTTCAAAAGATCTTGCCAAGTTAATTAACTGTCGGGCTTTTTATTAGCTTTATTCAATGGGAGGATATTAGTTTAACAATTCGACTTGCATTTAATTCACTCAAATGAATTGTGTCTAAAGAGCAAACGTAGGATGCTATAATAAAAAAAACTCGACTACGTAATTTCTCGTTATAAAAAAGCCGTTACTGGCGTATTATACATATAACACACATACCGGATACATATATTGTTTATACATTCAATGTTTCATCATCCCGAATTTTACTTTCCAAATAGGATGTTCCGTACAAATTGTCGAAAATCGATATGCGAAACGGTGATGCTTGAATTCGCACGCGGTTTAATGAAATTCGTCACGAAACGACACGTATATCGTATATACAGGGTGGAAAAAGATGGAAACACCCGACGATTTTCTGAGGGAAATAAAGTTTTGTCAATTTCGGTAATGTCTCTTTTGCAATTTGTTTCGTTCTTTCGAACGGGTACTTCCTTTTTTGACTCATGATCAAGTTTTCAATTGTAGAATCATTTTCCAGACCCACAAGATTAATTATTTTAATATTATTAACGATATATCTGGACTTAGAATTTCCCGTAAAATTAATATCTGCGATAAAAAATAGGGGTTCCCGATGGACATTTTCAAATTGGATCCGATTTGAGACCATTTTTAACATTGGACCTAAAAACTATGCGATCCATTCGAAACAATGGAAAAAATTACAAAGGAAACATTATTGAAGTTTACAAAACATTACTCCCCTCAAAAAATCGTCAGGTGTTTCCATTTTGTCCCCACTCTGTACACGCACGCACACACACACACATACTTGTGTACGCGTTGGATGTCAATGAACTCTTTGCCCAGAAAGAGATGACGCGATTATATATCGGCACACGCTGGGAATTTATTATCGCTGTGCTCTCCTTCTTCTTCGTCTTCTTTCGTTCTTGGCCCCCCTGGCTGCTTTCTCCTCCGGGCGCGCGCGGGAGGTGCAACTCTTTTCTTTTTCTTTCTCGAGGGAGCAGCTGCTGCTGCTGCTGATGTGGGAATGTAGGTTGCACATTCGCCACGCGCGCGAGTTTCTCGCGACTTTTGATCCGTGTGTACGTATACATACATATCTGAAGTTGCATTTTTGAAAATTGTTATTACGATAGCCTTTTATTTTCCGTTGGATAGCCTTGCTGATCGAAACGTGTGTTTGATCATCTTTTCCCCTCAGTTTATCGATTGTATTTGTAGTTCGACGCGATTTAGGTTTAGCCAACAGAAGAATACTCATTAGTAAAATGTTTGCTTAAAATATTGACTTTGGATGATAAACAAAAAATTAGCTGCACTCATTGAACTCCAAACAAATCATCGGCATTCCTTGCTATTCACTTTAAGACTGGTGTTATATACCAATCGATTCTCATGAAACTTATATTCGGAGCTCAAGTGAATCTGAGAACTTAGTGGGTTTAATAAAGCGCATTATTCACTTACAAACACGAGTACGTCACGGCTTTTATTGCATTACGAACGGGGTTCTCTTCTTCAATCAATACGTGTAGCAATAAATGAATAAACGTCTATCACTCGAAAGAATTTCGGATTATTAAATATCACATCAGCGTAGCAAATAACTGGTCAAATGCAACAAGTCCGAGTGAGATTAAATTGGATATATCTACACTCACTTTTATATCTAGAGAGAACGACAATTAGCGTTGTCGTCAACATGGGAATTTCCCGGTTCTTCTAAAGGCAGCGTACAAATTCACTTGCCTTCTCTCTCTCTTTCTTGTGCTTGCCGTATCTCCACGTTGGTCGTTAGAAAGTTTGCGTTCCACATAAAAGCGACCAACCAGTCCTCCTATATTCGAGTGAAGATGTATGCGACCTTGGCCGGCAGGGCATTTTTATTCGTATATATATATATATATATATATATATATATATATATATATGTGTGTACTTGCATTCACGCATCCACACCCACACACACACGCGCGCACACACGCACACATGCTTTCCATCGTCCGTCATTCCGACAGATTATGTCAAACGACTTTTCTCGGGTTACTGGCGCTCTCAAACTACTTCGATTTGTCGATTTCGCATTAGAAAACTCACGTTGAGAACTTGACTATCTCTTTATCTCTTCAACTGTCCTACGTATACGTACGGATTCTTGTGACGTGAGATTGATCTCTGACGTAGTATGTTAATTTCTTTCTTGTTCTTTTTTCATTGCGTCATTATCAAATCAATTCGCGAGAAAAAAAGTAATACCCGCAGTAGAGTTCAGCAACCTTCGACTCGTATGAATACAATGCAACAGTTATTTTTATACGTCATACATCTCGCTTTCTTTTCTTTGTGATTACAGAGTGGAAAGTTCAGCGCTGCAATTAGTATGCCCGTTGGATTCCCGTCCGGTGCAATTGGTCTTCCGCAATTTACAAGTGGTCAAGGACAAACGATCTCTACTTCACGATGTGTCTGGTGTTGTCAAACCGGGCGAACTTCTCGCCGTTATGGGACCCTCAGGTAATAAGAAAATAGATTTTGTCACTAGCTCTTCGAATCTTTCATCGCCCGTAAGCGTTATCAATGTGACACTCGCGATTTGAGCTATTTTTTCCACTTGGCTTCTTACGGTTACCGAAAAAAAATCGAGATTTACCGTTATTCTTGTAAGAATCAAATTAATATTGAACTTTGTTGAAAAAGTACGAAGGAAAAATCGAGGAGATTGAGAAAAATACGAGGTTCGCCATTTTGTATCTTTGATGAAATTCACGTCCATTATACGTTATACGTGCACCGTTCAAACATGTGGTCGCTTTGTAAAAGTCAATTAAAAGCTATTGGACGTTTCAATAAAATCTGACAAGTGTCTACATATATTTCTATTAAAGCTTCTCTTAACTTTGTCCATGATTATTTATCATCCATATCTCACAATCGTATACCGTGTGTCATAATGAACTCTACACAACCGAGGTTTCAAAACAAAAAATTATTGAATTCTTTTGTTGGTCTTGTTTCCTATACGTCACAGGTTGCGGCAAATCGACATTGCTGAATTGCCTGTCCGGTAGAATTGGCCTGGATGGCGGCGAAATTTGGCTGAATCGAGAGAGGTTAACCAAGAGATGGCGACGAAGGATCTGTTACGTTCAACAGCAAGATGTATTCTTCCCCGATCTCACCCTACGACAGACTCTCGAGGTATTATTTGCATTAACTACGTTCTATTCGTATATTATAGGTGAGCATCGTAGTTGGTTTTCTTCTTGTTATTATGAGAACGATCGATCGAAGATAAGGAGAGAAACGAGATACACGATACTCGCGAACAAAGAAGCTCCTTCGTAATGTGCATGTGTAACCCGAGTGCATTAAAGCTACCCCACTAAGCACGCACATTGACCGATCGCGGAATCTATCGGTGCTCTCGCATCTCGCTCTTGTTCTTATTCTTGTGCAGTCCAAGAATTTGCTTATGATACCTCGATGAACCTCTTTTACGCGTATATGCCTTTCGTTGCTACTTTTACACCAGCTGCAAATTCAAATTCGAACGCTCCTCACTTTTCTATTTTTTACTTTGACGAAATATCAATAAAGTAAAGTAGCAACTGCAGTCCTCTGACGAACTCCTTAGCCTTGATCACGTATCTCATTTCACAAGTTAAAGAAGACAGCGAAAGAAAAATAAAGAACCATCGCGACCACAGTTTTGAGATATTCACGCAGTACACAAAGATACCATTACCGCCGTTCCAGTTTCCAGAGTTCTAGTAGAACCTCCAAAAAAAAAAAAAAAAACTCGCGAACCTTCGCTGGGAATGACCCATTAAGAGATGAAAGGCACTGTTGGCTCTGTACAGGTAGTTCAGTACCTTCAAAGCGAGAGAGAGAGAGAGAGAGAGAGAGAAAGAACGAACGGTGAATTTTGTGCGAACGATAAAAGCTGCGCGCGCGTGACAATGGTCGATGGCGGAAACCGCGAAAAGTGCAGCTGTGAAATTACGGTCACTGTTACGCTTCTTTCTTTCTTCCTTTTCTTTCCTTCGTTTTTTTTTGTTGTTGTTGTCTTGCGTGCTGCCGTTGCAGAGTTTCGGAACCACCGAACTGGTTATACCGTTCGAAGTAAAACGTTCTGGCGACCTTGAATTCCTTGAATTTCAAGAAGGTCGAGTAGTAGATGCGTCCCGTTAGTTGCTCGCCTCCTCCTCCTCCTCTTCCTCCTTCGTATTATAATACGACAGGGAAGGCCGTTCAAAGTGTATATATAAAGGTAATATACATACATATATATATATATATATATATATATATATAGAGAGAGAGAGAGAGAGAGTTTTGCGAGGACCCACTAACGGCTCTTTTTTTTCATTCGTCTTTTTCTTTCTTCCAAGGCCCAAAATATCTCTGGCCCTTTATTGTCCGATTTCTTTTGTTCGCGTTTTTATTTTTCATTGTTGGTAGCGTTATGTACGTCTCTCTGATGATGAAAATAAACTATTACCTTCCTTGCTTCGCTCTTTCTCTCTTTTTCTCTTGCGCACGCGCTTTTTCTGCCGGTCGTTTGCTGCGTAATTCCGTTAACCAAAAGCCTTTCAAGACATGCTCGAAATTTCGCCGAAGTTTATATACATAAGTAGAAGTAGAGAAATAATTTGACAATCATCTGGCATACGAGGTATACATGGAGCAACCTCATGTCGCATTGATTTCGTAACAAATTGCAATTAGAATTCCATCGCCTTATTTACCAAATCATACGACTGAACGTCTACGTGACTTTTACCACGCTCATGATGTGCCCGCTGCAGCGTCCTATTTCTTGCTTTGACAACTTTGACAGCGTATCACAACGATACAATCTGTATATCGCGCTTGCATTACCTCTCTATGTACCATGCCACTGACGAACATCCTCCCAACGTATATACGCGGATATTTCAATCGATCTCTTAACGGAATGTTAAAGATCCTTAATAATTCAGACGATCCGTTTCTCTTATATATATCTACTCGTCGCGAAAGTGTTGCCGCGGGACACTGCTTTTTTTCTCTCCCGAAGCTCGTGGCGCCCGACGACTTTTCGTATAAATATATACACGCACGTACACACGAGGCGCCGTGCGATGCGTGTGCGAATGTTTCTTCTTCTTTGCTTTTTTTTCAAGCTCGCTCTGCGGTTCACTGACCGAGTTATGACGTCAGGCCCGCAAAGAACTATACGTGCTCGTGCACTGCTGTGTCGATAGTGTATTTGCGGCTACGCCAGGAAAATACTTGATTGTTCGATCGAGTTTGCTACGCGGCGTTCCAAATAGTTTTCTTCTTTTTTTTTTGTACTTCGTATAATTTTGAGGATTTAACCATTTCTTTTTTTGCCAAATCCAACGAACAATACACGATACCAAATCGGTTAAACTATTTGCGTCAATTGTTACGATTGACGTTAATCGTCGATGTTTGAATATCGGATATAAATTCACTCGAGATAGTCCGAAATAATTTTAAGCACAAATATCAGAGTTCGGAATTTGTATAATTCATTAGAGATTACCATTGGATTTTGCGCAGAGAAATGGTCTAAAAAAATTTAAAGTTTGATAATCGATAAGAATAAATCTAATCGAGGGACAGCGAAAGAGCGAGAGAGGTAGTGAGTGAGAAGGCATCGGAACTTTTTTCTTTCTTTCAGTAGCAAACACGACGACGAAAAGGAGAGCTTTACGCGAGGTTAACGAACTTCACTGTCGACGACGACGTTACGAAAGAAAGAAACTGAGTATGCGTGTGGGCCCCCGAGAAAGAGAGAGAGAGAGAGTCAGAAAAAGGGGGAAAAAATGTGCCCCTCCGAAAGTTCACGCGAGGGAAAGATTTTGATGCAAAAGAAAATATCTGTTAATTGCGTAACCCACCGAAGTGTATATATACAGATCATGTTTAAACGTCGGTGACGAGTTCATTTTTTCTTTTTTTTCGCGTAAAGAAGAGCTTTTTTTCGCGGGATAACGAACGTATGTGTATTTCGATTTAGAACAAAAAAAATAATAAAAAGTTCGCATACTTTCCAAGAATGCTTAGCGATAACGGACGAGGGAGGTTAAAGTAACAGTATACATATAATATATAAACCGAAGAAAGAAAAGAAATGGAGACTTTTGCTGCAATTACGACTTTTGAAAAGACATCCCGTCTCTCTCTCTCGCTCCCTCTCTCGTTTGACCGTTTGTTCGTGCGTATGTGTGTATGTGTTTGTGTGTGTGTGTGTGTGTGTATGAGAGAGAGAGAGAGATTTCGACAATTTTTTGACTTATTACAGTAATCTGGCGTGCGAGCACCAACTTCCGAGCAATTAGGGTTTTCTTTCTTTCGACATACGTTGACTTAACCAACGGGATATACATATGTGTGTACGTGCACCACGTGTAACGGTCAATGCTAAGAACACGAGGCCCTTTCACGTTTCGAAATCGCGTAACAAATTGACTGACTTTACTTCAATCACGCTCAAATTCTCTTTTTTTGCGATCTTAGCCTCCTGTTATCCTTTTCATTGACTACGCCACTTCTACCTTTGTCTCTCTCTCTATTTCTCTTGAGGGTGTTACTACCGTAAACGTTCTAATTGGGAATGGTAAATTACAAATTACAACCTTCATTAATCCTTTGAAAGTAAAAAGAGAAAGAAAGATGAGAAGCAACAACTTAACGAAGCAAACATAGAGTACTCGTGTGTAGATTAGTGAAGCCTAACACGTCCGCTAAGCTAATCGAAAGTAAAAGTAAAGCGCTCTCTCGCGATCCAATCTTTATTTAAAGTCCGTGTGTGCGTGTATATATGTGTGGCTATTTTATTTCCTTGACTCTCTCTCTTTCTCTCTCTCTCTCTCTCTCTCCCTCTTTTTCTCTCTGCTCGAGTTTATCTGAATTTGTTGGAATTCATGCCATTTCTATTAATACCCGTTGTTTCGCACGCTTCATCGAGCTGTTTCGATGTTGCTCATCATCGGGAATTGTACATTGATGCATTATTTGAATGTATTGTCAATCAATATGTATATATATATTTAAAAAGAGAAAATTAATGCACAAAAAAGCGAAAGTTCAATTAGCAAGAGATGTATGTATATACTTTGGAAAGTTTGTTAAATTTTTTTCTTCTTGTATTCGGGTTGTGTTGCACGAGGGCGTGAATGACGGTTTTGGCGATACGTTGTTACTATATGTCTGCGTTGCGCTCTCGTTTCAGTACCAGGCGCGCCTCAGGCTTCCGGATACACTTTCTCATTCGCAGAAGATGCAGTGCGTGGATCATATCATCGAGGTCCTCGACCTCGGCGCCTGCCAGGACACCAGTAAGTATCATCATATTGCTTCTTCTCGTTTTTTTTTTCTTTCGTTCTTTTTTTTCGAGGCATTTGTACTTTTATCTGCGATACTATTTCCGACGCGATTAGTTTAGTGAGTTTGATAAAAGAAGTGGAAGTGAATTTTGTCGACGTCAAAAAATCCAGTATAGACGCAGAAACTATATACATTGAAAATATTGCGACGATCGTGTCTTTTAAATATTATATACAATTTGACGAGGAACAACCAATGCAACATATGTACGAACGTCCGTCAAATTCGTATTGTGCTACGCGTAACGACAAAATTTTGATCGGTATAACATTGAAATTCAATAGACTCATAAATGTGTCGAGATGATTGACGATTGTTAAAGATTTACATGATCGCAACTTGTCGATATTCTAAGCGCTAACGTCCTCGTAAATGTCAATAACTCTAATAATTTATACGTCTTGCACTTTGACTGACGTGAAAAAAAAATGAAAATTGTGGCTTTCTTTATCTTGCAGTTGTTGGAGACTATACAAAGCGTGGAATATCAGGAGGCGAGAAAAAACGAACGAGTATAGCATGCGAATTGCTGACGAATCCCTCGTTAATGTTACTCGATGTAAGTATAAACATTCATGCATATCCTGTCACCTCCCTCAACCAACTAACAAAAAATGTAAAACGTTCGCGTTATTTTTAGGAGCCAACGAGCGGGCTGGACTCGCATTCGGCACAAGCATTAATATCACGACTGAAGAAGTACGCCGAGCAAGAAGGCAAAAGCATCGTGGTGACGGTGCATCAGCCAAGTTCCCGAATGTTTCACAGTTTTAATAAATTGTTACTACTGAGTCGCGGACAGGTCGCTTACTATGGCTCCACTGTACATCTTGGCAGGTTTTTCTCGACAATCGGCCTCACTCTGGTACCGCATTACAATCCTGCTGACTTTATACGTGAGTTTTCGTCGATACCTTGTGTGTTTCATTTCTTGTCAACTCTAATAAATACGTTTGATGTGCTTTTCATTCGTTTATTTAGTGGAACAAATAAAAGGTGAGGAGGAGGTTCGCGATCGTATAGTTGCGGCAGCGAGAGCCGCGCGACAGGGACCCGACTGCCCGCCGGAACTGCGCCCCGAGTTCAATCCCAGCCAGCATCCGCTCTGCGACCATCTCATCCATTATCACGAGCATCACATCACTCACAACGGTATGCGAACTCTCACTCTCGATGTGTTACCCAACTATCTTTTAATCTCCATCCTTCTCGCTTATTTTATTGATCATTGCTACGGCAATTGCTCTAATTGATTGTCAATGAGATTTTTTTGTCCTTTTTTGTTTGGGTAATATTTACGGTATTTCCGTGACTTTGAATACAGAAATGGAAGATGCGTCGTATCTCCGTGTGGCAGCATTAAGTATTTTATTAGGCTTAAGTTAATTAATTAATCAAGAAGGATGCCCAATCGTTCGTAATCTCATTTAGTTATTTTTGCTGTTAAATACATTACGGTCTGTTGAATTAATCAATAACGCATGGAAATGTTTGAATAATACAATTTAAAAATGAATATCACATGTTCTAAATACAAAGCAATTAAGATTAATAGGAGAAAATAATGGTTATACTTGCTCTCAATCTACTTTTAGAAATTAAGCTCAGCTCAAACTTTACTCGAAACTACTTGACTATTCGTAACGTTTTTCAATAACACAATGGAATTCTCAAGTTAGATGTATTGTCAAACGCAATAATGAAACGAACGAGAAGTGAGATGGATATTGCAGTCAAGAGCAGTAGGAATGTATAATGTATAGACCACGATCGATCGAGAAGTTGGAATTAAAGTCTAATGAATGCAGTTATTCTATAAAAGATGATACGTATACCGTAGTATCGAAATTCAATGTTCCATGCCTTGAAACAAACAAGCTCGCAGCCGAAAATCGCAAGCTCGACATTCCCTATTATCTAACTCCTTTTCTCATTATCTAACTCTCCTTGCATTCCGGAATCTATCTTTCTCTCTCTCTCTCTCTCTCTCTCTCTCCTCCTCCTCCTTCTTCTTTTTCAAGCGAGAGAGTGCAGGCCTCTCGACGCCGCCGGAAATGCTTGGCAGCGTCGCCGGCAATGGCGGCGGATCGATGCTGTGTGCTACGAGCTATAACCCTCTCCTCTCTCTCTCTCTCTCTCCTCGGAAAGCCGCAAGCCGGCCGGTTTTTAAGCTATATAGATGCACGCCCCAGGGCTATGTATTGCAAGCTGCGCGCGCTGCTATATTATATATATGCATCTCTACGTGACGAAATAAAAAAAAACTCGGTCTTTCTTTATCTATTTTTTCTTGCTAGATTTCTAGGGTGAATATTACGCAATGGAAAAAAAATGGACGGAACGGGTTGCTTTTGCAGATAATAAGAATATTATTAATTAATTCGCCATTTTTTAGAGAAACATCATGGCAATAGTAATTTTTTCATTTCTCTTTAAAGTTCGGTAAAAAGAGAAGAAAGAACGCTACGTCTACGTAACGTTTTAACGTAAAATATACGTAAATTATACGCACAATGTTTGATACAATTATTTCAGTAATAAGCATATATAAAACGAGACATTATCCTATTATAGAGCAGTGAAACAGGCCATTTCGACACGTAGTAATTTAATGAAGTAGCGCGATCAAGGTACAATGTATAGAAAGGAACCATGTATAACTTAATAACATTGCTAAAGATCAAATCGCTCAAACAAAGTGCGTCTGTCCGAGTGAAAGCACAAATAACATACCTTGAGCCTTATGGTGCTCAGGCGAGTGCGCCTTGACCCGAAAACACACAATCGTGCTGTTTCCGGTTCCTGTATAACAGATATACCGGGTCTATTGCCCAAATAATATTCCACCCACCCACTTGCCGCAGACGTTCAATGTACGCTAGTATCATGGTCGTCGTTTTTTTTTCACCTGTTGTTGTTCATTTTTCTGTCTGGATAACATCTGGCTTATTACTTGTTTTTTATTTGCAGGAAAGGAAGACGAGGGACGTACACTTTGGCTGGACACGCAGAGTCACGCCAGCAGCAATGCTAGCTCCGCCGATGACGACTACAGCTGGCAGTGGCCCACGAGTTTCTGGTCGCAATTCAAAGTGAGTTTCAGTTATCATAATGGTTTATTAGTCGACATTAACTCCTTTTCCTTATTTCGCGTTGATCAAGTTGAAGGGTTTGGGTCGAAGGAATTCATATTTTTAACGATTTCGTTTTATCAGGATTGTTCTAATCGTATCGTATAAACTTATCAAGGTAATTCACATTCATTCCAAAGAGTAACAAATTCATGCGTTGCAATATTCAAGCTCATCTGCGGAATCCGAATATTCTTCTGGAAAGCCCAATGTGGGGTCGTAAACAGGATTCTTACACTTGGAAACACAGTTTTCGGGTTTTCTTTTCGAACGATTTCCAACTAGAATATTATAGTCGTAAATTAAATACAAATTAAACTGAGTTAGTATCTGCTGAACAATTTAGCATAGATTGAATTGATATATGTATATACATAGAAAAATTGTTTGCATAATTACTTGTGCATCTTTCGCGACATTGCTTCACTGAAAAATTGAGTTTGAACGGTGAGTGTAAAAACTGTTATCGATTAATTTGATATATTTGTGATAAAAAAGGTAAAGTACCTAGTCCATATCTGATGCTTATTCGCACATCCGTATCTTTGCACTCTCTATCACAATCCAATAAGTATTCTGGCTCCGACTTTGCGATTTCTTTGTTCAAATCTAGAAAAATAAATAAATTCAGCGATAACTTTAGAAAAACCGTAAATTGGAGGAATTAGGCGAAACTCACCGTAGCAATAATGTTCACAAGTCTCAATATCTACCATTTTATCCAATCCTAGTGGAAATGAACGTTAAATCAATCATCAAATAATTTGTTACAATATCGATGCACAACAACGAACGAAGCAGCCCGAATTTTATACAACTTTATTACGAGCGAGCGATATTTCTTACGTCACATAACCGTTACGTTAATCTAAATAGCAGGTTCACGTATAATAAATAACAATTTGAATGTGTTCTTTTCGTAAAATTGAATATATGTTCAGTTGACTATTGTGCTTAATTGATACAATACTTGTTGAAGTAATAGTACAGTAAATACCTTCTTCTTCAACCGCGAGCGAAGAAACTGCAATTGTAATTGCAAAAATGAATAATTTTAAACTCATGTTTTTTGAATGCTGACACGTGGCTTATTATTATAAATGAGCGATTTCGTATT
Source organism: Chouioia cunea (assembly GCA_030064505.1). Taxonomy (NCBI): domain Eukaryota; kingdom Metazoa; phylum Arthropoda; class Insecta; order Hymenoptera; family Eulophidae; genus Chouioia; species Chouioia cunea. The sequence goes on from JAOPFQ010000001.1 coordinate 8,232,954, forward strand.
GTGAAATTAGTAATACTAACGTGGCTAATAAAACTTACGCGTGTCAAGGACAATGAAGTGACGTAATTTAGTACTTTGAACGTAAAAAACAACGCTTTTATTACGAAACGAACACGAAAAAGTTATAAACGAAGGTTCCAGAAGTACACTTAACTTCAAGCGTTAATAAAACAAAAAAGTTGTATACGCGTGGACACGATAGCGATTTTACGCTTGAACGTGTGGTAACAAAATGCACATTTTTTCCGAGCGAATTTGAGGCAAACTAACGATAACGAAGTTATTGTATTTACTGTGATTAATCAATGATTTTCTCGCGTGTCCTAGGTATTATCAGAGAGAAATTTCCAGGAGGCACGACCTCGAATGCTCTCGCGTTTAAACTGGTTGCAGACGATAGCGTTAGGTTTGCTGGCTGGTTTGCTATGGTTCAGACTGCCCCGAATAGAGGAAGCACTTCACGACATTCAAGGTTGGATGTTTTTCAGCACCACGTATTGGATGCTCTTTGCGCATTTTGGTGCTCTCTCCAGCTGTAAGTATACTGTATTAACGATCGCGTACAGCGCTTCGTTACTATACGCGAAACTTGCGAGTGTGCGTACGCTAATTGTTTTGCGTTAAATTTGCAGTTCCGCCGGAACGGGATGTGATCAATAAAGAGCGCTTGTCGGGCTCGTATCGTCTTTCGGCCTACTATCTCGCTAAGATGGTTGGTGAGCTGCCGTTGACGGTCACCCTTCCCATGATCTACCACGTAATCAGTTATCCAATGCTTGGCTTTCACAGCGTTTCCGTGTTCGTTTCTTTACTCGCGTTTTTACTTCTGAATACACTTGTGGCGCAGGTAAAATCAATTTTCAATACAATCGCATGTTTATTGTTAGCCACGCCTCTTACGAACGTTTCTCATCAATATTTCAGAGCGTCGGCTTCTTCGTGGGTGCTTGCTGCACGGATTTGCAAGTGAGCATTACCGCGTCGGCGTTGTACACGCTGGCGACGCAACTTTTAGGAGGTTACCTAGCCACTGCGGTGCCACCCTGGTTATCCTGGGCCCGGTACGTCAGCATGGTACACTACGCTTATCAAAATATGCAGATCTTGGAGTTTGGTGTCGGCGAGCCTGTCTTGTAAGTCTCGTAAATCGGATAATCGCGTCGCGTTAATTTTTTCCTTGTCTATTTATTAAAGATCCAAATGTATTTTTAGATGCGCACAGACAAGCAAGTTTGCCGATTGCAAAGACGGCTCGACGATACCAGTGTCGGCAATCCTCGACAGCCAAGGCGGCAGCTTACCTTTCTGGGCCAATACACTTGTGCTCCTCGCCTTCCTTGTCGTCTTCAGGACGATGGGTTATCTCGTTCTACGCTACTACCGCGTACCCAAATAAGCAAAAAACAAATCTAGTGCCGACGCAGTTTCCCATCTTCACTTATCTACCTATCCCGACTCCCCCTACCCTTTTCCCTTTACACTTGACTCTATCTCTCTCTCTCTCTCTCTTTCTCTCTCTCTTTCTCTCAAAACCGAGTATGAACAAAATATGCGGAGGAAGAATCACCACGACCACGTAGTATGCAATTTTATAACGTGCGACAGCGGATCTTTATTTTCTGTTTGCTACCTTTTTAATTGTTAATTATTACTCTTATTATTACCGATTATTGCTATTACTACTATTAATATTATTATTACCACCATTATTATTATTACTATTGCTATTTTTATTACTTTTTAATTTTAATACAATCATCGTGTAATTAATTGTTATTTTAAAATAAAGAAAAAAACGGCACGCACGGTATCCTCGAGCGACGCCATATGTTGCGCGAGTCGCCTACTCTCGCAGCTCTCTCTCTCTCTCTCTCTCTCTCTCTCTATCTTTCTCTTTCTCGCGCATTGTTATGACTTTCAAAGAGCGATTAACTGATGTTTTACGTACACAGTGTTCATTAAGTGAGCGAGATTGAACCGAGGGCGACTCGTGCGGTCGCTCGATATCACCGTTGAGCTGCTGTCGACGCGATTTTGTATAGCAATACAGTGTTAAGCGAGACTAAGAGACTTGGCGGAGAAGACTATATTGTAAAATTTTTTTACGAGATGAAATGTACGAATGAGAGCGTTTGAATGCGATTTTGCCTGAGAGTCAGTTTGATAAATGACGATTGACGAGCGAGAGAGTGCGTACTGTTGCATTTTAAATTTGAGGTGCGTCACTTTTTATTGACTTTGTTTTTAAACGCAGATTTTCCATAAATGTATTAAGAAAGACTTTCTAAGCTGAAGCTCAAAATCGACGACGATTGTAAATTGTTCGAGTTTCGATATTAAAAAAACAAAGCTGTTGACAAGAATGCGAATAAAAAATTGTTGACGTAACAAAGTAGAGCAATTCTGCGCGTATCGAGAGTGAAACGCCTCGAATCGGGAATTCGATAGTGATATATACAATTTGCTTTTGTAACGTCGAACTTCACTTCTTTTTTTTTTACAAGTTTTTTTCCAGCGCGGCAAAAAGGGTACGTGATATGTGATTCAAAAGCTACATTGATGACAACTAACTGCCGAATCAAATTGACTGAGAATTTTTTCAATGTAATCCAAAACTCTAGGCTAAGCAAAGTTTTTAAAATGAAGCGACAACAAGCGTTCACAATTTTACTTTTCTTCTTTTTTTATAGTATGTTTACCATGTTACATCGCGACTGTAGTTGTTACTTGCATGTACACACATATATTATTATTATTAAATATATATGAAAATATACATACGTACACAACTGTTTCGCGCGTGGAAGAGCTAAAGATGAAGAGACGGATTAATGGGAATACGAGCACGAGAAGAAAAATGTTAGAATGCTAATACTGCCATTTATACATTAGAAAATTACGTTAAGAAATGTACTTGTAGTACGTGAACGAGTGTTGAAAAGGAAGTTCATCAGAGTACTCTTCGGCACTGCCAAGTAGTATCTACGACACGATTAAACGTTCAATTTTCGCAAGAGAAATCTGAAACTGCCAAAAAAATACTGTCGTAGAGAGGGATCGTTTAATCGTTGTTTGTTTGTTTTTTTCTAAGAAAAAGGAACACCACGTTGCGAAGGAGATGGAAAAAATAGACGCGTTCGTTTTTTCCGATGATTATACATATACACTTTGTACATTACTAGACTATTCATTATCTAATATACCTTTATATGCGTGTTACAAGCCATTACGAAAAAGGCGCGTGTTTTTTGTCGCTCAAACATATTACGAGGACGAATGTTGACCGATTAGCAAAAAGTGAATAATCGTGAAAAAATTATTATAGAAAAAAAGAAGATACGTATGCGATGAGCTAAAGGGAAGTGAAACATGGTTTTAGCAAGAAAGAAGCGAAATGACAAAAGGCATACGTCGTAGGCGTGTTTGTTAACGCTCCCCAGCAAGAAAATAGTATGTGTTACGTTACGAATACAGTTAATTTTTATGAAATTAACTTGCAAATTTATTCACGATATAAACGAAGAATTTAATTTTGTATCAATAAAGTGTTTTTGTATGCTACAAAATGAACACATGTTCTTTCCATCAAATTGGTTGTCTCTTTCGTTAATTACCTACTACTTCTGCTACTTGAATTTCAAATCTCACGTGACTTACTAATTGCCATTTGATATTTCGTAAACGTGCTAGTGTTTAAAGTGACATACCATTTTCTTCTGGGTCATTTCCTCTCCGGTCACATTGCGGAGTCAAAGGATAAAATAATAAGAGTCGATGTTTGTTACATAAAATAGATAGTTGTACTATTGCAATTATTTAACAAGAGTTGTATCAATCACAGTTGATTAATGCTGTATTTCAAGGTGGGAGAACGAAACCAATTATATCGCCTGTATAGACGTTCGTGGCAATAGTCTTGCAAGTTTGCCTTTGACAATATACTTTGCTCTAGAAATTAGTCATTTTTGCTTTGACTACGCTTGCTACGAGGTCAATATTCATTTGATAAAAAGTTGCGAAAAAACGTTTCACCAACGAAATTGAAAATTATAAGAAACAAGAAGCGAACTATTGACAAAATTGTTGCTAGATTTGTAATATCGTTTGTTTCGAGCGTTCTAAATATACACCAACGCGTGTGATGTTGGTTAGTATAAATAACTAATTTTAGGCTAAAAATATTTGACGCAGTTTTTTGCGATTTGCAAGATATTCGAAAAAGGCAAATTTGTAAGGACTTGCCTTATCTATAATTGACAGATCCACCAAGTGTTCAATGAAGTACGTATTGGTGTGTTAAGTTGTAAGGAGCTTCAAAAGCAAGCGAAGCTTCTTCAAACTGCATGCGTTTAGAAGGCGAAACGAGTTGAATGAGGAATATGAAGGCAAAGGCAATGGTGTACGTGATACGGATATTATCTCAAATCTTAACGCTGACGTCTGACCTTTTAACGGAAAGTCCACCGCTGAGAAAATGTTTATACGCGAGAAACCGTCGCGAACAAACGGATGTTTTTAAACAAAGATTTGGCTGTGTTAAGGTCGTAAATACTACTGATTTCTATCACTTTTTTTTTACTTAAATATTTAGATGACGCGAACTTTTTAAGAGGATAGTGCAAGTTTTTTTAACGAAAAAAATAATAATAATAATAATAATAAATATATTATATTGCTGCGTTCGAAAGTAGGTATGAAAGAGAATATTACGAGTAATGATAAAGAGAAAAGTACGAGTGTAGCGAGGAGAGGAAGAGAAAGATAAAAAGGTAATAGAGAAGGCAAGAGAAATGCATTTTTAATAGTAACAAGCGCGGCGAGTTCATACTTCTATAAGCAAAGTAAGTGACAGGCAAAATAAGACATAGATGTAGAAGACTATCGTACCGTAAATAACGATCGGCAATGTTCGTTCGATGTGTGCTCCTAAAGCTTTTTTACGATACATGTAAGATATAATCGATGTTGACTATTTCTTTTTTATTTCTTTAACCACAGACGACGGAAAAAACACGCGTACCTAGGCTACTTTAAATGCAAAAAATACAACCAACTTAGCGAACCTTTTCTAATTTCTTATACGAAGTAAAGTAACCGATATTCATACAATATGGAACTACGTGAGTATAAAACCAGATTAAGCATAAATAGTCAAAATAAGATGAATAAAATAACGACTGCAGGATGAAATAAGCGATAAATATACAACCTAACATATATATATATATAACGTATCATCCTTCACCCGCGACGTCTTTGACTATATACATCGTGCATACGAACAAGTAAGGATGAAAAAAACGTAAAAAAAGCAAAAAAAAAATACAAAAAAATTGAATCTAGATCAGATCTAATTATCTCGGGCCAAGCAGCAACGTGTCAATCAGTTAGCATTGGCGTTATTGCGGTCGCGAAGATGGCAGGTTTGACAAGATGGACTGACACGCAACATAAAAGCGGTATTTCTCCTATGAACAAAAATAAAAAATGTGAAGTTTTTGATATTTGCGTCTTGCGCGTTTGTACGTTTTTACAGACTTTTGCAGCCAAACTTTTACATACTACGAGAGACTTACTATTGTAGATTTTTCAATTTCGATGGTCCATTGTGTCAATACACCCTTTATCGCGCTCTCATCAATTGGCCTTATTACGGTCATCTTGTCGCGTTCAATTTTAACGATTAAATCATCATTTTACAAATCGAGCTCATCGGGAATAACTCGGATTCACGTCGAAATGCACGCACATTTAATCGCAATAATTTCGTTTGAAAATCGATCCTGACGAAACTTGACGATGTCGCGTCGCTGCATTTATCGTGCGCTACACCAACGCTATCTATCAAGCAAAACCATATAAAGTTTTCAACTTACTTACGCGTTTATACTAAGTCAACTTTGCAGACACGAGAAGATATCCGAATAACTATAGTGCGCTTTAAACGCAACGACTCGATAAACGATTAACGTGGGCCATGTAAAATCACAAATCGAAAAATCATAAACTGAAAAGACTAATTGCGAACGAACGAAAGGGCGCGTTAAATTCGATGAAATTTCATGAAATGACGTTGGCGTTGTCTCGCACTTTGCAAGTCCGTATAGTATACAGTAGTTTATTAAAGCAGATTCGTCAAAAGAGTTAACGAGTACATGAACAAACAAAAAATGCGAAACCAATAGACTTAAACGATGCACTTTACCCACAAATAACGATAGTAGTCTCGCCCGAATCCATAAAACGTAGGCAAACGATGGGAAATAAAAATCGCATGCTTCCTATGTAGAAAGACACTGATACGATATATATAAATACATATACAATAATTGTACCTTTCATACAAAATAAATAAATTCTTATTGATTGTGCCAATCCGAATTAGAGAAGGGCGGCAGAGCGTGATGCGAAGACAAGTGAGTAAGCGAACAAACGTACATGGGGAGAATGTTTTGCAAAATGCTATCAAAATACCTACAATAACACAGAATTACGCATATATGATTTTTTACGGATAAACTAATAAAATTTGTAAGCAAACAAATACCGTGTGATAATCAATAAAAAACAAATATGCATGTATGTTTTTTATACGACTATTGTATTCAATCAGCAATTTCAATTATTTCTGTAAGTGACAATTATTCGAAGCACAAGTGAGTTTTGTAAATAATAAGTGCGTATTCCACGAATGATAGTATTAAGGCCTTTTTGTAATAAAAAGAGATGCTTCAACAGAAAACAAAAAATTTTCTCCCCGTGTAATATGAGAGCGTTAGACTAAGAATAAACGCAAGGAAAGGAGGATTCCGACTTCCTTTGACGAAAAAGACAGGCTGGTTGATGGGAACCGAGAATCGTGGGTTTAAAGTAGTTAGGCAAATTTTTAAGGGACAAATTTAACGGCAAAAATATGTTGAAATAATAAAAAACCAATAAAACGGAAAAAAAGAAATAACTGTACATATCGCATGTCACGACAAGTATGGACTGTCAATCGTTGCAGAGAATCGCCCCGTAGGAATCAGCAAAAGCAACGCGCAGCAAGCTCATAAACACAAATAATGTCGAGATCGAAGCGTCAGATTCCTTCGTGTTCTTTTTCTTTGAGTTCTTTAGTCAACGCATCCTGGAGCAAACATTTTCTAATGATATTCGCGCTAATAATTCTTGTTGGTACCATTGACAAAGTATTTCTTAGAAAAAACACACACACAATTAAACATTTTACGCAAGCAAAAGATTAAAAGTGATTTTTTCACAAACCTAATTGTATCCGTACGAAGGGAAATATTGGCTCCAGGAACGAAAGTATACTTTACACACATAAAGAAAAAAATATATATATACAAAAAAAAAAAATATATATATATATATACATACATAAAACACGTATGCATACACATATACATCTATGGGCGTCATGGAGCTATTTATTATTTATTTTTCAATACCGCCTATACGAAGCTCAACTTTCCTTTATTAACGTACGTATATATATATATGAACGTGCTTTGCATCTGCACTCTTGTCTTTTTACTTTTATCTTCTTCGTGTATAATTTATGCGTCACATGTATTTATATAAATATAACTTTTTATCTTCCTGACTTTTCGATTCTAAGGACAGTGATTTGTATAAAAGATTTCTTTCTCTTTTTGTATGTCGTTTGTATAAGAACACTCCTGCTGGAGTAACGCTCGATTTTCTTTGTGTAAAAATCTTTTTCCGTAACTGCCTTGTATAAATCTATTCGAATAAAAAAAATACTATCTTATACATTGACTACATTTTTTTGGAATTTTGACAAGCTTCAATCATCCTATCGTAATCATGGTTGTAATTGAGAACATTTTTTTCTTATATATGTATATGTAGAAATATTATTATAAGAAAAACCCGAAAACAAGTAGCCTATATATATTCTTCATTGAACATTAGACACTAATGCCAGAGAAGAAGATACCACTTGACAATTACATATTCGTTTATTTAATATTTTATAATGCTGTATTTTCATATTTCGCACGAGAAAGAGCCTCGATTCCTCGGAATATGGTAATTTATTTGAAACTAATAAAAATCTTCTTGCAAATTTTAACGTTTATTCTCGATCCACGTGAATTTGCCTGGGGCTATTACTCGTACTATTGTAAATAATATTATTTACAATTCTGTCCGATTACTTTTTGAACCAATAATGCCGAAGAAAGAAAACATAGGATGTTGCTTCGTATACTGCGGCCTGTTGGTCAGGTATAAGAATTAGTTATTAATGCAAAGTTATTTTGTTAGACTATGAATCAAAATTTACTGGATAAAAGCATATCTCCGATCGAAAGTAGGCTTCCGACAAACGAGCTCACAGTCGTACGGTTCTGTTTCAGTTTCATTTCTCTCTGCAAACAGATAATTATTCGGGTAAATCTGTATTATTTACACTTCGATACAATTTCGTTGAAAACTTACGTATGCACCAGTCGCGACATTCCCTTCCTGAAATAAAGTGAAATGTAAACTAATAATCGCTCGAAAAACGTGCGAAATTGTGCACTCGCATTATCTTACAATCATACCAAAAAGTTCTTTTAGAAACACTCGTAAACCTCTCGAAATTTCACAAAAAAAGGCAACGTTCTCCCTATGTTTTAGATCGTGATCTCCATATTTATCCAGGCCCGCTGTAATATTTTTCATTTGTTATAGTCGGCGTTGATTACTCAAAGCACGTTCGTTCTAAATATATCAAATCACGTTTACCATACGCATATGCCACACAATCCTCTGGGCTGATTCCATCGCTATCTCTATCTCTAGTAATAATCTGCTTTTTTTTAGTAGGATGCGGATTGAAATATGCCAACCTACCCAAACAAAAATTAGTTATTAACGTAAAATTGTTCCGGTAGATTTTAAATAGAGATTTACTTTATAGTAACATATGATGGGTCGTAACGAGGATTCCGACAAACGATCTCACAATTATCCGGCTGATCTTTTTTTGGATTATTCTCTGAAAATAGAGAATTATACGGGTAAGTCAGAAAACTTTAGTAATTAGCAATACGCGCCGAATGTTCCGATAAAATTGTTTTCAACGCTTACTCATACACCAATCGGTACATTCTTTCTCTGAAAGAAAACGAGATGTAAATATTTTTTAAATTCATGTTAACGTTATTCTACAATGATACCAAAAAGATCTTTTAGAAAGACTCGTAAGCTCGTCGAATGTTGGCAAATAAAATCAGCATGCCCTATATATTCTCCATTAGGATCCTCATCTTCATCCATGCTTGCTACAACAAAGTCTTTTGTCGTAAACGTGTTTATTTACTCATATCTGTTCTAAAATTATAAAAAGCATTCTCCATAGACTCAAGTGTTTACCATACGCGTATGCCTTGCAATCTTCTACGCTAATTCCTTCGTCCTCATTTATGCTAGTTATCTCTTTTCGAGTAGTAGGGAAACGCACTAAAGCAGTTGGCCGACTAATCGGACCAAAAAATTGTTATCAATGCGAAAAAAGTATTTCACGACATTGCGAATAGAAATTTACTTTAAAACCACATATTTTGGATCGTAAGTAGCGCTCTGACAGAGAAGCGCACAGTATTCCGGGTAACCACTATTTACATCATCTGAAAAAGTATAATTATCCTTGTATTGAAAAAACTCTAACATTTGCTTTTCTAAGTATATTATTCCGATGAAATTGTATTCAACATACTTGTGCATTGCCTATGACAATCGTTTTCTGAAAGAAAAAAAGTAAATATTAAATCGTTTAATGAATATGCGATTAGTTTAATCGCATGTTGTAATGTAAAAACGTACCGAAAAGTTCCTTTAAAAATACTCGTATACCTCTGGAACGTTCGCAAATAAAATTAGCACGCAACCTACGCGTTTGATTGTTATCTCCAGCATCATCGAAGGCCGCTATAATAGTTTCGTTTGTAAAGAACGTGATCAATATCTCAAAGAAAATCTATTTTGAGACTATAAAAGTTACTCTCGATTAACTGAAACATACCACGGACATAATTCTGGCAAGTTGCTACGGAAATTTCTAATTCACTCTCTGACGTAATACTTTCCGGACTTTTTGGAGTAGAATTTTCTCGTTGACTGTTACTCGGATAAAAAATTAATTATCGGTACAAAATTATTCGATGACATTATTAACAAGGTATTTACCGTAAAAGAACGTATCTTCGGTCGAAAGTTGGGTTACTGCAGACGAGCTCACAATTATCCGGATGTTCTTTTCGTACGTTATTCTCTGCAAGTGGATAATTATTGGGGTAAACAAGAAATCATTAATGACTAGTCATACGCGTCGAATGTTTCGATTAAATTGTTTTAACACCTACGCTTGCACCAGCTTTTACATTTCAATGCTGAAACAAAACGAAATGAAAATAAATAATGATCCAAAAAATGTACTAATTTTTAAATTCGCATTATCGTAAAACCATACCAAATCTTTCTTTTAGCACAATGCGAGAAGCAGTTGAAGTTTCACAAAGTTCCTCTGCGTTTCTTCTGCGTGTTGGATCATCAATCCCTTCACTATCCATGACCGCTATTGTAGTTTTCGTTTACAACAAAGACAAGTAATACGTAAAATCATATTTATTATTGAATATCTAGATCATCGCAAGCTTACCATGGACGAAATTCTTGCAAGCTTGTACACTAATACCTTGATTCTTCGAATCGTCTGTAAGAAAATTCACCATAAGTAACGATCGGTTCCTCAGTTTTCGACTAGTTTTGTTTTCCTGCAAAGTCAGCGGTCACGATGACTATTGAGACTCGAAGAGAAAATTGTAATATCAAGAGATTCTCTGGTCCTTCCATGGCATATAAAACGCGCATAAAAATAATTTATGTTCCTATTGCCGTAATTGTAGTTGACAATGATATTAAAGTATCCCAACGAAAAGTTTCTATTTATACTTCAAAAACTCGAGTTTTTCAATTTTATGTGATTGTTGATTTAACGTTTACACGCCCGCGGTATATTATACTCTTTAATTTTCTAAATTCCACCAAATTCTATCATCAAATTGAATTAGCGATATTTTCTCAATAGCATGTGTATTATACAACATTGAAAAATAATATAAAGATGTCACTACCTCCTTTGCTTTGCACATCCGTTACAAACGAAGAAAGTGCCAGTACGGTTGCAGAAATAAATAACTGCAAATGCATGTTGAGCTTGCGCGTGTAACGACTTCTTGCTATAGATAAGTGAATTCTTACTTTAACGTAAGCCACATCGACCCGAGCTTTTATATGCTTTTTAGGCTAATAAAATATATACACGTTTAAGAAATTAGAGTGAAGTAAAAAAACAAGTTTCGTTACGAAGCACACGTGCACAAGCTGTTATAGAACAAATATTCTTCTTCGGAAACTGGGCAAAGTGTAACCGTTATAATTTATCTAAGCTAAAATATGGTTGATGTTATATTTGAGGATGTATCAAAAGTAAATTAATTTGTTTCGCAATGGAAATCGTTAATCCACTTATGTAATATTTTATAATGAAATTGCATTTGTAGCCTTAAAAAGATAATATTTATTGTATATTTCCTTACACTCTTTGATTATGAAAAATAATATTTTTTTATTTTGAACCGGTTACTGTTAATAGTGCCATTATGCTTGAAGACGGTTTTTTAATCGTGCCTATTTAAATTGTTTTAGTGTACATGAAGAACATTCTTGAAGAAAGGTAAATATGAATCGTTAATGTAAAATAAATTATTTAAATGATCAATACATCAAATGTCAATGTCGCCATTCTTATTCTTAAGCATCGTTATGCTTTACTTTACACGACTTGTGTCTGGGCAATTGGTATCAATGACAACTCTCATAAGTATTAACTCATCTCCCCTAAACACACTTTTCAAAAATGGTAAAATCTTTCAGTTGAGTAGGCTTTAAATAATATTCACGTCCAATGAACAGAACGAAATCCCTTTTCAACAGTCAAGTTTAATGATTTAAATTATCGTAACATTAGAAACTAAAAAGTTGCTTTTTTATTAAAATGTAAATAATCACTAAGTATCGAATGAACTTGACGAAATTTCTTTGAGGTCTACTAATGGCTACGGATTGTAACTTTGTTGGAAGATGTGTTGGGGTGAGATTGCCAAAGATATCACGCTACATACAAGCATTATAGAGACATTTTAACGGTCTTGTATATAGCATCAAATAACGTAGGATAGCTTTGGACGAAAAATAGTCTTGAGAAGGTGATCTGTTAAAGTCATGTATCTCAATAACGTCCTTAAAATTACATTAGTTAATATTATTTTTGCGACGAATACCGGAAAAATACGAGTATCCTACGCATACTACGAATTGAACAATAAGTAGTAATTGGTGGGGAAAAGAAGATGGTAGGAAGACGTTCTCTACGAAGTAAAAATACTATGCCCAGGTAAGAGCGAAATCAATCGATACTTGATAATTAATTATTCCGTTGTTTAATATTTAACGTTGCTGTATTTCCTTATTTCATGTTACAAAGCTTCCTTATTTCTCAGGAATATTACAATTTATTTTAACCTAGCCAAAATCCCACTAATTTCGTAATTCTCTTCGATGAACTTCAGGTAATCGTGGTTCTATATCTTACAATATGCTGCGGCACCATCTTCCGATCCAGTAAGACCGACGAGTGTAACCATAGGATGTTGTTCCGTAGTCTCCTTTCTGTTCATCCAATATAACAATTAGTCATCAATTCCAAATGATTTTGATAAATTATATAGATTTACTTTATAATTATATATGCTGGATTGTAGCGAGAGTTCCGACAGATAACCTCGCAATCGTCTGGATATTGTACATTTACGTTATTCTCTGAAAGTGTACAATTATTGGGGTAAACCAGATAATCTTAATAAATGGTCTTAGAAGTTTAATACGTCGATAAAATTCTGTTTAGCACCTACTTATGCACCAGTCAAGACATTCGCTTTCTGAAACAAAACGATACGCAAATAAACAATCACTTGAACAATGTGTAAAATTTAAAATTCATATTATCGTATAATTATACCAAACAGCTCTTTCAGATAAATACGTAAACCTCTCGAATTTTCGCAAATAAAATCAGCATGCTTTCTATCTTCTGGATTGTGGTTTTTATATTTGTCGAGGACCGCTATAATAGTTTGCATTTGTAACATTCGTCATTAATTATTCAAATAAATTACATCTAGAATTATAAAATCTGTTCTCGATCGATCGAAGTTTACCATGTGCATACGTCTTGCAATCTACTACGCCAATTTCATCGTCGTATACCGTTTCAGTCCATGGCGAACTGGCCAGATAAATATTAGTTATCAATACAACATTATTTTGTTATACCGAGAATAGATATTTACCGTAAGGTAACGTATGTGTTATCGTAACGAGGGTCCTGACAGGCGAGCTCGCAATTGTCTGGATGTTTTTTTATAACGTTATCCTCTGCAAGTGAGCCATTATTGAGGTAAATTAGAATATTTACGCAAATAGTGTTACGCATCGACTACGTCGATAAAGTGTCTTTTGATACCTACCTTTGCACGTGTCGTGACATTCTTTTTCTTTAAAAAGACGAAATATCAGCAATTAATCGATTGAAAATGATGAACAATTTTAGATTGGCATTATTTTATAATCATACCTAAAAGTTCCTTTAGAAATATTCGTAAACCTTTCGAATTTTCGCACATATAATCAGCAAGCTCCCTATGTTTTGGATCGTGATCCTTGTTATAATCCATGCCCGCTATAATAGTTTTCGTTTTTAATAAACACAATTACTCCCTTAAATCGTATTTTTTCTAGAATTACAAAACGTATGTTGGATCAACTCAATAGTACCATGCGTGTATGCCTTGCAATCTTCTATGTTTATTGCAGGATCAATAAATGTAGGAACAACGTTCGCGGCTACAGGATAACTCACTATCAAATCCTGCCGGCTGACCAGTTAAAGCTTGGTTATAAAATTTAAATTATTTCATGAGATTGTCAATTAAGATTTACTTTAACAGTACATATCGTCGATCGTAACGTGGTTTCTTGCAGACACGATCACAATTTTTCTGATATACACTATGTTGATTAATAACTAGAATTGTAAAACAATCGAGGTATATCGAGAAACTTTAATTAATCTTATGATGTTATTCGTTCGCTAACATTCTTTGTTACACTTACTTTTGCACCACTCGTAACAATCATTTTCTTGAATAAAAAATTATACAAATAAGTAATTGCCTTGAGAATGTAAAATTAATTTAATAATATATATTGGAAAAGCATACGAAAAAGTTCTCTCAGCAATATTCGTAATCCTTTTGATCTTTCACAAAGTCTATAAGCTCTTATCGTACTGCTTACACTGTGATCCCCCATAATTTTTAATGCAGCTGTTTAAATTTTTTGTTTGAAATAAACGTGATCAATAACTCAAACAATATTTATTCTGAACTACGAACGTTACTTACGAATAATTCAAGCTTACCATGAGTGTAGCTCTTACATGTTCTTATGGTAACTGCCGAGACTCTTATTGATTGAACTATAAATTGTAATTTTTATTTAAATACTCAAGTTTTCCAAGTTTTATACCATTATTAATTTATCGTTTTGACGCTTGCAGTATATTATACTCTTTCATTTTTTAAATTCTACCAGGTTCTGTTAACAAATTGGCCGACTGATAGCCGTGAATTAGGCACATTTTCTCAATAGTATGTGTATTATACAACATTGATAAAATAATATAAAGATGTCACTACCTCCATTGCCTTGCACATCCATTACAAACGAAGAAAGTGCCAGTACGGTTGCAGAAATAAATAACTGCAAATGCATGTTGAGCTTGCGCGTGTAACGACTTCTTGCTATAGATAAGTGAATTCTTACTTTAACGTAAGCTACATCGACCGGAGCTTTATATACTTTTAAGCTAATAAAATATACAAATACTTAGGAAATTTTAGTGAAGTAAATACGAATGAAAAAACAAGTTTCGTTATGAAACAGACGTGTGTAAGCTGTTAACAAATATTCTTCGGAAATTAATAAAATGTATCATTTAGAATTCATGTAAGCCATATTAGGGTTGATGTTTATTTCAAAATGTATCAAATGTAGATTAATTCGTTTTGCAATAAAAGTCATTAATCTACTTCTGGAATATTTTAAATCCTGATCCGTTGTTTACTTAGACTTTCGATTATAACAATTATTAAAATCGGGTTTGCAGATACTCTAAAACTGTTAGAGATATAATTAAAAATTTGCCAATACGTTTAATTTCGCATTCAAATACAAATTTCTGATATATATATCATTGTAATCATTCTACAAAAAAAATATTTTTTTCTATGAAAATATTTAATATCATTAAGTTTCATAATAGAAAATCACGTTCGGAAAAAATTGTTTAGATTAAGCTACTGCGCGTGTTAGCGTATAATTTACGCGGACAGCGCTCTTAAAAAAACTATTATATAAAAACTATAACGAGTACTTAGAATTTCATAAGAGATTTTTATAATAATTAGGATTTAACATCGAACAAATTTACGGTTTCTTTGCAAAAATTAATAGCACGACCGACATGTTTCGCTTTTACGGCTTTGTTATCGTAATTTTTCCAATGTTTTTTTCTCTCTACGCAAATGAATAGTACGTATGTTAAGAAAAATTCTAGAAACAAATGTAAAATAAGATTCACACGATCACTGCATCAAATATTTATTTCGTCATGTTAATCCTTTATCACCAATGCACTTTACTTTACATACATTTTTGTTGGGTAGACCCAGACGTTTGTATGAGATAATAGTATAAAGTTATATCTAAGATGTGTTCATAATTATATTAGCACTAAAGGAATGATGCAGTCAGTGACAAACACTAGAGACACTTGAAAATTGAAGAAAAAGTTGGGGAATAGTCTGTATTGAAAGTAAGTAACAATGACAGTTCTCATACGAACAATATTGACAATATAAGACACGCAGTCTATTCCGATTAATTGGAATGTTTTAGCATGGTTTGAAATAGTAGACTCTCTAATCGATACGTAAAAGAATTTTTGACGAAAAGAGAGGTTGTGAAACCATTTTTCTTTAAAAAAGGCGCAAACAATAGGTGAAGGTACAGTTTGGACGTTTGAAAGGGGAAAAAGCAGTATTGAAAAGAAATAAGACGCACGTAAAAATGAAGCTAATCGATACGTAGCAATTAATTATTCCGTTAATTATATTGATGTATATTTTATTTTCACATTTCGTCTTACAATGAATCCTGTTCCTCGGATTATTATAATTTATTTCAACCTAGTGAAAATCTTCGTACTAAATTGTACATTTATTCAGATCAACTTAAGTTTACCATGAGCCTAATCCTCGCAATATTCTCCATCTTCTGCTCCAGTAACACCGACGAGTGTAATCATAGGATGTTGAATCGTGGTCTCCTGTCTGTTTATCGAATATGAGAATTAGTTAACGATGCAAACTATTCTGTGAGATTATGAACAAAGACTTACTTTATAATAACGTATGCTGGATCGTAATGAGGGTTCCGGCAGACGAGTGAACAATTATCCGGGTGTTCTTTATTCACATTATTCTCTGAAAATAGCGAATTATTCGGATAAATCAGAAAACTTCGTACGTCAAATATTTCGATACAATGTTGTTTAACACTTACTTATACACCAGTCGCGACATTCCCTTCCTGAAACAAATCGAAATCTAAATAAGCCATCCCTTGAAAAACGTGCACAATTTTAAATCACATTGTCTTATAGACATACCAAAAAGTTCTTTGAGAAAAACTCGTAATCCATGTGAATTTTCGCAAACCGAATCAACATGCTCCCTATGCTTTGGATCGTGATCCCCGTATTTATCCAGGCCCGCTATCATTGTTTTCGTTTGTAATAATCGTCGTTAGTTACTCACATTATATTTACTCTAGATTATTAAATATATTCTCAATAAACTCAATTTACCATGCGCGTATGCCTTGCAATCTTCTATACTAATTGCATTAGGATCTTCTGAACCAGTATGACCAATATACGTTGACCTACCCGGATGAAGAATTAATTAACAATGTAAAATTATTTTGTTTGATCGTAAATAGAGAATTACTTTATAATGACGTATCTTCGATCGAAAGTGGGGTTGCGACAGACTAGCTCACAATTATCCGGGTGTTCTTTCTCTACGTTATTCTCTGCAAGTGGACGATTGTTAGGGTCAAGCAAAATACGTTAATAATGAATCTTCTGCGTCGCATGATTCGAATATTATATATTTAACACTTACTTATGCACCAGTCGCGACATTCTCTTCCTGAAATAAAAGCAAGTGTGAATAAACAATCAGTTGTAAAATGTGCAAAATTCTAAATCACATTGGCTTATAGTCATACCAAAAAGTTCTTTTAGATATATACGTAAACCTCTCGAATTTTCGCAAACAAAATCAGCATGCTTTCTATCCTCTGGATTGTGATTTCCATCCTTATCCAGGCCCGCTGCAATAGTTTTCGAATGTAACATTCGTTATTGATTACTCGAATTACATTAATTCTGGAATCGTAACATTTATTGTCAATAAACTCAATTTACCATGCGCGTATTCCTTGCAATCTTCTACGCTAATTCCTTCATCATGATTTGTACTAGTCATCTCTTTTTGAACAGCAGGGAAACGCACTATAGCAGTTGGCCGACTAAACGGATAAAAAATTATCATCAATACGGAAAAAGTATTTTCACGAGATTGCGAATAGAGATTTACTTTAAAACTACATATTTCGGATCGTAAGTAGCGCTCTGGCAGAGAAGCACACAATTTTCCGGATGTTCTTTATTTGAATTATTTTCTGAAAATGTATAATTATCCTTGTATTGAAAAAACTCTAACATTTGCTTTTCTAAGTCTATTATTTCGATGAAATTGTACTGAACATACTTGTGCATTGCCTACGACAATCGTTTACTGAAAGAAAAAAAGTAAATATTAAATCGTTTAATGAATATGCGATTAGTTTAATGGCATGTCGTATTGTGGAAACGTACCGAAAAGTTCCTTTAAAAATATTCGTAAACCTTTCGAATGTTCGCAAATAAAATCAGCATTGCTCCTACGCATTTGATTGTAATCTCCAGCATCATCGAAGGCCGCTATAATAGTTTCGTTTGTAAAAAACGTGATCAATATCTCAAAGAAAATCTATTTTGAGACTATAAAAGTTACTCTCGATTAACTGAAACATACCACGGGCATAAATCTGGCAGATTCTTGTGGTAATTCCCGTTAGAGCTTTTGCTGCAGTACTGCCCGAACTGCTTAGATTTTGTCGTTCCCGACTGTTCAGGTAAAAAATTAATTATCGGTACAAAATTATTCGATGACATTATTAACAAGGTATTTACTGTAAAAGAACGTATCTTCGGTCGAAAGTTGGGTTACTGCAGACGAGCTCACAATTCTCCGGATGTTCTTTTCGTACGTTATTCTCTGCAAGTGGATAATTATTGGGGTAAACAAGAAATCATTAATGACTAGTCATACGCGTCGAATGTTTCGATTAAATTGTTTTAACACCTACGCTTGCACCAGATTTTACATTCCAATGCTGAAACAAAACGAAATAAAAATAAATAATGATCCAAAAAAATGTACTACTTTTTAAATTCGCACTATCGTAAAATCATACCAAATCTTTGTTTCAGCAATTGACGAGTACTAGTTATATCACACTTTTTCTCTCCACTGTTTCTGCGTGTTGGATCAGTAATCCCTTCACTATCCATGGTCGCTATTATAGTTTTCGTTTATAATGAACGCACGTAATCAGTAAAATAAAATTGATTATAGGATATCTCGATCATCATACGCTTACCTCTAACGAAATCCTTGCAAACTTCTACGCTAACACCTTCATCACTCGGATCGTCTGAAAGAAAAATCATCATTAGAAATGGACGGTTTCTCAGTTTTCGACTAGTTTTATTTTCCCATAAAATAAGCGGTAACGACGACTACTTAGACGCAAAGTATGCAAATGTAATGGTGAAATGGCCAGTAAATTATAATCTTTGATGAGTATACAGCGTATAAAATGCACATATTAAAAGGACGGCTAATCCTTTACGCGATGATTATGGTAAGGTGAGGCAAAGCAGGTACTCGGAAACATTATTGCCATTTACGGAAAGGATTTCACGGAAGAAAATTTAGAAATTGAAGAATAAATTTAACTATTATTGGTCTGCACGTAAAAACAATTTGAACAGTGCCTTTGTTTGGTCCACCACAGAGTAATCATGACGTAAACAATTGCACATGCTAGCTATATACATATAGGAATCAAGAAGGCTTTAATTCTTCGTCTGCGTATCGTCGATCACCTAGTCGCGTGGCCTGTATTTTGTTCGATTACAGCTGTTCGCAGTTGCCAGAATTACAATATGCAGTTAATGTTTTTCGATTTGGTTAAATTTATAAAAACTAATTCAACCAGTTGCTTATATTGAAGACGGTAAAAAAATATCGTATGAATTCTCGAAGTCAAGTCAAATAATTGTACTATGTAGCACGTGTTCCCGTAGCGGTATTTTTTATCGTTAATGTTCTTACTATATTCCAAATGTAAGTAGCCATTTCTATTTCGAAAATTTGAATCCTTAAATTTTATGCGATTATTTAGTTAATTTAACATTTATTCCCATGTAGCATATCGTATTCTTTAACTTTTTAAATTTCACCAGATTCTGTCCATAAATTGGCTGATTGGTAGACGTCAATCAGTGAAATTTTCTCAATACGATGTTTATTATATAACATTGAAAAATAATATAAAAATGTCACTACCTCCTTTGCTTTGCACATCCGTTACAAACGAAGAAAGTGCCAGTACGGTTGCAGAAATAAATAACTGCAAATGCATGTTGAGCTTGCGCGTGTAACGACTTCTTGCTATAGATAAGTGAATTTTTACTTTAACGTAAGTCATATCAGACCGAGCTTT
Organism: Chouioia cunea; assembly: GCA_030064505.1. Lineage (NCBI taxonomy): Eukaryota > Metazoa > Arthropoda > Insecta > Hymenoptera > Eulophidae > Chouioia > Chouioia cunea. The sequence goes on from JAOPFQ010000001.1 coordinate 8,253,051, forward strand.
TATATACTATTTTAGGCTAATAAAACATACACGTGTCTAGAAAATTTGAGTGACGCAAATGAAAATGGAAAAACAAGTTTTATTATGGAGCAGACGTGCACAAGCCGTTAACAGGTATTCTTCCTCGAAAACTAGTGCATTTCTTTCGATAATTTTGAACAATTCAAAATTATCCAAGCTAAATCATGGTCAAAGTTATATTTTAAGAAATTTTAACTGTGGAAAATAAATTTGTTTCGTGATGGAAATTACTGATACACTCCTAAAATATTTGATACACGGTAATTAATAACGAAACTGTATTATCGTCTATAAAATGAATATTTGTACTGTTTATTTTTTAAAACTCTTTGACTATACCAGTTAATGACTTCGGATTTGATCCAGTCACTGTTCATACGCTGCCGTTTTATTCGTAAAGAATTATTTCGATCGTGTCCATAAGTACAGCTTGCTATTTTGGAACCCGAAAACATCTTTATGTTATAGATATGAACGAATAGTACGTACGTGACATCTCGATAATTATTACCGGGGTTTCTTCGGAAAAATTAATGGCACGATTGGTGTGCTCCGATTTTACGAGTCTGACGCCGTAATTTTTCACTGATTTTTTTCTCCCTGTATAAACAAATAGTACGTTTGTTAAGATAAGTTCTAGAAACAAAGTAAACGTGAATTTCTACCGTAAATTAAGATATTTTCGCGATCAAACTATCGTCGTCAATTTATTCGTGGCAATTGACTTTTGCATGAAACAATTCGCTGAGACTATACTTCAGATTTGTTTGTAGTTATATTTGCATGAAATAAACGATGTAATCCAAGCCAACCATTAGAGGCACTTGAAAATACAAGTAAAACTTGGGGAATAACGACAAAGCTGATAAATATTAATAAACGAATCAAATTTTATTTACACAGACAAGAGCAATAAATGAATCATTAAAAAAGTCTTAAAATTAATATAACGAGGATTAATAGAGTGCAAATGACTGCCGTCATCGCTTGACAATGATAGCTTCAAAATGAGTTTGAATCGCATTTTATACAGCAAATAAATCGTATATTCACATAAATAAATACCAGTTGGGTGCTTGCACCAGCCGTCGTTATAAAAAACAAAATTACTCCAATTAATCGGAATGTCATAGATAAATATTTGTACAAAAACTATTATTCCTTTATATGCAAAAGCAATACATCATTCTCGCAATAAGAAGAAAAAGAAGGCGAAACATGATATTGTCATCAATCAAGAATATTAAGTTTGCTGTTCGTTTTACGAAGTTGCGCTCGCCAAGGTATAATATGCACGTTATCAGTGTCGTCGATAGAATCGTTCCCATGCTCTTCGTGATTGGCTACAACAGCAGGTTCTTCGACTTTCGGTGCTACAGCTGGTAATATCGGAGCATTCATTGGCGGTGGCGGTGGAATATCGGTGATTGATTCGTTTTTCGGGACAACAATCGAGGGCTCAACTTTTGGCGTTGTTATGGCTAAACACGTTTGCAATGGTATCGCTCTGCGAAAAAGAAAAATCGTTAAGCAGTGTAATTGCATACGTAACTTGGAGACGCGGGTACACAAACGTCAATGACAAAGGATACACGAGTGTGTGGGTATTTACGATTGATATGACTCACCCAGTGGTTTTAAAGTCGCTATCTTTCTTGGCAAGCAGCTGCCTCTTCCAAGGCGGTATCGCCTGTATTCGCTTCTCCTCGTTTTCCCGTGCGATTTGCTGCTCTAACTCTTTTTTCGCTCGTTCGGCTGCCTTTCTTGCCAACATTTGCCTCTTCCAAATGGGTATTACGTTACCCGAACTGTCCTTCTCCGGAATCTGCCAAATCATATATTATAAATGTACGACCGTTAGATGCACAAACTCGTGTCACATTTAGGTCAGCCCGAGAAAAGTAGTACACTACGTGCCAAGGACGTTAAGCGAGCGTCAACTTGCCGTAGGAAGAAAGAAAAACGAGTATATTTATTTACCTGATCGACAAAATTGGCGATACTGAAAGCTTTGTTAATCTCGGATATCAATGTCTGCTCTTGCGTTTTCTCGACTTGTGCACGCTGTACCTTGAGCTTCTTTATGCCAGGTATGTCTTTCGTTTTCTTCAGTTCCGCAATCAAATCCGTCTTTTGAACGCAAAACGCCTCGGACACTGCAGATGACGGAACATTGTCAATTGGAAAAATAACGATTGCCGGTAATAATCGCAAGTACGAGTAAACAAATATTACCGTTGGTCATGGAAACGCTGCGATTGGGAGGAGCAGAAAAAGTTTTGGTCGCGTGCATCTTGATATTGGTCCTCCTCAATTGTACACTCGTCAAGTCTTGAATGCTGATGGTAGCCAATGGTTGTTGTTGTTGTTGCTGCTGCTGCAAGTGTTTGGATATATCGCCATCGACCGGGCTAGTCGAATTGGTTGACGACGACGGTTGTAAATTTATCAGTCCATTCATCGGCGGAGGTGGCAATGGTGGTGGTGGCGGACCCGAGGCCGCGTTGTTCTCTTGTTCTTCCCCGTCGCTGTCGGATTTACCGTTCTCTTCCTCGGCGCTCCGTATGTCCAAATTATCCACCGACCTGCACGTTTTTTATATACATTGTATTTTATTCTTGTTAAACGTAAAGTGAAATTTGCACATGTAAATGCTTTTCCGCAGTCGAATAAATTAGAAAAGCTTTCGCTCCTGATTTCACGGCCTGCTACGCATAACTTTGTTTTACGCGCACGCGTGCTATTATATCCTTGTGTCTCGTGACGATTCAACGCGCATCGCCAAGTATAATTACGATAAAAAATTACGAGTACATTGAATCGTGCAAATCGAACGGAGATTCGATTTTAATCAATGGTCAAATATACGTGTAACGTCAGTCGCCCGTTAAATGCACGCTGTACATACGTATACAACAGCTCTCAATTCCTAACCGGATGTGATCGTACCCGGAACACGAGTCAATGTACCATGCACAAAGAAGAAACGCATACGTAATTTGAACATTTTTTAACGTTTAATTATTACAACATTTTACCGATCGCGTTCTCTTCTCTCCGTCCACTTTATATAATAGGATTTACCGTTCTATCGGTATCGTAGCGTCGTGTTGCGAAGCCTCCATTTTCAAGACTAACATTTTAGATATCCGAAGTGCAATAAAAGCCTGCATTTTGCTATATGGATCGCGCATGGTCATCAAACGTTATCTCCGTTTATGGCTGTTGCGATATTGCTGAGCTATTTCAATGTCAAAGACGGCTAATACCTTTCCGAAGAGTATCGCTTCAATCGATCCACGTATTTTCATATTCGTCACCTATTTTGGTTCGCCGCGAAAAATCTCGCGCATCATGCGGCACGTGCAGCGACGCACACCTCGAGTGATCGCGCACTTGAATTGAGAAAAAAAAAGGATAAATACACAAAAAAGAACGAGAGTAACAAACCTGGCCTTGGATAAGCTCGTTGTATTGCCAGTGACAACGGTAGCAGGAGAAGATTTGCAAATGCTACGTAAATATTCGGAAGGTTTGAGCAATGTCTCGGAATCGGCGGCCTGGCTGGCGAATTTAGGTGGTATGAAGGGTAGAACCATGTGCCTGTTAACCAGGTGGGCCGTCACCTGGTGGGACGTAACTCCGTTCTGTGGCTCCTCGCAACTCGCCGGCGAACTGACTAGCGTCGAGCTTTCAAGTGCGTCTTCCGTTGCATCAACTGTAGACGCCGCCGCCGCTGTTGCAGTAAAGGAAAAAAAACGTCAAGACAAGCTCGCGTACGTGTAGGTGAGCAAGCGGCTCGCAGGTGAAATCTAGGTAAGTGTATTATATGCCCGCCTGAGTGCCATGGTCTAGTAAAGGCCCCCGCATACATATCCATAATTGCGCGAGCACCTGTTTGCCGGCCCAATTAAACAATTCCCTCTTCCCTCCCCCCTTCCCTCTCGTACCGAACTATGGGGTCCTTTTCTTTCGTGCTTCCAATCGTGTTTAATTGCTATGCCTATAACGACTATGCGCTCTGATAATAAGACGATTATCGCGAAACACCTATATAAACTTGGCTGACACGATCTTTGCCAATGAACGAGAGTTACGTCAAATTTATGCAATTATTTTTCCCTCTTTCTCTCTTTTTCCTCTTCACTTCCTGCTACGCTGCCGCGAGATTGTGTCGCCTGCTGCTGCAAGGTTAATGGCTACGAACGGATTAGTTTTACACAAGTGCTAAGTTCTATTTGCTTGAACAGGCGTTTAATTCACTCACGATTAGATTGGCTCTTATCGACAAAGCTAAAGTCACATTTTTTACATTCTTACGAAGAATAACAATTACCTCGATTTTTTCGTATTCACGATAACGCGTAAGAATTTTGCAAAACTTCAGATAGTTACAAATCGGAACAAACAGATGCTTTAACAGATGTCTGGAGGAAAATTGAAAGATGTACGTATTGCGTGATGGGAGAAATTGGTATTACCGGAAACGCTGGTGGTAGCCTCGCATTTCTGCTCCTGCGTGTTCGTCAAACAGATGTCTTTCTTCTCCTCCTTATAACTACTCTCATCGACTTTAGAAGTCACGATTACAACCTCCGCGATTTCCGGTTGTGGTGGTGGTGGTGGCGGTGGTGGTGGTGGTGGAGGTGGCCTAAATATACTATGTTCACAGATGCTAGTATCAACATTTTGTACACTTTCGAATAAATGATTATTGTCCTTTTAGACTTTGACATTTTTTCGGTCGATGTTTCAAATATTTGTGCAAAACAAAAAAAAATACGGATAATAGTTTGACATCGAAAGTTTGTTATAGAAAGTTTCACAAATTTTTTATACTAAATTTGAATGATCAAGCGCAAAATAATCTCTCGTAACCATGTTTTTCGCCAAAATTTAGAAACTACAGGATTGTTCGCTCTAAGATATATTGGGATAATTAATGAGATAAATAAAACATTATGCTAAAGTATATAATCTATGGGTAAAGCGCTCTTTGAAACAGATAGGTCTACCAAGTGCTGACAGACTGCTTTCTTTCTTTTTCGTCTATCTTCATTCGTGTGTGTGTGTGTGTGTAAAAAAGCGCGTGTTTGGATAATCGTTCAACCGCGAAAGCCAATATCGAACTCTCGATCCTGTCTTTACAACCGATCGAATTGGCCTACTTACCTGGCTCCGTTATTAGACGTCTTCGTCTCCTTTTCACTTTCCGTTCTCGTCGAGCTCGTTGTCGAGTTTTTCCTCTCTGAAAAAAATACACATCGCTCACATCAACAGTTATTCTCACGAATGAAGCGGTATATCAATTTTTTATCAAGCATTTTACTTTTTCTTTTACTTATTGTTTTACGGCGCCTATTTACGTATCAAAACATTTAAGCCATTTAAAAGTCAACTAATAAATGAGTTTACTGTATTTTCAAAGTAAAACAACGAAATTCGGCGTCGTTGTTGTTGTTTTTTATTACCGATAAAATTCTTATTTGACAGTAGAAACATGCAGATTTTAATTGAAATAACAGACAACCTTTGAGAACGATGAGTATCTTTGTGGAAAATAAAATGCGACAATCGAACGACGCGATTGCCACGCACATGTATATATTTATATATATACATATACAACACAGGCGCTCGCGCTTTCACTTCCGGTGCAGATTTTCCAATCAAAATAGCAATAATCTGAACTTGACAAAGTATATCTTCGTTTGGTCTTTCTCTTTTGCTTTCGACCAGCAGAGATATTTCAAGCAATAATCAAGCAATCGATAGAAAACCAATGGCTATATTAAGCACTTGAGATTCGATCAAATTGATCACTCGATCGCTTTGATTTATATTGCAAATGAAAGAATTTGTCGTCGTTTAAAATGATATTTCTATGTGCTGATATTTTAAAGTTTCTCTTGTTTGATAAATTAGAAAATAATGAGAACGATGATGAATGTTACCTATCAAGTTTTCCGAAGGCTTTGGACTTTTACTTCTCCGTTCGTTACTACTGTTACGAGAAAGCGAGGGAGTCGATGTTGCCGATGAGTAACAATGAACTTCACTGCTCATGTTAGACGATTCACTTGCGCTGCTAGACCTGCTATATCTGCGATCCGCTTTATTAGATCTGCGAATCAAACGGAACGTTGTTTTATTAGCAACCAGAGCAATTCTATTATTTATCATCTTTTATTTATTTATGCTAACGGTACCGACGATGCAAAAATGTTATTTTACGACGAGGAATATTTATCATAATCTCAAGACACGTTACGAAAGTCTTTCATAACTGAAAAAAAAAAACATTCACGCCAAAGTCCCTATTATTTTTGCTCGTATCGTCGGGTATACATCCTCGTCAAAGGAAATCAGACAAAACGAAAAGTCTTGGAGCGTGTTTTCATCATCGTTAATCACCTAGGATCAGAGCCATTGTCAGTGAATTTCCGATGAGCAGGCGTATGTTTAGAATTTGCTTGCTCTTCCGGTTTGATAAAAATTTGCTCGTAGGCATGCTCGCTACCGCTGTCCTTCACGCTTCCGTTACCCACCGCTAGCGGCGTAGCTGGTGGTGGTGGTGGTGGTGGTGGTGGTGGTATTGCTACCGATGGCAATGATGGCTGATGCTTCAACGTACCGTTATTATTGATGTGTACGTCCACTTTCACTGAGGAAAAGGAAAAAAAGAGAGCAATTATGTTTAGGTTGCGCGTCTGAGAGAGAAATTCTTTCTTTTTGTTTTTTTGTTTGTTTGTTGAGATCGAGAGTGAAAGTCAGTGGGCTTTTATTTCGTGATTAGCATAGTGCGATAGGTTACATCGTTTCTAACTTTTTGTTTGTTTGAGGGGAAGGGGGCTGGAGAAAATGACTTGGTTTTTTTTTCGTTCGCGCGCAATCGAAAGCATAATTGTTTATTTTTAATAATATTCGTGGTTGTTCGAAGTATTATTGTAACAATACTTTAGATCGGTAGCGATGACGCATGCCTTTTAGAATTAATCACGATCTAACGGCTTTGGAATGAATTACGCACGGCCGATGCTCATGACCTTCTTTCGCATTAGTTGCGTTGCGAGATTTTGAAAAGAAAAACAAAAAAAATAGTTGGTTAATGAACTTTTCCACGCCAGTTGACGCTTTCCTTTATAACATGAGTTTCTCGACTGTAAATTTCCGCTGCTACGTTACTTGGTGACTTTCATTACTGCTCTTTTTTATTTTCAAAACTATAAGGCACTTATGGTAATATTCGATAAGTCTGTCAAGTTTTACATCGGAAATAAATAAAGTTTCATACATCAACACCTCACACGAGTCAGCAGTCACACTTGTAAGATAAACATCGTCGTTGCAAAAGGGAAAAAAAGGTGAAAGAAAATCATCGTATCTTTACGAAACGGAGAGCAAGAGTAGGCTAACTTACCGGTGAGCATCTCATCCTTCCTCTCGGTAGATGTACGATTAACAGTATCGTCGAACAGGTGGCTAATACGCGTATAGACGAGCTCACGCGGACTATGCAAGTAAAACGATTCTCCTACAACACTGCTGTTGCTACTGCTACTACTGCTGCTACTGCTACTGCTCCCATTGACGTTTGTTGACGAAGCTGCGGCGTTGGTAGCGATAATTACTGGATCTTTCAACGATCGCGATGTTGGATAAGCGGAATTCATAATGGGATTGATGTAAAGACCATCCCTCGGCCTTGAACCCGGTGGGTGCAGGAAGAACGGCTCTTGAAACATGCTGGAACTGCAGCTGCGCATTGAACACTAGAAATACCATAATTATTTGTCTGCTGTTTTTATTAAGTGGTCCATATTTACGCGTGCTATTGTGCAAATTTATCGACCAACCTTTTCGACGGAACTAAGCATGCAGCTACATGTTGTCGCATCGCTCATATTCACTGAATAATCGGAACTCAGCCTGTACCTGGCCATTGCAAATGTGACATTTAAAACACGCTTCTACCTCTTTTCTGAAATCAAAATGAACAAAAAAACGATCAAATCACTTCGAAGAAATCAAATTCGTGTTATTGCGCTAAGTGAGGCAATGTACATATAACTATTACAACCGATTCGACATCACGTACAGTTCATCTTTATCGAATAACGCAATCGCTGATAATTACCGTGATGGCTTTCGCAATACTTTCGGTAGCGGCGTATTAATATAAAGGACGTTCACGGAAGTTCCTCTTTGCACTTGAGTATTCCTCGCTTGTGTCGAGCTATTACAAGTGGCTGTATTGCATGATTCGCGCGCGACGCTTACTAATGTTGCGCGCCAATTCAGCGGTTTTTTTCTTTTGTTCTAATTTATCCCCAATTTGTCTTTCTAATGAGACTAACGTGTTCCACTGTGCGACTGCAAAACAAATGCAACGAAATTGCTTTTAAACGAGAGATCATGGTTTAATTTTCGAGTTATGATTAGCAACTGGAATATTTTCAATTTTTCTTCTCACTTAACATTGTTTTAGTACTGTGAAATTATAAATGCTTATGTCATTTGTAATAAGTTATTAAATCATACGGTAATTTCATCGAACAGAAATAAAGTCAATTTTTAAAAGTTTCCAACGTCTAACGCGTGTCGCAGAAATAAATAAAACGAACCGAATCTCAAGTGTTATATAGCGCCACGTTTGGCGAGACTTATAAGCAAGTGATATATAAAATCCCGCTGTGATGATGCAGGGATTATGGAGTTGCGCTCAGAACTGAGCGAGCCTTTATAGAAAGTTGCCGCTCGCTCGGCGTGAAATGAAAATTTCGCGCGTCTCGCACGATTAATCCTTCGCTGCCTGCTCTCGAGATATCTCGAGAGGCTATTAATTAAAATTCTCAACCAGTTCGCTGCGCTCTTGCGTTATGTTTCTTTCTTCTTTTCTTTTTTTTTTTAATTTCAGTGAAATTCAGTGGATTTTGTACGGGCAATCGTAGTCAAGGTTACCGAACTCAATTATTTTTGTTAATTTTCCTTTTTTCGAAATGCTGAAAGAAAGTGAAAATGACGCACGGCAATTTTTGTTTTTTTTTTCTTGTACTGTAGTCGATCGGAAATGTAGCAAGCTCGTTTTGTAACGAAAATGGTTGGCACCGACGATGAATCAATAAGTTTTCAGTGTCAGCAAACCGCGGATATTGCACTTACGGAAAATGATCAACTATCACGTGGCGAGCATTTGCAATTAGAAGAGTGTGTATCACCAATAGCAATCGATCAATTTTGTTTTGGCGTGTTTGGAAATGTTTATACACAGATTTCGAACCATCGTTCGTTAGTTGCGACAAATGACAAAAAATGACATCTTTATTCGATTATCGAAAGAGAGGAAGGGAGTACCTTATTATCTATTTATGGAAAAAATTGAAATAAGTTTGAAAGAGATCGCTTGAAAGTACTCTTTCCCACTTTCACTTGTGAATACGAGTCTATGAAACATTATTCCATAACGTTTGCTTCACTTTTTTTTTATTATAATATCAAAACTATAATATCCATGTAATACAATTAAAACATATATAACAATCAAATTTTTAAGATTTCTACAGAGAAATGTCCAAAATACACACTTGATTTCTAACTTATGCCGATATACAGTGAAACGCAGGTAAAAGTTTCGAGTTGTCGATGAACAGAAATAAAAGGAAGAAGCAATTACACGCGTTAACTTGTATGCAAGTCGTTTATTAATACTCGCAGCGCTTAAATATTGACGGAGATCGGCGTGTTGAAAAGGCCCATAACGACTTCCTTTGCTCGTACGTTGTAGAAAGTCAACGATTTGCTTTCGACTCGCGAAAGCGTCGTCCAACTGCATGCATCAAGCTTTATTACATCCTACGGATCCTGCGGATGTTCGAAAGCTTGATCGCTGTGAAGTGCATATGCTATATTTTTGTTGTATAAAGCGACTTTTCCTCTACAGCGGTATATTTCAATAACCTTGGCACATCTTGTACATCAACTTTTCCGACTATTGACTTATTTTGTATTTGCAGTCGAAGTTACTTGTAATACCGATAATGATAAATGTACATTCAAAGCATTGATACATGTACATTCACGTTTCACACTCGTACCATACGATACTCAAATTTATAGCTATGTGCGCTCATTTCCATACGCTTTGCTTGTCGCACAAGCCGCTTATTAAACAGCGCTACACTGTCTAGCGGTACAATCTGTTAAACAACTCTGCATAAACTTATAACTCTTGTAACAGACTACCGTGCGTTTTGCATCATTACAACTGACGTTAGTTTTGCGCTTATTTTTGAAACGTTTTTTCTTTTTTCATTTCGAGAAGGATCCTTTGTTGCAAGTACAATTCTTGAATTTATCTTACTGGAGCGATCAAGCGCAAGGTGATGCAAACAATATAGAAATAGATGTAATACGAGGCGCGATTATCAACACCACAAAATCGCAACAACCGTATTTGCTGCTCGTTAATATTAATTAACGCCAAGTTGCTATTTATTTTACACTATTATATCATGCCGTTGAATCATTTTGCTTAAACTATACTATGTTATTTGAATGAGATGTTCCATACTTAGCGCGTGCGTGTCTAACTAATTGAATTAATAGATACGAAAAAAAAACGTATAAAATGCCTTTATTGAGTACGTTCAATCGCGCTCTTTCGCTCGAGCGTACACGTCAATTCTATTTACACTTGACAAATAATCGACAATCCTTAACGCCATCTAGAACAAGGATCTGGTTACTCTACTCTACTCTACGTACTGTAACTCGACAATTGTCAATGTCATAATTCGTGTATAGTCGAACGAGTACAAGGTTAGTCCGTGTATGTATTATTTATATATTAAAGCAAGCGCGGCCTGACTACTACGGTAATTCGCTGGCGCGCGGCTAATTAAACTTGTATATACCGCAAGAACGGCGCGCGCTCGTAACTCCCTTTCTATACAATAATGCCGCGCGCTACATGCTGCCAATGCGCTCGTTGCGCTCAAGTTCAACCAGCTGACTCCACGTACATAGGTATACCTACTTACGACTTACGACAAGTTTTCACAATGACGTCGTTTGATCGCTTACAACTTGTAGTATATTATTCCAACGCTGGATTATTTAAGAATTAAATGTGTTTGCGCTGATGGTATGGTGCTAATCGTCAAGTTTAACATTTTTCTCGAATGCTACTCGTGAAAGCTAAATGGACATTTATAAGTGGACTAATACCTATGTAGTGCAATTGATATGGACTTTCCGGATTTATTTGTAATACATTACAATTTTCCGGTCACCGACAATTCTTAAAAATCCATCCTACATCACGTATCAACAAAGCAATATTAAAAGAATACCATCGTATACAACCCACGACATTCTCTATAAGAACGCTTCTTTCGAAATACACATCAATCTTATTCGAAACTGGTTTTCAAACAGAAAGTGAAAAACCTTCGTTATTCAAAGCTCAAAAAACAACTATTCTCGTGGGCCAGAAAATAAAAAGAACATCATTTTGTGAAATGAGTAAATTTCGCCGGAAAGAGAGACGTCACAATTCAATAGCAACGCATCGTTCGCTGGTGAAGTGAGGCGATTCACGCCTGACAACGCGAAGACTCACGGCGCGAAAGTCGACGTAATTGCCTCGTAAAATCCATTTCTATACGAGTGAAACTCGCCTTTTGTCCCTTCTAGAATATTATCCAAAAGAGAGTAAAGCACGCGCACACAAAATAAAGTAGCTGCTAACCACAACCATCTGGTACATCCGTTTTTTTTTCATATTCATTAGGCTATTTTTCAGCGTGTTTAGAAACTGTTCGTTCGCACTACGTGCGCATAAACTTATACGAGTTGTATAATTTTTTGTAGTTGTTACTGACCATAGTTTCGATATTAACGATTTGTGAGATTTTGCTGATCAACGGATAAGTAGCGAATCCTGTAATTTACGAGCGTTTTGTTAAGTACTTTAGTCAATGTTCATACGGTAATAAGTTATTCAAAAAAATAGAAAGTATTTAATATCTAACGTAACGCTTGCCAAAGCCATGACAAAGGAAGCTTGTTTTCTCGTTGAACTGTAAAAGACATATGCCAAAGGATGTGGAACCACAACCCACGCAAATCCTTTCTCTCCCGGAAAAGGGAAGCCACGTTATAATATACATCCTCTTTCTCTCTTACATTACGAAACGTACGCTCGTGCAGCGCGACATGCTTTCCGATCAACTGGGTGAAGGACGATTTGTCGAATTTGCCATTTCCTGCATGCACGCATGCATGCCATGTGCATTTCGCATACCAAGTTCAATTCAAACAACATCGACTCAATGTACAAACATACAAATAGAAGAAAAATAATCTCGATCTCTTTTAAATATAATTTTGCGTTGATGTGTATCTCGTAAGTTTACGATGGTTATGACATGCATAATTTGATGATGGAATAACAATTTTCTTTTTATGACTTTGTAAAGAGTGGTTCACGCAATCTACTTTGCGCATAGAAGTATAGCCTCATATATATTTCTTTTTATCGTAAAATTTTCCGCGTACGATTACCTGAATAAAAATATCGTCGAACACGAATTTGTAGTTTTAACAATCTAGTTATGAAAATATTCGAACGATACAAAAAAATATTCATAAATTTGTTAAACGTTAATTACACAACGCTCGCTCGAACGAACAACCAGCAAATTTGCTTATAATACAATACAATGTGATCGTGTGAATTTTATTGCATCGAGGGTCGGCGACTGCAGTGCAGTGCCCCCCTTTCTCCCGAAAGTAATCGTTGCTCGATGGAAACAATTCACGCAAACGTATATATTATGTATATATATATATATATATATATATATAGTCGGAGAATCCCATACGCGTTTTGCACAGGAGGCCTACTTACTTGACTTGCGCGCTTGCAAGAAGAGTACGTGTACGTGTATATATGTGCGTGTACTGCATGTGCACGCGCCATTTATGAGGCGGCGCGAATCTTTGCTCCGTTTTTTTCCTTCTTCTTTCTTCTCGCTCTTTCTCCGCAAACTACACGGTTTTCTCTTTGCTTCGTATAGATTTGATCGTTCCGTTTTTTCAAACTTATAGGTCGGGTGGGCTCGATGTTTTTAGTTTAAGATTTTTTTTCGAAGAGAGAGACGATGAGTTATTTCGAATCGATTCCAATTTAGAATGCTGTGACAATTGCCAGTCGAGCATTTTGTTAAATGAAACAATTTGAAATATTTTCGTAAGGCCAAATTACTTTAATTAATAAGGAGACTGGAAAAAACATAGAGTCAGGTGCCTCTCGGCGCAACTTTTACCGCAAAACGTACATGCCTACAAGTAAAAGAGAGGCACTGGAGAGAGAGAGAGAGAGAGAGAGAGAGAGAGAAGCTCCTCTCGAAGCGGAGCAAGCATATAATTATTAGCGTAATTGGTGTGACTTTCCTCTGAGGAGTGCAACTTTTTTTTACGTTTCACGGTGCTAGAAAAGAAGACTAAAACATTACAATGTTATCGTTTTTTTTTCAAGTGTTTTGGTTATGGTTACGGAAATGATAGCGATTGGAATAATTATTTTAATTATAATTTAGCTCGTTATAGGGTTAGAATAATACGCGACTTTGATTTACGATATTCAATTAAAAACTTGATTTTTTTTCTTCATCCGATTCCACGTAATTATTTTTCGACGATCGCTAAGACAAAAACATCTAAAGTAAATAGAAACAATGCACATTACGAGAAACTAGCGAAAAGGCAAAATTTTATATAGAAACGTAGCTTTGCGGTACCGTTTTTACGGCTCAATTGCGATGCACATCCACGCAGAACCACGAGACGCTGGTGCCGCGGCTTTTGGATATAACTCCGACGCAAAAGTAGCAAGACGTTAAGAAAACAGAAAAATAATATAAAACTCTTACGTTGCACGCTAAAATTAAAACCTACATACTTTTTAAACGAAGAACATTTGATGTGCCTTTCAAAATCCAATAGAAAAATGATCAAATCAATTAAACGTTCGATGAAAATGTGTGCATATTATGCGTATGCGTATGCGTTTAGTTACAAAAGCGCATTCAAGCTATTGATTATATTAACGATGATGAAAGTTTTCACCCGATTGAGCAGTACACCTCGTTTATTAGTGAAAAAGCAATATTACAACGACGCTCGATTCCTCTCTTTCGTTCTGCTGATAGCTATTATGATTTATAAAAATAACGTGATATTACTCCTAAAAGGCTATCGAAAACGACACAACTAAAGGATACACGCGTGTGTGTCACCCTGGCGAATTGTAATATGGAAACTCACCAGAGGTAGATATTAGTCGTCAGGATGCAAACCAAAAAAATATCACAATAATATTTCACGAGCACTAAAAAAACCAATCAAATAAGAATCTCTGGGAATAACACAAGTTCACATCGAAGCTGTATCTTGGCACACTTGGCACTTGTTATTCGGGCACAAAAAGAAGAAGAATAATAAAAGTCATAATCGCCATGATCATAAAAGAACGAACAACAAGGAGAATCGCGCGCGCGAGCGCGGCTCCGTTCCGCGAGTGCGCTCTCGGACAACGAACTCTCGCGACCGACCGACAACTGCCGAGTATAGTGCTGGTCCGCCTTGTAAACGAACGTCCACCTGTTACCACCACCTCCGTGGCTGCCGCTATACCACCGCTCTATGCAGACTCTTTCTCTCTCTTTCTCTTCGAGAGAAAGAGAGTAGATACTATACTTTAACGAACAGAGAAGTGGGGTTTACAGTACGTGTATCTTTCTCCATTTCTCTTCAGAAGCGTGCTTTGCATTATTGCTCTACGAGGCTTTATTCGTCTCTCCATCTAAAACCTGTTTCGGCTATTTAGAATGATCTTCCAGCTTTTGGGAATTTTAACAGATGTATATCTTGACTGTTCAAGACCTTAATTATTAGATGCATCTGAAAAATATCGTGCCATTTTTGTACTCTATGGAATTAGTGCGCAAATAGCCTACGATTCTTCGGTTTAATATGCGTTCAGATTTGTAAATTAATCGTGTAAAATGTGCTTTCTGCATTGCACGTCGACGGCAATATTGATCGATGCGAGTTATTGCACTTTTAATTTGAAATTGTCCTATCAAAATCTACACATGGTTATTAAAGAAAAGATTCTATTGTCAATATTTGTTCGTTTGCGATTCGAGTCCTCTTGAAAAGAAACAAAGAAAACAAGTTCCAGGGATGAGGTTGCGCAATTCAAGAATTTCCGGCTTATGGTAATTCGCTTTGCTTGCACGCGTTGCTACGGCCATTCTTTATATTAATAAGCAATCGATGTATATCATACGTATATACAATATCGACAAACGAGACACACACGTGTCCCGAGTTTAAATAATATAAGGTTCGTTTGTACGAGCTGGAGATGAAAAGGGATAACGGATAAACCACTGGTGTTTGTTTGTTGATGCACGTGCACGCGAGATGCGTTGTGCTGCAGAAATATATCGTTAAGTCTTACATTAGGCTCCTTAACACTGAAACCGTTAGCCGTTAAGTGTAAATTGTACAAGATTGTGTGTAACTTTGTAATGGTCCTACGCGTGCAGTATTTTAGTATAAACTACAAATTTGTTCTTAAAATGTGCTGTGAAGAATAAATAAATAATGTATTTAGTTTTATTGTATTTTGGAAGTTTCAACTTGAGGTCTGGAAATTGCACTGACATCATTCTCGTGCTATTATCGTGCTATTATCGTGCTATTATAATGCAAATTTCAATAATAGAGTGAAATAAAATCAGCTCGAGGATAAAATGTAGTTATGATTTATATTTCACGCATAGTTGCGTTTCTAAGTATGCAACGAGCGGTGAATAAATTTCATTAAAAAAGAAGAATAATAAAACTAATTTAATTCCATCAACGTGTAACCGACGGAATATTTCTAACTCGATATACTAAAAAAAACAATCTTCGTTTGTTCTATACGTATGACTCGAGATGATTAAGTTGTTATGAATTACTCTTTGAACAGCAAGCGAAAGTTTAGTAAATTCCTGTTAGTAATAACAAAAGTAACGTATCGTTGAAAGGTTGGCTTATCAGTTATTGATCGAGCAATCTTTATTGTTCATAAAACTTTCTCCTCGATCAGAATAAATTCGAAGAGAACGATTTTATTATCACTTAAAATTCACTATTTTCACGCACTTCCGTAACAATTTTTATCAGTAATTTAATTCACTTCCTACTGCGAATAAAAATAAAAAGCACGGTAAATCGCGCAAAACACTTCCTTTTAACATTTCAACACGAAGCTCTCTAATCCATCGCGGCGGTTACTCTTGAAGTTTGATTACACATCATCTCAATTGAACACTCCGTCCGAGTCATTTCCCGCAGAATTTCCATCGCCAGGAATTCAGTGGTCAATTATACCCCAATCAGTCCAATCTGTAGAGTGCGTATGTGCATTAGTTGAACGGTGTTCGGGAGTAAAGAAAAAAAACTGACCGATCTCTCGAGGGTGCGCATTAGAGCGAAATTATACATCAAATGCGATAGAAAGTATGAAGAAACGTTGATTCATATATATTTCGATTTACGACCGTATCTACATATTCTAATAAAGTGTAGAGTTTAAGTTGATTTGACATCGACGAAAGAGAGAAAGTTTTTCTTTTATTTTTTGTTTTGCTCAATCATTGAATACGAAAGTAAAAATGTGCGATGTTATTCCACGTCTTGTTGAACGTATGAGTTTATAACTTGGCAACGTGCAATAATAAATTACCTATTCCATTCCACAGCAGAGAGAACGAAAAAAAACGAAAGTCAAACGACGAACATTCGGAAAAATCCGTAAAACACGTGTATACGATATCGTACGAGAAGCGGTGAAAGTTGTGACATTATTATAGAATATATACTTTTACCTATATATCCACAACAAACTATACTATATAAGTTCCAATTTACCGCACGTTGACACACATCGACACCAAGGTCATCTCGGCGGGAGACAGGTCGTCGTCGTCATCGGGAATACGCTTTAACTGTATATTTTCGAGTGACATCAAAATGAAAACGTCCGCGGTACATTTTCGCGCTAACTGTATAACCATGATGGCAGACTCGTTCTTACTTCTCGTTGTTTTTTGTCTCTGCGTCTCGCTCCTCGCGGAATGCCCGCGCGAGTGACGAAGAAGATATGTAATCCTTGAATTTGCATTTTCGACGACAAATTGTCGTTATTTGTTATTTTCGTTTGATTCGTGATTTTCGCGTATAAGTATACGAGGTGAGGTGAATGATCTTTGACATAATACACGGTACAGGCATACATTTCAAATGATATATCGACTACGAAAAACTTTGATGTAAAATTTATTCCAAGAGCAAAATAATCGTCCTGGAGTTTCCCAACGAAACAGCGCTCAGGAATGCCAAAATGACAGCCTAATGCAATTGAAGGAAACGTCGTATATATACACGTTGGAAGTACGATTCAAGGATCGTCGTCTTCGCAAGCGCGCGCACCCACGACGCTATATCATTTCGGTCGAGAGCTAAACATGATCGTGACTAGCCGATTGCGACGTAATGAGTGTTTGGACGCACGTTTAAGAATTTTTCATGTAATTACAGCCAACTACCCTTGCCACGTGCTTCCGTCGTTTATACTATTGCAAAACATAGTAATCAAGCTTGTGATTATTTCGTCACATTTTTTCACTGTCCGTGCATCGAGTTTAGAAATGGCTGTCTAGTTTAGAAACGAATTTTAATCCAAACGGAATGTTAAAGGAAGCATAACAACGAGAAAGCGAATTCATACATAGATTTTATAAAACTTGTTCAAGTAGTTTTGTTTCCAAGTGAATATTGAAGACAAAACTAAAATATTTTAGAGCAGGACTTAAAACGGCAGCATAATATATCTTGCGTCAATGCCAACTTATCAGTCGGTAGAATTAACAAGAAATATCTGTTAAAGAAAAAACTGGCTTGTAATCGAGACCAGTCGACTTATAAATAAAACAAGAAAAAGGACCTGTCGTAAACACCTTTCGATCGCATGACTTCCAATAGAAGCGAAGAAAAAAACAGAATAGAGGAAGAATCTCAGCGTCTCCATGAATAATTAACCAGATCGATTCGAGGGGGGCTCGTCAGCGTAGTTTACACGTTACTCGGAGATAAGAAGAATATCAGGCATCCAGTTCGTGCACGTAAACCAGTCGTGCCTTCGGAACGGTGGTGCGCGATTGGTTGGATCAGTTTTCGTCGTAAACATCGTTTGCATAATTGTGCGTGTGCATGTGTGCGTGTGTGAGCTTGTTCTTATAAAAGCCGGCTAGATTCCAGTGGTCGGCTTTAGTATTTTGTGAAGAGAGCCACATCCAAGACATGAAGGACGAACTGAAGGTGCGCCGATAAGGCCATGTTAAGAACAATATTTTGCAGGCTCATGGCGAAACGATTTTTCAAAGCTATTGCGAGTTGACGTTGGTGTTGTCGTTTTAAAGTGCCACGTGATTTCGTTTACACAAGTGCCCCGTGAATGAGAAATACATCATTACGTCGAATCGTTAAAAAAATTATTAGAATAGCAGTAAAATTGGCCGCTCCCGATGTTATTCAAATCTAAACGAACAAATATATTGTTCGCGCATTATCAGTTTGCAAAAACGTTTGCACATTGATAACTTATCGTTCGTAATACTCGCAACGCTTCAAGCATCGTCGCTCAAACTCTCAATTTTCTGTATTATACATTAATATAACGATCGCGCCAAAACATAAAAAGTTTTATTTTTTTCTGTTAATATCAGTACTTGGCAGGATTCGACAACGAGTTCAGCAGCGAGGATGAAAGATGCCCCGGTGCACTTCCCGTTGGACAGAACAACCCGCAAGTATGTCCTTATGGTTTATACGCGGAACAACTGTCTGGCACTGCGTTTACAGGTACGTGACAATTCCAACGCGTAATCAGATATTTATGCTGGAATGAAAACTCTATTTGAAATGTAAAACATTAACATTCTTTCGGCAACAAAAAAAATCAAACTTAGTGGCCAGACTGGAAAATCGAAGAACGTGGTTTTATCGGATAAGGCCGTCGGTCAACCATGATGTGTTCGAACCGATGAACGATGTCGCCGTCCACTTAACTCACGATTGGGATAAAATTCCTCCCAACCCAAACCAAGTAAGTCTTATGTATATGAAATCAAGTTCTATCTTGGGAGTGACTCGTTTGAAATGTTGAAAAACTACTTTATATACATTATGAATCCATTACTGATGAACGCGCTAATGGAAACTTGTTTTTGCGTATCAATCTCGTTTTTTAATTGTATAAACTCAATCAATCGGTTTAAAATTCCTTTTCAAAAAAACTAGTAAATTAAAAAAATTAATCTCGTATCACGCTTATTACATGTCTCTATCCTCGTGCGAGGGTAGAGGTAGATAATAAACCTCTACTCTAATAATTACTGTAGCTTAGTTAACAAGCTCAAGCGCATGCTTCCTTGATGACTCGACTCCGATTGAAAGAAGAAAAACAAAATCTGATTGTAGCTACGTTGGAAGCCGTTCGACGTGCCAACTCGTCAGGAGCCGGAAGTGGACTTTGTCGAGGGTTTGCACACTGTCTGCGGTGCCGGCGATATACGTACGCGAGCTGGTGTCGCTGTGCACGTTTACCTGTGCAATGCGTCCATGAAGGACAAAGCATTTTACAACAGCGATGGAGATTTTCTCATCGGTGAGTATGCCTCTTTGGGAATATACGTTTTTCGGAATTTTCGTTTTAAAAAAAATATAATTTCGCGCGATTAGCAAGTGCACATACGGAACTTTACCACTGACGATGCGTATTATTTCTGCAGTGCCGCAACTGGGCGCGTTATTCATCACGACGGAGTTTGGAAAAATGCGCGTTGAACCGAACGAGATTTGCGTCGTTCAACGTGGCATGCGTTTTTCCGTCAGCGTTTTTGGACCATCGAGAGGATACATTCTCGAAGTGTACGATAATCACTTTCAATTACCAAATTTAGGACCAATCGGTACGAAACAACTGGATTATAAACAAATGTATTAAACAAATTAACGTTGTTATAATTGTTGTCAAGGTGCCAACGGACTGGCAAGTCCAAGAGATTTTCTAACGCCAGTAGCATACTTCGAAGACAAGGAAGTCCCGTACAAGATAATAAACAAGTATCAGGGAAAACTATTCGTTGCCAATCAAAATCACAGTCCATTCGACGTTGTCGCGTGGCATGGTAATTACGTACCCTACAAATACAACCTTGATCGATTCATGGTCGTAAATTCGGTCTCCTTTGATCACTGCGTGAGTATCTCTTTCGAATTAGAATGGATTTTTCAAACTAAATTTTACAAACGTAATCGATCGAATTGTTTCTGTAGGATCCGTCAATTTTCACGGTGTTAACTTGTCCGTCGACCAAACCTGGTACTGCCATTGCCGATTTTGTGATATTTCCTCCAAGATGGTCGGTCCAAGAACATACTTTCCGACCACCTTATTATCACAGTAAGTAACCCCAATGGCAGAGAAGCGCGCTATTAACAAGGTATAACGTTATAAATGACTCAATATGCTGCTGTTCAACTGGAACGACGATTCAAACACTAATAAGAAATCGTATATTATTAGCATACAAATCAATACTTCAAAAAAAGAAGGTGCATATTATTAGTCGCGATTATATATGCATCGATAAATACTTTCTAATGACAACTCTCGGCAAAAATAAAGCAAAAATAAATATAAACGTGACGAGTTATAATTCATTTATGCATTGCGTAAGTACATAATGAGAGACCGAAACGTGTCTTAGCAAAGTGCCGTGTTTCATCTGCAGTCTTTTTAGACTTCGATATCGATATTTTGCGATGGGGGGGGGGGGGGGGGAGGGGGGGGGGGAGGGGCACCGAGCCAAGAAACGCGAGAATCTTCTGTTTCAACAAGCGACTACGTCGATGAAAAAATTCTTCCAAAACTTTTTAATCGATACAAGCGCGCTAGTACGGCAGTTTTTGTAAAAGAAGGGTGTGAAACCGTATAATCAATTGACATAAATATTTATACAGATACACGTATATTCAATTGATAATAAAAACAAAAATTGTCTTCATCTAGGAAACTGCATGAGTGAATTTATGGGCTTAATAAAAGGCCGCTACGAGGCTAAAGAAGACGGTTTCCAACCGGGTGGTGGCAGTTTGCATTCGATGATGACGCCACACGGTCCTGACACTAGCTGCTTTGATGGTGCTTCCAACGCGCAATTGAAAGCCGAACGTGTAGCCGACGGTACTCAAGCTTTTATGTTTGAGACTTACTATGCGCTTGCTGTCACCGACTGGGCGGCCAATGTATGCGGAAAACTCGACAGAGATTATCATAAATGTTGGAAGGGCCTTAAGAAAAATTTTAAGCAATAACGTCTACCGTGAATATTCGTTGATTTGTTAAAGAAGAAACAATTATAAGTAGAATGTACATTGTGTAACGTATGCTACTTACGTTCGAATTTTACCTAAAGAACAACATTAAAAATAGTTCTCGACGCCGACATTATTGTTAATCTATGACGAAATTATAAAACTATAGTTTTAAATAATGATTGTAACTAACATATCCTCTCTCTCTCTCTCTCTCTTTTCAATTCGTTCACGTAATAGTAACAATATTTTATTTATTCATCTTGGTAATTGTTCGTTTATTTGTGGCTATAAACGGAGTAATGCTGTTTCGTTTATCTAAAAGATTTATGAATGTCGACACGAGCACAAGTGATCGATTACTACTATCTATAGTAGATTGTTGCAGATACTGTTCAAATGATTATACATTCTGCGACGTACGAAAAAATTTCTATTAGTCGCGTTTAGAACAAATTGAGCAAAGCTATTTCCTTATCAATGTCGTCTCAAAAAATAAGTCGCAGTCACGAATATGTAATTCAAAATTGCATTGTATCATGAGCATTTGTTTTTTTTTTCAAGCTTCAATCGCACGTATTGAATCGGTTAAGCAAATTAAATTTGATAAAAAATATTATTGGACGAACGGCTATTACATAATTTATTACTTAAAAAATATATACAAAGTGTCCAGTTGAAATACATTTCAGTTAACAAAACCCTTTGCATATTTTGCGATTCAAGATTGGTGATTCATATAGAATCATTATGATGCGCATAATTGAGTAACGAGCGTAATATAATCACGGCGTGTTTTTAGCAGAAAAATAACTTTTGAAAGATATTTTTTACGCGGCACTTTAGACTAGTCTAAATTATTTGATATTTTAACAGTGGAGATCCAACAAAAAACAATTGTTTATTACTTTCACAAAGTGCTGTCTAAAGAGTTATCTCAATAGTTGTATCTTTTACAATTATCACTTAACAATGTTGAAATATGACTAAGTATTACAGTTAAAATAGGCGCCACTAATGGTAAATGATGAATCTATAATACTCGAATGTGCGAGTATCAATAAAAGTCGCAGTGCAGTCAAGTTAAAGTTTAGTTTTGCAAAGTCAGCGTCACAATGACGGCCACTCAAAGATAGTTGATCGGTAAAACTGCCCACAGAATGGCCAAAGGTTAAACGGCCTTCGAGAAGTATAAGTGTTGTACAGAGATATATATGTAATAAACATTTATTGTTCTAAAATACGAAATACATTTTTCTGTTACTCCTAGTTCTATTTACAACCCGTCTATTGCCCGTATCAACAAGTAAATACGCTATATAGGTGTATGCTTACTCGAGATGCTTAGAATGTTCCAGTGAGTATTATAACGTGATTCTAGCATGGACATGTTCCTCGATACAAAAGCGAAAAATGGCGAATCAAATAGGTGGTTGAGAAAAATAGCTTTAAACATTTTTCTAATAACCGATCTTTAAAAATCAAAACGTTCCCACTAGCTTTCGGTGATTCCCCGAGGAAGCAATCGACAAATAACGCAAAATGCAAAAATGGAACACAAAGAAAATGACTTCCAAGAGTACAATTTAGCAGGAATATAGCATAGACGATAACCTTAAGAGAACAGTTTGACGGCTAGTAGAACAGGCTCGGTAATGTACATGGTAACTCAACACCTGCCAAGGTAAAAAACAAAAAGAGAAGGGAGTCGCCGCCGCAGTCAAATCAACACACGCGGAGCATCGTAGCGCGAGGCGCTGTCTGCACGCCGCTGTACGTCATGGTAGTATATTGCGTGCATTGGGGGGCAAAAGATCGCGCGAGTGACGCTTATTTTCTATAAAGCTCGTCGTTTACGTGTGCATCTTTGTTTGATTGCACAATGTAAGTTGATATCCGCCTAAGATATTCTGACGCTTGTCAGAATGCAACGCAACGATATGTACGAGTTACGATAATCGTAAACAGTTCCGTTGTTTACTAACATATACTACAGGCTCTATGTATTTTTGTACCTAACCTCAAAATGCACGAGGGGATCTTTTTTATAATATGTTTCATCGCCAAGGGTGTATTTGCGTCCGATTGTTATTCCAAGTATTGTGAAAATACGGTGAGAACAATTTATTGTCCGTTTTCTATAACTTGATCTCGTTTTTTCGAGATTTCAGTGCTTTCGGTTCTTTTTGTTTACATAGCGAGATTGTACGAGAAAAATGCAAAAAATTACGAATTTGAAATTATATTGCCTTTTTTCAGACAAATTTTATAAGAAAATCACAAGAACAATGTTTAGTTGACCAAGTACAAAGAGGAGCAGGTTAGTATAAGCGTTTTTTGTCTATCTATGTACTTGGAGTTACAAGGAGCAACAATTCTCTCATAAATACAAGCTCGTTATTACAGAATGTCAACAGATAAGATTCGAAAATTTGGGACATGTGCCACCCATTGGTGAACCTTTGGCTCAAGTAATGTTATCAGCATATGTTAAAGATTTTGGAACACTAGAAGGGAAGGCCACTGCGTTCAATTTTTCGATCGATAATGTTAATTTTAACAGTAAGTAGTTTTGAATCAAGAATCCAAAAAGATAAAAAGATTATATAATGTACAATTTTTAGGACTGACTACTCGTTATCAGAGTTTAGGAGATGAAGAAACTTCAGTATGTCGACATGTTCACTTTTATAGAAACCAAACTAATTATCGTTTTAAGGATTTTTTTGTAGCATGTCCATTTGCTAATAATTCTTATGAAAATAATACTTATCGGTTAGAGTATCTCATTTCTGGAGATAATTATGAGTATAGCAGAAAACTTGTATTTGTCGTTCCTGATCATAAAGCAATTGGTAAAATTTTATTTTGAAACAGCAAGGTAAGCAACGTTACTTTACTCTAATATTTGATATTAATTTTACAGCTGATACTGTCAGAAATGTGGCGTTTTACACTCCATTTGTTTACATCGATGTTTCTGACTCTTCTACCCTAACTTTGTATATTCAACCTTTACCAAAAAGGTTTAACGTATCTAGTTATAAAGTTTGGATGATTAACGATGATACTAATACTACAAAAGAAGTCGTTCTATACCATGTTCATCGGAATCATTATATTAATTATAACTTTTCGGTTAGCGACGGTGTAATTTACTTTAAAGTCGCCGCTCTCCATCCTCTTTGCCATGACTACGGATGTATTAATACTACTTCCCCATTCATAAGTATAAGTTAGTATCGATATAACGTGTCATAAATTCAAAATGAAAAATTATTATTTGGGATATTGAAAGCTTACATTTTTATTTCCAGAACAAACTTCAAATCGGTTAGTTATTATGATAGTTAGCGTTATTTGGATCCCTCCAGCGATACTATTTGCTGCATACCGTCTGTACAAATTATATAAAAGACGAGGTAATATTCGGATATAATTGATTTATTGAATTTGTAAAATAGAGTAGATGCGTTATGAATGCGTTATGGATGCTTATGTTTTCAAAACTATTTACAGAAATTCAACAGAAGGCCAAGAAAAAACCAAAATGTCTCTTGGTTTACTCACCGTCTCACATGGCACATGTTAATGTTATGGTTGATTTGGCGCGGTACTTACGTTGTTGCAATATTCATGCGATGATCGATACTTTAGACATTCCTGAAACTCCTACCAAGGTGAATACTATTTTTGTTTCAGCACTCTGTGTGGAAACTCCATTTTCTCTAATAGCGTGCATAAAATGCTTGTATCCTGTACTGTTCGATAGTGTACGTGTTGGAATAAAGAAGTGCCATGTTAAATTTGAGTGAATAGCGAAATTTTGTTTTCTATAGATATAAATTCGTTACAAATAAAAAAATTGCAATACAGCGCTTTAGGAAAACACGTATTAGCGGTGCCCGATAAAGCGCCTTGACAGTATTTTTGTACGGACTAGTTGCGTTTTCAATTTGTTCTTGATAATTTATTTCCGTTAAACGTGATAAATTTGCGAAATGAAAAATTTGTCGAATAGGGAGCGGAAAATGTCACCGGAAATACTTAACCGTTCCGATTCTCTTAGTATTCTACTCTTACGAGTATTACAATTTTGAATTTTAATTGCATTTGACAATTTTTCTTTCGCAAATTCATTATTCAAGACAAGTGGAAATTTATCTATGGAACCGGTCTCGTTAACTCTCTGCGGTAATATGCCTAACTAGGCGTATAGCATACCATTGGAATTGGAATTGTTTATTTTTATTGATTCACAATTCATTTTATCAGCTACTTTGTATACATGTATCGTAACACACTATTAACTACAGGCTTTTTCATAGCACAATTTACCTTTTTTAACAAAACTTTCGTGTATTTTTAAAGGATCCTATTCTTTGGTGTAATGAAGCATTCCAAGCCGCAGATGTAATACTTATAGCAGCATCACCTCAAACTGGTGAGACTGCTTCGGTCATTTACCGAAACATGGATACCCAGGCTTTAAGGTTACTGAAAGAAAACTATCCTCGCCGTAACAAACGTTACTACGTAGTGCACTTTCCCTATTGCAAAGAAGAGGATATTCCAAGAGAAGCGCAGCTATTTGAGCCGTTTTCGATGCCAGAAGAGCTAGACAAATTAGTAAAAACAATTCACGAAGTTGAGTACGTACGATTTTTTGCAGCTTCCGAAAAAGACCTCGTGGATTCTATAAAATTGGCCAAAATTCATGTGATTCCAAAAAAGAAAAGTTCTCGAAAGATAGCGGAACACGGTAATAAAAGCCGACTTTCCTATGTAAAATGGTCGATTAAACTAGTTACTTAAAATGTTTTATCTTTTCAGATGATCTGTTACTGCCAGATTTGAAAGAAAGAGACCCATCTATAGAAGTTATTCAATTACACGAAATAGAAACTAAAAGCTCAGATGTACCCACTAATAAAAAGTCATCAAAATCTTTTAGAACGAATATTGAAGAATTAAATTTACTAGGTGAAAGTAATGAACCGGAAGCTTTTGCTTTTAGTCCACCAGCTGGTTCAAAATTTCGTATCGACACTTTGGATTTATAAATTGTTGAACCTACACAATTATAAAAATGCTTTTATAAGACTTTTACCTTTATATAACCAGTATATACTTATTTTATTAATAAATTATTATTTATTTCTAAAAAACTAAAGTAAGTTTTTCTCTAAATCATGTCCTTTCTGTTTTTGTTAGGCTTTGTTTTTTTTATATTGGTTAGTGTTATGGTTCCATTAGAAATTCATTTTTTCCAATTTCTAAACTTAAAAAAATGCAAATATTCAACCAAATTCTATAGATTAATAAAATCAACATAAATACAGTTTTAACAATACAATTGGCTAAAGTAATCTCTATGAATTAATTACGCATTTAAATTTGCATCCGTTCTACTCAGTGTGGAAAACTAATTTGCCATGATTGAGGATAAATTTAAAAACCAACGGGAACATCACAATTAAATAAATACACGATTCCCTATAAAAATATCGGTTTTATTTTTCGTATTAAAAAATTCATACTACTATGTACAAGAAATGACAGATTAATTATAATCAAATCAAAAATACGTTGATAAAAGGCGATTAAAGTACAGTAGAAAAACTCTGAACAATATTTTGAACAATAGTCCACATAAAAATAGCATAAAAAATGTAAATATTTCATCTTTATAATTAATAAAAATAAACATTTTCAATAAACCAAGTCAATTTTATCTAATGGTTGTGCAAATAATGATATCAAAATACTATTTCTAAGTTCTAATTACAAATTATGCACATTGTAAATTTTGTCATAGAAAAATACTACTTTAAATTATTGCTCAGTATATTAGTTTTTGTATCGCTTAATAACTAATTCTATTGGCTTTTATGCAGTTGTGATAATGGATTAATTTGACTGCAATAATGGCAGATAATACGGTATCACTTGCTTCTGTCCAACATAAATTTTTTTCATTAGAGAAGTTTTTGCAAACTATTTCTGGTCTTAAACAGGATATTCATATTTACTGAAAACATGGATATCTTCAAAATCAAATGGATGTACACTTGTGTTTTTCAGTGGTTCTCTGAATGAAACTATAGCTCAATTCCATTGTTTTTATAGTACATTATTTGACTAAATGCATTATTTTATGGAGGATCCCAAGGGTTATCCCAATAGTTGTTTCTCAGAACAATCTTTAATGATACTGATTCCATCTTTTTGACTTTTCAAACAACGAAGTACCTGGAATAATTTTTTTGTATAACCACTATCATACGAACACTTGTTTCGTGGTTAAATTAAATAGATAAAAATAAAAATACTACAACAAGACTCACCTTCAAGGAAACTTTTCGTTTGACATTGAATACTACCATTTACAATAGGTAACATTTTCGCACTAATTAATGGAAAATCCAGTGTTTGAATTTACACAATTTAAACCAAAGATAAGTAGATATTAGAAACCATAGCTGCACTTCATAGATTTCGCAGTTTACTGAAAATATTCAATGCCAAGGTTATGTCTAGTAATTGCGTGTTGCGAAAATAAGGGTTCCCCTATGTTGTGATACTACGCGCTACCGTTTGTCGGTAAGGATATCAATGTAGAGGATTGCAAATATAAAAGATCATCTCTGAAAGTATTATTTATAACGATGCGTTTGCCGCTGTCAAAATTAAACAAGCTTTTTTTTATTTGTATCACTGAAGTAATTGATTTGATAGGAAATCATGTAAGCATAATTATATGTTATAATTAAAAAAGTTTATTATCATTTTTATTCGTACATTTAACAAACAATTATCATGAAGTTTTTTGTTTAATATATTCGCATTTCTTATATATTATAAAATAGTTCTATCGCACTTTGATTTTTATTTTATTGTAATCAAAGATTTATCTTGTAAGCATTCAAACCTAAGTAGGCCAAAAACATTATTTACATAATCATCACAGAAATGATCCATATCCAACTAAAATTTACACGATTACTTTCTATTACTGGTATATTAAAATTAGACGTGTTGCTTAAATTTTGGCTAGCCCCTGAATTGTTGACTGCCATCGTTAATTTGAATTTTATAACATTTACATGTAAAATGGTATATAAAATATATAATAAGGTGGTAGTGACTCATTTTCCGAAAACTCGTCTTTTATCATTAAAATTGCACCAAGGTTGCCCATCGCCTATTATCATTACTGAACTATTCTCATCAAAGGCCTTGACATTCAGAAGCGCATAAGCGTATGATATATAGGTATCGTATATGGACTATGAAAATACGTTTAATTTTATAAAATTAAATTGATATAAAATCATATTTGCCATAACGTTGAATCATAATGACAAACATTTTGGGTTCTGATTAAAATATTTTTTCATTTTTCCAATTTATTTGACAATGTTCACATTTTCTGCAATAAGAAACTCGTTGTCGCCTTACAATATGCAAACGCTATCAATATTACATAGTAATATTTACATTAATTTAATTGTATTAAAATTGTTTATTTCGTAAAATGCATCCTCCAATTCTTACATTGCACCAATGAATTAGTGAAATTATTTTATTCGATTGGTTTTTTTCAATTCTACCTGTTATTGGGATTTTTGATCACTTCGCGAATGATTATTCGAACTATTTTCAAAATAGTCATTGCAAGATTTTTTTTAATTCGAAATGGTATGATAGTGAAAATATATGTTGAGGATTGTATCAAACCTAATACTATAAAGTGATTCAACGTGAAACGTGAAAAACGAAAACTATGTACATATACGTTTTAACCAAGTAAATTTGGTGTCAGTTTTAGTAATAATTATTACATGTCGACTTATTCAATGTTGTAGGTAACTCATATCTAGTATCGATAAACTCACCGATAAATTATATCACAGTGTTTAACTAAAAATAAATAGTAACCCCGTAATATTTTTGAGAGATTTGACAAGAAAAACTTGTTTCACTGGCAATGAGTTTGTATAGGTAAATATGAACACTTATAAAGCAAGAAACTTACAACCTCGAATAGTTGTCTCGTTAAAATAATATCACGTATGTATCTCCACTGAAACAACCATTCATTGAAAATCGCTCATCCTCTCGCTATCGGCATTGGTGTCGAAACTACTAAACGACATTAACAAGTCTTCGGATTCTTTGGAAATAATTTTCTTTGCGCTCCCCGCTTCCATGTCAATGTACGACTCTGGTCTTGCACTAGTGGATGGTTCGCCAGTCAATTCATTCTCACTGTTACTAGTTACACTTGCGTTTCGTCGTTTTATCGGACTCTCGTAATGGCCGTTTTGACGTTGTTGCAAGTGTTCTTTGTAGGCCATCGAGGCAGATTCGTTAACATAGGCTGTACTGCACGTTGGCTCGTGCCATAGAGTTTTGAGTTTGTTTACTTTGCCGCATTTGTTCAGCGGTTCAAACGTTGGCTTGGTCAGGTAGTTGAGTGCGTTCGTATACTTTAACGCCGGGTTGATCAATGCGTAGCTCACTACGTCCTTCAGAGATTCGTCACTCGTATCTGCGAAATAAGCGAATGCAAAAGATCAATATTGAAAACTTAACGTATGGACACGTTCAATTCTACTCTACACGTGTATACTAACAAAATATTTGCGTAGCAAATGATTTGAAATAATCAAAATATACTTTGGACAATTGTAATAGTCGACGAAAACCGAATAAGCAAGGAACATTTCCACGTCGAAGACGAGATACTCATCTACAAGAGCAAAGCGACAACTAACCTGGACTGTCCAGCGCGTGAAGCGACGTGAAGTACGCTTGATTGTGTACGGTGCGAGGATTGAGATCGAGGTACTCGACGGCTTCCTCGAGCATCGACTCCCAGTGACCGGTAAGGTCCTTGAAAGATGGCCTCATTTTCGGGTCCTCGTACCAGCACGCCACCATAATTTTATATCTGCACAACAATCGAATTATTGCTCTTTCGCGTATCGCGGAAAACTCGGTGAATATTAGCTTTTCATTCGGATAAATACTTCTTATGTGAACAAAATAAAAACAAAGATAAAATTATACAATGGTTCTCGTTATTTTTGGCTTACAATTGAAGCGAACAGTTGATGGGTTTGTCCATGCGATAGCCAAATTTCAGAAGAGTGTATAAATTGTGTACATCCACACCGGGATACGGGGAAGCACCAAGCGTTACCAATTCCCAAAGGAGCACTCCGAAACTCCACACGTCTGACTTGCTCGTGTAGACGTGATCTGCCAATGATTCGGGCGCCATCCATTTCACCGGCACTGTATAATGTAACGTTCATTACCTAGTTTTCCACAGTTTTCATGGCTAAGCGTATTACCGACGGAAACTTTCCGGACGTCGCGCTTTTGTCGATATTATCGATCAACGTACTTTTATTTCTTTCGTCACTAGCATTATTACCGTTATTAGCAAGTTGTCGATTAATTAGTTGCTCGGAATATTAATAGGAAAAATAACGTTAATGCTCGTGATTCAATACCTCTTCCTTTGCTACGCTTCAAGTAGGCATCTTCTTCGTAAATGTCGCGCGTTAAACCAAAATCGGAAATTTTGCAGACTTTTCCAGCGGTAAGCAAAACGTTTCTCGCCGCTAAATCCCGGTGCACCAACTGTAAGCCAAATACGATTGATCGAATCAAAACAAGAATACATATACACGAGCGAATATTTGATTTAATTAGTCAAGATTGAAATGTAAGTATTATTTTACCTTCATATCGGCAAGATAAATCATACCCTTGCAAATCTGCCAAGCAAACGAAAGTATGTCACTTGGAGTGACGGTATAATCCGGTGTCGTATTGGGGCAAATCTGATCCAACGTCGACTTGACGTTACTTGGTGACAACGATAGCAGCATTGCCGAGCAAGGTATTTTACTTTCGCAATCCAAATATCGACTTCTGCGCATGTAATTCCTATGCAAGAGAGCAAGAGAGAGAGAGAAAAAATATTGTTAAAAAAATGGTCGAGAGAGATCACTGACCTCGTATATACATCGCGCACGGAATTATACGAGCAACACATTCAGCCCTATAAGCGAAATTATTTCTCTGGTCGCGACGTTACATTCCAGCAGCCGACATTTTCGCAGGCACGTCAAATTAAAGCTTACAGTCTTTCGACACCTTACAACGCATTTGTATGCAGACTACAACTGCTTTCTTTTTTCTTTCTTTCTTTCTTTCTTTTTACTTTCTTTAGAATGTCCAGATGCTCGTGGATAACTTCCGGCTTTCTTTTCGGATTTTTATTAAATTCCACGAGACGAAGAAGGTGCTGCACTATTGCTCAGATTCTTGGCATAGTATGTCGAGAGTTAACTTTTGCGGGGAAGTTTTCAATTATTTGAGTCCGAAGTAAGTACATCCTCCTATATGACACTTTAATGAAGTATTTTCACTTGCAATACAGATCACTGAGCAAAGCTTTAAACATTGCCACTTTAAAATTATTCGAGAATTTTCTCTCGTTTGAAAACTATATAGGTACATAAAATGTGTTAACTTCCGTGAACACGGGAAAACCAATAACGCTAAATTTACACGTCTATCGCATATCTCGTCTTCTTCGATCATCGTTAATAAATAGAAAACGAACGTACGCAAATGAAAGTTTACAACCGTGTGTATTATAGATCAAAGACGTATATTAAAAGCTTACCTAAGCGAGCCTGATTCGGCGAACTCGATGATCAGATAAATCGGACCATCAACGCTTGTACATGCGCCTAGTAATTTTATAATGTTTGGATGTTGCACTTCCTTCAGTAGGCGGTACTCGGATAGCAGGTCAGACAATTCCGAACCAGTAGCGTTTTCTTTTAAGGTCTTCACAGCGACGGTTGTTAAACCAACGCTATTACCAATGTCCTGAGCTTTGGCTCGAAGTACTCGGCCAAATTCACCTTCGCCAAGAACTTGCTCGATTTTAAGGCGAGAACGTGGGAATTCCCACTTTGGATCGGGCTGAAAATTGCCATCAAGTAAACGAATGTGCGTATTTATTTCTTAATAAACGTACAATTTTTCAGTTTGTATCGAATCAATCAAAAAATTAGTTACATTACTTGATGCAATCTCAATGGAAATTCGATAAATGAAAAAAAGAGTTAATTAAATAATCCGCGCGTCCGAAATACCTCAAGGAAATACAAGTGCTACAATGACTGTTTGAAAATGGGGGAATTTCTCGGTTTATATCTAGACTCTCGACGCGAGGGTGGTAAAAGCGCAGGAAATATCGCGCGATCGTGCGACGCGTTAAATTACTTGACGTATATGCGCGAGGCATTTTGCAACACGCGTGGTTTTTTCAAAGCCGTCTAAATAACGTTTACAGGGAATAAGATAAGGGCCAGCTTGTATAAAAGTCTTCGTTTATGCTAGAATATACAATGTGTATGCAAAAAATATATACGGATAGGATAGTGTGAACAGTTTTGATAAGATTGCGAGCGCACTCGATATTAAAGGATAAGCATGCGTACGTTGTTATATACACAAGAAGCGAAGAATTGCGAGAGACGAATATACGTTGTAAGATTTTTACTCGGTGCACGAACAATACGTTATATTCGTTTAATTTAATATTGCAAGGGCTTTTTGCATTGAAAATTGATTTAAAATTTCATTGAAATTAAATCAATTTACACGTTTGATTGTACGCGTCGGATATACGTATTTTTAAAATATTAAACGCGTAAAAAATAAAGTATAATTGGTAAATATACCGTTAATTGTTTGGACGCGAGCAATGTACGATTAGCGGCAGCCAAGGATTCCAATCCGATTAGTAAGCCGTCTCCGCGATCGACGTAATCCAAAGGCAAAATGCCAAGGCCATTGCCAGTACCACTTCCTCGGTGGATGCCATTTCGACGTGGAATTTTCGTCGCTCTTCTGTAACACCCACTTCGATGCTACCATTATTATTGCTCTTTCAATAATTATAGCTATCGTTGCTATGTCTTACCTGTACCGCCACGTAATGAACGAGCCAACAATGATTATCAGAAAGAAGATGCAAGCTGATATTACTCCAATCAAGCAAGAAGTTCCACACGTACTTCCTGCAGCTGTAAATTTGTTTATTCGCTCGTTTCTAACAATGTCAGCATATCGG
The DNA here is from genome assembly GCA_030064505.1 of Chouioia cunea. Lineage (NCBI taxonomy): Eukaryota > Metazoa > Arthropoda > Insecta > Hymenoptera > Eulophidae > Chouioia > Chouioia cunea. Next base: position 8,286,739 of record JAOPFQ010000001.1, read on the forward strand.
TAAAATAAGACAATCGAAGAATACATCAAGAATAAAACTTCGCGCCTAAACCTCTCCTTACCAGTAGTAATAATCTCATATAGTCAGACAGATTTTCAAGTTTTAGCAAATCTTTGTAATAAACGATTGAAATCAGATCGAGGTATACTGTGTAATAACTGAAAATACCTGTGCGTGCGTCGGAAATAACGGACTCGGTTGAATTGTCCTGTTCCTTTTTCGTTTTATTTAACTCGCGGAGTTCTAGCTCTGGCTGTTTGCGAAGACTCGAACCACACGTGCATTGCATGAAATCGTCGCACCAACAGGTGCCGAGACCACTGCGTATCCCTCGGCCATGTTTGTTTATCTCTGCGAATCGTACCTCCGCTGAAATAACAACGTTTCCTTATTTTTTATCGAGACTTTCGATAATTATGTATCGCCTAAATAATAAACGTGTGATAACTATAGCAACTTCTTTCTATTTCTCACTTACATTCGAGAACGCAATCCTGAGGGCAAATTCGTGGGTCAAGCTGCTCGAGTTCGTCGCATACGTTGTTTGGACAATAAGTTAAGTCAGGCGAACAAGTCTCGTACTTTTCGGTCATTGCACTACTATTCGCCTTGCCCGGTCTCCAAACGCAACCACCCTGTTGTAAGTTGTTTGTCATTCTAAACGTTAAAGGAAAGAGTCATTTAGCATTTAAAAACAGTTGAATGATTTGTTTAACGTTGGAAAGTGACTAAAAAGAACGTACTTTGCATTGCCAGTAGCAATGCCACATCTTCCTTCGCACTCAAAGTCAGTTTTAGCAGTGGCACAAGTATGAGAGTAAGTTGTTAGCGCTTGTTGGCAAGGTTCTAGACTGTCAAGGATTTTCACCTTCAACGTGGCAAAATAGACCTCCTGTCCTGGTATTCGCCATTCTATTCGTAAACTACGAGTAGACAAATGACAACAGAATTTTAATCAAAACATTTGCTATAACTTCTCTCGAGCATATGTTCCCTTACATAACAATTGAGTACATTTATAATAGGGATCGTATGGTAATCGAATCTTATAGAGTACCTGATAGCCGTGGAAATAGATAGGAGCGCAGTAGGGTTGGCAACGTAGACGATACCACTCGTATGGCTGACATTGAAAGCTTCCGGTCCGCGCAGATTGAAGATCACTTTCTGACTGACCCTTTGTAGCGGCTGGGTTAGACGGAAAAAACGCCCGGAACCTCGTAACATCTCTACCCTCTCCGGATAAACAATTTGCTGTCGCGCTAAGACCAATGAGGCTGTTGGTTGTGCCGTTGGATGATGCTTCAGTTGCTGCGACGACTCCGTTAGTGACAACGTTATATTCATCTAGTGGAGGAAAACAATTACGAGCGATTGATCAGGCTAAATGGTTAAAATAAATTATTACTTATTTTTTTGTTTTTTATAAATGCATCAGCCATTGTCCACAGAAATTAATTTCCGAAAGCTTTGTCATATTTTGAACCAAAGCAAAGCTTTACATCTGGATAAAATAACGGAATCATAAATTAAACGTCTATACAGCGTCGCAACGATTCGTGAGTAAACCGCCCGAAAAATGTGATTGGTACGTTCCACCAAACAGTCGAATCCAATTTCCAACGATGGCTACGGTCCATTCACTAGCTATCCAGATTAATTGTCGATACCATAATCTTTTTCTTCGATTTTTACAATTAGAAACAGACGACTTTCTATAACACGTCTGACGAGGAGCTTTCTTCTCCTTGACTCCATGGTATTTTTTTTATCGGTGAAGATATATATATTATAAGTGACTCGTCTTTCACGTAGATTTTTAACGAGCGCTTCGTTCCTAAGAACTGGTCGTTTTCCGTGAAAGCTTTTTATATCTGAGTTTTCATTCTTACACAAGCCAGGTCATTATTAAAAGGAAATAAAAATGTATTCACAAGTACGTTATCAATGTTTGTAAATCTTTGAATCTCAATCGGTTTGTTAAATTGAGGAAAAGACGGTGTCATTTAAAATTAAAAGATTTTAACGTCAAGTATATAGCTGTAAGCTAATTTCAACGTAAACTGAAAGAGAACAAAAGGTATCTACGATAAACATTTGCGGAATATAGTCACGATTATACGACGTATTAACTGAGCAGCGTAGTTTAATATGTGATTAACACCCGCAAAAACTCCAATTTTATTACAAGGGTGGTTTACGTAAATCGTATATTCTGATACTCTTTACCACATGGGTCATTATTACGCTCACGTTATGTCAATTATATCATTTTGTAAAATGCAAATAATACACTAACAAAGAGACTTTTTGAGCAATTAATAATTAATTCTAATTACCATGTTATTTCCGTAGCCAGGCAGCATTGACTCGTCCTTCACTTGTAAAACCACTCGGTATGGTGATTTTGGAAGAATTTTCGTTCTTGAAAACAGTTCTGAAATATATTTGAATATAATATTGATCGAAAACCAATTAAAATATGGAATATCGGTAAAAAATATTCCTTACTTGCAAAAATAGTACTGTAAGGTGGGTAATCAGGTCTCTTGGGATTATCGATAGGTATGATATCGTACGTTAAATTGAGTATATTGTAGACATCGTCGAGCAATCGAACAGTGTACGAATTCGTATTTATTTCGTCTGCATCGTTAATTAATAGATCTTTCTCGTCCAATCTGTCACCCTGCAAACGCGAATTGAATTAATCGAGCAAGTATCGAGGGACAATGAAATGAAAAAGACAAAAGCATAGCTGATAAATCGAACTGTGAAAATCAAAATAATATAACATCTAATATCGCTCCCTTTCCTCAAATTGGAATGCAAATTGGAATGTCAAACGACGAAAACATCATTCACAATTCCAGGATCTCTCACGATTCACAATTACGTTTTAACAAGAAAATCCATGGTTGTCGATTACGCGCATTTCCACCTTGTTTGAAAAAAAATGTATTTTTCTGTGGAGGACGAGTTTGGAAAATCAAAGTATTTTGAAGTATCTCCTCTCTATAAATAGCGTTATTCGGTAGATATCTTTTTTTTCGCACGTCTCTGTAAGGTTTGTTTTTACCCGAATTGTCGTAGGAACAATTTCTCAGAGGACAAAACGTAGATAAATCTTAGTTAAGCGCAGGATAAACAAAGGAGCAATTTTGTCCGTGAAAAATATATTAGACTTTTTTGAGAAACAAAATTCAACTATATATTTGATTTATACGAAGCTAAATAAATCAGAATAAAGCATACACCTTTATCCCAATGGAAATATAGATAAAATAAAATTTCATATAACGCAGGTTATCGCATCTTAACGTGCGGTGTGTCAATAAAAACCGTAACAGATATAATCGTTTTTCAAATACGACATGTAGATTGTATTATATCTAATCAAAATTGGATTGTATGATAAATAATTTTAAAATTTGACGTTATGTTTGACGTTAGTATATGATTTTCACCCGATAAGCTTTATTTTCTTCCGTATCTCTACGTAGTTTTCTAACATAGAGGAAAGTTAGTACGATAAACGGAAGACGGAAATGCGCTAGGAAAAAAACGGAGAGTCAAGTATACGGAGGAATCGAGAGAGAAAGGGAGATGGGAGGAAAAACGTGCGCCGAAATAGAGAAAAAGAAAAACGATATGCTTTTCTACCTTCTCTCCCTTCCTTATTCCGTCTAGGGTTTAATCAAAATCAGCCCCTGCAGCCGCTGTTTCCCCCGCTCGCGCCTACTCTTTTATCAGTCTTGTCGCTGTCGACTGGTTTCCGAGCACGCTCTCTCTCCTTTTTTAATTCCTTAAGCCATCGCCGCTGCCCAAAACAATGCTTTAATAATGAACACAATGTGGCCTTGATTAAGCTTCTGAACGTCGACGACGGCTAAGTGCTTTACAGCAGAGTTTCGACGCGACATGCCGACTACCTCCCCTCGATCTATACGTATATATAGTGTTCGTACGTCGGAAAGGGTGGAATGAAAGAAAACTAGGAAAGATGATTAAATGCAATATGTCGTTTGTTTGTTCACGCGAGAATAGATAAAAATTGATAAAAACGTTTACCTGAACGAAGTCTTTCAACTGAATCTCGACAGTCCTGTTAGTCTGCGGTATCGGGGGATTGTCATTTTGATCCAGTATATCGATACTTAGAACTCTTTCAACGGGGTACTGTATACCAGTATTCTCTTCCCAGATCACACATCTGACGTTAACATTTTTTCGAGGACCAGTACCCTTGGGCGGATTCAGCGTATCTCGATCCAGAGATTCGTTCGAGTAAATTTTGTTATCCACTAAATGAAAAAACTCCGTGCCTGTAAAATGACCCAAAAGATTAAAATAATAAGGGCTTTCGCTGTTGAATGCAACCTTTGATGTCATGCTCTCGCATCTTCTTACGATAGCGCGTATAAAAATAATCCAAGAGTATTAGTTTAGTCTTTGTCAGTAATGCTAGGAGGATTACCACGTGCATGTACTCAAAGAAGGATTAACATCCATTGGAATATTTGAAACAAAGACCTACCGTTTAATAATTCATAGGCGGATATTAAAAATTTCGGGCAAATATTCCTATAAGCATCCGACCCAAGTGAGCCCAGCAACGTTACCGGTTGATTTTCATAAATCCTATATTTGGAATTGTTCCAGAAGCACATATCCTTCGCAACATAATAATAGAGTATGTATTATCACTTAAATGACATTACAATATTTCGTATACAAAAAATGGGTTTAACTGATTTTCTAACGTACCTGTATGTAATTCGAGCAATTAATTGCATTGCCATTGGCTGCTTCAGGTAATACTTTAATTTCCAAAAATGCTTCTTCACCATCGTTTGCTTTCGCTCGTACTAGAATGGTGCTCGGTTTGCCTGACAAAGATGGCGTAACAATATTAAATTTGATCGATATTTTTTTACATCAATTTCAGAAGACAAATGTCTCACCATTTTTTGGTAAATGATCCAATATAATGCTTTTATTCTTCTCATTCAGATTAGCAAATTTGTCTTTTGTTGACAAAATTTCATACTTGACATTCTCAGCCAGAGACGAATTGTTTTTTAATGACCTGACATTGAGCAGACTTATACTTGGTAACTTTCCAACACCGTTTCGAGAGACGTATGGTATTTTTAGTGCCAAATCAGACTGCGGAAAATATAGCCCTGAAATTAATGTTTCGTCAATTATATTCCAATATTTTTTTATTTGCAGATTTGCATGTTCACGTTTTTTTTCAACGTGAAACTAAAATTTGGTTGTCGTCAGGCAAAGATTGGCATATAGGACATATAAAATGTCACCGATCAGATGTCTGATCTTTTAATAACTAAAGCTTTAGACGAATAATTTTCACTTCCCAATTTTACGGAAAATCATACATTGTAAAGCTCACCAAAAGACAAGAGATAAAATTGCTATTAACTAAAGTACACGTGTATCCATTGATATATTTTTCTTTTCCCTTGGCTGAAAATAAGTTATAAACGATGGATTCTTATTCGTAATCGAGTATTATTTGCGACTTTGCATATTTTCTACTTGCAAGCTCTTGCATCTTTACGCTTAAGATATTCGTGCAGGAAAACACGAGATAGATAGCAGAACATGTACGGAAGACTGCACTCTGAAACTGGAAGGAAACCGGAGAGCGCGCGTAAAGCTTCCCCCTCGATCTTGTGCGTATAATGCTGTACGTTTGCTCTTTCATGGAAAACGCCACAGGGACTTTGATATGTGAACAACTCCTTTCGGTGACATAAAAAGCGATGATACGTGTATTCACGGATTAAAGAAAAAACTAAAATCCTGTAGTGTACAAAGTATATTTCCCGTTGAAAATGAAAAATACTTATATCGAGACATTGATGGTGATGTTCGCCGACGTGACGCACGATAAATTATTCATTTATTCCAAACGTTGTTGTCTTTCCATTTTTATCCATGCTCGAGTTTTTCCAGTTGAATAGTAATTGGTCATTGCTCTTACATTTAAAAATAAAATTGTGAAATAGCAACGAACCACGGGAAATTGTTCCTTTCTTACAATAAAAATTTGCAAATGACTTTCGTAATTATTATTTCATCTTTATTACGGGCGATTTGATCGAACTTTATTGTTGCCAGATTTTCTCGTGCGATCAATTCCATTAATGTATCCCAATAAAACGCTGTCTACGATCAAGTTGCGGACAAAAAAAAAGTGATGCGCGTACATCCGAGGTAAGCATCAAATCGATATTTACAAGGCAGTTAATTTTAATCAGCCTTACGTTGCGTGTTGCTTGGTTGTCCAAATTTTACGAGGGATCTTTACGATAGGCATCTTCGTCTATCTCTCTTTCGAGGTCTGTGTGTGCATGTGTGTGTGTATTGCACGTTTGCGTAAATTTTCATAAAATAAAACAACATTTTTTTTCTGCTAAAAGAAGGGAAATTAAAGCAAAGTCGAATCATTCACCCCAAAGCGTTCGAGTGAACTTTTTTCCGAATGGAATAGCGAAATCGTATGGCTAAGCCGTAAAATACGTGACGCATAGTTTTGTGTGACGCTTTTCTGGAGTTTTTTTGCTAATAAATTAGTTACGAATTTGTGCCCTCTAAAGGATCGCAAGTCCTCCATGTGGATAACATTACGAGAATTTTGTTTTTAAAAATGTAGAGTTGTTATAACTTTTGCATAATGAAAATCGTGTACAAAATAATTAACAAAGCTGTCGAGACTAACAAGTTTTCATAATGTCGTTAGTACGCCGTAAATTAGAGTGACAGTGAACAAAAAACGTGACTTTATCTCCAGCCACAGCGCTCGTTTACTTCGGTTTATAGTGGCTGCAAATTGGTAATCTTCTAAATCACGATGCTACGCTAGTAACCCTTAAATTTTGTATTTATTTACACGTGTAAACTTTATCAATAAAAATACATGGAAAAAATGTTTGTCAATACATTGATTTGAACATGATCCAAAAAATCAATAAAATTCTACAATATAACCGAAGTAAAATGAAAATTAAGTAATTAAAAAAAGAGTAGCGTCATTTCTTTGTTTGCGTGACAAGACGAATTAGTGCAATTAATAAGCCTTCCAAAGTCCGAGCCATCAGTCAAAGTATAAAGCTTTTACGTGTTGGCGGAAGTGTGACGTGGGCCGCGAATAAAATATAGAGGGTAGACGGGTTGAAGGAAGGGAGAAAGGAAACGTTGTTCTTAGGCGATCCAAAGAATGTACCTCGAGCAATTTGCTAATCGACGTAGACGCACATTAGTCGCTCGTTCGCTTGCTACTCGGAACATTCGTGATTATTAAATATATCACGAAGCTATGACAAGGAATTTTCAGTAGTCTTTAGGGGCTGCTTACGTTACGCGTTTTTGACGTTCTCGTTGTAAATATGACATTTTTCGACACGAGCACAGACAACCAACGTTCGTAAAAACCAAAAAAAGAACAGGGACCGATCAGTGACACGGTAAAAATGTCGAGAGCAAAATCGTTACGCAAACGGTAACTCAAACCTTAACATAAGGTAAGCATTGTCGCTTCCGAATCTATCAAGTCGCGGAAACGAATATTAGATATCCTTGCTACTAGAAACCCATGGCGTACGTCGTATTACAATTCCCGAAAACATGAGAGACATACTTGAAAAGCGATATATACCAACTGTGCAGCCTTACAACGTCCTCCTGCACTGTCTATTGATGTATGTGTGTGTGTCTATATATATATATATATATATATATATATATTATATGGGTAACCTAGCAGGACGAACGCGCGTACGGCAACACGACGTGACTCAATCCCCATTGCGCCGTGCAGCGGAGTCTGATGATACAAGCTACGGAAGTATTCATCCTATTGTATTCCGCTTCCTGCCACTGTTTGCCTGTGTGAACAAGGTGTATTCGATCAAATTTGAGCGAATCCCTTGATTATACCATTTTGTTGTTTTCTTTTTTTCTCAATGTTAACTTTCACTTTGTATACAAAAACCGACAGTTTAGTAAAGACTATTTATTTGAGCGTAAAAATTAATCAAGACGCGTTATAATATTTGACATAAGCGCTCGTAACTCGATACGTCAATCTCTACCCTAGAGATAAAAACAAATAGCCCAAGAGAAAAAAGAAAGTTGAAAAGGGCGCCAGCGTTAAATTTATAACAACGTTTTTTCAGACTACATTTACACCTCCCCACTTCAGTATTGTTTATTGAGGGTTACACGTCGTGTCTTTTGTTTTTTCTTCTTTTTTTTCACGTCACTTCTTCTTGTCACGAGTCATCTTCCTCACTCACATTCCGAAATAGGAATGTATAAGTAACTGCCATACGTATTTATAGACTTTAAACGAGCGCTTGGCACGCTCTTGACGCTCCCGTCGATCGTAATTTGGGATTCATCCGAGTGACTTACTTCACTGTGAAAGCACAAGAAGAGAAAGAGAGGGGGGGGGAAGAACTCGAGAGCAAAGCGGAAAGAAACGGGGGAGGCGTAAATTAATTGAAATCGCAATTTACTCGAGGGTTCACATTAATGTTATTAAGAGCTGCTACTTTCATCCAAGCATTCAGAGTATTATGTTCGTTGAACATACAATTAGCGATGCTTTAGATTTATCGAGGACATGTAGGTATTTATTCCGATGATATTTTTTTGTAAACATTAGCAATTTTATCTTTTTTACAGTCTATACAAATATAATAGAGTACTCTTCAGAATTCTCATTATTATCATACTTTCCAGAGCTTTTTTTCCGAAGTTCTTTCGTTTAAAAACGTAGTATATGGTACGTGAATAATTAGATACTCAGATGAAGTATTATTCTACTTCCCACTTTTGATTGCGAGATATTCATCAAACTAATAATAATTCAGTATTAAAAGTAAATTAATCCCTCAGTAAATGAAACGATAACTGCACTGAGGTGCAAGCGGGGAAAGAGGGGCATACAGTATAAGACATTTCGTTTTGTATAAACGTGTACTGCGCGAGGTCATGATGATTTCACATTTGAATTTTGATTTTTGTAATACCAATTCAGATACACATTTTAGTGTATCGTTAATTTTAATCTATGATGTATTTGCATTATTAAACTATTTTCCTTTATATACTATTTGCATTTAAATTATCATTTGCATTCATATTACTATTCGTATTTATAATATATAATTTATTGAGCTTTATTCCGAAATTAAGCTCGTAAATGACGCCAACTCGCATTGTATTATCAAGAGCACTAATATTTTCAATTCCAAAGACGTAGAACGATCAATTGAACGAACAAACTTAACTAAAACATAACAAAAATTGTAACGAAAAAAAGCCTCTGAATATTTGATCAATGAATACTAGATGTAAGAAGTAAGAAGTTTCATTTTCGCGTGACCCACCCGATCAAGCTGATCCACGTCGCCTGCTTGCGTCAAACTAAAAAATTTATTTCTTTCTCGACATGAATTCATGATGACGTCATATTCTGTCTCAAATAAACATTTATGGAACGAAGCACGAGACAAATTTGTTGACTTTTATTTTATTCTTCGGAAAAAAACATTTCAAACTTTTCATCGTTTTATCCAAACTTCCAAACTATTTTATCTTCGATGAATTACTCTAATGGATGATTAGAGGATGATTAGGACAGTCACTAAGCGAATTCCAAATCGCATACACAACTGTAACGAAAAGAAGCAGCGAATCGATTTAATAAAAAAAAAAAAGAAAAGAAAGAAGGTAAACAGGGATCATTCTCGGGAGGGGAAACGATCTATCGCACGTGCATTGTGTTAGAAAGGTGCCGACGCCAAGTAAATAGATACAACAACGAAGCATTTACCGTGGGCGCAGTTATGTTTGCCAAGTATAGCGTTGCGCCGGAAAGTAGGCATAAGCGTATATATGTATACTACCCTTTCCAGTACGGCTCTTCTCGTTCGATCACTATATAATTACAAGCCTTTTATAGGAGGGGGAAGTTGGCTTTATACGTCCCTCACAAAAATCCATCCATACCGTACTGGCGCTGTTTTTTCAATGAAGACATCGAGTTCTGACAAGTCAGGGGTCAATGTAATCCGCTGAAATTACGAGACGGAAAAAGAATAAAAATGCCTTTGTAGTCTGATTTTCGTATCTTTTTATTCAAATTTACATCGGTCAAAAGTGTTGCCCGCGTTTGTCATAATAGACCATAAACGAATGTATATTTAAAGAAAGATTTTTTTTAACCGAGTTTCTTGCGAATACGATTGCTGAAATCTTAACGAAATCGTCTTATTTGCACGGAAAAACTATGGAAAACCTCGAGATCAGTCAAAAGATTCATACTTGCAACTTTTCAGTCGTCGAATAGCGGTTGAAAAGAGAGCTTGCGAAGACGCGAAATGCTGGAGGCTGATCGACGCCAGACGTATCTCTCGATTGGAAAAATGTGAGGTGTATCGAAGTCTTCTATGCTCTCACGCTCTATCCTTTTCTTGTCGATTGATAACGGAAAATAAGAGTTTTCCTTCTGGAGCATTGAACTTGGAAAATGACGTGCTTCCGGCGTTCTATTATACTGACTCGGAACCAACTATTTTTTTTCTTTACGAAATATTAGTGCACATTTGAAACGATACGATGAGAATATTTAGCGATTTTTTGACAGTTTAAAAAATGAAAGAATGATATTCCAAAAATAATTAGTCGGAAAAAAATGGCAAACGTATATTTCATCGAATACGGCGTATCCACACCCGAACTAATTTCAATTAGTCTTATCTTTCCATCGTCCGATTCACCAAGCAGTAATGTAAATTTGGCTTTTGGTTGTTATTAATAGGCGTCTCGATTTTAACGAATAACTCTCGACTAAATAAAAACCTGACCCGTTTCTCTTTCAGTCGACGTGTAACGAGAGGTGTCTGGTCGCGGCCAGAGATTAACACGTGATCGTTAATGGGTCCTCGACAAACACAAAAAAGAATCGAAGCGGCTTATTGATCCAAAACATTGTGGAGCCTTCGTTAACACGCCCTCGTCGATTTACACCCCGTTAAGAGGACAAAAGCTTAGCGAAGGATTATTACTATTGGCGAGGCTGCTTTAGAAGCACTTTACTTTGTAAGTATTTACTTACCGAAATAGCTTCGCCTTGTTTCACTTAACAAGTCCATCGAATAAAGAAAGCGTCCTGATTAATGTTAATTTATAAGGGCTTTCCAAATATTTGAAGTATCAGCAAGCTCGTAATTGGAGTAATAACCTGTTTGACGTACCGACATTTGTTATTAAAATAAGTGCATACAACGATATAGCGTTATTCTCCATGAAACTCGTCGCATCAACTATGATCAACCGTTAATTCGCGAATGTACAGTTATTTAATTAGAGATCAAAGTGCGAGTTGCCTTACACGACACACCTTTTTGCGAATGAAAAATTATTAAAATATGCGAGGCTTAGATCAACGACGTATTTTATATTTTAATATCGTCAATATTTATTGTAATATTTGTCTGCACAACCCTTATACCACTTTAAATACACGACCGCTTTGTCCCTGAACTAGTTACATTTGTAGGAATTGATCACTATCTCCGAATAACTGTTATTGCCGTACTGATTTTACGGAACTGAATTTTGAGTTAACTGTACTCCAAGTTTTATTGCAAATTATACATTAAAACATTCTACATTCATTAGTATCCATTAATCCCATCTATTTATGTAAATTTGACGTTTATAGCAGTAACTTATAATTATTATTTATATAATAATTATATTAATTAAATATATTAATTTACAGCAGTAATATCAACAAAAACGATACGTAATTAAACGGTCACTTGCATTACACGTAAGTGACTTTATAAGTGGGTTATTGGGTGGGGTAATAAATGCCCATGAGATGTCAAGATTATGAGCTTGTTTTTTAACTTTACATCTACACGCCCCTCAATCATATGTGTATACATATTATTCGTATGACGTTAGTGTACGCGTGGAGAGGTGTTGCATCGTTTTATAACTTTAGATGTAGATAGTTATTGCATTTTTGAAGTAGTATTGCGGTCTGTGAAAGTACTTACTTTGACTACGGACAGTTTAATCATCTGGCGAAGCATAAAAAATCACACGGAAATGAATTTCATTTTAATAAAAAATAAAGAACAGCAGCTACTGTTAACTTTTTCGTGAATATATTTCTCAAGTGAGGATTATTTCGTAAATCATCCGTTATGAAAAATAATTGAAATTTCAGAAATGAACATGCATTTATTCAAAAACATTCGTGTAATGTACAGCGGTACTTCAGAATATATATTTCAAGAATTCTACCCTCATAATACATCAAAATTTTATCTGAAAATATATCAAAAGTACGGGCTCCTTTAACATGCAAACGCATTTTCTCGTCAACGATTATCCGGGCAACTTTACACACACGTGCTTCGCTTACATTGTTGTCTCTCTCTCTCTCTCTCTCACTGTTGATTGCGTATCACTTGTAAATTTGAAGGGGGAATTTTTAAATCTTGTCTTGATTAACGAGGCCTCTTATACGTGTGCACGCAACAATTGATTTTTCACGCGCGACGATTGCTCTTTGTTGTTTTTACATGCACATGCAAAGCACACGCCTAACTTCAACTGGTATGAGGGTATCGTTGAGAGAACAAAAACTAATTAAAGTTAATTAGCTGCTCCCTTTCTTTTTCTTTTTAATCGAGGGTGTCGCAATAACGACTCGTGCTATATTTACCTGTCTGTGACCCCGTTGGCAATATCGAGTTTGTTTCAATTAGAACGATAAGAGTCTTAAAGAATGTGTCGACTCGCGGGACAAGGATGTTTTGTCGAGGTGCTCTCTGCTGATGATTGTGAAAAAAAATGTCACGGTAGAATTTATATCTGTGTTAACGGCACTTGGGGCTTAAAAAAATGTTATTTATGAGACATATTATATTTTCGTATCATTTCACCGTATGACCGTATAATTTTGCTCAAATGATACAATAGGAAATAACAATTAACAATTTCCGCTTGTAACATTCATCAATTCCACGTTCGCTTGAAACTTTAAATCACTTTTGCCTCGTCTAGTTATCAGTCGCCCTTTATTCATAACTGAAATATGACTTTGCCTCTCGTTTTATTACACGGGAAAATTCTCGTTGCATCAAGAACCTTTTTTCTTCAGAAGCGTTCTTTTTTTGTTCAACTTTAATCAAGGGAAGTATGGTAATCCGAATACAAATAAACAATTCATTTCACAGAAACCGTAATTAGTCTCTCCGCGAGAGATCGAATCGTTTCCAAGTTCAACACGTAGGTGTCACTTATCCTGCCGTGGGTAGAGAGCGTCGCGACGTTTCGTTGGCGTACACATCCTTGACGTTTAACTCATTGATATTCCGTTTAATTTTTCGTACTTTAATCTTGATCCTTCTCGTAAACACGACTACGGAATCAACGGATAACAATGCAATTATATTTGTACGATTCACCAAAATAACCATACGGTGATTAATCAAAATTCAAATCGATGTAAACCATTGTACGATAGTCGCAAAATGTTGACGTGATACGTCGTAGTCGATTTATTGTATCTTCAAAGCCATTGGCTTGTTACGCTCGATATCGGTTTTGGAACATAGATATAAGCTACTGAAAGTTTTCCTTTTCATCCCTCGTAGATATTCACGTAAGCCGATGAAATGTTCCGCCCATCGTCAAAACACGACGTTTCGAGTGTGTACATGTAGTTTGTGCTGTATACGTGTATGCACATGGCATGCGATAACACGTATCGGCATGCATTGTACCTAGGTTTCGACCTTGCTAGCACGTATCTTAATTCAATGTTTGTCTTTGACGCTGGATGGAACGTCCAGTTCGCCTGACAAAGATAAATTATTGTGTATTTTTAATGTATCACGACAGATATGTCGGTAAGTTTGTTTTGATTGGAACGACGAGGTATTTTTCATTTTCAAGGTACACCATGATGAGATAATACCATATCGTTTTAAACAAAATATTATTCTCTATCTAACACGTGGGATTACTGTATCGCATGAACATTAGAAGAACAGAATTTTTACGTTCAAAGTCATTATTCATCCAACTACAGCTAACTTTTGTTATTGTAAATTCTGGCACGTGGAGCGCAGGTGAGATGAATATGCTCGATAAACCTCACTTGCAGTATGATCGATTGCCCGTAGTACCGCGCTAAATTTCCTTGGCCAATGATTCCTTACAAAGTCTAAAAGTATACATTTTATTAGACAATGTATAATCAATGTCGGTCAAATCTTTATTCCAGAATTTTTTATATTAAAAATCAAAGCGTATGGATGAACCCTAATGCTTTCACTGTCTAAATAAATAGAAAATCAAACTGATTCTCTACCGGTATCAAAATGGTCATTTATAAAAGAAAACGGAAGTCATTTTTTGTACGAGCTGTGCATAACAAAACAAGTCATGGAAACGAGCACGTAAGGGTACACGAGTGATGTGCACGAAAAATTGAGACAATTTAATCGGAATAGTCTTTGTTTTATCTCAACGTAGACACGTGTGTCGCTAATGGAGAAATCGATATTACATTTGCAAATGTATCTTCGCGCTCGAGCTTGCGTGACCTGAGCAATAAAATTATGAGTTCGGATGCCGTAAGATAACAAGAGTGAAAGCCAATCTAGTCAGAGTTTACCCTCTCCTACATTGTAAATGTATAAAATGACGGTTTTACAAATGTATAAGTGACGGGGATGAAATGAAGAACCGTATTTTTATGAAACTTATTCCGTTGTTGCTATCACGGAAAAAGGAAACTTATTTGTGTAAGTTGAATATTTCAATACCTAGGGGTCTTTGAGTTTTACCTTGACCAATGAAAAGGTTTCGGATACTCCACTCGGATGGCTTTGCCACGAATATTCCTATGAGATGACTTTGCCAGTTAAATGTACGTATCTTCGAAACATATTTAAAATACGATCGAGCGGCATTTATCGATAAACTGAATAAAACATTATGTTAGATGAAACAAAAAATAAGTAACGCGTTTCATAATTGAATTCTTACATCGGAGTGCTAAAAATCCTACGTTTATCGCTCACAGTAATGAACTACGGCAAAATAATAATTTTGCGTGAAGTGCATACTAGGCGAGTAGCACGCAACACCAAAAGTTTTGCTAGCGTGTGCGAGGTACGCGTATGCCGTTGAATTTTTCGCGTGATCACAAACGTCGGTCAAGTGCAAAGGTCAGAGTTGAAAGTCAAAACTCGTAAACGTTTTCCCCATCACCTGTTCTCCTACTTATGGTAAAGCATATTAAGAATATCGATCGACAAGCAATTAGCTTTTTTCGCGTTGCACCAGACGTGTAGTTAACGGTTTGCATTGCTTTGTTTTAAAAGTGCACGCATACGTCTGGTTCGTTATCGATGTACTTACACGCGTACAGCTGCCGGTATTTTTTGTTTTGTTTTTGAGAAAAAGCTCTCTCGTAGCTACGAGGGATACGTTTATAAAACGTGAATATTGATCTTCTCGATTAATCTTGAACGGTTCATCGACGCTCTTTGGGCTTCGATATACGATGACGAGCACGGTAGCAACGGTCTAATCGATAAATTCGCGCGTGTAATTAGCATAAGCTAACTCCTGCAGAACCACTTCGTGTGGATTTCCATGTTCTTTCGATAATTGGCTTTTGTTGTGGCTTTGTTTTCACTGCTCAAGGCATTTCTGATAGCTCATAATGGTATCGCCACGAAAACCTATTATACAAGAAAAGTTATCAAAAGGATATACCGAAATGGTTTTCCATAACGCGCATATAAAATGTTAGTTTCAGCGTTATTGAAATCCAGCTGCTTTTTCTTTTTACAAAAATATAATAGATCTATTTTTCTATCTTGAAGAAAATTTTTAAGAAATATAGAAAATGATTCTTTCTTCAGCGTTTTTTGTATTCAATTTCCAGAAGAAAATTTTCCAAGAATCGCATCTCGCAAGGCAGAAACTTATATAAAAAAGAAAAAAAGTAACAAAAAGCATCGTGGAAAGTAAAAATGCACACGCGACTCGGGTGAACACTTGAAACAACGTTTATACGGTTCTCGTTATCAATATTGACGAGAAACAGCACACGGAAATGTTGCAGAAGAGGTATATAGATAATAAGTAGTCACCCTCCCCCCCCCCTCTCTCTCTCTCTCCCTCTCTGTGCACGTGAAAAAAGGCATCTATCATATCGGAAGACTGGTGTTGACAGAACGCGAAGCAGGATAATCCATCGAGTAAATATCGGGGATCAGCGTTTTCAGCCTGTCACAGTGCTTACATGTGTTCCCATCGACAATTATCACACGTCGATCGGAATTACTATGTTTCCGAGTTATTTTTTTGGGAAAAAAACAAGACTCGTGATTGTTGGGGATATAACACGTTCTGCTTGTCCAAAGTCTATAGAGTTGTTTGTATACTTGAATTGAAATGACTGTACTGTATGTTAAATCGCGTTTGTACGCTGATCTACTGAAAACTGCGTAGACGTAATGTCCGCTTTTTTGATAAATAAACTTACTCCAATTTGTCGTAATATTATTGCTTATTGAGAAAGATATAGGAATGTTGCCTCTTATTCCATATATTCTATTAAATCAAAGTATTTTTGAGTCAATAATATTTTATCGATAACAGATTAAAGGTGAAAGAATTCGAATGAATTGAAGACTAACAGGGGAACATCTTAACGAGATTGTTGTAAAGTCGTAACGGCATAAATACACGCAAGTACAACGATTGAAAAATGTACGTTAGATAGCCTCTTGCAGTTTTTACGTTTACGCATACTATGAATGGTACGATATTGCTTGTATCGTGTATGAAAAATTAACTTAAAAGTTTTAAAAAAAGTCTCTTGTGTGAGCATCAATCAAGTTATGAATTCATACGCGTATTTTCGACATCCCTCTATAAAATAGTAATCCACGAGCGACTTATTTTTACTCGTCGTGACCTTAACTCGAGTGTATTACATTCTTAAATACGCATGACCTAATTGAATATAAAAAACTTTAAAACCGTCTTCGTTCTCGTAACATATCCATACATGAATAAAAATCGAAATTAAAAATTAAAATAAATCAAAGCATAATTACCAGCAGCCGATGTCGTAAGGATGATCATAAGGGCTATCACCTTAATTTTCGTCATTGCGCACGATTTATAACTACTCTTTTCGCTCGGCACCGCTCATCGGCCGATGTGCAAATGTTGGTCAGTCAGCGATTGTATGCAACCGCGCGAGACGCGACAATGGCCGCTCTATATCTCTTTTTCTTTCTTTTTTTGTTCTTCACTCGCTACTTTTAATCCAGGATTATAACGGCAAGCACTCTGCGTATACCACTGTGAGGTTGTCTTTTTGTCGCTACTTTGCTTTTGTCAGCGAAAGTTTAAGGGCTGTTCTTCTTGCGCGATTTCATCTTGGCATCGCAATTCTTTTCCTACTTTCTTTCTCTCGAGGATTAATCTTCCTCTCGGTTTAGCACTCACTTATCGCGAGAACTGCGTGTACCACTTGTACTAGCCAAACTATTGTCGTAAATTTTCTCTTTGCGTATACAATTGAAACAAATAATAAGCTGTAACTTTTGATCAATTACAAAAAGACGTCACTCGTAGCAAACACAGTAACAACGCACGTGGATTTTGAAGAGGAACATACACAACGTACAACTATACAATCATACGTCCCGGCGTAGCAGTGTTGCGCCCGATACTGCGAGAGAGAAAGTCGCCGTACCGGCTTTATGGTATATAGCGCGTTATCATCGTAGCGCGCACGCGCCCGGAAGCCGGCTACTTTTACTGCTGCTGTAGTCTGCGGTGCCGGGTGATGGGGTGCCAGGATTATTTTTCATGCGTGACGATTGTTCCAACTCAAGTTGTTGCTCTCTCTCTCTCTCTCTCTCTCTCTCTCTTCCCAAGTCGAGTTGGACTTTTTGAGCAGTGATGATTTTTTCGAATGATGGTTATTGATATTAGTATATGCCTACCCTTGCCAGGGTTTCAAATAAGGGTGACGAGTTTTTCGTTACATCCGGTGGTTGAAAGAAGGGTGCAACCGAGTATCTCAGCCGGATGTGGCCAAATCATTATTGAATTAGAACAATTTTCGACAAAATTTTTCTGTGTACGTATTTAGATCATCTTGTTACGATATTATTCTTGTAAGTTGACGATACTATGGGCCAAGGGATGATTTGATTGTGAGGTATCATCGTGATGGTGAGTTATTTTGTGGTAATTAAATCGATCACCAATTGTTGGCGCGAGCGGTTATACCATTATTCCTCCTCGGATTTCGTTGCAAGGGCGCCAGGTTTTCCGTTACATCTTTCGCCTTCACCTTAAATATCGCCGGATGTGGTTGATTTTTATTGACTTATGATTTATACGTGAAAATACCTATAATTTTGTACGATGTGTGAACTTGCACGTTCTCCTATCAACTCGTAGCCTCGCAACTTTGGACAGTTCCACTGAATAACAATAATCAAACAAGCAAGTTTCACTAAAGTTCTCATAAATTTATTATTTCACTATCGCCGTGATAGTTTTCCAAAAATCGACAATGGATCTTTGATGTCTCGGAAATATGTACATAACCGTACCATTATTCGTAAAAACAACACCATAGCTTATCCGTTTTCAAGAAACTCGGTATATTAGAAACAATCTCCCCTCAGACGTAACGATAGCACTATGCGACACTGATAAAGACGATAAAAAACAGCTAAGGACAAACGTTTTTCAGGTTCTTATATCAACGCCTATCTCACGTGAGTGCATCCCAGCAATTAAATTAAAATAATATTTAACGCCAGTAGCCGCGTTAAAATGCTATTATTCACCATACTATCGCTTTCAACCTAATGACTTTTTCAATTGGCAAGAGGACGAGCCGTTAATTTTCGTTATACCCAGTGTCGCGTACAAGCTCCTTTTAAAAAACACGAAGAAGATATATATGGATATCCGTTACATCCGTTGTCTAGGCACTACGACGCAACTATTTTGAAGGAGAGGACATTGACGAGTTGACGTCATGACAAGGAAGAAAGAGAAAGAGAGAGAGAGCGTGCGTGTGTATAATTTTGGATTTTAAGAAAGAAGGGTTGATGGTAGACGGTGACGGAAAATACAGTACGAGTACTTACAAAAAATTGCTTCGGTTTTGTTGACCTTGTTGATATTTATGTTTGTTACGACTGCCTTTAAAATGACCGTTTTTATTTGATCTTTCTATGAATTAACTGGTATCTTTTTTCCAAACAGCGATGGAATCGTTTCGAAATCATTTACTTATAACTCTTAATGAATTTAATTGTTAAGAATATAAAAGCTGCAAGAACATTTTTGTCGTACAAAATAATTTGCAAAGAAAACCATTGGACGAGTATTGGAAAAATCGATATGTATAAAATGCTAGATATCATGATTTTCAATGAAATAACTTAACAACTTGATCGATTGTTCCATACTTTTATGATGTAAGAGCTGCCATTTTATTCTCGCTGAAAAAATCACAAAAAATAATAAATCATTTCAAATAAAATGCAATTTTCTAAATTTCTTATCTTTTTCTGGGTTTTTTATAATAAAACGTGCGAGTGAAATTCGCGTATGCATTCGGTGTTTGCGATTGAACGTAAGCATTCCGAGGTAAAAGCGTAAATCAAAGTATGGTAGAAAAAAACGAGTAACGATGAATGCAAAAACATACAAAGAATAAGATTTGTGGTAGAGTAGAAGGAGAAAGAAAAGAAAATTGAGCTTATGTGTTTGTTTTCTCTGTTGGCCGCGTGCCGGTCTTGGGGAAAATACATTCCCATCCTCCAGATGATGACTCATGCGTGGATTCATCTGGCACCCTCCGAAAAACGTTCAGCAACGCTCTCCAACGCAGCATTTTGATCAAGTTCACTGGCCCGTTATTATTGCAGTGAGCCGCGAGGGAGAGGGAGTTGTCAGTGATACTTCGACAAATTGTTAGTCACGCTTGTCAAAAGCACGGATATTTCTTTTATTTCCGCCGCGTATACAAAGAGACTTAAAAAGTCTCTTATGCTTACTAGTTTGAAAATGTCGCGTTTAATTTCGAGTTCTGCGTTGTACTTGAAGAAAAATATCGTAAACATATGGCCTTTGAAAAGGGTTTTTAATACATAAACATCTTGTAGATTGTTCGTACATTGTTCGTAGTCGATGCGAATCAAACTAAATTTGACCAACTAGTACCGTCACTTGTTGGAATACTAGTTTCAATTTTAAAGCTTTTTTCCTCGAGCTGTATTATCCTTGGTTCGTTAAGGTAGCTCTCTACAAACCAGTCGGTAAACGAAACAACCCGTGGATCTTGGTATCCGTATACACGAGAATCCTTGTGACAGGTAAAAGCTGCAGATTATTCCGTGCGAGGGCGCATTTGAAAGTCAACATTTGTACGCTTGATGTAACAAAAATAGTCGGCAAATTAAAAATTCGAATTATATGGTTAATTGAGAAAAACTTGAGCACAAGTAACTTTAAGCGATAGTTTTTATCGTTTTAAATTAATTATTCCTCTTGATATAAACGATATTTTTCCGTTTCCATATTTCGTGTGTCTTTACTTCTGACAAATACCGCGAGCATTTCGTCGTTATAAATCGTTTTAAGAAAAAAACCTGAATTTCTTTTGTCATAACCAATAATCGTGAAATTCCAGCACTGAAGTGGAACTCCAGAAATCAAAGCAAACCTCTCAACGGGACAAAAGCTCGTGAAATTCCTTCTCATAATCAGTTGCAGCAGCATAGCATAGTTTTTCTCTCAAAAAGAAAACAAAAATTAGTCTGATACTTATAAAACGTGTATACATAACGCAATCAAGTGAACAAAAGATCCATCGAGGGTGTATATATATGCGTGTGTGAGTGTGTGGCCGAAACAACACGAGAAGTTAAAGTAAGCAGAGAAGTTGAAGGCTTTTTGGAGTATATAACAGAGCGCCTGAAGTTACCGCGTCCATTGTGATATAACAAGGCGAAATTCGTGAAAGAGGAGATAGCCACACGCACGCAGCGGGTCTTGGTTTCGTTTCGCCTTCAGGCGAATGCCCGATCTTTTTCCCTCTTTCTCGGCCGATGAGAGAAGAGAAAGACCGAGAAATATTACGAATGTGTGTGTGTGTGTGTGTGTGTGTGCAGCGTACGATCCACGAGCGAAACGATGGGGGCGGCTTGGAAATAGATATTATAAAGTGCAAAGGGATTAATGAGAGAAGAAGAAACGATCGACGCCTCTTTTTACTATTTCTTCGTTCTCTTTCTTTTTTTTCATGTTATTGCTTGGCTGACAAATTTATTAAATACGTTTCCATTCCATAGAGACCCAAAACGCTTGATCGCAATTATCGATTATATTTCAATTATTCCAACTGATATAAATCGTTACGATTTGCTGTTGACTTTAAACTTGCTGAAAGCCAAAACACTATACTATACAGCACTTGCGTCAAGGATGCAATGATCTATACAAATAACAAGCAAGCAATCGAAACAGCAAATCTTGTA
Organism: Chouioia cunea; assembly: GCA_030064505.1. NCBI lineage: Eukaryota > Metazoa > Arthropoda > Insecta > Hymenoptera > Eulophidae > Chouioia > Chouioia cunea. Next base: position 8,308,398 of record JAOPFQ010000001.1, read on the forward strand.
AAAATAGTAACTATATAAAAAACGTCTACATCGCAAAGAGAGAGAAAGAGAGAGACAGAGAGAGAGAGAGAGAGAGAAGTGTAACAGAATACAGTTGAAAAACGTGTGTTGCTGTTGGTCGCAGAGGAAGAGAGAGAGAGAGAGTGAGTATAGCCGCGAGAAAGAGCAAAAGACTGGAAAAGAGAGAGGGAGAGAGAGAGAGAGAGAGAGAGAGCAAGAAGGGGCCTCGCGGCGACGATGCGCCGCTACCGCCGGCAGTCTTATTACCGCCCGCACTCAACTTAGCCGGCTACTAAGTACTCGCCAAGGGGCCCCTTCTTCCTTATACTTCTCTCGTGACTACGACCTAACGTATACACACGATCGTACTTCTCTTTCTCTAGAAATGTGTATTTTCAGTGCGTGAAACCTTTTTCCTTTTCTTTTTCTTTTATCGTCGCTTAATCGATCGGCTGTTTCCGACGTTATACTCATCATTATGGAGTTCTAAGGTAATTTTCAATAGTTTTTCTATTTTGCTGAATTATCAAAGTTTCTTTTTCATGTTTGATTTTTTTCATCTATACCATGTCTATATAGTAGTGATTTCAAATTAAAAACTTCTAATGGGCAAGAAAACATTATTTAAATTTAACACTGCCATATATGATATGTTTAACTATTTATTTCTTAATGACACGATAGATTCGTAATTTAAATATTTGCATCGTGATCATCATCATTCCAATGATGTCTCAATTAAGCAAAAAACACGCGTATCGTGTAGCTGGCCCTTTTAATCGAATCCTATATCTACGCAAATACGGCAAATAAAATCATTGCACAAAAATTTACGAAGCAAAAACCTGCGACCCTGTCGTCGTGAACGAAAAGAAAAAAAACTTGTCTATCCACTCAACTTAAAAATCTTCAATAACTTCGCGAAGTTAATGACTGTTTCGACAAAAAAAGGAAGGGGGGAAGGGGAAGGAGCAGGGCGCTCCATACGAAATCGCGATGGAATCGCGCGCCCATGCGGTTAAAGTTAATTGGAATTTAATGAGGTTCTCAACGATGATTGAACTTCAAAGACAAAAAAAATTGATGCTTGTACGCTCTATATTTTTGGACAGTATAGGGTACAAAGATCAAACTTTAAGCTTTGAAAACACCTCGTATACACTTGATTACATGCGTGTCGTCGAACGTAATTTCTGTTTTTCGTGCAATTAGAAAAAGACGAAGTAAAGTGCGTTTGCACGATATCGACCACCTGTCGAAAGAAATAATCTCTTAACGATAATACGATTTTGATGAGGTGTTGCAAGATGATTGAACTTCAAAAAAGCGCTCTGCTCTGTATTTTCTGATTACAGGTTATATATCTAGAGCTTATAGAGTTGGCCATCACTTCATACATTTGATTATATGCGATTTGACGAATGTAATATTATTTCCTTTGCAAAAAGAACGTCGAGTAATACCAAGCAGCATATGCCAAATTTTGGCTTCAATATGTGAAGTTGATGAAGGGTACGAGAAAATTGAACTTCAAAAATGTACTGATTATAAGCTATACAGACGAAACTTCAAGTGATTTTTATCCCATTAAAAATAAATAACAACAACAGTTGGCGTTCATGTAGTTATACGTGCATATATAATATATCAAATCTCGGTCGACGTACAATAAAAGCGTATCGACACTTATACAGTGCACCGGGAAATATACACCCATAACAGGCGGCAAAAACTACGGTTCCATTGTCCCCTCGGAATCCTCTCGCTCTCCATTTTTTCTTCTCTCTCTCTCTCTCTCTCTCTCTCTCTCTCTCTCTCTCTCTCTCTCTTCCAAACATAGAACCTTATAGCAGTAAGATCAAACAAAGCAGCACATCGGTCTTCACGAAGTAACGAGCGGGTGCGCGTAGTATGGTTGGGAAACTACCCACGAGAGAAAAAGAGGGAGAGAGCTCCCGAAAAGAAACAAACAAAAAAACAGTGAGAGAGAGAGAGAGAGACGAGTACAGCGGTAAAAGCTCCTTAATGAAACAGCAGCAACAGCAGCTCGTGGTGGGCGCATTGTCCGCGAGCGGCGCGGTGCAATTAGTATGCGGACAACCGGAGACGTGCAACTCGGCGCGCAACTCGTTTTATCCCCCCAACCGATTCCACGAAGAGAGAGAGAGAGAGAGAAGGGCCGCATGCGATTGTCATTTTTTTTCTTTTGGTTAATGATGCTTAAAGGTGTCGATATGCGCGCTCTCTCTTCTCTCTCTCTCTCTCTCTCTCTCTCTCTCTCATTCGTGATGGCCAAGAGTGCGAATTAACGATATTGGCACTTGTCAGACGACGTGAGTGCCTTTAAAAGCTTTGTCGAGAGGGATGCTGATTGTACTGCCGCGACGTGTATAACGTTGTACAACGATGACTCGCGCGAATTGAACGACCTTTTTGATTCTGTTTTTTTCTTTTTCTTTTGACGAATAAGGAGAGGGGGGGGGGGGAGCGCTTGATTCAATGGCGTTGAGTGAGGATGTAATTTGTTGCGCTTATTTTCTTGTTTGACATAATGAGGTAACGCGCGCGAGCATGGCATTTTTTACAGCTGGGAAAAATCTGGCCGAATAATGCAAGAAAGAGCAGCGTGTGGCTTTGCTATAAAACATAACGCGTGGGAAAAAAATATCGTAGGAAATCTATTTCCGTTGCTGATTGCGATGTGATTTTTTTCCTTCATCGAAGTTGGAAGAAATCGATTTCTTTGAAATACCGTGTAAGATTTTATTGTAAGCTGAAAAACTATTGACCTTCAGTTTAAGTATCGTCACTTTAATATCGTATTTATAGATTTATTTTATCCATGAATTATAAACCTCTCGATATTAATCCAAAAATGAAATTGTCTAATAATACCACAAGCTACACCATCATTACGGTTCTTCGCGTTTATTTCTTCAAATTATCGAACAACTTGAGGTAAATTCTTCCGCAAAACTCCACCTCGGATGGATAATATGTTTTTTTTTTTCGGAAAACCCCTCGCCTTGAAACATTATACTTATGCAAGACATAAGAAAAATGCCCAAGCACACCCTCTCACACTAAAAAGTTGAGGTATGCATTCTAATCTGCAAAGAGACGTAGTAAGAAAGAGCGCGCAAATATGCACCGCCAGTAGCCCGCGGACTGCATAGCACAGTGCACTCACCAACCACTATACGTAAGATGATGCGGGAGCGTGACTCGCTCTGCTCTTTTCTTCGTCTCTTTTATTTTTTCAGAGCCTTTCTCGTTCTCTCTCTCTCACCCTCCGCTTTACTTCTGGCTTTTGCTACTGCACTGGCGGCAGTGGTATATAAATCCCCCATTGTCATCCCGCAAGTATATATCGCGCAAGCTTACTCGGAAGATTTTACGCTCGCGACTCTCTCTCTCTCTCTCTCTCTTTCTCTCTCACTCTACTACGTACGAATCACACATATATTTTTACACATTAAGCACGTCGATATTGTTAGGGAAATACAGTAAAATTTAGCTCGATACTTTTTATTTATCAGTACCTTTCGGTATTTTGTAAATTTATTTAACGTTGTTCGAAATTGATTTTGCAACATGGCAATTTAAGACGAAGAAAAGTTGTCAATCCACATCAAGTATACAGACGCAATCAGCTTATTAAATTAGTCATGTGAAAAATCATCAAGATTCAAGTATTATACAACCGCAAAAAAACACGATTTCCCAACCACAGAAAACAATCTTGAACAATTCTGTAATTATATTCGTATAGATATATACACACAAGGCGCAGATAATTCAATCAGCCGAAAAGAACATGGAAAAAAATACATGTAGACATTACAGTCGGTATATCCCTTATTGCGATCGCACGAGACTGATGAAATGTAGTTTTGTACATAAATATATACGAATAGAGAGGAGAGCGCAGTTATACAAGCGAAAATCCTTTTATCGGATTTCGCGTGTAGATGTATATACACATATGTACTTATAAGCAAGTGCACTTTCACTTTTCCTTTCACTTAAATTTGCGTAGTGGGCACGCGCGCGAATATATATCACGCATTTGTCATCTTCTTACCTCGCACCAAAAACTAGTAACTCGGTTTCGTAATACTGTTGAATTACGCGCAGGTCGTTATCTTGGCTGAGACATGCGCTAACAAGGCTCTTTCTTCAATTGATTGACAAATAATTATACAACTAGATTGATAGAAATAAACAAGCACTTTTGTAATACAACTGTTGAACTTATGACTACACACCTCTATGCATAGAATATCAAAATATTGGGCGAAAGTACAATTAAAATTGTTGGCAGACTTTCGCGTGGGTGAAATTATTTGCTTGAAGGCTGGCACGAGTAAAACATCAAATCCCAGTACTTTCTAAATCTACAAATCAAGACTCGAAGTAGTATAGAAAATGCATAGCAAGGAGCTTCGTATAGGTGCGTGGACAGGCACTAATGACGTGAAATAACGTATAGCGCCTCGATACACACGTCTCTCGCGCGAAAGCGCGCGCGCTAAGGGGAAAAGAAAAGCAGATGAAAAGACGTTAGAATGAATGCAGCTGATTGCATTCATGGACCGCTTTCCCTTCTCTCTATCTTGAAGGGACACACAGGCTTAAACAGTTATTTCGCTCGTAATTTTCATTCCACGCGCTACCCTTCATTCTTGCATACATCTGACAAACATTTATCGTGGGGGAGGAGGTGACTCGCCCCCCCCCCCATCATACGCCTACAAAATTTATACCTATTTTTCATCCTCTTAAGGTTTAACCGGAATGCTCTTACACTTTGAAACGTATATTCACCGAGCTTCTCTCCTCTCTGTACATGGCACAAGAAAGTTAATTGACGGATTGAAGGATGCACATCTTTGCCTTCTATAGGTTCGACGGACTATAGGTTTATGGGGATTGCTGTTTTTTAATTTTATCATAAAGAAAAAAATGCGAAACATATCTGTTACCTCGAGTCAAAAAATGCAGCTTATGCGTGAAAAACATTACTTTCCATTATCATTTTTCATTGAATTCATATAAATTATCTTCTCAATTTCTTTATTAAAATTCCTCACTGTTGAATGGACGCGGTTTACCAATAATATCACATAAACGATCCTAGTCGTGTAAAAAATTCGTATTTTCTCTATGATCGTACATACATATCTAAGTGATGAAATATGCTTTTAAAGATAGAAGAAAGAAAAAAGACCCTTTATCGATACATCAAAACCATCAATCCCGAAAGCTCATCGGAAAATCGACGTAACTTTTCATTATAATATCTTGTACGACGTGGTGTAATAATTCATCGACTATATAAAACAAAGAGAAAACAAACAAGTATGTTTGTACGGCTTCTATTTGCAACAAAATAGATATCGCTCTCGGAGAGTTGCGCTCGAGCATTAATGTACATGAACGCAAACAAATCGAGCTCATTAGCCATGCTATCAGAGTGAGTTCGTCAAAGACGATAACGGATGTTTGACTAAGCTCTCGTCATTAAAACATCGGAGAAAGGTAGAGGGGAAGAGAGAGAGAAAGAGAGAGAGAGAGAGAGAGAGAAGGCCCCCGCGTGCGAGAAAGGAAGCAAAAATAATAGTCGCTGAGCGAATGTATAACAGCTGCTCGATCGTTGTTCCGCTATGCCGCAGGAAACGATCACGCCTTATACTTATACATCTCCTCCTCCTCTCTCTCTCTCTCTCTCTCTCTCTCTCACCCCTGGCTTTCATTGCACATATATACATATAGGTGCTGGATTGATCATCGACGATAACGTTAATGGCGCTACCGTCGTATTTGTGTGTACGTGTATGTGCTTATTTTTTCTTTTACGAAAACCGCGACGAACTTGGCTGTGATTTAATTTCTCACGAGTTAAAAGAGAGTAAGATCTGCAACGTTAACTTTTTCTTCTTCGTTTTATATAGCAAAACTTGGTTATATAGCAGTGCAGCAAATGTTGATGTTTAATGCGCGCGATAATAAGTATACGTGCGTTATATAGTTTTGCGCGACGATGCTGAGAACGCGATAATATATACCAACGCACTCATATAAGCGAATTCGTTATTGCGGTAGAGAAACTAGTTGGGAATAATATCGTTAATACGAGCAGGATTAAAGTGGGGGATTTATCTGAGTCATATACGTATATATGGGATAAGCGTGGAGGATTCGAATTCTCTTGTGCCGTCTCTTTGAGAAAAACTAAAGACATGCTTGTAGAACGGGACAAGTCACCCCAATCAACGAAAAAATTGTAGGGTTGGCTTTTTGTCAGTCATTCGACTGAATCATATCGGTTGAATCACTATACTCGACGAATCATCCAGTTCTATAGAAATGTTCTTACTATAATCATCCGATTATCCAACAGTTTTTTATCGACTCAGTAGTCGAATTATTACAACGCCTATAGATAATTGTACGCTATCACATCTCGTAAACTATTTTCAATAACGCTCGGAAGAACTGTTCGACAATGGTGATTTCCAAGCTGCAACCAATTGATAAACTAATTGGGAAAATAAAAACGTCATTGCGATGCTTTTCGCGAAATCAAAACAAACATAGTAAAGTGCAAACAAGAAATACCAAAAGATCTCGCACGACAACAGTAGTAGTAGTAGCAACAAGTATCACATAAGGTGCTACCAAGTTTCGCGCGATCTCCACCCTTCGATCGCGCTTACTTGCGCGCAGGTGCATATACATATAAATATCGGCGACTTGCGATCCGACAGCTGCCAAGCGACTCTTTACCATATATCGCGAATAACAAACGATGCTTATGCACAAACGCACACGTTTCTCACGACAAGCTCGCGAGCAACTTTGATCGTGGGAAGAAATGATGTTTTTTTCGTGGTTTTTAATGTAGATGGAAAGCAGATCACACGTGTATGGGATATGAGACTATATCTTTATTTCTTTCAATTTTAGACCAAACGTTACTCGCGTCTACGTGAGCTATGGCTTTTTTTTCATTTAATGAAGATTAATGTGGCCAGCCGCCGGTGCGTCGTCGCGCGAATTAGCTGCAATTAGACAGGGGAATGTTTGCCTCCAGTGTAAGTTTCCATATCTTTCTTTCCTTTTCTCTCTCGTTCTCTCTCACTTGCGTATGTACTATAAATCGAGTTTCGCTCGAATGTTTTATTACCGTTGAACGTTAATGTATATGTGTGCATACTTGTAGATTTGATGGAAAATATTGAGTATATTGCTCGGTGGCAAATGGCTTAACGGAACGTTTAGCTAATCAATCGGCATGCATCGTTAATTAAAGCTTGAAAAAGAAAAAAATCAAGTATATTTTATGGGATTCTCAGGAAATTGATAAACATTGACTAACCTTAATCGCACGATCTTAAGAGAACAAAAAAAATAAATCAAGCGTAAAAAAAAGAAAAATTACTTAAACATGGCCCTTCTCTTCGTCGTCGAGATTTTTGCATTCTGAGAACGCGCAGGAACAAAGCCTCTCGCTCAGCCGCACGTTTCTCTTCCAAAAATGCGTGCAACTCCGTAAATTTCAGCTCCTCTTTCTCTCTTTCCCTCTCTCCCAGTTAACTCTCGAAGGAAGGAAAGAGAGTTTTATAGTGGGCGCGCGCGCGCGCATCCTTACCTGCATCTCTCTTCTTGGTGGACCGTTAAGCGTGGTGCGAGCACATAAAATCTGCGCGGGCCGTTGACTTTGGACACAGGATACTTTTGTTTCTCGCGAGCGCGCGCGCGCGCGACTCTTCTTTTTTTTCACTCGATACCAATTTAATTAAACGTTGCAATGGGGATCAAAACGAATAAACCAAAAAAAAGGTATCAATAGACTCAACGTTCAAAAAATCGCCTCGTAAATTGTTGTCGGCGTACGATAAAGAAAAGAAGCGCGACAGAGAGCGAGAGACAAAAAGAGAGAAAGAAAGAGAGGACGGAGGAAGGAGGGTGTTATATGTATGAAAATCACACGCAAAGCTTCAATTTCTCACCATTATCCATTACAGAGTAGCGCTATTAAATCAGACCTCCTACGTTCGTGCACATTCTCCAACAAATCTCGAAACTACAAGCTATATAAGCGTACGTATATATCGTCATGCTCACTCTTTCTGCTCGGCAATATCATATAAATTTCTATTAGTCGTACGTATATGTGTGTAAAAGCTCATCGTTTTATATATGAGAGAGAGAGAGAGAGCGAGCGAGAGAGAACCTATATACTCATACGTATCCGCGCGCGAGCAAGGGAGCGATAATCAATTTAATAACGCCGCGCGCAGAGGAAGGACTTTCATCCTTTAACGAAGGAGGAACAAAATCACACGTGGCAACATAAATTTCGTGAAAAATAAAAGCACGAAGCAGAGACGAAGAGAGAAAGAGAGAGAGAGAGGGTATAAAGAGCCCGCTCGTGCGTTTCGCCTGTCACTCGAGATAAGCCTGGCTTACGCACGAGCGGCTATAACAAACGTAAAAGCGTCCCCCCGGCAGAAGCAAAGGATATCTTTTGCATGTGCCTTCTCTCTCTCTCTCTCTCTCTCCGACTTTCATCAAGGTGTGTGCATGTGTGTGCGTGTGTGTGCGTGTGAAGACGTACGTGTGCAAGAGCAAAGGTATATCTCTTCATCGCTCTTTCTCTCTCTGATGCCGTGAGAATCTCGCTCTCGCTCTCTCGCTCTCTCAGTCTCTCTCAACTGTAGAGAGTTCGCAATACAGCGAATGGCGAGTGAGACGTTCGTGTAAGTTGCTGGTATAAGTATAGCGGATCGCGTAGATCCGTCGTTCTAGACGCTCACGGCCGTGAGGATCTAGGTTTTCCTTTACTAACATTGCTACATACAGTAAAGAGTATATATTCTTTGGAAATCGCTTCATTACTTACTACTTGTATATACAACTTGCAAAGAAATCCGTTCGATTTATTGTTGATTTCTTTTGCTTATTGGCAACGATTTGGAAACGATTATTTCGTAATAATTTCTACATTTAACCTGCCACTGGTAAAGCTTTTTATTTTGTTTTAGTATACTCTCCATTACTAGAGGGAATGCCGTTTAGCTTTAGTAATATTTTTCTCTCCACTCGTTAAAAATTTCGAAATTCGAATAAAAGCCCATTTAATGTTGAATAAAACAGTGAAATATATTCCAGAAGAAATATCAATCGAAGTTAAACTAGACATTGATTAAATATATATATATATATACATCTAAAAAGGGAAACTTTGATCTCGTTGAACTCGTCTGGTTCACGGATAAACACAACACATACACACAGACCCCAAAGAAACGTCAGCTGACTTGCGGCTCGCCACTCGATGTCCTTACTTATCCCGAACCGCAAGGGCGATTCGTCACTGTAGCAAGCGACAGCCAACAACAGCTCGACAGGTGCGAGCGAATAAATTAAGTTCTCTCTCTTTCACACACGCGCGCGCGTGCGCGTACCCATGCCTACTTATATAAGAGGTCCCACCCGCAGCGATATACGCATTGAAAAATGAAGGTCGCTTTTTCGCCGTACGATTAGATTTCCGGTTTTTCGCGTATAAGCTTTATCGCCTTTTAACGAGCGCATTGCACTTGACTGTGTCGTTTTGTCTCTGCGCTCTCTGGGACTGCGGCAGCAGCATCAGCAGCAACCAGAGAGAGAAAGAGAGAGTTTACGAGCCATTAGACTCTGTGTATCTTCTTGCGCCCTTTTCTCTATATAAACCGCACTGGACGATTTTCTTTTTAATAGGAGAGCCATTAAAAATAAGAGGGATAGGGAGGGAAGTTATATAGACTTATCGCGAATCCCCTCTACTACAATTATTATCGATCTAAGTGAAATATAGCTCTCTGAATCTCTCAATTTTTTTCATTCTCTACTCTCTGCGACCATGGTTTTACGAGAGAGAAAGAATGAGCACGCGCGAGTTATGCAACCGATAAAAGGAAGTGGATTTACTGCGAAACGAGCTTTTTTTTCTCAAGCAGTTTAATTAATCGTTGCTCAGGCCATTCTTACACTTTTACGAGTGTTCAACGGACACGCGCATTAAAAAACCAAACAAAACAAAAACAATATTTCGTATCAAAAAAAGAAGCTTTTTGTTTCAGTCGGAGAGAATGAGAGTAGGTAATCAATTTGAAAAATTTAGTACATGGTAAAAGGGAATTTCATAGGGTGTTTATCATGCCGCACGCTGCTTACTGTACTGGTCTTTGCAGCAAGTAATGAAAAAGAATTATTATTGCTTCAGTTTAAGTTTATGGATTGACTTGCCATATAATTTCGGATCTAGAGTATGTACGTTATAGTAATTCTTCTCAAGCCTCCCCATGCATATAAAGCGTCTCTCAACTCAACTTGCAGTACATCAATAACGCACGTAATATAGAATCTTTTAACTCTCGACATTGACGCATACTATCACCTTCCATATTCAATATCATCAACGAAGAAAAAGAAAATGTGTATATAAATAGTGAGAGAGAGAGAGAGAGAGAGAGAGATTGCAACGTGGTTGCACTCATGGAAAGGCAGTCGTAGAAACGCAAATCTCAGAGCGTTGCATGCAGATTGAGTCGTGACGGTGGCAGCAACAGCGCAGGAGCTTCATTCCTCGTGGGTATCGGGTGTCCGCGCGCGAGAGAGAGAGAGGGAGAGCGTGCATCTTCGAAATCGAGCCCCCCACCTCTCTCTTTGTCCTGCAGCTTTTGCAGCTGTTTCCATTCTGCATGAGGTTTGCTCGCAAGATTCGTGAGCAAGCTGCCTTTTCTCTCTCGGTAAATTCGATCTTCGACATTTGTCTTCGCGCTCGGGCGAGCGCATGTTTCGGCACGGCACACAGTGTTGCACGACGAGGCTTCAGGAATTTACCGGTTTTTTCGTGCACCGTCAAGATGCAGTACAGTGCTCGATGTCACGATTGTATATGAACAGGGAAAAAAAAGAAAACAATCGTTGGTACTGTTGAAGCTGAAAATTGATGTTTTCAGCTTGAAACACTGGGTACATGACATTATAACATATTTTTGATGGCATTTAATACGTTTTTCTTCACGGTAGAATAACTGTATAGGTGTCAATGCATAATTAACTATAAATATGTCGGTATCCACTTCAGCATTGCAACGATTAATTTCTTTCGCTAAGCACACAGCACGTGGATTGAAAATCAACGCACAGAGCAAATTACGCAATAGCTTAAGTATATGCATAGCGTATATATATATGTATGCGTATGTACTTTCATCACATTGGAGCAATTACCCATATAGTCAATTAGCCGCACAAGTGTCGTTGGTCGATAATTGTGATGCCACGCGACACGTGGATAGATCGTTTACATAGCAATTAGGACGCGCGTACAGCACTGACGAGTTGAAAAAGTAGATCACTGTTGACTGTATAGTAACGACTTGCTATGATAATAAGCTTATTACTATGTGCCGTAGAATAACACAAAGTTACAAAGAGAGAGAGAGAGAGAGAGAGAGAAGAAGAGAGAGTGATTAGCGTTAATGTTTACGCTAAAAGTGAATCGTGCTATACGAGCAGTTATATATGTCGTGCGAATAATATAATTCTTATAGCAAATATATTTATTCAACAATTAATTAGCATAAAAAAAAAATGCAAAAAGAACGGACAATTATTGCTAGCTGAATGCGGGAATGATTGGCCAAAATCACTATGTAACTGAGAATTACACACACATACACACACACACACACACACACACACACACACACACACACACACACCAGATGCAGCAATAAAAAAATTTATTCAGTTTCACGGTCACAACACAATTCCCATAGTCATTATGCATATAGATATATTTCCTCCGTGAGTGCAGCGAATAATTAAAACGACTCGACTGTGCCTGCTTATAAACGTTATATGATGCGTGCGAGAATCGGTGAAAAAAATAAAACCAACTCTCTTTTTTTATGTTTAATACGTTTAATTAATATGCCGTAAACTTTAAACTTCTCATTAGCATTCCTAGGCAGGCGGCGTATATACTTTTACATATCTTGCGGGGTTAATCTCTGCGATGGGTTTGCTCGTGCAACAAAGAGATCTAACAAACTCTGAGTGTTTCATCCTCTCTTTCTCCCCCCCCCCCTCTCTTTCTCTCTCTCTCTCTCTCTCTCTCTCTCTCTCTCTCTCTCTTATGTCTATGTTGTATAACTCCCCATTCACGTTCCCCGTATAATTAGCGATACTAATTAATAAGCTGCTTTTGCACAGCAGTTTCTTGGTTCCTGCCCCCTACCTTTCTTTTTTAATGTTATTTATTCATTTTTTACCTTCTGCAATAATTAATTATACGCTGTGTGTGTATGTCGAGCAACGAAATAAGTACCGAGGTGGGCGCACGGGTGAACGGCCACTTGTATCGCGACTTCCATTCTTTCCACTCTTTTTTTTTATTTTTACGCTACGTTTAACTCAATTTGTGAATGGGATTTTACAAGGCCTTTAAATGGAGTTGAATACCGTATTGATCGATCGATGTAAACATTTTATAAGAACAAGGTATCAGTGTACTGACAGTTTTTAAATACAACATAAATATTGCATTAATAAAGCGCAATCAGAGTATTTATCCGGAGAAGCTTGTTCGATGTAACAGAAGTGTTTGTAAATTCGTCGATACTATTTCCTCAAAAATTATCAACGTAAGTCTCATACAAAGAAAGAAAAGCAGTTTATTAGATGTAGCATTCCATTGTGTATGAAAGAGGAGTGCAACATTCCCGAAGGCGCGTGGAATCGGCTGCACTAAAGTCGGTAAATCATCCATGAAGATCTGGTCTGTTGGCGAGTTAGGATCGAGAGCGTCAAAAAGCTATACAACAGACACACGTGGCCTGATCGAGCGAAAGGCGGGATCACGTAATTACATGGTTGCGGGTGCGAGAGAAAGAGAGAGAGAGAGAGAGAGATGCCTCATCATCCTTCTCAGAGAAAACCCAAGTCAAAGAGAGTGGGAGGAAGGACGACGGCTTTTTTTATATTTCTTTAAATCTCTCATACCCGTCAACTACTTCTCTCCCTTTGGAATTTTATCGTCGTTTTTAATACCTTTGTGTATAATATATCGCGCGCGTATAACGTTAATGAAGTTTTTTCGTGGCTATTTGAAGTGTATATGTATGAAGACTTGTTTGACTTCTCGTCTTCGCGCAAGCTGCTGGGATTTGAACATTTATATTCATAAGGGTATTCTTTATGAAGACACGAAGTACACGTTTCGGAGATATCTTTCGCCGTTCTTTCATTCTCTTTCCTCTTTTTTTTTGTTTGTTTGGTTTTTTTTTTTACCGACGACGAGTCACTTCTTTATCGCTGCATTTAATTAAGCTTTCACACAACGATTTTTCAGCGTTACACTTATTTATCGCTCGCGAACTCAATCTAAGTGCTTACGGATTTTCGGTGGGGCAATATTATCTTTTAAATTCTTTCAACTTCAAAATAATACCGTGTTACAGGATGTAAGCGCGCATGAAAAAGTTAACGAGACGTCAAATTATGAGGTGTTCGTATTCTTTTTTATCGAATAAAGAAACTACTGCAGTTTCATGTTATCGACATCGAGTATTCTTTGCGAAACTTTATCCCAATGATGATTCGTCATGATTATTCATAGCGTGATGTTTTAATTGTATATATGCATCTGTTTCAACTGATACGATCAAAAAATAAATCGAAATTAAGTCCGAATACTCATTCTACGTGAGAGATGGTGTAGCCCGATACAATACTGATTGATTGTAATTATTATACAAATTTAACTGACATCGGAATGTAGAATCGTTATTTACTGCTTATGACGATTTCTACACTGTATATTCATATTGTCGGCTATGAAAAATACTCGTCGCAGTCTGTATCTCAAAAATTGAATAACAAAAATTGAATGGTGTTTCAGGAAATATCAACTTATCACAAACTAAAAGGATCATGTTCATCAGATTCTGCAAGCAGGCTTCTAATAGTGAGTAAATAACTCATTGTACAATAATCCTTTGAATACGCTCCAAAAATGACACATATGTATGTACCATGAAACGGACATTAGTGTGTCTGAGCCAAAAATAAAATCTCTCCAGTTGCTTTCGAACAACCAATGCAGCAGCGATAGCAAATATTTTTAATCAATATTCCAACTTACATGGAAGGAACTGCCTACTACGTATTTTAAACGATTTCTTTCCAATTCAGAAATATTCTCCCAAAACAGAGTCAATAACAACAGCGAGAAAAGACTTCTTGAGCTCTCTCAGTTAGAGAGAAAGAGAGAGCAAAGACAAACTTAATAAAAGGCGTATCAGGCAATTCGTATGCAGTCGTCTACGCAAAGCAGAATCTCGCAATTAATACTCGCGAGAGTGGCTTGGTTTTGCGCGTGCATATATAAATGTGGCAGTGGCCTCTCTTTCAAGAGAAAAAGAGCGAATGCGGTCGGTCGCTGCCATGAACTCGTGTATATATATATATATATATATATATGCATGCGACAACACACGAAGAAGAGCGAGGGACAATGGGCGCACGAATGAGCCTTGGCGATATATCACCGTATACATCCCTCTTCTTCCTCGTAGTGCGCCGCCACCGCCACCGTCACCGACGCCGCCGACTGCAGGAAGTTTACCAAGAGCGATACTTCTTCTAATGCATGCAACAAAACAAGAGAAAGAGAAAGAGAGAGAGAGAACCCATGGTTTTTCTATATGCATATGCGCGTTTGATGCCATTGTCTTTCCCTCACTCTCTACCCGCCTGATCGCAAACACTGACGAATTTACGAGGTGATTGGCTCGGTATTAGCGACTCTCTCTCTCTCTCTCTCTCTCTCTCCCTCTTTCTCTTTCTGCGATTTTATCGGGACACCATTTGCATGCCTATTCTTTTGTTGCTAATGGATGGAGCGATCCTCAAGGTTTGTTTCGGCCTAAAGAAAATAAAACACATTTTTTTTACCTTTCGGTTGAAATGCGATCGGGATGAGAATTAAACGAGAAAGAAGCTTTGTATATTAGTTTTATTGAACTGTTTAGAATCCGTTGTTCGAATAAAACTTTACATATCATTTGTATAGGGACCGGACGATTTTTTTTTCTATTACAACAAGCATCGGCAATTTATCTTTGATTTATTTTTTTTTCGCGGTGCTTACGCGCCATGAATGAAAGCCTTTCCCTCTCCCCCGCTCCGACGCAATGATTCATAACAGTACGACTATTTGCCCAACTCCGTTTTAGTAGCAGCAATAGCAGCAACAACAGCACAGCGTATATAGAAAGATTCATCGTGGTTATAGGAGGGAGGGCTATTGCACATCGTGTAAATGACACTCATTTAGCAGAAAAGCGGTGAACCTTCTGCGCTCTCGCTCTTTCGCTCGCTTGGGAATAGGTATGTAATGGCATACGCAAACCACAAACCACCGTAAGACTGCGGAGTAGGCTTGTTTTTTTGCGTGACCACCTCGTGCACCGCTATACTTTTATTTTCTTCTTCTTCTTCTTCTTCTTCTTCTTTGCGCGCTTACACGTCTAATTTTCGCGCGCCGCTTGCGTGCTTGCATGGCGATGTGTGTTTGCACTGTGCATGTACCAGGAAAAATCGATTTCTAGCACAACCGTTATACGGTGCGTTGATAAATCCGTATATATCAGTTGAGTTTTTGGACTGGACTTGTTTCTTTCTTTATTTCTTTTTTTTTTATTCTTCTTCTTCTTCTTTTTATAACGAGCCTCATTATCGTCGGTCCATTTACTGCAGCTTGTAAGGTTGGTTAGCCATTAGATGCCGACTGTTGTAATTGTTTAATGAGCTTCGTAGTGGGTTAATTAAATAAAAAAAGGCAAAACAAGAAAGTCGAGCAGGAAGCGCCTAGAAACGAATGGCACAAGAGAAATCTTATAAACAGTTGCAGCAATCGTAAAAATACGTGCTTGATTGTCAAATTTTCACGAATATCATAATACGTATGGAAAGCTCGGTAGAGCTTAAGAAAGCGCGCGGGTGTGCGAATGTGCAAGCCTCTGGCAATTTCGCGTAGTGCGAGGTCACGACGGCGAGGGAGGAGGGCCAAAAAGGCGTGGGAACAGCAACGTCCTGTAGCTGTTTAAAGCCACGAATTAAGCTCTTCTTCGTTTTTCTACCTCGACCAGCACAAGAGAGAGGAAGAGAGAGAGAGAGAGAGAGAGAGAACGAGAGAACAGAGCCCAAGACGAGAAAAAGATCCTCTATTGGCACAGGTAGATGCGCGTACGCATACTTATATTATAGACAGTATCGTTGAATATTTGTCGGATGCCAAGAGACTTTCGCGAGTGTAAACGGCTATCTTGTTTGGTGAAACACGACTGCGTTAGTCTTTAGCTAATATTGGCTCACTTTCTTTCTTTTATTATATTGTATCATATGCCGCTTGTAAACTTATTATAAACTCGAACGATTTTTTTAAATCCTCAACGTTTATCGTTTCAAAATCAAATTCGATGCTACCAAGCTTTTGAAGCTTCATTGAAAATATAACGGAAATGTCCGAAAGATTCATGTTTCTTCCGCGAGACGCAATAAATACACGGATTCAGAATTTAACGCTGAAACAAATTGACAAAGTGTGCTGACCTACTTTGTCTATTTAAACAAACAAGGTCAGGCGTGAAATAGGTGAATGTTATAATTGAAATTGTGTGCCGCTACATCATAAGATGCCAGAAAATATCGATGCATGGGCAGTTGCTTAATCAGCACCTGGCGCGCTGACTGCGCCAACATTGCAGCCAATGCGCAGGCGATGAAGTTATTAATTGGCACGTCGATCGGCACGCCGAATAAACAAAGAAAACGAAGGCACGTGGACGGACCGATCGTCAACGCTGCTTGTAGGGTAGGCTTATTCTATGGAATCGAATCGCTCAACAATCGAATCTGGGTTAAAGAAAGGCAAAGAGGAAGAGGTAGAGGGTTAAAAAACAAAGGAAGTAAGAGAAAATCATCTTGATTTACTCGTAATGATCATGATAATTAGGATATAATAACCATGGATTACACGCACGTGGGTGCGTGAACACTTCAGTGATGGTTATATGTATATACATATATGGGTCGCTGGCCCGCAAGGCTTGATCCGATCCGATCATCTCTCTCTCTCTTTCTCTACCTGTCTGCTCGACCTTCGCAAGATACCTTACTTTACGAGTATCGTTATTCGACGATTTTTACCCGATTTCCTCGTAAATAAAGCCGCGCCGTTATCGATGCCGATACTTATCTTATTACTCTACATTTAAATCTTTCTCTTTGTGTTGCGAGACATATGTTTATTTTTCACGTATTTCCAAATGTTTGATTGTTCACTGTAAAAATTATACGTAATCAATGTATTGTCGTTGAGATTTTTCTCGTTCGCAAACGCATAAATTCCAATCAAATCTATCAATATATCGAGAAGAAATCTCGTAGATTATTTAACGTGTATCAACACCAAATAGTACATTGATAATACGAGTTTATTTTTTATTTTTGCAAAAACTGAGCGATCCCCATCTAGCGATGTAAAGCGCCTACTATTACTCGCCTCGAGTTTGCTACGTATTCACTCGTAATATCATTAACATTATCGATGTTTAAGTTTTCTTAATGCGTTAGATTTGTCATTTGTACATTTTTTATTCGACTATTACAATGTGTAACTATGTATACTTTTCATACACATCGTCTTACAAATGTCTCATTATTAAAATTAAATACTACAAGAAAACAATGAGGGGAACGATAGGAAGCGTAAAAAAATGCTTGACGTTTGCCAATTTTCCGTTGCCATAATGAGGGCAACGCGAAAGGGGGGATCGTCGCGATGATCGCGTACGGCGATCTCCACATCGCCGTCCGATGGTATCACGCGTCGAAATACATGTCCCGGTATTTCTCTATATAGCAATTTCAAACATTGTGCGTGCATACCACCCACTATGCCATCTTCTGCGTTCCCATCTCATATATATATATATATATATATGTATGTATAAACATACCTAATAAGATATTTTTACAGCTGTATGTATAATTTATCCTTATCGTTTATTGCACTTCAAACAAGCTTCTGTATACACTGTTTGTTCAAATTTGTCATCGAGCGGGTAACAGAGAATAAAAAGCAATCAAGCATTACGGAATTTTGTCTTGAGAATATACTTACGAAAATTGAGTTAAAAAAAAGAAGCAAGAAATTTCGCTTTATTATCCAAAAGTATACACACTAAACGTGCGCATACCAAGGCACCGATATAAGCACTCTTAAAATACCATGGAATATAAAAGGCTAAGTTAATTTTGGGGTTAAAAGGTAATACGGTAATGAAAGCAGCAGTTGCGTCGCACACACGATATTCCCTCATTACAGAAAGCTCTCTCTCTCTCTCTCTCTCGCTCTCTCGAGCAAGAATGCAAAAAATTGCTAGCTATCGAGATTTAATACGAGTCCGGAGGTGTTCATCGTGCAGTGTCGATCACAGCGAGCGCATATAGCACACACAATGTAATAAAGTGCAGTGCGCGTCGGCGTCGGCGTCGTGATTAACGATAAAACCCGTTCGGTGGTTTCAGCCATGGGTATATAGGTATATATAAATATGTATGTGTGTGTGTGTGCGTGTATATATATATATATATATATATATATATATGTGGCGAGAATCGGCTGCTCATCAATAATGCACGCGCGCGCATGGCGCAATGCATACATGCATGTGCAAGATGGAAAAACCTATACTGCTCAGCCCTTTTCATCCGTGGGATACTTTACGTAGATATACACACATATATTCGTGTGTGCGTGTATGTAGGTAAAGCGCCCTTGAACACATAGCATGTACTTCGGCTCTTTCTTCGTTTGTGTTTATTCGAGTATACTTGGCTACCGTGAGCGCGGACGATTATCGCGTGGAATTTGAATGTTTAGCGCGCTGCCGATCGCCCCGACACGAATGCAAGTTTTAACAGTGAGAAGAAACTGAAAAAGAGATGAGAAATACGACAACAAATAATGTACGTGTGCATGTGGAAAGTTGTAAAGACCTTCGACCCGGTGCACCAGGTGCTATATATAAATGCCGCCGTGTATATATTATATCAAGATACGCCCTCTCGCGCGCAATACGTCTGTTATTTACACGTGAAACGTACACGCCGAGATATGACCTTCGATGAATATACGCGCAACATTAAACATTTTGGTATACGAGCTCGCTACAGCGCGCGAGCGCACCTACAGGTCACATTTATCTATAATTTGAATCTTGATGGACTGTAATTTGCTAGCATCCATCGTAATTAAAGTAACGTACGAGCTCACCATAATCTTGTTATACCTGTATGTAACATATATATATATATATATATATATATATATATATAGAGAGAGAGAGAGAGGGAGAGAGAAAGGGATGAAATTTCGACATTATGCTTTAGCGATAACTACATTTTCCGTTACTGTATTTTCCATTCGCGAATGAAATTGTTAGATTATTTCAATGATTAGAACAACACTTGCACTACAAATATATAAATCGTGGAAAAATTATTAAAATTCATCCAACATAAGCCTCCAGATGTTATACAATCGTTAAAGCCAATTTGTTTTTGCTTTTGAATCTACTCGTACATCGTTTAAACTTTCGATAAAAACTGATTTGGGTGTAGACCTATAGTTAGAAACAATTTTTTTTCAAATTAAGAAACATTATTTTGTATCTTATCTGAACAGTGCTCAAAACTTGACCTTCGACCTTGCCACAATATGGAAATGACAGCACATACTATAGACCGAGGCTAACTGTTTTCGTATGTTGCGAAACCTTATTAAAATATTATTTGATTTAATATTAAAAAAATTGAACAAAAGACTTTTTTACAAGCAACTACTAGCAAACGAAGCCATTGTTATTCCGTTCTTGAAAAATAAATCTTCTAATAAAAAAACAGAAGAGGAATTGACAATACCATTGGCTACATTTATCTAAATGTAGGTCGGACTGTGCACTATTAATTCAAACTCTATCAACGATTAATCATCCTCTGTATCAGCCTTCAATATTAATTTTTTCAAGTTCAAGTGCGCGCAACAATCCCAATGCGAGAAACAAGAAGCTATCCACGCACCTAATGCACTTTTATAATTGGCAACGTTTGGTTTTTCTAGCTGTGCCTAAACCCATAAATCAAAAGTCGATCGTTGCAGAGAGAGGGAGAAAATATACTACGCGGTCGCGACGGCGGCAGCGGTGGCGTAGCAAAACCGGTAATCGTCCTCGTGACAAGCGCGTCGTGGAAAAAAGAATCGTCGCGTGGATAGAGTTGCCGAGTAGCTTTTCTAGACTGGACTCCTTATAAACTCGATACGAATCTTGGACCGAAAAATAAGGGTGAAAGAGGGTAGAGCGGATTGGGGGGAGGGGCAAAGGTATATAAGTAACGCGATAGTCTGGAACGAACAGTAACTCGATGCCACTGTACAGCATTGACAGTTGCAGAAGTCACGAGATGCTTATATGCCATGCGTGTGGAAAACAAATCGTAGTGTTACGATCGACTCGTTAACCGAGCCAATTTTTTTTAAATTTCTTTCTCTCTCTCTCTGTCTCTCTTTCTCTCTCTCTCTTTCTTATTCTCTTAACACGCGGACCGCAATTAATCTCGAGCCAATGAAAAAGAACAAATATTTTATCAATATCAGTGACAGCGATTACTTTTATTTTACGAGGTACTATCACTCCGTCGTATATAAAGAAGAATTAACAATGCCGTTATACCAGATGAATAATCGAGGCGATTCACGGTGGTGTACCAATAAACAAATCTCCCACCGCTCTTCCATTCCTCCGAAAATTTTAACCCAAAATTATTACATCACCATGCGCGTCTGTCTCTTTTTTTACAAACAATAAACTCTTTTTGGCATCATGCGAGCGGTATAAACCTTCGGCTATTATAAATCGACGCAAAAGTCGGCCATAAAAAATCATTTTCTCATCCCCCCCCCCCCGTCTCCTTGCCGTCATGCGATTCTTATAATTCACAGCTGTACGATAATTAAACGCCAACGACCACCTGCGAAGAGGCTCGTTTTTCTCGTCGAAGACATTGACAATTTAAATTTGTTGTTTTCGAACGACTACGATGTTAATTTGTGCCGCTTGGTATGTGCAACGCTCTGCAAAGGGAAGAAACGTCTTTTTTATTGGAACGAATGAGAGAGAGAGAGAGAGAGAGAGAGAGAGATAGGAGGTGGTTATAATTGCGTTTTTTTGTATCTTGCATCGATTGAGTTTGGTTTTCTTGACTCATTGACGCGCGTGTGATTCAATTGATTTTTAATTTTGGATCGATGGAAATGTTATTCTTGGTTTAATTGAAATTGTACGAGTAATTGATCTTTATTGTGAACAAGGAAGTTCGTATACGGAAGTTAGTACTCCAAAGCTTTTTTGTTATCTTAGCTGTCCAATGCTTTAATAAATCTAATATTCAATTTTATCCAGTTAAATTAATACAATTTCCACGACGCAGACGAAAAAAAAGAGTGTCATCGCAGTTCCATTAGCGTAGCAAACCGTAAAAAAGTAACGACAGTCACGATAGCAATGATACCTTATTTTTGCTACTGAAAAAACATGTTATATCACTTTGACGTGATTATACAGCTAACATCCATTAATAATATATAAAAATTAAACAGAGAGGTATAATAAAATAGAAATCCACGCGTTATTCTCACGCGTTTGATTCAGCACGTGGCGCAACAAATAACCGCGCGCGATCGCGCGTCCGAGAGCCTCAATTAATCGGCAATAAAGCAAGAAACTGCAATGGAGACACTTGATTCGCGCCCGATTACTCGGAAGCAAGTGCACGCGGATTCCATGCGCAACGCCGTATTCTTGGAAGCGCAAGCTTTCGCATTATGCGACAAGTCGAAAGAAGACAAAAAAAAAGAAAAAAAAGTGAAAAAAGGAGAAGACAAGGAATGGGCAATGCGGCGACGAACGGTTGGAGAGGTGGCTAATGATCCAACATCACCGTCTTTTAAGAGCTCGTCTCACTGTCAGTTGTGTATACGATGTGCGACATTTTAAAATTTAATTAATTTTCGAAAATAAAGGATAAAATATACCACACATCACTTCCGCGCTATTTTAACTTTATTAGAGTCATTTTTGCGAATCCCTTTTCTTCGTATGGTTATGGTTTTTCAATTGAAAATATAAAGGCAATTCGATGATAATATTAACGCCAATTCATAATTACCCGCATGAAAATAAGCGATACAATCTTTTATATAGAAGTTTCGTAGGCAAAAGAGGATGAAACCGGTTCCGAACCAGTTGTTTTTGTGTGTTTTTTTTTATTTTGTTATTTTTTAAAAATGAAATCTTACTCGTCGATATACTCATCATCCAATTACATAATTACCTCGGCAAGTAAAAGTAATCCGAAATAAACGCGAGATTCTACTGTTGGAAAAAAACAATTATTACGAGCTTTCAATTACCTGAGAATTTCCAAATGAGCCATATATATATTGTGTGTGTGTGTGTGAAATAAAAGAAATAAGAAGGAAAATACATTTCTACTATTTTCTTTTTCCTCTCCACCCGTTGAATTCCTTAGCAAATCGTAAGTGTAAGTATCGGTTTGCAAAATAAAGATCGATCGATTGGCTTTGACCTTCCAATTGCAATTTAATTCCGGGCCAGATCTTGTTTTTTCACCTTTACCTTTTTCTCTTTCTCTCCCTTTCAAGAGAGAAATCATCACGCAAAGCTTTGCCAGCCTCTTCTTATTCGGGCCCTGAGGCTGAGGTTCCCAGGAAGGTTAAAGGTCGCAAGATCCACCTCCTTTCTCGCGGTTTAACCGCTTACATATGTATACATTCCTCCTTCTCTCTCTCTCTCTCTCTCTCTCTCTCTCTCTCTCTCTCTCTCTCTCTCTTTCAAAAGAAAGGATCTCCAGACTCTTTTTTTGCGATTTAACTGCTTTCAGGTCAATTTTTTTACTTGACTTTTATTACTATTTCTTTTTTATTCTAAGAGTTGTGTGCGTTATGGATGATCGGGTCGTCGATTGGTGAGGCGATACTAATATCGCGTGTATAATTTCGTTATGTAACCGTATCTTTTGTGTGGCAGATGATTTGAATATGCCCTTGTCGGACTTGGTTGTATTTTGAATGGTTGCTAAATTAATTATGTATCCCTAGCCTTCGTCTTGCAACTCGAAAGTGTATACTTTGTATGATTTTCGAATATATTTATTATTAATTCGGGTTTAGTTACGTTCGCCGAAATTTTTCGTTATTTTGAAATACATTCGTATAGTCCTTATAGTATATTAGACAAGCATGGGGATGGAATCATTAAAACTTACTTGAATCGATTTTCTATTTCACCTCTAAGAAGTTTACCTCACACGTTGCGCGTTCTCTAGGTAATGCAAACAGCTGTTTGAATCGAGAAGCAGGATTCACGGAACAATTCAGTGCCATGTTAGACCAAAGCAAGTTTTTCCATTGCATTGAAAACAGAAAAGTGGTCGTCATTTACGTTCAACTCAATCACCTGGATCCATTAACTTTACATTTACTTTCTTTTTTTGGTAGACTCTAAAACGACTCTGTGAAATATCACAATGTACGCAATAGCGAACGTTGAAACATGATTACGCGTTTGAATTAATACAGATACGGGATACCTATACTTTCCGATTAAATAATCAAGAAATCGGCATGAAAGCGTGACCAACGGTGCCGTATGTCATGACCAAACTCAACTCCAGTTGCTAACATCTCCATTAATGAAGAAGAAACAAAAACCAAAGGGAAAGTAGATGCAATCTTTAAAGACAAGAAAAAGAGCAAAAGCTTAAAAAGTCGATAAGTATCGTTATAAACCCCACTACCCATTCGATTTGGGAAGATCGGTCTTGGCTGTGTCTGCAATTACGGTTGCTCGTTCGCTCGGTGGATTGGCCGGCTTTGGCTTTTGCGCGGGAACTCACCACCAATGCGCGAAGCTGTGCTGCTGCGAAACGAGAGAGAGAAAGAGAATTTGCTCTTTCTCTCTCTCTTACGGGAGAGGCACCCATAGCCATAGAGTGCACACGAGGAGGCCCTTTAGTCTAGTCGTACGGCGGCCCGCGCCAACACGCCGTATATCCCTACATTGTGTATGTCTATACGAACGTGCTTTAGATTTTTTTGAAGCTAAGTGTGCAGTTTGTGTTATTGTGTGATGATCTTGCGAGGATTCGATTATTGTTTCAGTTACGAGGAATAACGCGACAGTGCTTTATTCGTTATCGAAAATATAAAATGTGTAAGTTTTTTGACTGGAAAGATAATATAGTCATTGAAAATGTTTGCGCGTTATACCTATATAGCTTTGTAAATTCTCTTAATCGTCAATAAATTCATTTATACAATTAAGTTGGTACTTATTACTGAAAATTCAAAATTGTCGTTTCAATCAACAAATCGGGTATTAAAAACTTTTCATTCATAAAAATACATAATCTAATTTAAAATTTAAAAAAACTTTATTACGATTATTTTTTTCCTCGGTAATATCCAGGAATGCACTATTTCAGTTTTATCAATATTCAGGAATTTTAAAACGAATCATTTTTACACTGCAGACATTTGTCTAACAACGCCGATGATAATTTTCGAAGCTTTTTTTACTATTGACTCCACTTATTAGACGCATCGCAGACGGATACATAGGCCGATGGTGATAAATTGCAAAAGGAAAAAAAGTCAAACTGACTCCGTGCAAATATGTGCTAGGAGTGATTTATCGTCGCTGTCAGTATACATACAGAAACGCTTCCTGAAAAAAAAAACAAAAAAGGAAGCACACGAAGTACGTTCACCCCGTAATACACAGCCATACGTGCGCGCACGAGCGTTTAATCATTCAGCTTGTGCGATTTGTAATTATTTTGACCGCAAACTGCTAACTAAGACCACCGTGACAGTAGTATGTATGTGTATGTGTTTCACCGTCAACTTACGTGTTTTGCTTTCTAATAACACCTTCTGTAATAATCTGTGTGTACTTTATTTACGCTACATGTGAACGTTGAAAGCTTTACTATTGTTTGACGCACAAATATCAACGATATAGTTAAATATGCGAAAAAAATTACAAACGAAAATTTTCTCATGTCTTTTATCGAAAAAGATGATAGAGTATTCTGATCGCTCGTACATATATGTTATACAAGCATTCCGAACGCTCAAGATATAAAAGCACGCGCAAAGCGACCGAGTTTTTCGCGACGATGCGCGAATAAGACGTCGCTGGGAGAGAGAAAGAGAGAGAGAGAGAGAAAGAAAAATCGTCGCTAGTATAGACGACAGAAAAGAAAGAAATCCTTTCCCTTTGAGATATTTACACTTATGAATTATTGAGTGGACTACACTCGGGGCCAAGCGGTAAAGAAAACGTCGACGTCGAGTTGAATCTCAAAGTTTTCTTCGATCACACGTATATATATAGATTCTTTGATTTAATTTCGTGTTTTTCCCTGGCTATCGAACGACAACTGGAAGGATAAAGATGTCCCTATCGGCTCATCTTCGTGTTTCGTCCGATTACTTTTTTTCTCTCTCTCTCTCTCTCTCTCTCTCTCTCTCTCTTTCTCTTGGGAATTTGTCGATGCCAATTATTATTGATCATACACGGTAGCAAAATCAATTAGCGGGATTTGCGTTATCTCAGTTTCGCAACGATCAAAGAAAATGCAGTTTTCACATTAAAATTAAAATACTTCAATGGAAATTGAATGATTATAATTACACGTATTCCTTGGACGACTTCAAAGAAGCTTCAGTACAACTCGCTTTTAATAACATTTTAAATAAAAAGAATATAAAAAAACAGACGTCGAGTCAAAAGAAAAAAGGAAAACACACAACTTGTAAAGGAGCCGATAAAAATCTTCATCCAATAATTCCCCCAGTCGGGGCGCGTTATAAAAAAGCTCAACGCACGCGACTGTAACGAAGGTTTTCCCTTCTATCTCTCTCTCTCTCTCTCTCTTTCATTCTCAATAAAAACTCGGCGATCGCGCGCTTAGGAATACCGATACGCGACGAGCGAGCCAATCATAACATGTCGTCCACGCTGCCACCGTCACAAGCCTGTTGACAGGCCCTTTCGACATATAATCTCTATAGATTATTGACAATTTTATCGGACGGCGACGACATTCCGCACTTTAATTATTAAAAAGAAATAAGCGCGACACGCGGCAAAAGCTTTGAAAGGAGAGAAAACTCTTTACAATCAATTAAAAAGCTTACGAGTGTTTTGCGAGACGATACTTTAGCGGCCAGTCTAAATATAGTCGCAGTTGATCTTGTTAGTTAAATGGCAAGATTTTTCACCGACCGAAAGTTTTATTAATCCAAAATTATCACTAATATTTTTTCAGGAGAGTTGAAAAAGCGCTACTTTTCAAGTAATAGTAACAACACTGAGTCAGAGCCAAGAAGAACCGAGGCTGAAATAACAACATCGACTATCGAGCAAAGGACATCGTCGCACGACGACGAAACTATCCTCAAGGTTCGTATGACAAATAAAAAAACGATTATGGGATAAACCAATAAAGACAACAAACGCTCGCTACACTTTTTGAAAAAACACGTCGTTGATCTTGAGCTTTTTCTCGCGGAAAATTTCAATTTTGCTATGCGCAGCGATTTGCGCTACGCGCTCGTGTAACTGAATTTAACAGCGGCAAACACCTGTTTACGCATTCGAGCATGAACGAGAGAGAGAGAGAGAGAGAACGATGTTTAGTCAGGCATCCAAACGGAGTTCTCGCTTTTCTCTTGTAGCAGCAGCCACAGCAAGTTCACTCGCGAGCTTGATGGAATTCATCTTTATTTTAATGAAATCTTGCGGCTAGACGGCGTCGGCGGCCGAAGTTGTTTAGATTTATTCTTGAATATAACGTGGTCGACGTATGACGAGGATGAAAATGACTTTCACTGTTATTAAACTCGCGAATTCTTTAACGTATGTTCTTTCTTATCTCTTTGCTCTTTTAATTGCATCTCTGTAACATTTCTAAACACAACTTTTCTTTAACACTTACAAATAACAATGAAAAAAATTACGCGGCAAAACGAAAACGACCAACACTGAAACTAAATCGTTTCTTTGAAATTCGGAACTTCGGTATTTTCCAAATTAATACAGCTTACAACCTGAACAAGCCTTTAAAAATGCATTTAAAGTTACACACACCTCGCCGCAAGAAACAAAATTACAGATGAAAAGAAATGTGCACAAAGTACACGAGTAATCCGCGTCTTATAAATCAATATAATCCAGTGCACATTGGGTGTTTTTTTTCATTGGATCACGGCATCATGGTCGATTGTTATATATACTTGCATGCAGCCGCAAAGAGGGCAGAGGTAATTCGCGGCAAAAACTGGTTCCGCGCGCCAAGCTCAAGCGAGAGCGCAACACACATGGGAATTTCGCGCAGTAAAGGAACACATGCACAGCATCACATCGAGCGAGGCGTAATCGAAATTACCAGCTCACGAGATTCTTCTCTCTGGGAGAGAGAGAGAGAGAGAGAGAGAGAGAGAGAGAGAGAGTTCAGTGCGTGTCGGATGAATGGGAGGCGATATACGCGATATATAGAATGTGTGGGCTTTTGTTGGTATCGGCTAGAGATTATAAGGGGTGTAAACGTGTGTACGCGTGTGCGCGCGCGTGTGTGCTTCGATCAACGGGTTTACGAGATTGAACAACTTGTTCTTTTTTTCTCTCAATCTCTTACCGAAGTAAATAGCGGAAGTTTATTTTAAGTACTAGTCTATTGAATAGGGCACAATAGTATCGTTTTCACGGTTTATAAAATCTGAATGGGATGATATGGACCCTCGAATAATATCGATCTTTTTTCAAACTATCAAACCAAATATCCCGTAAAAACGAATTTTCAAAGATTACTGCGTAATAACATTTGCACTCGTTCGATGCTTCTGTATAGGAAAACCTTGAACGTAATAGTGGATAATACCGTCCTTTCAGCCAATGGGGAAAAAATTCAAATTCTAAGCACAAAGGCCCCATCATTCTAAATCGCAAGCAATAAACGTAAATACAGCGGTGGCTTGTTGCACAGAAGTAAGACACATTTTTCTCGCAGTAGCGTTGGGGTAATTTGTTGGAATGATTATCTCTCGCTCGAATTCATAGAAGAGAAAAAGAGAAAATACTTTTAGCCGGCTCGCACACACGCGCGCGCGCGCACGCGAGAGAAAGAAAATGAAGCAGGAGCAAAAGTAGCTGAACGATTAGAGCCAAAGTTACGTCACCGAAGACGACACTTTTACGACAAAAGCAACACGGTTACGTGCTATATAATAGTTCGCTGTAACTCGCCATGCCGCCACGTATATGGGCTTAAAAGAGCGCGAGCCTTATTTCGCGCAATTGGAGTCAATTAAAGAAAATACGGCAATACTTGGAGTAAAACTTTACCCGGTCATTCTTCCACCAATCCCCAATTACTTTCAACTCTTCGTACATTTACTTTTTCTAGGGCGAGCGAGTTTTCACGCGCGCCTGTAAATTTCTCTCGCTAAATCAATGTGCAACTTCATTATAACAGAGAAAGAGAAAGAAACGTATTGAGTTGTAGCGACGCGAAGAGATAATAATGATAATTTAATTCGCGAAAAAGAAAAGAAAAAAAGAAAGGAACGACGGCAGGTCGATCAAGCTGGACAGAATGGAAAAAGGAGGAGCGAGACACAGCGAAAGAGAGAGAGAGAGAGAGAGAGAGAGAGAGAGAGAAAGAGAAAAAGGGAAAAGATATAATTAACTCGATAAGCGCACGCCAGCAGGGGAGGAAAAAGACGACGAGAGAAAGAGAGTAGTCAGGAGGGGTTAAGGCATTCCGTCTTAAAACTTTACATAATCGCGAGTAGAGTAGGTATAGGTACGTATGTTGTATGTACTTGCAAATGCTGTCAACTATTCGTACGTTCTTTTGTGCAGCACTGTATGACAATGATTTATAATACTGCGCGGATGAATATGGTCTGTTCTGTATTTTTTGTTGTTGCCATTGCAAACTGATGCTATGCTTAACGGAAATTACAGAGGGAGAGAGAACGATCACGCTTTTATTTATTGTTAGTTAGTCGTGATCAGCATATCAACAATAGCCACACGCGACAGCACTGTCTTCCTGCGGTGTCATAGTTAGCAAACCTTTTGCTGATATGTTTTTCGATGCGCTAATATTGGGCATTGTTTCGAATTGCAGCATCAAAAGTAATATTCTTGGAATATTCTAAATACGAAGGATCGAGTGATAAATATATGACAAAAAGTAATTTTCAAATTTCAGTAGTGTATTTTTATGATACTGGATCTGATATTAAGGTACTAACACTAAAAATATCTACGAACGACTATCTCGAAGGGTTCACGAAAAATAACGGGTACGAAAAAGCAAATATCTTTTCCTTGTATGTATCGTGGTGTCTCTTCTTAACTGTCAACTACGAAGGGGAAGGAGACAACGAGCGTTGTGATTTTTGCAAAATTGATACGTCCAGCAGGTACTAGTAGTACACCTAGGTTTGCTTGGGTTCTCTCCTCTCTCTCTCTCTCTCTCTCTTTCTCCTCTCTCGGGAGAGAGAGTCCTAGATAAGATCGTCACGCCGCGAGCGCAACTGCTATGTTTCAAAAGCCCTGCACTAACAAACACATACATACACACGGTAGCGCTCTCTCTCTCTCCCGTATAGATAGATATCTTGAGAATTTCATTAGCATGATCCCAAGAGAGAAAGAGAACTGCTTTCGTTTCTTGACTATAGCGAATTGTTTTTCAAAGTATACATAGCTTATTATACAGTTATTTTTTCGCGTGTGAAATTGCAATTTTTGACGTACGGGTGGTATTTTAAATCTTCGATTGTTACATATATTTATTCGATCGAACGATCAATCTATGAAACATGATTCGCAATCTCCTTCATTCTCTACCTCTTTCTCGCGTACGCACAATCTCGTTTGCTGTACATGTACGCGCAATTTAAATCGTTTTCAACTTGCAGATCGAATTGAAATAAATAGCAAAGTATCTATATAATTTATAATGATAACTCTCTGTCCCCGCCTATAGCGTATACATGTATCGTTGTCGCATCGTTTGCCAGCGCGTATATATATATACACGCGCGAGACAGTCATTAACTTATAGATAATCGAGTACAGCCGATGTGAGAAAATTGCTGGCGCATCAATCAACTTTCGATCGTTCGGTTTGCCTTCGTTTTCCCAATTTTCCAAGTTACTTCTTTTTTTTCTTTTGATTACGTCTTCTTTTCCACGTGATAAATTATACGTATACGTAAAAATCATCAAGTTTTATCTTCCACGTGTATGGTTTATTAGTTGCTCGCGATACGGGCAATTTGCTAATGCGAGCGGTACCGTCAATCATAGTTCCGTTGAGACTTTGAAAGAAAAAAAATAACTGCGTAAATTAATAAACTTCTTTACCTTTAAACGAACGTCCATACTTTATTAACTAGATCTCAGTGGTGTAAAACACGATGCAGCGCACACGGTGAATTTCACAATTTTCATTAGATCGCCAAAGTAATTACACGGTGTGTCCAAAAA
This sequence comes from Chouioia cunea, assembly GCA_030064505.1. Lineage (NCBI taxonomy): Eukaryota > Metazoa > Arthropoda > Insecta > Hymenoptera > Eulophidae > Chouioia > Chouioia cunea. The sequence continues at coordinate 8,339,174 of JAOPFQ010000001.1, forward strand.
GAGAAAAAAATTAAATAAAATAGCACGACTATATACAGGTTGGCTCGTAACAAAACATACATTGGAGCTCGCATCGGGAAATATGCGAAGTTATAAGGAAGGTGTTCCATTACGCTCTCAAGACACAATCTAATATAGGAATATAGGTATACGTATGCGCTGGAACGCAAAGCCACGGATCGTCTAGACGTCCATTAGATTTAAATTATTGGAATAACTCGTATCCCCTCTCTTGAAAAGCTTGTAGCAATCTTCGGAACGAGTATTAGCACAACATCAAGTTTCATTTGAACCCATCACATTTATCGCGCACGCTCGCTACACTGACAATTGATAGCTCAATCAATGCTGTTAACGCTGTGTGCATAGTTGCAAATAATCGTTTGAACGTGTTTTTTTTTTCAAAAACCCTCGCAACCCGCTACAAAACTTACGTTTTCGTACGTACGTAATAAGTTGTTTGTACGAGCGTTAGGTCTGACCGAACTGTCGTTATACTACTGATTAATCGTGTATTATTACGATTACGGAAGAATCTCATTGTACATGACACGATGAATCGCAGGAAAATGGGAGTACGGCTCAGACGGTGGACTTGGTGGCGGACTGCCCGGAGTCGGTAGTGTCGTCGCGACCAATTTCGCCAACGACGTGCGAAGAAGCGACGAGTAGTTCGTCAAGCCCACCAAGCCCAAGTATGGGCCAAAGGCCCAGCAGTCTTGGCCTCTTGAGACCTAAAATCTCTCTCACTTGGGTTTTACGCGGACAACAATTTCACTCGCACAATCATCATCAGAATTGCGTTTATCAACAACAGCACAATGGTTTACAGTTGAACAACGGCCTGCTCAACAATCAACACTCGGTCGTGGTGGAGTTGCACAGAGAGAAAGATACAAATCCCGGTGAGTGAGGTTTGCGCGTATAACGTCAAATTCTTCGATACGATAATTAATATTATTGGTCTCTTTGCTGCAGTTAAAGAACGCGAAGAAAAAGAACGAGCATTTCGCAGGAGCGTGAAGAGTGCGAAGAGCGTCAAAAGTGTGAAAAGTGTGAAAAGTGTAAAAAGTGTAAAAAGCGTAAAGAGCACAAAAGGTGGAAAAAACGGCGATGGGTCGAGGAACAAAGACCGAAACAAGGAGAACGTTGATAAACCGGACAGAAAGTCAATTCCTTTGCACACTTACGATAAGATTGAACGAGCTGACGCGGTGAGTTCATTTGATAAAAAAATCACGAATAATCATTGATGCGCGAAATTCTTCGCGAAAGTGTATAGAACGATCGATTGACAATTGATTTAGGTAACGGAAAAGAATCAATCGAACGAAGTACCGCCGTCGTTGGAAAGCGACAAGCGAGTGGACAAGGATCAGCAAGTAATCAAAGAAAACAAAGAGATCGACAAAGAAAAGGTGAAGCGAGCTATCTCCGAGCCTAACTTGATAGCTCAGGAAACAAGCAACGGGACATCGACTACTCGAGAGAAACCACACAGACATCGAAAACCGAAACGAGCTCACAGACCAAAAACACCAAGTACGTTCGGTTACGAGATCGCCGATCTGGATTCTTTTCTCACAAAGGTAGACCGCATTCGTTCGTTATTCTCTTGTTACTTTCGATTTGTAATATTCTTAATTAAATTTAAAAACAAACAAACGAACGAACGTTCAGGCATCGATCGAGCAACCAGCCAACATCCCAGTAGTACTCTCTCAAGCAACGACACTGTACCAAACGCAAAACGGCACGCAATCCGAGCTGGGACTACCATTAGGTACAGTGGTGAACGCGGTTTTTAAAAATCAAGCTTGGCTATACGTACAGACACCTCATGGTCATGAGGGTTACGTCGGTTACGCGGCTTGTCTCGCCCTTGGAATACTACCACGACCAACTCGTGGACATTGCTGGGAGGACTCTACCGACGTTTTTCCCAGGCCGCTTGGTAGGCTTCTTGTTTCTTTGTGGACCGTCAGATTCTCCCACGGACATAATTATGATTGAATTTTTTAAGCGATAGAGCATCAATTGCGAGATCAATGATGATTAGCGAGCAAACAAACATTCTCACTTTTCGTTAATTATTCCAAAATTAGCTACGAGCTTTTACCTTTAAAAAGACACTTGATTTTTCGGAGGAAAGTTGTCGTTTATTCAACGTTCATGCGAGAACGATGTTGCTGACAGTTAAAAACTTCTTTGAAAACTCAACCTCGTTAAAAGTCATTCAAAAATACGTAAGCGCGTCATCTCGTATTTACTGTAAAAAACGTAGATAAAACAGAACAGCGTGAAATCGCGAACCAGTTTGACTTTATTACTTCCTCGTCTAGTTCAGAGCTAATTTCTCGTCTTATCGGTTCAATTATCTTTGCAGGCAACCTAACGGATACCGAAAAGCTCCGTGATACGCGTTCCGAATGCGGCGGTATCAGACGAACAACCAACAGTAGTAGTAACAATAACAATAATAACAACAATGAACCACGTCGAACACGTCGAGCGATGTCAGTGATTCCACGAGCGTCGAGTGAGCATCAACAACAACGCGAATCAAGAAGTGTGCGACATACGTTGTTGTTAGTACGCGAGGATTACGAGGACAAGGAATCGAGTGAAGCGTTGAGCGTAAGCAAAGGTGACGTTGTGGTGCTGCTGGCCGAGCGAACACCCGACTGGTTTTGGGTGAGGGCCCGCGATGGACGACAAGGATTCATACCAGCTGCTGTGGCTGGCCACGGCTTTTTATAAAATTCAATTGATGTAATTTGCGATTTGACTGAATAACGTGTTATTGTTTTTGTCGTTCATGTTTTTCTTCATTCTCGATCGGACGCAGCGAGCTCAGTTGATTCAGCGAATTCAAAATCGTTAGAGCGGTATAAATATAACTTTACATAGGAATACTCTCATCTACAATTTTATAGTTCTATTTATTTTTCATAAACACGTTTGGTGTACATATGTATTTCTGATTTAATGTAACGTAAATCTCCTTCGCTTTCGTATCAAGTCGATCGATTCGGTGATTAACTTCATTTCGTTAGATTAATTATACGATATGTACAATTATAGTAGTCACAGACACTGGTAATAAGTGCAATTGAACTGATTATTAAATAAGCGATAATACTTGCACTTGTAACCGAGTTTTTCGTCGATTTTATAATAAAGGCTATTAATCCATAATAAAATAATGTAATGTCATTGTATATTTGTAAAAAAAAACAATGTGCGCTTTGCAATTTTATATCAAATTATTCGCAATAATATATTAAAATGTTTAACATAGTGATGGCCTAGTTTTTGAATCTCAACCTTTAATCTCTTATAATGAAAATTAAACAAACATACTCCGTTATTCATTTAACATGAAAACTCAAGATTTGTTATTTATATATTGCGAAAGACAGTATCGATAAAATTAAATGTTTCTTTTTTAAATATGACTTATTCAAATTGGAAATCACACAAATTAACAACAAATGCACATTGGATCGTGCACTTCAAAATTATATCCGAAAATTGCATAGAAAGCTTGTCGGAATAATTCAAGTAATTCGTAGTACTCTTTATTAGGCCTTTCTGTACTTGCTGATAGAACGGTGATTGATTCGGCTAAACTCACTAAAATATCCATTTTTTTTCCTTCATACTTATCGATTCCTATTTTTGAAAAAAGTCTTTGATACTCTTTACTTCTGACAATAGCTCGTGAAACCGCTAACTTTGCTTCTTTTTCTCTGACAATAGTCTGTAACAAATAGGGAATATGTTGAAGCATATTTTTCGTACACATGCAGTGTTCAAATTCTTACCAAAATTGAAGGAAGCTCAACAAATAAAGGCCATATTTCAATACAAGCTACGCATTTACATTTAAAAAAGTAATTTTTTAAAAATCCTTCTCTTTGTGTTCTCGAATTAAACGCGAAATGACAACCATAATCATCTAATATCTATAAGAAATAATCGCAAGTATATAGTCACGTAAATGAATATGTTGTTGAAATAAAATGCTTTATTAAAATTACCTGAGATCCTTGCTTTATAGGACGAATCGCATAAAATACCTGTTGCATCATTTTATCTTTCATAACAGAACACCTACTTACATTAGGAATGCAACTATGATTTAGGAGACTTGCTACTGGACCAATTACCGATCCTAGCCCTTCATAATTATTGTCACGATATTCGGAAAACTGTCAAAGTAAAAAATACTCTATGATGGAACGAAATGAAGAAAATACACCAATACAGCTTTGAAAATATTACCTCATGATCATTTATCTGAATAATTGTAAAGTGGTGAGCAATTAATTTTGCAATAAACATAGCATTTTTATTTTCACATAAAGATGAAACAGTTGTATCAGAATTGTCTCCAAAAAAAGATGTTAGTGTAAATACATAATACAAGATAAAAGCTGTATTCATAGATATTGTTAAAATTTCCGGTTTGTTTCTTATATTTTCATGTCCCTCTAAACTGTACAAAGCCTTATATTTATTACTGTGATAAATTCCGTCATCTGATAAACATCTTGTTATATAATCTGAAAAGTAGTCAAGAATAATCATTTATTGCCCGTCGAAAAATCTCATTCGTAAAGATTGAAATTTTCTACTCACCTGTGCAATCATCTATCTTTTTAAGCTCTTTTTTAAGATTCTCAAAACCCCCACTCTCTCTCACAGCTAAAATAGCAAGTTTTAAACTAAATACTCCTATGGGCTGTATTGACAAGCTCTGTAAGTATCCTATTACAGGACACTCAATATCATGATATTGCTTCCAAGCTTCATTTTTACAATTTTCAGAACAGTACATAGCATATACACAATATTCACAAGGAATGCTGTCCCATGCTCTTACAAAACAATGTGAACAATGTGTGTTAATGTTTTTTAAAAATAAAACAGATGCATAAGGTTTTTCAATAATCACAGCTTCCCCAGTTTCAATGTCCCTATCAGCTATTAAATGCTTTCCAAACTCTTTATTATATTTTATATAAATAGCATCAGAAGCGGATGGTATACTTTTATTAAAATTAAACTTGAAATTACACTCTTCTTTCAATTTAGAATCTTTCAACTCATGCTCATGTATTGAAGTAGTCTCTGCAACTCTATTGATTTTTACTTCAAGCATTTCTTTTGTCTCATCGTTCAAATTCAATTTTTCTAACAACATTCTTGCTTCGTTGCAAAATTGCTCAGATTCTGGATTACCTAAGAGTTTTAAGCATTTAGCTTTACGGCGAGTTAAATTTACTCTCAGATGATCTGGATAGCTTTGCAATTTCAATGCTCTATCAATGTCATGTATGGATTCCTCGTGTAATTTTAAATGAAAAAGAACAGATGATCTATTTCCATAGGCTAGTGCCAATTCTGAGGATAATTCTTTTGCTTTTGCTATGCTCTTAGAATAAAGTTCCCAAGCTTTGAGTAAAGCTTTAAATCTACCTTTTTGTTTGATAACCAATTTATCTGCTTGTTTTCTTAATTTCATTGATACCTCGTTGTCTTTCTGTTCACACTGCACATCAAATGGTAAAGCATCTTGCATTGCTTGCAATGTAATTTGAACTCGCGTTTTAAAGTCATTTTTTCTTTCTAATTCTTCAACTAAACCATCTAAGTTCAATAATGATACAATTTCTTGAGGTGGTAACATGGCAAAAACTTATAATTTTTCAGTAATAATCATTTAACTGATGATGAATACAAATTATTTTCGTTTTATACAATTTCTATTTTTATTTATAAATCACTAATTTTCAAATCGTGAAGTACGAATTTATTTTCGCTAAAGGGATCTTTATTTACTACTTACTTTGAGAACATTAGGTATCATTTAGATTCACACAAATAAATCCTCATGCATTCGGTTCATTTAAAAATTCAAATTGCGGAGTAACGGTCGATCAGATGTTCCCTTTTATTGCCAACAAAATAAACTTAAATTCGAATAAATATTAATCCGAAAAAATTAGAATACCATATACTTCAATACATTGAATTTGTTATTATTGTTTTCAAAGTTTATACAGTAATGAATTAATTGAATTATATTAGTTAAATTCCACACGCTACCGAAATTTCGAAATATGAAATCATCAACATTGAAACAGAGCTGCCTGAAAAATAACTATAATTTTACGTGACGATTTAATTACGGTTTTTTGGTATGTTTTGAATAATTTCGTGACTAAAATAACTTAGACAGATATATATTACAAAATAGTAACTATAGTGTTTATTATAAAAATTAAAACAACTGTGTACAAAAGTATTTAAATCTACTTCAATTACGAATCTTCAAAGACATAATACTGTACATTTTTCAACAAATAAAACCTTATAAAATCTCAGATATTTGTTTTTGAGCTATTAAATTAATAGCTAATACTGTTTTCTATAGGTGTCAACATTCAACAATTTTTTAAATTAAGAGACTCATAAGTATTTTATATCTTAGTTTTTAAAACTCTATTCTATTTCCATAAACCAATAAAAAAACATGTCTAAATAACATCATTGATTCATAAAACTCTGCATTTGGATGTAAGCTATAACTAAATAAAATTGTGACGAATTCAGCCAACCTTGGTAAAATCAATTCACTTTCAGAATCTAAAAACTGAAAATCAGCATTCAACACAGTTTTTTTATAGAAATTGAATTTATGAATCAGTTCTTTTAATTCGACCTTTTTGTCTTCAGACAATGACTTTGACTGTAATAAAAAATTTGAATGAACAATCATAAATATTTAGAAAAAAAGTATACAAAATCATTACTTACAAATATGGATTTTAAATTTTCATACAAAGGCCAATCATCTTTGCAAGCTTCACATTCACAAGAAAAATGATATGGAAAACAACGATTTTTTCTATTCGAAATAGGTTCAACAGCAAAATCAAAACCATAATCATCAAAAATCTAAAATTATTAAGTAATCAATTATTATTAGGAAAATAATGACTTATCAATAAAAACAAAGTATATCTATTTTAAACAATTTAAAGATTTTAAAACAATAATTTTTCTCAAAATTATACCTGTGATCCTTCTTTTATTGGATGTAAAGCAAATATCATTTGTAATGGCTTTTTACCACCTTCCATTACAGGAACTCTGGTAACATTTGGATTGCAACTGTGATTAAAGAGACTGCTAAATGCATAAATTACAGCACCAATATTATGATTTTGACCTGCAAGATCGATTTCACTGAACTGCAAATGAAAATTTCAATTTCAAAATAATCATACATCTAAAAGAATTTTAAATAAAAACATCTTCAGTTTTACATACCCCATGATCATTTATTTGTAGTGCCATGTAATGATGAGCAATCAGCTTAGCTACAAAAATAACTTTTTCATTTTCTAATAATTTTTCAATACTTTTTTCTGAATTCTCTTCAAAAAATGAAGTAGAAGTGTAGGTGTAATAAGTGATAATGGCAGTAGTCAACAATATACTAACAAGTTCAGACCACATCCTTTCATTTTTATGAGTTTCAAGACATTGAAACGCTCTATAAATATCACTACGATAGACACCATCTGATAAAGGCTTTTCCAGTGGATCTGAAATGTATAATTATTGTAAAGCTAATAACAAAAATGATTAAAATTGTTGTTTTCTTACCTTCGCATTTTTCAATATCCTTCAACTCCTCCTCAAGCTTTTCAATACCACCAGCTTCCCTGATAACTAATACAGCTAATCTCAAACTAAATGGTGCCAAGTCATTCATTTTCATATCAAAAAAATAGCCTTTGATGGGACATTCAATGTCATGATATAGATTCCAAGCCTCATTTCTACATGATTCGGAACAGTACATTGCATGAACACAATTAGGACAAGCAATACTGCTCCATGCTCTTGCAAAGCAATGAGAGCAATGGCTATAAATGTGATCAGGATTTAAAAGTAAAGCATAAGGCCTTTCAATTACTAAGACTTCTCCTACTCTAATGTCACGAGTTGCCACAAGGTGCCTTTGACATTTCTCATCATACTTTATATCTACAGCATCCGAGGCACATGGAATCTTTTTATTTTTTACAATATCTGGTAATGCCTTTCTTGTATTGCTCATTGCTGTTAATTTTTTCGTAACTTCTGTATATTGTATTTTCCTCTTAAGATCCTTTTTATATTTGTCACTCAATTGCATGTTCTCCATACATCTTCTGGCTTCTTCACATACATCATCAGCTTCTGGATTGCCTAACAATTTCAAACACTTAGCTTTTCTTCTTATTAAATTGGCTCTAAGAGAATCAGGATAATTTAACTGTAAGGCTGTATCGATATCTCTTATACAGTCTTCATATTTACGTAAATGGTACAAAATTGCTGATCTATTAGCGTATGCTAAGGGTAGTTCTTGAGAATTATTTTCAGCATAAGCTGCACTTTTGGAATAAAGTTCCCATACGCATAAAAGTCCATCAGTTGATTCTTTATGTTCAAGAAATAATTGATCAGCTTTTTGGCGTAAAACCTTTGATGTACCAGAATTTTTACATTCACACTCAACATCCAAAGGGATTAAATCATTCAGTATTTCAATTGAGGTTTTAATTCGATATTCAAAATCACTTTGTTCGCAAAACTTTTCGCAGAATTTTTCGTATTTACCTGCTAGAATAAGCTTTGTTTGAGCATACATCTTCCAAAATACTAAACACTATTTCATTGAGAAAATATTTTTTCAAAAATTCTGAAACATCAATTGTTAAATGTAGTATATTTCCGTGCTACCTAAATAAATTGAAAGCAAGGTATTTAATTTTTTTAAATGACATTTACATTATAAATTCGATAATAATAAAATCGCCCTTCAAATGTAATTGTATATAATACATTAAATCATTCATCGATATTTTGACAATTTATTTACTTGGTAAACTGTAATGCCTGCTCAGTGTTTACGATGGCCTTTATTTCTTTGATTAGCCGGTGAGATTGTGAGCGGAAATTTAGTAGAATGGTTATTTCCCGCCTATATTGTCTAGTAACTTTGAATAATCATAAAATACAAATTGTGGTTTTAGACAATTAATGTTTCCAGGAGAACAAATATTCTATCAATAATTATATACTTGAATATAATCAAGATTATTTATCAGCAATACATATTTATTAAATCATTTTTCTGTAAAACAGATCGACCTAGCACACTTGTCATAGGGTTTTTATTTCATATGATTTTCAACTAGATGGTGCCACTTACCTTATTAATGTGCACACCAACAACCAAAATTTGTATCTCTGTTAGCAGCGCCATTGTTGGTACCGACGCTCGGCAGCGCTCGGTAATGCTCGGCAGTTAACGCGGGTTTGGCATCAATTGGCGTGTTTGTATACATGTAATATAATCTAATACAGAATATCAATTAGAATTTAAGCAATTCAATTTCAAACTAGTAATTTCAAAAGATGGGTAAGAAAAGAAGTCTACCACCCTCTGTTCCGGATCTAGTGAAAATTGAAGTTAAAGATGAAATTGGTACGGTAAACCTTCATCATGACATCGTTTCAATTGTTATTCTCCTGTATTTTGTTTTAATTCAATCGTCTTTCTTAAAAACGTTATAATTCATATGTTTTGAGTAGATAACAATGTTCTCATGGCAAGAGACAGATTTAGAGGTGCTTTGAGGGAATTATTACACCCCAGTGACGAAGGTTCTTCCGCTGAGTCAGGTGATGATACTCCTCTAAATGAGTACAGAATGACTCCAAAGAGAATGTAAGTTTACAAAAATGTTTATTGTGTAGATGGATGTTTAATGAGTCAATGTCAAACTTACATGTAAATTATATCTTTCAAGGGATTTATATCGTCCCAAACAAATGCTAAGTCATCATCGAAAACTGAAAAGGCGTAGACAAATGCATATGGATCCTGCATTTCATCATACCTATGTTATGAAACTTTTTGATAGAAGTGTTGATCTGGCTCAATTTGAGGAAGAAACTCCACTTTATCCAATTTGTCGGGCATGGATGGCCAATCAACCTAGGAATCCTAATCTTGTACCAAAGTATGCTTATCAAATATCTAATGTATCCCAAATATTAATTTCAAAAATTTAATATATTATATCTATAAAGAGCTAGAAGTCCAAGTCCAGAAACACCTGCAGAACCAAATTGTATTGAAAATTTATTTGATACCAATGGAGACATAAGAGACGTTCTTTCTTTACCATCACCATTGCCTAGTGAAGAAGCCTTTCCAAGAAATAGAATTCCATCACCAATACCAGTTGAAAAAGAAGATCTTAATTTGGACTATGTGAGTTACCATTAAAGTCATATTTATTACTTGAAAGATGTATTATAAATTATATTGTTTGATAATAATATGTATCAATTTAGGAGGGACGTACATTAAAGTCACGTGATGAATTAATGAAAAAACATAGAGAACACTGGGGTGCTGTTAGACGAAAGTGGCATCAACAAGCTCACAAAAATGAGCATCGTTTTTCTGAGAGTGCTACAATCTTAGGGACAATATTCAAAAGGTAAAATGTTCATCTTTTACTACAATTGCGTGAACATTTTCAACTTACATATTTTAACCAGATAATTTTTTTCAGGGCCCAGTCAGAATTTGACTAAATTTGATGAATATAACAATTAACTTAATTTGAATGTTGTTCAATAGTTTGTTTATAGAAAGAGCTAAACAAATGTTTCTCCTTAATTGAAGTGTAATTAAAAGATAAATAATTTTCTATTTGTGCAAAACATGAAGTATATAAGGAAGTGAAACTTAAGACTATGATTTTATTCGAGAATAAATGATTAGAAATATTCGAGAATTATAAGCGTTTTATTTCAAATATTGACAAATTTAATAACTTACATTATACTTTCAACAAATAGGATTTGCTTGTTTGCCTATTTTTGAGATCGATATTGTGACAGAATTCTCGCAACATCACACAAGGATCATTGTAAATGTAACAAGATTTCATTGTCCATGTACTCAAAATGAATTCTATTACTTTATATAAAAGATAGCTAAGAAATAAATAACGCAATTTAAATGATCCATTTATTATCACTAACTTCATTCTTCTTTCACTAACCACACAATATAGTTGTAAAGTTTTATAACAAATACTCTTTGCATAATTACGCTTGACTTGATGCTCTCTACAATGTATGAAAAAATGTACTCTTTCTCCTGAAGCACACTGCTGGAAGATTTCTCAGTGTTGTAAGGAGTACTGCACGAACGCAGTTTTTTTTATTTTTAAATCTTATGAGTTTGTGACTGAAGTAATTATAAAAATTCACTTTTCGGTGAGAGAAAGCTCTAAAACTTGTTTAAACGTCTCTTCTTCAAGAAGCCGACGCTCTTCCTCTTCTGCCTGTTGTTGCTTAGAAAGTCTCAACGCTAGTTTTAGTTGTTCTGCAGCACTCTCTAACGATTCACTGCCCTCTTCATCGTCTTCTGCATTTTTTGCCTCACCCTCTCTACTGCTACTACCGACAGTTTCTTGGTACAGGGCTAGACTTTCTTGAATGGCTCTAATCATAAATAGATGTACGATTAGTCTTCATCATAAAATTGTTCTAACAAGAAATTGTACTGAGTATTGCATGATATTTTCAAATTTAATACTAGCTTCATGTAATCTATAATAATTATATTCAAATTAAAAGCTCATGAATTAATACTGTATAAAAGCCTATTTGAAGCTATACTCAGCTATTATTAGGTCAAAAGTACGTTTTATTTTATATGTTTTAGTGCATTCGTGTAACCTACCTGTCTGTACATTTTTAGTTTGACAGGATAGAAAACATGCAAATTGAGCGATTGAAACAGTCATATTGACACTGAATCATGCATTATTATAATATATATGAATTGCTGAGTGTACCTTTGGAATAGCTTTTCTTCTGCATCAGTCATATTCGGGGAAGATCGACGAGATGGTTTTTGTGCGTTTAAAGCCTCCCATATATCGACCTAAAAATAGGAAAATTGAATTTGACAGTATATGGCAATTTGAGATTATGCTAAAAATTTTTATTTGACCTCATCGTTACACATTTCTCGTTCGCCACCAGTATCTAGCAGACTTTGCTGAATTGCTATCTGTAATAAGTCATCCTCTTCATCAACACTAAATTGTGCTCGAACTTCAGGTCCTAACTTAATATATCCTGATGGGGCCTCAAAACATATGTCATCTAAAAGACAAGTCAATCGGTTCCCTTCCTCTAAACGACTGACATGTGGCACTTCTTGGTCTAATCCAAATATGTTCCCAAATGTTATTCTGGCATTTAAAATATGAAATAGAGGAATTTCTGAAAAATGAAAGGAATATGTTTTAGATTGTCAAAGATTTGAGGAATTTATTTAATTCAAACAATATATAAATACCAATTTTAACAGGAAATCCAGATGGCAATTGCATTTGTATAAAATCTTTCAATTTCGCAAAGTGTGAACTAGTTGTAGCCATCAAATCAACTATTGGCATTATTTGTTCTTGTAGACTGAGGGGATAGTCTTCACTGAGCCATAACGTTGCCTAAACATGATAAATCTGTGTAAGTACAAAAATATTTCCTATATAGTCTTTCCGCTTTCGTTAAATTTAAAACAATCTACCTTGAATTTCTGTACTTTTGCATTGATTTCTTTTGGCCTACCAATATCTCTATTTTGCAAGTCTACTTCAGGATCAAAATATTCTTCAGGTGTTATATTACATGGATTAGTTGGCTGGACTGTAGATAGTTCTTCCTGAAATATTGCTTTTCGATTAAAGTATTACTTGTAATAAAAAATTAGATGTACAAAAATGTTTTAAAGGCAAAGGCATAATTACACTTGCTGCAGCGGTTCCTTCCTGTTGTGAAGACTCGGCAATTCCTAAGAAGGAATGTAATGGCGTTCTCTTTTCAAGCTGCTTTGCTCTAATTTTATCGGTTTCCGAAAGATGTTCCAAGCGTGTTTTTGTTATCAATTCTACATTGCTAGCACTAAATACTTTACACTCGTGTCCATTCACAATTTCACTCTTATCAGAACGCCATCCCCATAAACCTGCTTTATTCCTAAAAGAATATGCATAAAATTGACCTTGTTGAATAAGTTTCTTCAATTTAAAACTTAAAAAATGTCGTAGTACATTCTAACCTTTCAAAACTAATTTTTTCTGTATCTATATACGTTGTCACAATAGGATTTGTCAATCTTGCCATTACACCTTCTGCTGATGGTTCCATCAATTGTACATTATCGTCACCAATCAATTTCATATGCTCTACATAGACTTTTTTAGTTTCATGATCAATTTCCATCATTGTAGCACCATCATCTGTAAAAATAACCAGTGATAACATTTATCCATTGAAAACCAATAATTAATTATCTCATCCACAAAAGATACAATCTACAGCTCAATTTTGTAGCTCATAATAAATTATATTGAAGCATCAATGATTATCCAACAATAAAATAACATCTCTACAGGATCAATATTGAGATAAATGTATACTGTGCAAGTTACAGACATTCACCTGAATGACACTTTTGAATGCTGAACACATAACTGCGTTCACATCTAATAACGATGGGTGCTTGTTGGTCTAACAGTTAGACAAATTTAAAAGACCCAAAGTAAAAATGTTTGATTAATTTTCATTCAATTAATTGAAATTAAACATAGAACAATATCCACTTTTGTTGTAAATTTTCTTAAATATTACCAACACAAAAGTTATGATATACATATCAATATTGATATAAATTAATAGAAAAACTTACTTTGCCCCTTGAACACATAACTACGATTTCCTTGTTGCCAATTGGCATGATCAAAACCCAGGAGAGTTGTATCTATCCGCACATTACTACCTTGTTTGTATACTTTGTAAGTATCACTAGGACACATTCGAGAAGCCAGCGGTACTAAATATAAATAGATCTTTGAATTTATGTCCTTTCATCATTGAATATATTTTTATTGAAAGACTCACCCCAACTAGTAAACTCCCATTTCATCTCAACGTAAAAATCAGGAGCCTAAAAAAATAAGGGCTGGTATTTATTACGAAATGGTGACATTTTTCTATTGGTCTACAAATAAAAAAGGAACGTACTTGTTTAAGTTTGTGAAGTAATTCAGGTATACCAGCTACTCGACTGCAGTACCTCTGATAATCTCTTCTTGCAAGAACCATCTCTACCAACTCTGGATTACCAGTTCCAACTGCCTCTTGCACAACTGTTTAAAAAAAATCAATATTATATAGTTATAAACCTTTCATTTCATATTTTACTAGTATAAATTCCTATAAACTTACCACTCCATCCTTGTTTATTTTCTGTGTTAACATTTGCATCGTGCTGGAGTAAAACTCCAGCCGAATCAATATGCCCCAAAGTTACAGCCAGCATCAAAGGCGTTCTGCCTCGATTGTCATGTAGCTCAATGTCATGCTAAAGATAACGAAATTCAATTAGATTGTCAAGACCTTGCAAATATCAGATTAAGCACACGATTAGAGACAGACAAACAAAATGAATGTAATATATATGTAAGACATAATATCAAAAGGAAGTACACTTGCAGGGCTTCATCCATCTGTGAGGCTTCATAACACTATTGTCTAATAGTTTAATCCTAAAATTTGTTTTTGAAAAAATAATCAAAACCATATGGACTCATTTATGTTTTTAAAATTCCAACAGTGACAAATTCTGGAATGAAAATGTGTGCTATATCTATATTTTGAGTTGTATAATAAATTCTTGATAAATGAATCATCAGTCATATCAAAAAAGAACACAATTGGTTGAAGTAAGTTATGATTAACAAATTTCACATCAAAACACAAGTATTAAAATTAGAAAATGATCTACTAATAAAATCATTCCTAGTTTAATTAACCGTTATTATTCTTGGCAAAATAAACAGCCTCTCCCAACAAATATTAAAATTATAACTATAAACAAATAAAAATGCTACCTGCTTGGCGGCAAGTTCCCTATCAAGCTGTACATGTTCATCGTTCCAGACGAGCCAATGCAACGGATATTTGCTCTTGATCTCGTCGACCGTCACCATCGCGCTTGATTATCCCTGGCTCAACCTCTATCACGTAAACGTGTGCAGCAATTCGCGAAAAAACTGTTCGCCCAAAACTTTTGACAATTGTTATCCAAGCGACGCATGACACGCACCACACCACTCCTTATCGGGTGATAAGGGCGAAGCAATACATGATAATACTTTTGTAAGCTTCACCCGTGTTGTCTGTAATACTATTCTGTTGTAATATAAGTATACACAGTACTAAAATGAATGAATGACTGCAACAACGACGACGACGACTCGCGGTACGGTTTCTCTCTGCTCTCTAATTCTCTGCGCTCTCTTATACAGCCACGTTGCTATTTGTTATCTCACTCTTTTACACGCGATGGATATCTATTTAGGTACGAATTATATCGCTCGAACCTTGCGCGCGAGGGGCTATAATGATATTTGTGCATGTAAGAGACACACTGACCAGATTAGATATATTGTATTACGTGCGCGAGCTCACAGGTATTATATTGTTATGTAGCAGTGTACTATTTTTTACTGCACGTATTTCATATGTTTCCTTAGTATCATTTTTTACTAGTTCAACGCTTAAATACGAATATATTCTATTCTATTTTTTTCAATTAATATGATCGATATTTCAACTATAAGTGTGTACGAATCAAACGTGACATATTATATGAACCTATAAATACAAAATATAAATTGTATGATAATGATAAAACAGAATCAACAAACGATGTATGTCTAAGAGAGAACGGTATATATACATATACATTATGTATCTTATAAGGAACTTTATCCGTTTCTCGACAAGTATAAACTATAAATTTATATTTTGTTGAAAAAATGAATTCTTAAGTTTATAATATACATATAAATATTTGCGTTGCTTGTAAGGATTGCTTATATATGTACATAATATGTTACATACTATGTCATCTATAGCACTTTATTTAAACGTATCAAAAATAGTAAATTACTTAAATTTCGTTTGTTATTTAACTTTTACATATCTTTGAATTACTGCAGTAACATTTGTAGAATTTTTTTCCCATTCAATTCCCTGAAGAAATTAATTCTTGAATCATATTGAAATTAATTTTTGAGTTGTATTTCAGAGCAAGTTGGTACCTTAAAAAACTAATACGGATTTCTGTTTTTGATTTTCTGTCAGTTATTGTGGCAGTTAATCGTTCCGAAGTTAGAAACTGTTCTGCAAGTTCTGTTTCACTGTTCAGTCAGGTTAGCGGCGTTTTGGAGCTGTGGACTTGTAGAAGTTGAATTGTTGAATTTGAGTTAAAAAAAAGTGTGTATAAAATGTCACTCGTCTGTGCAAGTAAGTGTTCATTTATTAATCATATATCATTTAAATATTATAACTATGCATTTATATACCTTTTACAAAAATTCGAAAGTGCAGCAAGTTATGAAAATGCTTCAAAAGGCGTTAATCAGTATCAGTTAACCTTAAAATTCGGCTATTTACAAGCACCTGACTGCATGATAATCGTTTTGTTTCAGTTTCAAACGAATTGCCGGAGCATCCGGTTATTTCACCAGTGTCTGGAGCTGTCTTCGAAAAACGCTTAATAGAAAAATACATAATAGAAACTGGGCAAGATCCTGTTAATGGACAAGAAATGACTATTGAACAGCTTATTGATATAAAGAGTAAGCTATATTTGGTTATTGGAACGCTTAATATTAGTAGCATCATTAATAATTTTTCCATTGTAGCTGCTCCAGTGAATAGACCAAAAGCACCAAGTGTAACTTCCATACCTGCGGTTTTGAAAATTTTACAAGATGAATGGGATGCAGTAATGCTGCATTCTTTTACTCTAAGGCAGCAGTTGCAAACTGCAAGACAGGAGCTTTCCCACGTTCTCTATCAATTTGATTCAGCTTGCAGAGTTATTGGTCGTTTAACAAAAGAAGTAACAGCTGCTAGAGAAGCTTTGGCTACTTTAAAACCACAAGCTGGTATTGCACCAGCAGCTACTCTTCAACCTGTAAGTAGTAGATCATTCAAGTCAAGCTTTGACTTTATAATTACAAAAAATTGGAATGTATAAATTATAATATTGATTCTGTCTATAGGCTATTGCTGTAGAAGCTGGTAGTGCAGCATTGCAACCAAGTGATGTTGCTGGTATTACTGATGATATACTTCAAAAGCTTCAAGAAAAAGCAACAGTGCTTACTCAGGAACGTAAGCGGCGAGGACGATCAGTACCAGAGGATCTTGTGTCACAAGATACTATACGTGCATTCCAAACACTTGCATCCCATCACGTAAGAATACTAATCTCTTTGTAATATGAAATTACCTAATTCAATTTTTATCTTATATATATTTTTTAAGGTTCTTCATTCTGCAAGTGTACCTGGAATATTGGCAATTGATATTCATGCAACAGACACAAGTAAAATTTTGACAGGTGGAGCAGACAAAACTGCTACAGTATTCAACAAGGATACCGAACAAGTTATTGCTTCTCTGAAAGGACACACAAAGAAGGTAAAACCAATAAATGCATCTATATATTGCGATTAACAATTTTATCGTTTAAATTTTATTATATGCTTGAAACATATTTGTTTTGATAGGTTACAAAAGTGGTGTATCACCCAGTAGAGGATGTTGTTATGACAGCTTCACCTGATGCAACTATTCGTGTTTGGAATGTTGGCACATGTCAAACTACACTTCTGCTAAAAGCACACGATGCACCAGTGACTGGTCTTTCATTGCATCCTACTGGTGACTATTTATTAAGTTCATCTTTAGATCAATATTGGGCTTTCTCAGATATTCGCACAGGCAGATTATTAACAAAAGTAAATATATAGTTTAAATTGGACAAAATCATAAAAATGTGTTAATAACATTTTGTGACATATTAACTATTTTTCTAGGTTGGTGGTCAAGGTAGTCAACCACTTACTGCTGCTCAATTCCACCCTGATGGTTTGATCTTTGGAACAGGCACGGAAGACTCTCAAATTAAAATCTGGGATTTGAAAGAGCAATCGAATGTTGCCAATTTCCCAGGACACTCTGGTCCCATAAGTGCAATTAGTTTCTCAGAAAATGGTTATTATTTAGCAACAGCAGCTGAGGATTCTTGTGTAAAACTGTGGGATTTAAGAAAATTAAAGAACTTCAAGACCTTACAGTTGGAAGACAATTATGAAGTTAAAGATTTGTGCTTTGATCAAAGTGGTACCTACTTAGCTGTTGCTGGTAGTGATGTTAGGTAATAAAAGTTCTCGTTAAAGTTTCTACATTTTTAACACATTCTTATATGATACATTCATTTTTCAGGGTTTATTTATGTAAACTATGGAGTGAACTCAAGGTATTGAATGATCACACAGCTTTAGCAACAGGCGTTAGATTTGGCAAAAATGCTCACTATATAGCCTCTTCAAGCATGGATCGAACTTTGAAGTTATATGGATCTCCTTAAACTGAACTGAGTGTAAATTAGCTGTAAAATTTATTTTGATGAAATGAAATGAGCACAAGAGAATTAAGTTATGAATGTAACTTGACTACAGTATATAGTTTTTATAACGTATATATAATAGTATGCATGCGTGAGTTTTATAAAAATGTATGTAATTCCTTCTTCAATTAATTTTAATAACACACTTGTGTACAAAAAACAATAAAAATCATAAGAATATAAAAAAAATTTCAAATTCTTATAAAAATTCAAACAAAGAAAATGAGATTGAAATTGCAATAAAACTTCGTAATACTCTCCATATTTTATTTAAAAAAAGTATTTCGAAAATTTCAAGCTCGACTTCTGGTCTAAAACGTTCATTGGCGATTGGCCGCTCGCTGACGCGCGAAAGCATATAATACCTGCTTTCAGGGATCCGCCGGGTGGTGTTGGCGCTCGCAGCTGCTCTGGGATTGCCGTGTAGAACCTGACGTCAGAGAAGAAAAAGACAAAGATAAACGCAATCGTGATATAACGCGTGAGAAAGAGATAGACAGAGAGAACAACCGCAAGGGGGCCGCCAAGATGGTTGTCAATGTTGATAAGTGATACTCGCGCCTATGTGCGTTCGCGAAAGACTCGCGAAGAAAAACATAGCAGTTAGTCTAGCTGTCGCCGAATCATGTGTATAGAAACAGTTCGTGAGTGGTTGTCGTAATAAAAACAGTGTTTGGACGTGTGTTGAAAGCGCCTGCCTGACGTGGACGGCGGCGGTGGCAACGACGACGACGAAGACGAAGACGACGAGGACAGTGAGCAGGCGGCTCCTCGAGCCATGGCGGACACCGAGGACGCCGAGCAGGATATACGCGATGCACTGGACGTCGTCCAGTCGATGATCGACATCTCCGCGGATCGACTTGAGGGCCTTCGAACTCAGTGCTCCACCAGTGCCGAACTCACCCAGCAGGAGATCCGCACTCTCGAGGTTATTGCAGTTTTCTCGATTACTGTTACAGTGTCATTTGTTTTATATTGTGAATCACTTTTCTTTTCTTTGTATTGGACGAATTGTTAATTTTAGCGTGTACAACCTAAACTTGTTATTTTTGGGCTACAAGGTTGCAGATTCTAAAAGATTTTAGATCTAAGAAATTTTCGTTCAAATAAGCCATTCATGTGACTATTGAAACAAGTTGACATAAAATTTATTGTGCAACGAATTTTATATGCTTTCAAGGTTTTGAAATACTTAGCTTTTCCTATTTATCTTTCAATGTGTGCTCTCATTCTGTCTAATCTTGAAGTAAACTTAATATTTTGCAAACTACTCATCCCTTTTATCTTTTGTCAATATTTGAAGCAGATAAATTTTATATATTAAAGTAAAAAGTACATTCTCATTGTTATATACAAAACTATTATACATGTGAAGAAGTAGTGTTTTGAAATTTTTAAAAGATTTATCAACAACTTTGTCCTGTTAGATGTTATATTTAGAAAGTTTTTGACTCTACTATATTTACTTTCATATTTATTTAGTTACTGACAAGTTAAGTATCCATGTTTTCAAGTTTTTTCATTACTTTCAATGGTTTTGATCAGTAGCAGACTTAGACAATCTCTAGAAAAAATATCATGTTGTTTATTTTATTTTATTTTGTTTATTTTACTATTTTTAATAAATTATTTTTTTATTGTATCACAGGGAAAACTGATAAAATTATATTCAAAGCAACTTGTCACCAAAGCAAAACTTGCTATTGAATTGTTACCAGCAGAGATGAGACAATACCCATCTCTGCAACAATGGCTTAGAGTTGTAGGTCTTACACAAGAATCTATACAGGTATGTACAGTTATACTGACCTTCATTTATATAATTTATAATAATTTATGATTTAATTTCAATATCTTAATTATAGATGGTTTGTTCAAAAGCTAACTCTTTAGAAGCTTTAAAAGAAAAATCTGAGCATGAATTAGGTACTATGCTGGGTGAAAATAATACTAGACATAAAGAAGAACTGCGTAGGTTATGCAGAGCGCTTCATAATCTTCGTCGCTATATGGGTATGCAATCCTTGAGTAAACAAAAACAAATTATATTATGGAATAAGATTTTAATATTATTTTTGTATTAGAAATCAATGTTTTCATTTATTTTTAATACATGTAATAAAATTTTTCAAACATTGCTCATTTCTGTTATGTTTCTTATTTTAGATGCATTGAATAGGGGTGATATGGACAATAGTGATATGAATTTGTACTGGGATTCATGGGACAGACATCACATAAAGAGCGGTCCATCGCCTAGACCAATTCGTTCTCGAGCAACAAGAAGTTCTGTACCTTCCGAAGATAGCATTCCATACAATAACAATAATAATTTCAACAGTGATATGTTAGCCCAATCTTCTTCTGTTGCATCTTTATCATCATCTACTAGTCCACCATCTACCCCTTTATCATTAAAAAGTCATAGTTAGTATTAAACTATAATTACAATTTTCTATTGTAATTTGAGCATTTTAATGACAAACAGAATTAAAGTCAAATACTCATTTATTAAATTTTTTATTAAATGCTATCATATTTTCAGTTTTAGGATTGAAGTTTCCTGTAACCTCTCCACTATTAAAGAAACCACCATCTGGGCCAGAAGAACCTCCACAAACTGAAGTATTTTCATTGACCAAGTCAAAATCACATGAATCACAATTAGCAAATCGGCTTGAAAATGGTGAAACGACTTCTAGGTAAGATCTCATTGATGTTTAGTCTAATTATTGCTATACAAAACTCCAATTATTTTTCCTCTCTAGTTCTACTAATGAACAAGGAGCCACCATAGTTAGACGAAGTCGTTTACCTACAGAACCTGGTTCATATAGTGGTGCCGATATTACTGGTGATAATTTGCTACCAAACAGTATCAGTCCTATCAAATCCCCTCCTTATTCCAGTGCTGATAGCGATGATAATAGCTTTAAGGGAACAGGTAATTGATGCATGCCAATTAAATTTCGACAGATGTAAGAAAAATGAGTTAACGAAAAATCAATGTTTTTCAGTGACAAGTCTTCAAGTGCCAAAGTCTCCAAGAACGCCGACGGTGACTCGTGGTATGGGACACGTTATCAATCATCGTTTCACGAAGACTTTCAAAATGATGACGACTTGTGATTACTGCGACAAACAAATGTTTCTTGGAAGTGGTCTTAAGTGTAAAGAGTGCAAGTACAAGTGTCACAAAGAGTGCGAATCGAAAGTGCCACCGTCATGCGGCTTACCGCAAGAACTTATTGACGAATTTAAAAGAACTTTGCAAGCTGATGGTAAATAATACACTTTAAAACTTTTCGGTGGTTGATTGGAAATAGAAAATTTGTGTCAAAATAGCGTATTATCAGGAAATAAGGAATTCTGGTTTACCTGCTTAGCATACAAATTGAATTAGTAATTTTGATTAATTGCACTAAATGTTCTCATAATAAGCAACTGAATGTCAAATTTATATCACACTAGACGAAAGTTGACAGTAATTTCATTGTAAAATTTCGTAGGTATGGTAAGTGTTTCTCCAATCCTGAACAAAACAGTTATGTCGCCGAATCATCAAACTCTTCTCATTCGACGAGATCGAAAAAGGTCGCACCCACATCCATCAATGACAACGGCGTTTCAGGTATGATTTGTATTAAATCATCTCATCGTCATTTCACCATTCATACAACAGTAACTCATTGAAAAATATGGTGCAGTGATCGTTCGTTATTAATCGAGCTTTCTCGTTACGTTTCTTTACTAATTATGTTGTTTCTGCTGAAACGTTTTGTTTGAAACCATGTGTATTTTTGGTTTTTATTTTTTACCGCCTATATATTTACATCAAATGCAGCTTGAACAGGTCAGGTTGGAAAAGTATCATCTAATTAATTTTGATTTCTTTTTTTATTCGTCAATTAGCTGTGCCATGTTGCTTTCAAGGCTTGAGTTTTATTTCACCCTCACTAAATTGTTTTATTGACATTAAACACGCTAGAAACGTCGTAATGCCTCATCCAGTTTACAAATTCACTTTTGGCATACTAAATATACGTGCCGTTACCAGGGTGCTGACTCTAGTTCAAATACCTCGAGTTGCAATAGCTCGACACCTTCTAGTCCTGCGTTGTTACCTGTCAATGCTAGCCAAACTCCCCACGTGCCAGTCAAACAACAGTTCCATTTTCCAGGTATGATTTGTTGTTAGATAAAGTAACAACTAGCTTTTCAAATGCACGATCAATGTTTACACATTACAGACGTAACGTCCAATGATAAAGGCGTTACGCTGGAAACACACAGACTGGAGGGTACAATGTCCAGCGATAGTGATCGGACGGTGAGTGTATCTGGATCCGGCAGTGTCAGCACAGATTCAGAAAGGACTCCTATCCGAGTCGACTCTCAAGATTCTCAAGTATCAGATGGAGAACCAGGAGACAGTCGATGGCCAAGGCAAAATAGTGTATGTTTATAATTAATTTTTGTGCATTTTTGTTGTTGTGTGTACGCAAAATGTATACGCACAATAGAGTCACGAATCAATGGTTTGTCATAGCTTTCGATGCGTGAATGGGACATTCCATATGACGAACTAAAAATTGGAGAACCCATTGGTACTGGAAGATTTGGCACAGTTTACAGAGGCAATTGGCATGGCGATGTCGCTATCAAGGTGTTAAACATGGATTATTACTCTGACGATGATAAAACTCTTGAAGCATTCAAATTGGAGGTATGTGTAAATCAGTGATTGAAAGCTACATTTTTTCAACAACAGTATCCAGATTAACACAAAAATAAAATTTTTTTTAGGTCGCAACATTCCGTAAAACAAGACATGAAAATTTAGTTTTATTTATGGGAGCTTGTATGAAGCCTCCACGCTTGGCAATAGTGACTAGTATGAGTAAAGGCATGACGCTTTATACTCATATTCATTTACGTAAAGATAAATTTACTATGAATAAGACTACCATTATCGCTCAACAAATTTCTCAGGTAATTTCCGTTGTCGCAACATTTCCCGTTTGCCTATTGTACTAATGTTTTTCATCAACGCATAATTTGTGTTAATTTAGGGGATGGGATATCTTCACGCCCGTGGAATTGTCCATAAGGATCTCAAAACTAAAAACATCTTCTTAGAGAACGGAAAAGTTGTAATTACAGATTTCGGATTATTTAGCGTTACAAAACTTTGTTATGGCAACAGGTAATCACTGGTCATATCATGCTAACACTTTTCATTTATTTTGTGCAAAGGTATATATTTTTTAATTATTTTAAAGGAAAGGTAATGGACTAAGCATACCGCCTGGATGGTTATGCTATTTGGCTCCTGAAATTGTGAGAAGGTTGAAACCTCAACAAAACAGAGATCAAGAAGAGTTACCTTTCACAACTGCGTCAGACGTTTATGCCTTTGGGTAAAAATTCTCTTTGAATGAATGCATTTTTCTTTTATTTCTATCGACAAATAATTATATTTATAATATGATTTTCAGAACGGTATGGTATGAACTATTATGCGGGGAATGGCCATTCAAAGCGCAACCTCCAGAAGCCATCATTTGGCAAGTAGGGAAAGGGATGAAACAAACATTGGCAAATTTACAGGCCTCACGCGATGTAAAGGTAAGTAAAATAATTTGTGCATTTGAAAAGTTCGTTATAAAAACTTAACGTTGTGAAAAATAAATATTTGATTTTTAAACAGGACATTTTAATGCTTTGCTGGTCGTATCATCCCGAAAATCGGCCAGATTTTGCAAAGCTATTGACTACACTTGAAAAGCTGCCTCGTAAAAGGTTAGCTCGTAGTCCTTCTCATCCAATTCATCTTTCTCGTTCTGCAGAATCAGTGTTTTAAATACACTTTAAGTCTATTTAAATACAACGCTGTTCTTGTAGTGTATATATGTAGCACTGTGAGTTATCGCCTGATCTTTGTTCACAAAAAAAAAATTAAATAAAAACAATATGAAACCATTTACAAATCCCGCTGTTTATTCAACTATATAAATGTTTATTCTATTAAATTGACATTTTTTGGATCTAATTAGTAATACTCAGAACTTTTCATTTAACTTATTAATACAAGATAATACAAAAAACAATAAAAATAGAGTAAATTAAATAGTTAAGATATTTTTAATATCTTTAGTAAAACGGATTTCAGGTATTTTTCAGTCAATATCTATCTACAACGAAGAATTTTCTATCTTTTTTTCTAACTTTTTAATTTGATCTTCAAGATACTTAATTTGCATTAGATTCGACTTCATTCTTCCATAAAATATTTGTACTAATGGCCTTGTAACTATATCAGTAACATGTCCCAATGCTCTTGTTTGTACTGAAAAAATATTTGTTTTTAATGCAAACTCATTAATACTTATATCTGTATAGATTAAATGAATCACCTGCATTATTGTGGATAGAAGCAAGGATATCAGGGTGATTCTTACAGACTTGTGCCATGTCCTCTTCTTCTTGTGCTAAAATTTTAGGCAGTTCTGTCATAGTCTGCAAAAATTTAAATAAGATAAGACATACATCAATAACGATAAAAAATATATTTTGATACTAAATTGAACATAGGAATAGTAACGGTAAAAGATTATCTTTACTTTTGCACAATTAAGAGAGATGTCAGGTACATGTGTTATTTCAAGTGGAATCTCTTTTGATTTTTCATCTTCAGACTGAAAACATGTCAACAATACTTCTTGTTCCTGAACAAAAGAAAAACAACAATACATACAAACAATTGGAAGTATAACGTTTCATTCATACCTTTGTGTTCTTATCTTCCGAAAATACTGAGAATATTATTCCAACAAATCTTGGATCCATAGTTTGATATGTTGCTTGTGTTCTCACATCTATAAAAATCAATATGTTTATATACAATATATTGATTTATCATATATTTATTAATCTTATAAGTAACTTAAATATTTTATTACCAACATGAGATGGGTAAACAGTTATATGTGGATGAGAATGATACCAGCCAACCACTCTCATTTCTCTTTGTAATTCCTCTGACAAACGTTCAGCTTCAGCAGTAGCCATGTATAACTGTTCTGACGATATTTCAACTCGATCTTTTTTCTTGTCAGATCTTATCAAAATGATCACGGATGATATTGTTGTAACACCATCAACATGCTAAGATATATATTATTAAAACTATTATGCCATTGAACGTTAAAAACAGAAATTAAAAATATGATTGATAATAAACTCACTCCACCAATAAGAAGGCCCATCACTTCAAAATTTTCAGTAGACAAAGCATGTTGCAAGCAGACCATGTAAGCATCAGCTTGCAATTCAACTTTTTGTAGCTTATCACTCATTTTAAATGTTTGCAAAATATCACATAAAAAGATCAATTCGTCAGATCTATGAATTTATTACAACACTAATCTTATTTATTATAAAAATCATAAATAGGATTTAAAAAAACTATTCAGTTCTACAAATGCTGTATTTTATCACAAATCGTTACATTTTATTTTGTAATAAATGAGAATTGTGTTTTCTTTCAACCGTAAAAATTAAAATAAGTCTCGATTGTAGCCAGAGAATAAAATTTCAATTCTCAATAACCTAAAAAAGAACTCGGATTCGTCGAAAGTTATAATCAGTTCGCCACTATTAAGCTGAAAAATGCGCGAAAATCCTAGTAACTGTAATTGAAATTGTTGATTTGAAATCTTCGATACGGAGCTGCTAAGTAATTCAAAATCAAGTTTTTAATGGAAAATACATATAATAAAGTAATTGCAATTGCAAATAATCAATAGTAATACAAAATCCGTCCAATAAATAGTGTCGAAAGTGTCAAATTTTCTCGTAATGTTTTCCACCATATAGTGTTTGCGTGAAGTCTAAATTCCCTACAGTCTATTCCACTGTATGTGCAATGTTCGCTTATAACCCTAGGATCAGCAGCGATCTCACAATCTCAGAGTAACCAGTAGCAAGCTAGTAGACAGGAGAGGTAGCTAGCTAGTGGACGTGAGTTGAGTGCGCGCATGGACGATCAACGACGACGTGTGCACGCATACTCGTAACTCTCACACCAAGGCAACAGCGAAACGAAAGGATTATTATTGACAAATACGGAGCTGGGCTCTTTTGTTTAGTGAATTAGTGAATGCGTGCAGTGCGTGTGGTGGTAAAGGAAGATTGTTGCCAAGGGAATCATTGCTCCATCTAAAGAGAGTAAGTATCGAAAGCGTGGCGATGCCTAAGAGAGATGAGTCAAGATAGCCAAGTTAGCTTGGAAGCGTGCGTGCAGTGTGCCGAGAAAATCCGCGCGGCGCGCACGACAGATCCAGTTTGCACCGGATTGCGGCAGCGAGGCCGACTGTGCGGATTTTCTCCTTTCTTTTTTCTCTCTTTCTCCATCTCACTCGCTCACTCTCTCTCTCTCTCTCTCTCTCTCTCTCTCTCTCTCTCTCTCTCCTATTTCTCTCCCCCTCGCACTCAGCCATCCCTCTCTCCTTGTCGCTCTCCTCCACGCTAAAAGCGCCTTCTTACGTTTGCACGAACGTATGCTTTGCAGGTGACGGCTGCTGCTGCTACTCCTGCTACAGCTACTGACAACCTCGTCGACGAGTCTTGGAGGAGGCGCGGCCGTGACACGCGCGCGCACAACACACGAACTGAGCGACACAGAAAGAAGCGTTACACACGTTGCGTTAACGGGACCCTCGTCGAGGACGCACCAAAGATATCATGTCCAACGAGGAGACCTCCGCCGACCGCAATGTCGAGATTTGGAAAATCAAAAAACTCATCAAAAGTTTGGAGATGGCTAGGGGGTGAGTTAATGCGTCAACATTTATTTTGAAGTGGTAATGGAGATTTTCGAAATGGATTTTTGAATGAGCCATATGTTTCGTGATAGATTAGATTTTTGCTATTTTTTTCGCTTCATGCGTGTATCAGGCACGTGGATAATTTTATGCGGTAGGGTTATGATTTTGCGTTGACGAAATTGGACTTGAATAATCAATGTAAAACTGTGCAATATGAGAAATTTGTTTATTATTTTAGTAGCAATTTTTTTTCTGTGCAATACTGTTGCCAACTTTTGTTGTTGCTATGCTACACTGTTCCCATAAATTTTAAATTTGTTCTCTAACACATTTTTATTTCATGTATTATTTAAAATTTGAGACTAATTCTAATTAATAAAAAATAAAAAATACTATGTTGTAGATTTATAAGTTATAAACGAAAATAATTTATAATTATTCATTCATATAGGAATGGAACTAGTATGATTTCATTAATCATTCCACCAAAAGATCAGATCTCTCGAGTAAGCAAAATGTTAGCTGATGAATTTGGTACAGCATCGAATATCAAGTCTCGAGTCAATAGACTGTCCGTCCTGGGAGCCATCACATCGGTACAGCACAGGCTAAAACTTTACACCAAAGGTACAGTTATTTTAAAACATTTGTAGTTGTTTTTATAAATATGAGTACTTTCCAACACAAATAAGTTATAAATAAATTGAATTATTAGGTTATTAATTTTATGTCTTTTCAAAATGTATTAACGTTCAACTTTTGAGTACATATCTTTAATTTCTTTTATTTTACAGTACCTCCAAATGGCCTGGTTATCTATTGTGGTACCATCGTCACTGAGGAAGGGAAAGAGAAGAAAGTGAACATAGATTTTGAACCTTTTAAACCAATTAATACATCTCTGTATCTGTGTGACAATAAGGTATGTTATTTTAAGTAAACTATTTTTATTTGAACTGTAATTTATCGATATTATTTTGTTTACAGTTCCACACGGAAGCGTTGACGGCGCTTTTAGCAGATGATAATAAATTTGGTTTCATTGTCATGGATGGTAATGGTGCGCTATTTGGTACATTACAGGGAAACACAAGAGAGGTTCTTCACAAGTTCACTGTTGATTTACCGAAAAAACACGGTACGGTTATCAGCTCATTAAAAATATATTTTATCTTTTCATTAATTCCACTTCAATGATCATGCTTTGTTTGGCTTCAACTGGAATAGCCCGGTTTTATATCTACATGTTCAATTAAAAACCTTGTTTATCAAAGCAGTCATTTTAATCAGTATTGGTTATTTTCTATATATGTACGTGATTTCAGATGCATGTTCATTTATTGTATTTATATTGCAAATAACCAAACATTTTACAATATTATATTTGTTACTCAAATATATTGGTTCATATTTTTCAAAAACTGATTAATTTTTGGCTTTTGGTAGGCAGAGGAGGTCAATCAGCACTTCGTTTCGCTCGATTGCGTATGGAAAAACGTCACAATTACGTGCGAAAAGTTGCTGAAGTAGCAACTCAGCTTTTTATCACCAACGATAAGCCTAACATTGCTGGTTTAATTCTTGCCGGTAGTGCAGACTTCAAAACTGAGCTCAGTCAGTCCGACATGTTTGATCCTGTGAGTTCGTTCAAATGTTTAATCATTTATGAATGTAATATTTTGTAGAACATGTTATCATTTACAAAAATGTTTTTTTCACAGAGATTGCAAGCTAAAATTATAAAATTAGTAGATGTATCGTATGGTGGAGAAAATGGTTTTAATCAAGCTATTGAATTAGCAGCAGAATCATTACAAAATGTCAAATTTATTCAAGAGAAAAAACTCATTGGTAAATTGATTTTCTTCATATGCTTTTCTGCAACTGTAAAATCAAGTATTTAATCAAATGATTCATTTTTGCGTAGGTCGTTACTTCGACGAAATTTCTCAGGACACGGGGAAATATTGTTTTGGAGTTGAAGATACATTGAGAGCGCTTGAATTAGGTAGCGTCGAAACGTTAATTTGTTGGGAGAATCTCGACATTCAACGATACGTATTGAAAAATCATACGACTGGCGAGGAAAAAGTGCTTCACTTGACGCCGGAACAGGAAAAAGATAAGACTCACTTCACAGATAAAGAGGTGATTATTAAATACCTTAAATATGATTACACGTCTTGAATGAACGAAGATATATTTATAAATCATCTATCATTTAGAGCGGAGTTGAATTAGAGTTGGTGGAATGTCAGCCCCTGCTAGAATGGCTCGCGAACAATTACAAGAGTTTCGGCGCAACCTTAGAAATTATTACAGACAAATCTCAGGAAGGATCGCAATTTGTCAGAGGGTTTGGTGGAATTGGAGGTTAGTACAATTCTACTTTGAGATGACTGTAGTTTTAGAATTATCGTCAAAATAGTAGTAGCATTATTAAATTCATTTTTCAGTTAAAGAATTCAGTAACTCATTAATTGACATCGAGTATTTTTTGTACGAATCGTATTACAATACTTTTAATAGTGAGTTACAATAACTATTAATCTAATTTACAGATGAGAAAATTGAATTTAATAAAAAGAAAAGAAAAAAGAGAACTTATCTTAAATGTTGAAGTAAGAAAAAAAACAGATGTTAATACATCAGATGTTTTTCGGTATAGGAATACTCCGCTACAAAGTCGACTTCCAGTCATTGCAGGCTGACGAGCCTCTCGATGACGTCGATCTCGATGATTATTAAATTCGCGTCTCTGTCGCTCGGTCAGAGTCGACCAGGTAGTGTTCTATGATTATTCAAGTGCGCTACTTCGCTCTATTCGTTATTTATTTTTTTAATGTTTCTATCATCCTTCGTATCATAATTTATTATCTGCATTCTTCATGTACAAACCTCTTGCAACAAGTGTAATTTCATCGTTTATATTTTCATTTATTTTCGAGACATCAATGTTCTTTTGTTATTCATCAAAATTATAATTCTGCAGTATTTATGTCAAGTTTGATATTTGTTAATAATGTAGTTTAGTTGTTTGCCAATTTTCATTCTTCTTTATTTTATTGACTCTCGTATTTCTTTTTTAGTCGACGCAAAAAGAGATATAAGGGATGTCAAATTTGTATCAAAATATTCTAATGATTTATATTTGCATGTCTTCATTTTTACTTGCACTCTCATAATCATTTTTGTAGAATCGTCAATGACAGGACGAAGATCATCGTTTGTCCTCTCTTTTATGACGCTGCACGCTTGTCGTAATTTCGTATTTCAGTTCTCTTGAATTACATTTATTTTTGATTCTTTATTCAGAATCGTTTAGTCTGCATGTGATATGATTGACAATTTTATCAAAAATACTGTTGCTTTCTTAGATTACAGACTCATAGTCATAGTCATTTTGGTACATATCGCAAATAAAATGTACGTATTATTTGCGACACGCATCACGTTTCAACTAACAAGTTCTTCAATCAATAATACCAAAATTACTATAATTTACTATAATTTACAAATTATTATTTTGTATGACTACGTTTTCTAATTGTATCAAATTGTCACGCAATGAAACACGAGGAAGATTAGGTAGTTTGAAATGTTAATGTTATTATTATTATTATTATTATTATTATAATGTTTGTCAGCTTGCACAATGGAGATCTATAGCTGAACATAAGTAAGCGTGCAAAGCGAAGTGCTTCCTCAAGTAGTCGATATAGTGAACTTCAGAAAACGAAGGCGTGAGGCGATAATAACTCTGACAAACTGGTTTTTACAGGTATTTTGCGGTACAAGGTGGACTTTCAAAGTATGCAGCTGGAAGAGGTTGAGTTTGATAACTTCGACTACGACGACTATTAAATTTATCGGACTCCAGTCTTGGGTGTTTATTTCGGGCAAATACATGCAGAAGGATGATAAAGTTGAATAGAGAAAAGAAAATAGGAGCAGCCACAGACTACATGAATAGAATCAAGGAAATATCCGCCTAACGCGCGCCTACACGTCACCTCTTTCTCTCCATCATTCCAAAGTGATAAGAAGTTTAAGATAGGATCCAGAAGTACTTCTATTTTTTCTATGGAAAAAATGAATGAAAGAAAAACGTGGTTCTGTGAACTTTCCAATGCTCCGAAGGATCGAGAGAAAGAGACAATAATGGTGCTGTGCAGTACACAAAACGTATAATACAACAAAAAGTAATATAACAAATTTAAACAGTCTGCGCTTGTGAGTCAACGACTCGATCATGGAAAAGACTGCAACAACTTAAACTAAATAACAAAAAAAAGCCAGCTTAAAGCCTGCCTATGACGTTGAATTGACGACTCGCCACCGTCGCATTTTCTATCGCAACGTTGACTCGTCGTCGAGGCTGCTCTGAGACTCGTTGAACCACATTTAACGAATAATAAAATCAATAATATTTAAACAAGTTTTATAAATTAGTATGAATTGATGAAAGTTCTTCATACGTGCAGACCCTGTATTAGTTTACTTTATTGTTGCAATTCTATTAATATTAATGAGTAACTGTGGGAAATTAATTCTCTCTTTTTTCTTTGTTTCTTATTGTTTTTTGTGCTTTTTTAATCGAATCAAAAGCCGTTGGTTAATATAATTAATTGATATCTTCTCGAAGCTTGTACTATCGATTTCTCCAGCAGTGGCAGATGCTGCAAAAGGCAGCCTTGACAAAACCGGTCGACCTGCCATGCGTTACCTCTGTTTTTATGGAGAATTGTGGACGAAATGTAATAAACTGATTGCTATTACCGAAATGGTGTACAATATTAAGATACTTTGCATAAAAAACAATGTTACATAATTTAAAAAAATGAAAGATATTGAATTAAAAAAAAGAATTTTAAATATGAATGGTTTGTTGTGATTTGTTAATTCAAGTTAATGCCCATATATCCTTAACAACGCGAATTATTGCAAAAAATACCAATTGAAAGAGAATCCAACGTCCACAAAGCTTGCATTTTTATAATTTGTTCCTTTATTTATAAATTAGTATTGTAAGTAAATAAGAGACTGAACATTTTTAGTTAAATTAACGTTTATGTAGGTTCAACAATGATATTTATGTACTCGTCCATCTAGTAAAAGTTCAATATATAATAACCAACATGGTAAAAAAACTATATTTTTAAAGATAGTGCTATTCTGGTACAATCAAATCAAGACTTGCATCTGTTGCAGTAGATCCAATGTACTTTTCTTCTCCACCTCTTATACACAGTTTGGACTTTGCAATCTCAGTTCTCTTCTCATCCATCATAGCAGTTTTTATCCATTTGGAACTTGCACATCTTTTGCAAGTTTCCGTAGGTATTCTATCAAGGCTGACAGTTCTATATCCACAGTCACCACATTTGAAAAATCTTTTTACTGCATCAATAACTTTGAGGGGATGTTGTAACTTTTTACATAAATCAGAGCTTGAAAACGCAATGTATTTGCAAACAACGCAACGCACGGCTTTGCAATCAACTTTGTATGTGTTCAACATTTTCTCTTCCATTCGTTCTTTTACTTCTAACTTTTTGAAATATTCTTCAGTTTGCTCGTCCTCTCTTTTCAGTATGAGCTCAGAATGTGCTGATTTCATTTCTAGCATCTCTTGAAATCTATTCTTTACAAGATTCACCTTTTTTAAAGGTTGTTCTTGAGCCACAGTTTCGTCTTCCACTGCTTCCCTTCTTCTTTTCACCCCCTTTTCACTTGCAACTTCTTTATCTGCACGAATTTTGTTAGGATTAGTTTTTTTGAAACCACCAATTTTTTTAGCATATTCTATAGCTTGTAATCTTGCCTTATCTATGTTACTCTTTTTAATTGGTTCTGACAAATCAATAATTCCGTTCTTCATTCCGTTTCCTAACTTAGGAGACGAGAGACTCAACTTGAAATCTGGCTTCTGATCTTCTTTGACAGATGATAAACTACCATTACTACTTGCACCCCATTGGCGTAATTTGCTCAATCTATCTAAATCTTTCTTAACTTGTTGAGATGTCAACTCAACGCTTGTACGTTTGACTTTGTCCTTGGGTGTTGTTTTAGATTGTAACTGAGTTTTTGATATTGATGAAGAATCCCCTCTCAACAGAGCCAAACGCTCGCAATCTTTTTTATATAGAGTTTCATTTCTTTTAGCTGGAATAGCAATAAACGGTTGAGCTTGAGGATGACGTTGCTGTGCCAGTCCTGTTTGCTTGAATGGGTTTTTGGCATTTCCAAATGGCTTTCCTGCAGACGTACTTTGAAACTCACTTCTCTTAGAATATTTTCCATATTCTTGTTTGATATGAAAAACACAATATTCACAAACACTCAAATTTACTGGAGCTGTACATGGTTCACCATTTCTTTTTTGTGATTTACATTTTCCTAAGTCTTTTGAAGTTCCTAAAACGATAATTTTTTGAGCATTATCAATAGACAATGCAGCTAAGTCTTTATCATCTCTACGTTCCAAAACTGTTGGATTTAGAATGGCAATAGCAGTTCCAATACTTAGTTTCCAGAAATTCTTGTGAGATCCACTAAAGAGAAATAGTGAAACAGTTTTCATATCTGTTGACAAGTCAGAAACTTTCCAGATACAATACGGATGACCATTTTGAGACGTTAACGTGGCACTTTTATTCAACAGAACTCCAGCAACCACCCAATTAGTTTTAAGATCACTATTAGATTGAATTGTTATATGTGTTTTCACCATTGATATTGGAACTGCCGTTTTATCGCTCATTCTTTCAGTTAATTCTGCTGAAGAGATAAGAGGATTTATAATTCGTAGTCCAAAGATTGGATCACGATAAACGTCATTTTGTTTAGAAGTGTTTGGCCTGCTTGGAGCTTGTAAACTGTATTTGTCATTATTTTTTACCGTTGAATTGAAACTGGTTAATAAAGATGATGAAGTATTAATGTTAACATTATTTAATGGAGCATTTTCTTTCTTGAAATTACTAAAAAAATTTTTGTTAGCTTTTTCAGATTCCTTATTTTTTAATAAATTTTTAATATCTTTTCCATATTCAGAATAATTTTGCTTTTCAAAATATTTGGCATCTTCGTCATCCGAAGAATTTGCATAGTTATCAATCGATGATTTTTTGTCATTTTTAACTTTTGCTGTAATCGTGGGAGCTTCATCTTCGACATGAGAAGGATCATCAAGAAAATTATGATCAAGTTCTTTTAATTTGTAAGATTTAGATTGCTGAGTTGTATTATCTTTATCAGGTGTAGATTGTTGAGTTGTATTATCTTTGTCAGGTGTAGATAATCGAGTTGTATTATCTTTGTCAGGTGTAGATAATTGAGTTGTATTATCTTTGTCAGGTGTAGATAGTTGAGTTGTATTATCTATATCAGGTTTGGCGTTATCATTTACATTACTTGCTAATAAATTAATGAAATCATCATCTGATTCATCGCTACTCATTGTTATTTTCTTCAAGCGAAATGTTCCTTGAGAGCTACAATCGAAAGTTTATAATTATCACGAGCCTAGATTGCATGCATTATAATGTTTGTCTTATTAATTCAAAGTTTAAAACAAGAAATCAAAAAGTACGATTCAACAGGTACTCACACTTCTATTTAATACTTAATATCCATATCACGGTATCTTTCAACTCGACTAATATTATCCAATTACACTTCTTTTAACCGTGAAATTACAAAGATTTCACGGTAAACATTTTAAAATACCTGTTTGTCTTGTTTTTATCCGATTATTGAAATCCACACAATTGTTAATGTTTCGGAAAAACAAGTGACAAGCATCCAAAGCGTGATCCCGCCAATTCTGTAACAGCTGAGTAGTAGCGCCATTAAACCCGCGCGATTCAAAATTTTGGTTGTGTTTCGAAGCCCACGAGGTGGCGCTACTTTAAACATTAATTATTTTGCAATCGAGAATAACTCTAGACCTACATCTTCAGCCAATTAAATTAATTATAATTTGAAAAAGAGAAATCGGATGAAATGTACTCGCGAAAAACGAAAAAAAAACAACACAAATTGAACAGTAAGCCTATTGGAAAATTCACTGCAAAAAGTACCGAAACATCGCTGAAAGAAAATTGGTTGATAAATCCATTCGATCAAGCCTTCTCTAATATCCGCTTAACGGTATATTCCATATCCAATTTGTGAAACAAAAGGAAAAGAGTAAAAAAAGAAGCCCCGTGTCAGGCATAAGCGATCGTAGCAACGCGCCACAATAATATACCCATCACAAAAACACTCTATACGTGTGCGTGTATGTGTAGGTTGGGTATCGAAGGAAAAGCGTACATAGTGAATTACGTTTCGCTCGATAAATCTTAAACTACTTATTACCTCCCTCCTTTAGGAAAGAAGGAGAGAGAGAGGGAGAGAGCGAGAGAAAGAGAAGGAAATAGTGGCGCGTTGTGACCGCAGGGCAATACGAATTTTAAATGACCGCAAGACACGCGTCGTCGTCGTCGTCGTCGTCGTCGTCGTCGTTGTCCCCCTGCGATTGCGCAGGCAGGCGAGTCAGGCTGGTACACATCGATCCACGCCTGCCTGCCTGCCTGCCTGCTTGCCTGCCTACTTGCTTGCTTGCTTGACTATATTACCTCTACATACCTAGCTACCTACCAGCGAGACTCGAGACAGAGGCGCACTTGTGAAATATTCACCACGAGGGCGGTCGTTGCGACCTCGCCTCCCGGGGGGAGAAAGAGAGAGAGAGAAAACTCGGGTGCGGAAAACGTAGTTGTAGGTAACTCTCTATACACCACCCTAACTTCCTCTTTCTCTCTCCGGCACTTATATTTTTCATTGAAGGGGAGAGAGAAAGAGAGACGAATACCACGTATACCAACTCCAATTGTGGGTGTGTGAGCGTTACCCACGTAAACTATTAAATGTCTGCGATGTGTACGTATACCCAGAGCTACTTTACGAGCTGTCTCTGTGTTTTATTCAAAATACACGGCGATCGTTGCTTTTTTTCTCTTTGTTTTTGTTTCTCGATAGTGCAGTCTTATTTTATACACGTGACAATCGACATTTTCCACGTTTCGTTTGCTACTCCTCGTAGCTTTCTACATCGAAGGACATTTTTTGACGCCTCAACATATTTCACGAACACTGTATTTGTGTCATCGCTGAGTAGAAAATCCCATTTCACGCTTTAACTTTAGCCATCCGCGTATCTTCCATAAAATAAGCTCCAATATTTATATAACACCTGCTAGAACAAATTTTAGCTGGCTTGCTCGTTATTTATTGCCAAGCTTATATCAAAAGAACAATGTCCGTATCTGGTATTTTTAAATTAAGCTTGGATATATTACATTTCTCCTGGTCGCATAATACGTCGTATCGTTTCATATCGAATTATGTTATTCGAACAATATTATCGATATTACAATAGAACTTTGCAATCAAATCTCCAGGTGTAGCGACGCTGTATTTTAACGGTAAACACCAATAAACGTACTAATTTAATTCCATTGAAACATAATCAAGACAGTTGGGGAATAGAGTCGCTGTTCAAACAGCTGCGCAAAGTACCTTCAAACGAGTTCTAATATCGCTCACTTTCAATATGGAAACATTCGCGCAAACCTATACGCAATGTAACGCTGTTCAAACGTTATCTAAAAAAGAGACAAAGCACTCGCCGAGAAATTAACAAGCTTCCGCGTAATCTTAAAAAAAAAAAGTGAAATTTCCAACGTTCGTCAGCGTTACAGTCGGTATGAACCCTCGCGTAAAAAAGTAAAAAAGAACAGAAAAGAGGAAGGGGGCCCCACTTTGGTAACAGGTGTCGGGGCCCGTACAACCTGTCGTGGCTATATATATCGGCGCGCGCGAAATAAAGAGAAAGAGAGAGAGAGAGAGAGAGAGAGAGAGAGCGCGACAAAGATGGAACGAGGGCGAGTGCGCAGCTGGTGGATAATACTGTATAGCAGCCGGTACAACGACTTAGAGAGACAGACACCGGCTGCGCCGTAATAGTAGTGGCACTTTGCATTTTTTCTTTTTTTTTTTCGTGATCCGACGAAAAAATTTCTAGATCAATTGTATAACGATTAACTTGTCATCGCGATACAGCTGAAAAAGAAAATTGAATGATTTTAGACGCGGGCGCGTACTGTTGTGACTCTTCTAAGAATTTATACATCTCCTTTGCGCGTGGTTAACGAGTCGTGCGCATTTGTATGGTAATTGAGAGCGATAATTGTTTTTCCGTTCGTCCCCCGCTTTGGAATGGGCATAAACCTTAACACAATTCACTTTTTGCTTTCTTTCTTTCTTTAGTTTTTTAAAGGGGCATTTTTAGAAATATTTAGCGTTTTTTCTTCCGAGCTATTTCTTGATTGTATAAACAATCCCAAGATATGTACATAATTGTTAGCATCCTTATTTATCAACGTGTGATAAATCCTATCTAATCTTTAAATTGACATACCTATTAAAAATGTACCACGAGACGTTTAGATTGATTTTGCATTACTCCAAAAAATATATAACATTTACCGTCATTGTGTAAACGAGAAGAAAAGTAGAATTCTATTGTAAAATTTAACGATCTTCATCTTTCAAGTTGTTAATAATTCACAAAATTACCACGTAAGCAAATATCCAGAAAAGAAAAAAAAAGAGAAAAGGTCGACTACATATAGAATACCAAGAGCGCAATACATATATAAATTCAATTCCCAACGAACGATCCAAGAGCAGTGCAAACCAGGCACGAGCGCATAGCACGAACGGAAATCGTTATAAAATAGTCAAGCCCCAATCCCCTCGATCTTCTCTCTCTCTCTCTCTCTCTCTTTCTCTCTTTCTCTCTCTCTCTCGCTCTCTCTCTCTCTCTCTCACTCACTCTCTTTCGAGTTCCGGCTTGTAAAACGTTTTTCTAAAACACGAAGAGAGAGAGAGAGAGAGAGTGCGGTCAGGTGCAGCTCTCGTCTCTCTTTCTCTCTCGCGGCACGTGCTCGAGGCGGGTTTCCTGTATTCTCTCTTTCGGTCATTCACAATGAGGACTCGATTTTTCCGGGGCGCAAGCCTACTTATACAACTACTAGATGAAACCTGTTTCTTTCGAGGGATGTGTGTGTGTGTGTGTGAATGTGACTCTCGACCCTTGAGATACAGTAGAGCATCATCATTAAGGTTGTCATGCGTGTGCAAGGTGCCTTCGATTACTGGAACAGATTTATCAGCCTGATCATTTCTGCTTCTATATTACCCCGCCTCCTATCTCTTTCTCTCTCTTTAATTTGAAAGGGAGGAGGGGGGGGGGGGGTGAACGTGCAACTTATATAAACGCACTCGTTCAGCATACCGGTATTTCGTTGATACTTGCTTACTCGAGAAAAGTATTTGCATGATGTTTTAGCTTTTTTCAGAAGTTTTGTGAACGAGTTGGATTCTTTTTTTTCTACGATAAATATGAAACTATTCATAATTGTTTTCCATGTGTCAGTTGCGGGAAATATTAACGTTTTTAAAACTTCTTGAAATGTATAACAACTGGATGCATTAATAAATTGTGTATAATCGGTGAAATTTATCAAAAAAATTCACTTACTACTTGACTCGATTGTACGAGTGTATTTTTCAAAAGTTTACTTAGTCAAGAATTAAAGTGCCATATTATGTATTTATAGATGTATCTCTTTGAAGAAATTTGTATAGCATTCAAAAGAAATGTCGGCAAGTTTATCACAATGTACCGTGGCATTTGTCGAATTTTAAAATAAAGCTTCTTTTGAATAGGCAAGTCTTTTCAGTTTTGCACGAGAGCACATTCTCGTGCCAAACTCGGGAAGAGAGAGAGAGAGAGAGAGAGAGAGAGAGGGAGTGACATACAGAGGAAAAGTTTTAAATTTCATTTTCAAGTAAACTTGGAAAATGTGTCGGGATAAAGTTTAATACTAGTAAAAGCGTGAACTTGTGATCGCAGTGACTTTTCGAAAAATATTAGTAACGTTGAAATACTGAAATGACAAATTGAAAATATTATTTTTGAATATTCAAACACTTATAATTAACAATAGAATCAGGCTTTGAATAAATAAAAAGCGTTTGGACAAAAAAATGTGTATAGTACTTCTCGAGGATTTGACATTTGAATTTACATTAGCGTGCTGAAAAGGTCGAGAATAATGAAAATATTATCTCAGTTAGTCTAGCGTTTTGAAATCGTAATCGTGACAAAGCTACACGCGGAGAGCCATTTTATAAAATAACAATCAACGGTTGTGCCTTTTGGAAGAGCTCTACATAGACAAGCTGTTAAAGTAGTGCAAACACGTGAAAAGAAAAAAGTCTTTAAAAATAAACAAGCTTGAATTCTCGCGGACAATAATTCAACAAGCGCGATAAGACCAAAGAAAAAAGGATGAATGACCCGTTTATCCTTGCGACCAAGACTAAACGCGTCGTATACGTATATCCGTACAAAAGGCTAATCAGCAGACCGTCCGCTCATCAAAATCGCACAAGTCCTGAAAACTCATTATCAAGCTCATTCCGTGGGAGCAAAGACCGTGGTTGTAGCGTTTTGAAAGGGCCACTTGAGTTCTCTCGTCGTCACCGTTGTCGTCGTCATCGCCGTCGTCGTCTCCCTTGGTCGTACAAGTATATATCGCTGTTCCTTCATCGTCGAGCGTCATACCTCGAGGCGTACTACTGGCCAGAATGTTTTTTACGTCGACGCCTGAGGCTTATTGCAAGCTTTTCTATATGCTATACGCTAGCTACTTTTCTCCTTCTTCGTCATCATCGCCATTTTTTCCTCTTTTTTTACTCGCAAGGGAAAGAGAGTGAAAGAGAAAGAAAGAGAGAGAAAGAGCGATCTGAAGGAAAAGTTTGTATTTGTCGGATCCATCCGACGTATTTTTCTAGCGTATGCCAAGGGAGAAGAAACTTTACGAGCTGGCCTGGTTCTCATGTATATGGGATTTCGAATTTTTCAAGGATCCCTCTCTATCACTCGTATAAATGGTAATATAGAATTTATATCGTATCATTTACGAATGTCGAATAACGTTTGGAGAAAAATAAGTTTATTCGTTATCTATCAAAGTTATTAATTAAAAACCACCAGCGAAATTCACCTATCGAGTGTATAATAACAGAAAAGCACGCGAGCAAAGCAAGTCGCCGCTAATTAGGCATTTGACAAATGAGCCATCGCGGGATAAACATTGCTTTGTAATTCTGCACTAAAACATATATAGAAAGAAAAAAAACGAAGAAATTCCGCTCTAGCGATCGCAGAAAAGTTTTACCCTGCGTCTGACCAAATCGTCTTGTACTACTGAAATATTTGGCAACCAAAGAAAAAAACCTATCTCGATTCTATATCGGTACAATCAATCTATATAGCGTCCGAGTGATATTGGGCGAGATCTGCAGCATTTGCACGGGCGTGAGAGAGAGAGAGAGAGAGAGAGAGAGAGAGAGAGAAAGAGAGAGAGTCAGGTGGAACGATAAAGTTATTCGCTCCTCTCCTTTACCCTCGTATACAACGTTTGCAGGCGTAGGATGGTCTGTCGAGTGGCAACGCCGCCTGCGATAGCGCACGCTATACACGTACGTGCATACGTATATATATATCTCTGGAGGTGTACGTGTATACTGGTATAGAGTTGCACGTTAAAACGTATACATATACATATAGGTAGAAGGGGAACGCGTCCCTCTCTTTCTCTGTGTTTCCTCCTCCTGCCTGCTGCTGCTGCTTGAACTCCCCCTTCTGCGCTGGCGCGCCAGAGTGCCGAGGAGCCAAGCCACGGTGTG
The DNA here is from genome assembly GCA_030064505.1 of Chouioia cunea. Taxonomy (NCBI): domain Eukaryota; kingdom Metazoa; phylum Arthropoda; class Insecta; order Hymenoptera; family Eulophidae; genus Chouioia; species Chouioia cunea. Next base: position 8,380,466 of record JAOPFQ010000001.1, read on the forward strand.
GGCAACGTCAGTCTATCGGCAACCTGCGCAGCAGTCGCGTGTCCGTTCGCGCAGTGAGTCGCGCCCCTCAGCAGCACCAGCAGCACCAGCAGCGGCGACAGCACACCCACACGTACACGCTTAACCCACTGTCTGTTTTGTTATCGCTCGTTTGTTTTATCATTTTTTCCTTGTTCAATCAAACGAACAACAAGATTTAATAATTGTCAGGGGTGTCGTCGCTAAGGTGTGATTTTTTATAAGATATAATATATCAAAAGTCAATCGTTTGACTATAATATAGTCACAGAGAAATATAGAGAGAGGAATACGCACAGACACACACGCAAACACACTCAGGACAAGTGAGATTTTTGATAGCTGGTGTTGCGCGCGCGCCGCCCCTCGCGTGTGTATGCCTTCACCTGCTGCTGAACTTTCGGCTGCGGCAACAACGACAGCGGCGACGGCGCTCGGTGGTTTCCTAGACGACGACTCGATCGTCGCCAGTCGGCCAGGCAGTCATCCAGAGAGGAGGAGGTGGTGGATTCTCGCGCTTGCGCTTGCGCTCCCGGCAATCGATTGCAGTAGCACTAGCAGTAGCAGCAGCAGTAGCAGCAGCACTGCTGCCAGAGAGTACATAGCACACACTCCAGTTGAGAGTTGAGCGCGCGTGTGCATCTGTGCGTACGTGTGAGTGTACAAGAGAGAGCCAAGTACACCTGGTCTTTGGCGATCGCGGTGTGGCGTGGTGGTTGTGCAGGTGACTGGCTTTACACACACAGACACGTAGCCTCTCTTTCTCTCGCTCTCTCTCTCTTTCTCTCTTTCTCTCCCTCTCTCCCTCTCTCTCTCTCTCTCTCTCTCTCTTTCTCTCTCTTTCCCTCAACACGGTACTGACATGCTCGCCGGAGCTGCCTTAGCAAGCAGCGACAATAAGCCGTGTATGAAGCATCAGCGAGGTGGAGCAAAATTGGTGTCGAGTTTGGTTGGAATAACAATCGTGTCAGCGTCAACGTCTACGTCGTCGTCCTCGTCGTCGTCCTCGTCGTCGTTCAGGCTGAGATAGAGCTAGACAAGTTTGGAAGGAAGGGACAAAAGAAAAGAGAGTCCCGCACTTAAATAAAGCAAAATCGCGGTGAGAGGAGAGCCGTACTGGGCAAAGATAGGACTCGAGCTGGAGCTCGAGCAGGAGCAGCAGCTGAGGCAGGCGCAGGCGGCTGCTGCTGCTGCTGCCGCGGCGGCGGCGGCTCTTGGCTCGTTGCAGCAGCGCTACCACGTTCAACATCAGCAGCAGCAGCAACAACACCAACAACAACAGCAGCAGCAGCAGGCTGCGGCGGCAGCTGCAGCGGCGGCGGCGGCTCAACGTCGCCACTGGAGCCTCATTAACGCCGAATCGTCGGCATACCTACTGCAACAGCATCAACATCTACTGCAGCAGCAGGTCGCGGCGGCGAATCACAATCAAGCTGTCCTTGAGCAAGTAGCGCTGAGTAACAGTAACAGTACGACCATTGCGCCACCGGCACTGAAGCGACCCAGGCGGGACACGACGCCCCACGCCACTACTACTACTACTACTACCAACACCAACACCACCTCCATCGTCAACAACGCAAATCCCAACCAAGCTCAAGTTGTTACCGTTCAGATACATAGCAACGACGATTTGTCACCACCGCAAACGCCAAACAACAATAACAACAATAACAACAACAACAACAGTACAACGCAACCAAACGCCCAGCAAGAGCAAACGGCTGTGGTTGTTGTTGCTGGTCCAGGTGCGCAACCGACAACGCAAACGACCACTCAGAGCAACGGCCCGATACTGCAACCAGCTCAGCAGGAACAACAGCAGAACATGGACGCTCCACTTTCGCAGAGCATGGACTCGGTCAACACCGTGGCCACCTGCGAGGATGAGGTTGGTATTTATTAGTCTATCCGTCATTCTTTTCGAGCTTGCGATCTCTTTCTTTTTCCAGTACGCCGGTTTTTAAAATTACGCGACAAAGAGAGAAAGAGGGTTACTGCCGGTTCGAGCGTCACGACGTGATTACTGAGAACGATATTTCATTTCAATACCGATCATAGTTCGTCCAAACGATTTTTCACAGAACGGTTTTCATGGAAAGCTTTTAGAAACTCTATTGTACGCTGGAAAACTGGATTTTTCCAGTTTCAGCTCAATTCGTTACAGTTCGACGTGCAGCGAATACCGGAAAATGGCTGAGAAAGCTCCAAAGTGTGAAACTAGGTTCGTTATTCTATATCATTTTCGTACGTAACTCGCGAACGAGCATCAAAGGGAAAACTTGATTAAGATCTAGCAAAGGGCCTCTAAGAAGAAGAAGACGAAGAAGGCGGAGGAAGAAAAAGCCAGTAAACGCCGAGAGTGCGAGCGAGCTTTTTTGTTTTATTCTCTCCTCTTTACTGTTCCTACATAAACATGAAATTTAGCGAAAACGAGGTTAATGGTTCTCCCTGCTGTAGATTAAAACGTCACGGCAAACGTCGATCTATATCGTCATGACGATATTTTTTCAATACAAAACGCGTAATCGTGTGTACACGAGAACTGTCTCGTGGTAAGGCGAATTTCGTTTGAAAGAGAAATGAAAAAACACGTAGATTCGTTAAAATATATCGTCGTGCGAAGAAGTGATAAAATAGAGAGATAAAACGACTTTACATAATTGGACTTGGCCGATGTAACTGGTCCAATTTAATTTAGACAGTTTGTGATCATCACTGCGCGCAAGGACTTTGGCCGTTTGTCTCGTTTAACCACCTCCATTATTCCCGCGAAACTTGCGACTGCGCCACGTATTTATCATTGATAACAATAACGAATTATTCATATATACGCTTTCATATTTGTCGCAAAACTTGGATTATAGCGGCTTTTAAATAGTTGTTTTTTTTTAAACCCTTTTCGAACGAGTACGGACTTTTTGCTTTTGTTGATTGCGATCGATTCGCTCGGATCTTACACAAAGTCGGTTTCATTAAGCAAAATCGCGATGGTGCCATGTGTACGCAAATGAGTAGAGTTGAAAAAAAATAGATGAAGGTCTCGCGATAGTATTGTTCCGCAGCGATAATCAGATAGAAACAATTAATGGCTTTCGCAGCGGATTGTACGACTGGAGAAAAAAATTAGCGTGTGTACAAATGTAGAATGACGAGGAACGACTCTTCGGAAAAGTCGTGGCGGGCGTTGTTGCGACCAATTATACGTGAGACGTGAGCGCACTCGAGCAAGAGTACAAAAGACACGTGCGAGAAGGGCGTGCGTACGCATAGACACCAATTGCGGCTACATACGTATACGTGTACGTATGTGAGTGTGCAGAGCGTCGTGCGTCGAGCGATGGGTTATGGGAGGAAAAGAAAGAAAGCAGGCGTCTCTCGCGTGCGCTCGTTATCCTTATATCTGTGTGTACGTACGTACGTATATTTATTAATCCGCCCGTTTGACCAAGGATTTATTAGCGATACATCCACTGGCACATTTTGTTTCAGCTGCTAATGATCGTGTTGTACTTTTCACGCGTGTTGGAAAAGTTATACGCGTACATCACAGCTGGCGAGAGGGGAATCGTACTCGAGTGGCTTTTTAATTATACGAACGCTCGCTAGTGTTCTTGATTATCTATTGTATTCAGTCATTCGAATGGTTACGTAATTCTAACAATAAATGGATTACCGCAATTATTCCGTGACGCGACTAACTAATCGATCCTTGATTAACCAAAGGGGAAATTTGCGCACCGCGATTGAGCGAAAGTAACAAACTTTGAAAATTCATTACAGATTTGATCGTTCGGTGAAAACAATCGAAACTCCGTTATTGATTATTTTAAAAAGTTGACACAGCTGAAAACGCGCCACGTCGCTTTAGACGAATCAAAATTCCACGACATAGGTACTCTTCGTCTCGAATCAAAACAAGAACGCGCAAACAAAAAGAAAAACAAAAAAATTGTTTGTCGCACTCGAATACGCTTACGTACTTGTACAATTGGCAAACAAGCAATTAGCCGCATTTCATAGGAACAAAACAAAAGTTCATTGTCAGAAAAGCACTCTCTCTCTCTCTCACGTTATGCCTTATACATGCTCTTGGTTTTAGTAGTAGACCAGCAGCAGCTTGGTCGTCCTTAGTGCCTCATACGTGCAAAGCCCCCAAAGGTGAAAAGCCATTCGGAGCTTATTGCTGCTTCAGTCCGTTACGTTCATGGGGTTATAAGCGTGGTGAAGGACGCCTTTCAATGTATATCTATAGCAGGTTCTCTCCGCCACTCATATAATACGTATACGCAGTAGCAATTACGCAATGGTAACTAGATACTGTGGGAACTGTCGATTCTCAGCGATGCTCGATGTTTTAATTGTATTCGGCCGCAGCTACACGTATGCGTGTGTCTGTTTGTGCATTTACCGATATTCATTGTCTTGTTTTGTTGAAAAAAAAAACCTCAACAGCGCATATAGGTTTCAGTTGAAATGAAACAAGCCTAGAAAACAATTTGACAAGATAAGAAAATTCGAAAAAGAGCGCTCTTTTCTTTCTTTTGGTGAATTCGCAACACCCACGCATATATATGTATACGTGTGTGTGCGTGGCTCTGTGTGAATACACACTACGTGGTAGTGAGGTATGTATATTATATATAAAGATATACCAATGCGGTGCCTTCCCACTCTTTTTCTCAGGTGCCGCCGCCGCCACCATGCGCCTGTGCTATTGATTTTTCGCGGTGGTGGCAGCGGCGGCAGCGGCGCCGTGTCACGTCATATGGATGCCCCTTCTCACGACATCCTTCAATTTCATTCCTTATTTCCTATACCTATACTCTTCTCTCTAGTGTGTATATTCGCGCATGTACATTTGTGCGTGCGCGTGTGTATGTACGTAAGCGTGTAACGTGCTTAGTTATTTATGTATTTGTAAACGCAGAGCTATATATACGAATTATTACCGCCAACCAAGAGGGTGGAAATTACCCACGCATATAACGTATGTGCATTTTTTTCTTCGAGGGTCCATGTAATGCGTTTATTGCCGATTAATATATTTATTTCCATGACGAGCAATTTTTTTCTTTCTCTCTCGTCTGTCGTTAATTCAGTTGCCGCGCGCGCTTTTGTGTCCGTTTTGCGTGAATGAGCGCGCTTTTTCCTATCGGCAAATGTATTAGCTTGTATCCGATTTTGTTAATTAAGCCGAAGTGCTTTGATTTATTATTAAAAATGCCTCCACATATAGATATATACATTGGATTTATTGCAAAAGATAAATCTCTTCAATGAGTCGTGGCTTTTCATTTGGCATTTTGCACAAAATTGAAAGCAAACTGATCGTTTTTTTTTCATTTCGAGATAATATTTTTCTGGTGCTCTGACAGATCTGTATCAACTTCTAAACAAAGATGCACTTAATGTCTCTGTTACAACTGAGCTCAAATTTTACGCGAACAAATGTTCAAGTCGTTTTATTCGCGTTGATATAAACGTTAAGTTAACAATGAACGACGGATTAACATAGCGCAAATGTATTTCCAACAATAATATCTACTTAAAGATATGATAGGAATTAAAGTTATACAACAGTTCAACGACGACATTATGTTACTCCATAACAATTTCCTAAAGATTCATATAAAGAAAATCAATATGCTATTGTTAATTGAGCGCGGATAAAACGATTGCAATTGAAAGTAAATGGCTAAGTATTTTTTCCATATCAAGGTCTATTAACAACCCCTCGTGTCGTAAGCCTTTCGCAGCCGGCAATATTTCTCCAATATCCATCAGTATAACGGCTCACCCAGATATTAATCTGGCTTCCGCATTTGTCACACACACACACACACACGCGCGCGCGCGCGCACGCGCGTATATACACTTTCGATGGCATTAGTAATCGAATTCCATCGTGTCTGCCGGGCGTCTGGTAGTTTTCTGTTTCTCCTTGCACGTCTGTCAACCCTAGCTCGTAATAGACGTCACGTAAGAGATGCAAAAGGGGGAAGCAGCAGGTTAAAAAAAAACTTCCCTCCCTAACGGCGTTTTATGGTTTCACGGATAGTCGCCCAGGATTACTTGTCGAGCGGAAAAAGCCCTTTCACTTTTTGTTAGTTTTCGAAAAAAAAAGGGACGATTATACGTACGATAAGTCGCAGGTGTGTAGGTATGAGGGAAAATTTGTTTGTCGTTTGTTCTGCACGGATGCGTGGGAAATGAACGCATTTTCGTATACAGTAACTGTACAACAGGGAAAGTCGAGCAGCTGTATTGTTTGCAATTTTGTTGTTGTTGCTAGATGTATACACACTTTCTTTTAAACGTCATTACGATCCAGCTTTTTTTTTCAGGCATTCAACGCTATACACTACGAAAATCATTGCTGAAAATCGATGCTCCACAAAGAATGCCTGATAAAACGCTTTAATTCTCTTGGCCACAGAAATGATTTTCCGTGCTGGAGCGTAATTACAATTTAATCATCGTTCCTGTCTGGGTGGGTAGGGAACTCGTTAACTGGTGAAAATACACGTACGCATATGCGTACAATTGTCTGCATGAAAGACCAAAAAATAACGATTAAAGTTCAAACGATTGATTACGAATAGCAAATTCGGATTTTTTTTAGACCTAAAGAGAGGGAGATGAGAGGAAAGTTCTCGAATCAAACGCTGACGAGTCTTAGCGGCCACTCTATCCTCTTCTTTTTGTTATTGTTTTGTTTTTCTGCAAAACAAGTTTTGCAATTCACCACTACCGCGTACGTATACGTGTCGCCAAGTTGTCAATTATACTAGTGGACAATTATACAGTACGATGAACACGTGCGATTCCGATCGGCGTTCATACGTATCGCGACAGTTTATTTTTACCTCCTTTGTTTGTTTTATTTATTTGGCTTTTCTCATTATGAAAATGGACGTTTGAATAGCCAATGTAATTTAGTGGATGATAGTGTATCATTTGCTCACACAGAGCTTATTAAAGTATTAAACACGTTCATCTCGATTTCACGGTGGCTGCTGCTGCCGCTGCCACGCTACCGGTTATCGTATATACGTACACCACCACCGCGCAGCGGTAGTAGCGGAGAGTAATTGTTTGGGATGAATTCCTCGAAATAATGAATGACGTTGCAAATTACAGGCCCCGCGGAATATAGCAATAGAAACCTTCGTGACTAGACGTTTATTGCGCTTTTCGTCGTTAAAAAATATAAGCCTTCTTCCTTTTTTCCTTGATGACTGAATTGCGCGAGCTTTTGATCAAAAACTGACATGTATTGTTGTACATTAAATAACGACGAGTCATTCGAAAAAATGATAGCTTTACAAAAAAAAAATACAAAAACGAAACCACTGCTTTCTGTGCTCGAAGCTAATTTGTTCCCAAGGCAATGTGTAGCAGCATGCAAAATGCATTCTCTGTCTCTCTTTCTTTCTCGCTTCCATCCTGTGTGTCGCATCCGTCCAAAAAAAAAAAGAGTAAAGTTTTGCGAAAGGTTGGATTACTGGTAGAGAAGGAAGATTGAAACTCGATTCCAGAGGATCCTCTCGGTACGGTATACCTAGAGTTCTCGCGAGTTTGCAACCACGAAAGCCGCACCGACGAGCGGAGAAGACGTTCATCTCTTCTACGACTCGCCGCATCACCGTTCAGCCGTAATACTTGTCGCTAGCTATAGATGGGCTCACTGTTTTATTGAAAACGATGACAATATTATACGCGTGTAGTATTTTCATTAAAAATATAGGTAGTGTGGTCGGATAGTTATCGAAAGAGGGAGAGAGAGGGAGCGAAATAATAACCTCGTTTCAATGACATTTTTTTTTCGCGATGTGCGATTAACAAATTAACACCACAAGATGACAAAGCCAATCGGTATTAGAACATAGATAAAGTCTATTGCGTTACGCAAGCGTATCTCGCCTTGTCTTTCCCGTTGAAAACTCGATACACTCCCAGTGATGGCACTCTAGTTTACTCACCTCAAACAACAAAACGCGTCGCTGCACTGGAAACGGAATTCTAAAGAGTCAATCTCACGCCCATCAAGAAGATATAGCTATATCTGCTATTACCGTGTAGTCCTGAGAAAATATCCAATCGTTAAATTCTAATCTGTCGTCTTTTTCCAACAAAATAACCTTGTTTTTTCCTTTTCTTTTTGTTTCGTTTCGCATGACTGCAAGTCAATTGCCTTACTGATAGATAATTACAAGATTCGCGTAGCCGTAGGCCAAATGTAGTAAAATACCTATAATGGGTGCAGTTGGTTTTTGCAAAAACAAAAAACAAAGAAAGGTAAAATCAAGTATATTGGAACGAGAGCTAGAGAACAAATAAAAATCCAATTATATACGAGAATAAAGGAGAGTACATTGTTTCGCGTTGTTTTTACCTAGTGTCGTGTTTGCGTACGCAATTAATTTTTTGGTTGGTTTTTTCTTTTTCGAGTGGACGCCGATACAAATGGGTTACAAATGGATTTTTACGATATCGATAGACCCGTCATATGTATATATATATATATATATATATATCAGTCGGCAAACCACACCTACGTATCTAATAAACATCGATACAAGAAATTCCTTATTGGCCGATATTTTTGACGTTTTATTAGAAAGTATACGTTTCCCAAGTCATTATACGTACGATTTTTTCGGAGTGTACCTCCCTATATTAGAATGGTCTCAATGCGCTCGCAAGTCACGTTACAAGTTTGTACGTCTTTATCGAAATTATCGGTGTACATGCAAGAAATGTAAGAACGCGCGTGCGTGCGAGACGTTGATTGCCCCCTTGCCGCCTAGTTCTTTAACCTTATTCCAGCGTATTATATACCTAGCAGTGCAACACTCGAATTATATTTTCGAGATACGGATTTTTTTCTTTTTATGTTTTCATCGATCGACATCTTTTTGCCGAGCACAACGTTATTCTTCAATGCAACTTGTTCGATCGCGTTTCAAACACCGGCAAAATATTACCAAGCTTCGCTCGAAGATATACCATCCTCCCAACCCACTGCACGGTCTATTTATTTTTGTAACTATTGCAAAGAAAAAACACGAAGACGTACACAAGAAAGCGTTGGTTTTGTTGGTGCAGCGGTTTCCTCGGCAATCAATTTCGTATTAAAGTGTGAAAGCAATTCCACGACGAAAGCCGCAGCCTTGTTGCAACTAGTCGCTCTAGTTTTCACGTATAAGAAAAAAAACACAAACGAAAGAAGCAACAGAGAGGCTAACTTTCTATACAGCAATCTTGAGTTTTCGCGTAGACATATATATGTAGTCGAAGAGATTATTGAAAATCAACGCACGCTACACGTATATACGTATATAAAGGGGAGTGTTGTTTGACGAAGACGCGGAGCGTTATGGGCTTTTATATTCGCTAATTAGGGCTAATGAAGAAACATTCGGTGGATGCGCGCGATGAATCATTCGCTCGCTCAGCAGCTTCCTGGAGAGCTGCAATGATGCAAGTATAGCTACTGTAATAACACACATACACACGCGAACGCGAGTACAGAAAGCGCCGTAATAAACGGCTTCTCTCAACCCAACAGCGAGCATTATATTCTCGCGCCAACTGTGGAAATATCTCTTTGGGTTTCCACAATGCCTCTTCTTTTTTCTTTCATTTTTATTTGTTTTCTTTTTGCTTCTTTCCTTCCAACGGATATTGCGAGCAATTGACCAAATGGTACAGTCCACGTTGTTGAGCTTCCGTCAAAGAAAGCTCGGTTGTTCCTTGTTTGTTTTTGTCGTTTTCTCGTGCACTTCATCCTATGACGTTCAATTTGTCGCACACGTAAGCATTGTCAAAAAGAACATAGTAACAGCCGTTCTACATAACGAAAACGACGATACGACAGAGAAGGCCAATGGGGTAAGACTAACGCGAAAACCATTCGTTTCCCATTTTACGAGAGTGTACGTGCAGCGTGTAAGCGAGCTTATATATACAACCACACCCACATACGCACGCTACGCTGTGTATTATACGTGTACAGGCGTAAGTCGCGCATCAAAATCAGTTCGTTCGAGTCTTAGAGATGGATGGATATTTATGTGTGTGCACGAAACAGAAGAAGGGACACACATAGCCTCGTTTTTGCCGCGTGCAAGGCCAAACGAATTATACTCGACGTCCGCGTCATTGCAACAATACAACGCCCATGAAACGACAATTGTCACACACGCGCGCGCGCGCGCACATACGTGTATAGCATTCCCTCGTTATTAGCTGACGCGGTGGATCTCGATTTTTCCAAGTACGTATAAATATATAACAACGCAATAGGTTTCTTTGAAAAGGCATCGAGAAAGAGATCTTAAAGGATATTTCGCTAGTACGCGCGTTCACGGTTTGCTGCTCTCCCAACGCGCGGCGGCCGGCGCGTTCCTCTTGGCTGGCTAACCGTTATACAACATCCGCTTTATTCGCGCGCGCGCGCCATGTTCGTTGCCTATATAGCAAAAGCAGCTAGCACGAAACGAACTATAAGACAGATATAGACAGCAAACGCGTATAGACGTACACGCGTACGCGTATTATGTCCTTATGTCCATTGTTTTCGAAAGCCCCGCGTGCAGTTCAGCGTGTGTTGTGTCAGTGATGTAATCAGCCTTCTCTCGCGATTCCCTTGGGTCTTTTTTCCCTCCTCCTTCTTCTTCTTTGATACGCGGGGAGGCGAGAGAAGGGAGAAAATGTTAACGAGGGATTGATTTCGTGTTTGCCTTCGTGCACGCGCTTCACTGATGCGCGTGTTGCTTTTTCGGATTACCAAAAGCGAGGAGTAGAGACAGAGTGAACGCTGCTCGCAGACGAGCTTTCCCATTATACGCACACTTTGTCAAGGGGCCGCGCGGGCGCGCGCGTGTTTGTGTGGGTGTATATTTCCCGTACATCGATTCTCATTCTCTGTTTGCTTATCAAGTCCAATTAAATTATCGCGTGTGAATATCGCCAGATTCACATTCTCGATTTATCGCAGTGTCTCGTTCAACGTGAGCGAAATCAATCGAGAAATTAATTCCTAATTGTGATTTAAAAAATTGTCATGCGATCGTTTCTCATGGGCGCATTGCCGTATTTAATTCGATAACAATCAAGCCGATTACTTCGCGTTGATTGTAGAAATATGTATTGCCGATATTGCTCATCTCGCGTCAGATGTTAGCACGTCGAACGCTGTCGCTGTCGAACGATGATCTATGAATCGATTCTCCATTTATCCCGTTACTGCTGGACGTATGAATGTCCATCGTACGGGAAAAGGTCTGAAAAAAGAAATCATTACTTTCTTCAATTACAACTATACATACTCAAGGAAAAGCGAATTTATTTACGATCCGTTAATTATTCTTGCGCGCACATGCTTGTTAAGCCCTCGCGTGGTAAAAGGAAAAAGAAATAAAGTACGTCGAAGGCATGGTGGAACACCTCGTAAAAATGTCATCGTAAAAGTTTCTTTGAAAATTGTACTTTTGGTAATTACACATATCGTGCTCGCCATACTCCATACGGCAAAAAAATTCTCCTCCTCCTCTTCATGGCTCTTGAAATTCTAATAAAACGTTAAACTTTAGCCAAGCTCTACGAAGTGCAATTAACTTTATATTACATTAAACTCTTTCACTAATTCGCTCAGGGCTAATATTCTTAAACCGCCAATTAGCCGTTTACTTTTATTATAATCATATCTTCGTGTTATTTTTCTTTGCTTTTGCATAAAATAGACTCTTGATTATAGGGAAAAATTGACGTGACTTGCGAGTCTCTGACGTCAATAAGCGAATAGAACTTTTTTTTATACTCGGGTGAATGGAATAAAAGAAAGAAAAACGCGTGCTTTAATAAGGAAACTTTCAAATTGAAAACTCGGAATAATGGGAAAGTACACGCGGGCGCACGTGTGTGTGTGTGCATCCATGGGTGTGCTACCTGGGCGCCACGTCGGCTAACTCTATTTATCGATCCCCTTTCGTTTTCGGACCTCCTTCTTTTTTTTGTACCTTCCGGCACGCGCGCACGCGCCAGATTGTTTTTTAGTTTACGGCCTAGCCCATCATAGTTCCTTCTTCTAATGGAGTCGTGGCATGATCAAGACCTCTGGATTTCTGTTATATTTTATCTTTTTCTTTTTTTACTCGATTTCGTTGGAGGCAAATCAAGAAAAGATTGGGATCTCGAGCGATATTTTTTCTCTCTTGTTTATTTACAACTATTATTATCGTTACTTTTTTTAATAACGACGGGTCAATTGAGCTGCCGTATTACGGATAATTAATTGGCTGTCACTACTGCTACGCGACGTACAAAAAATTAGAGTTTTGACGTGTCGATTAGCCGTGAATTTATGTGCGAATTTTCAGCAAGGAAACTGTTACGTACCGCCTCAGGCTAGATAGCAATCTCGAGAACATTTTTTTCCAATTTGAATTTAAAAGTGGTTAGAGAGATTAATCAAATTGCTAAATAGAATCATGATTACTTTTATTTTTTTGTTATCGAATCATCTTAGAAATTATGATTATAACGTCCAGACTTGGAGTAATCAAATTGAAAATATATACCCAGAATAATAACGCGTTTTCATTCTTTATGAAAGTTTACAGAATTATTTAGCGACTTGTCGTTCACTCAAGTTATTGGCAGCGTTTGATTATAGATGGACGTAAATTTTTTTACTGCGAAGAAATTAATTATAATGTGCGGAAAAAAATTGTTATGACTAGGAAATTGAAAACAAAAATGTAAAGAGAGAAATTAACCGTGCGAATAATCATTGAAGCAATTTTCCCCGAAAGGAGAAACGTTAATTAAACTCGATAAATGCCCGTTACCGAGCCGAAAGATATCGATCTATAATTGTGCGCGATTTGCTATGCTATCGTAAAGCAATTCTATTTTTTATGTGTATATATATACGAAATAACCAAAACGGCGAATGATTATAGAAAACGAACGTGCTCACCTACTTTCTTCGGCTAAAACCATTGAAAGAAGATAAAAACAAAAATGAGCAATACAACGAGAGAAGGCAAGTGGCAATTTAAACATTTTCCGCGGCATTGTACGTGCATTAGCAGGCGTGCGCACTTTTTTCTTTTTTTGCTCTAGCAATTCAGAAGATAATGGCGCTTGCGCGACTTTTTGGCACTTTCACTCGTGACTTCGTTTAAAAAGAAACAACACGACGCTCGCTCGGCTCTCTGAAAAAAAAGAGAAAAGAGGCGCACCACCCAAAGGAAATAGAAGTGCTTTTCAATTCGCCTTTCTTCTTGGAAATATACTACCGTTGAAATCGCGTTTCGTTTCACAAAAGTTTATTTCTTATTGTATATCACGACAAAGTTTCACGAGCTCCCGAAAGCATTTTCAATTAAAGATGAAGTTTCAACATGTACGATTCGATGAATTGTTCGCGATCGTACGAATGAACACGATGATCTAAGGTAATCATTACTTTGTCGGTATCGTAATAAAATTGACATCTATTCGTTTCGGAAGAAAAGCGAAACGAAACCTCGATAGTACATACAGGTCGACTTATAATTGACATAATCGTTCGTTCTTTGGCGTAGGTGGCTTACACACGGTCGATTTTCATCAAGGAAATTTCTTCTTTTTTAACTTTACAAGCTCTAGCGCTGCATCGGATGTATGGAGTCGTAAAGAATAGCAAGAACAGTACGGTACAAATACTTCGCTTTGTGAGCGGAGAATTGGAATCTCTCGTTCGTGTTCTTTTGATACGCGCGAGACTCCATGCGCCGCTACAGTAGACGATGACGTGACGATTGATTCTGTAACTGCAAGTTTACGGCTCTTACTTTTATTACTTTTCTCTTGTCGTTTATGGTGGAAAAAAAAGAAATGCCTCGGTTGGCGTATGTCGATAATTCTTACTTTTTCTTCTTATCGGATTTTTTTTACCAACGGTAAAAGCCTTGTACAGCTAGTGTGTTCTGCGAGCATATTGAACGTTTCTTTCACGAGTAAAACTGATTAAAAACTCGCGTGGAACAGTCTTTTCTAATAAGGAAGCGAGGTAAATAGTTTAGCTCATCAAGTAAATTTCATTGAATTTTCTCTCTAGGTACAAAGAAATTAACCGTGTTGTGCGCTGTAACGAGATTTATTCACAATCAAAAAATGGACAATTATTTCATAAGTACAAGTATACCATATTTAAATAAATTTTAACTCTTTGCTACATTTATTTACGCAGGTCCTTACTTCTTATTTGGAGTAAATTAAAATGATATTAATACGAAAATAAAGAATTTACGAAAATTAAATCACGCTTGCGCATTTTCGAAAAGACATTTTATCCGCGCACGTGGGTTCATTTTTTTGTCTACTTGGTAAAGTACGCACGTCCGGCTTCTGAAAAAGAAAGAGAGAGACAGAGAAAGTGTGCATGTCGGGGAGCCGGCAAAATTGCAGTCAAAGAGACAAAACGCCCTTGCTCGCTCTCTTCTCTCTCTCTCTCTCTCTCTCTCTCTTTCTCTGTAGCGGATGTATCGATTTTCGTTTTACCTGTGCGCGAAAAAGCGGCGCCTTACGTAAGTTAAGCGTCGCGCGCAGATTGCGCCTTTGCTTACCGTTGAAAAAAAAAGAAAAGAAAATATCTCGCCAAAGCTCTACCCATTTTCCCCCTTAGCAGCTTTATTGTAGCGCCTTAATTACTTTATTTCTTTTTCTTTCTTCTGATTTCCCCTCTAATTAATGTTTATTTATTAATTTTTTGGAATCGAGAGTTTATTGTATGATATGTACATCGGAGAGAGAGAATGAGAAGACTGTTTTATTTTCGGTTTATAAATAAGTATCGTTGAGCTGCAAGGAGATATCGATCTTTCTATATTTACAATAACCGATATTCCAGGACTTTCTAAACGCGCCGCCTTCTCAATGTATAATTTAATACTTTCTTTCGTATTTATATCGCGTATAAGTATGCGGGCGGAATAGTCGTAAGTAGTGCATGCCATCGCGAATATTTCACCTATAAACGTTAATAGCTATCGAGGTGACAGATCTGATTGTTCGTTATTACCTGTTTTTTTGCTCCCGTTTATCTCGCCTCTTGGAAAAAAAAACAGAAAACTGCTGATCATTATGCACGGATTTCGTGTTCGTTTTTATCGCGTGCTAAATGCATATTCGTGCGAGTCAAAGCTTGCGTTTCCTTTTTTTTCTACGAGTATATATATATATATATATATATATATACATGCAACCTCAAGTGAGCAACTTTTGCTTTTCTCGAGGAAAAGTATTATTTTTCTTACAACGCAATTGAATTGTCCGAAAACTTAATTTCCTTTGTTAATTAATCTAACGAGTAATTAATCAGTTGTTCATCGTCGCGTTATAATTGAAAACTGTTATCCGTCCGCACATTATACTCGCGCGACGGGAAAAAAAAGAAAAAGGAAAAATAGGTCGCCTATTCAATTAGGAACTCCGAGGGCAGAAAGAGAGACGCATCGTTAACACAACAGCTCGCTATATTAAGCTGTGGGAAAAATGCTGCAGAAAATTATCATATCACTCACATCCATGCACACGCGCGCGCGCACACACACACACACACACACACACACACACACACACACATAGATACAGATACAAGCGACCTCGCCGCTGTGAATCGTCGTAAAACTTTGTCACACTCTAAATGTATTTGCTATTTTCAACATCGATAGCACACACACACGACTTGGTGCGTGTATCGATTTGGCCAATAAAATAACGTCGGTTCAATGCTCGCTATATACGCAGCGATATATAGTCGCAATTACGTTCGTCCGTTTGATATATACACACGCGCTATATGGATGCCGCGCGTTACGTCAATACGAGACTCGTTGTTAAGGTGGTCTTTACACTGTTTCTAAGCGTAGCATATAGCTCGCCCTTCCATTTGTGCGCGCTCGAATGTTTTGAATATTTCATAAAGTGTAAAACGTTTCACGAGCGCGATTTTCCCGCGAGGAATTTGCTTGAGAAAGATCTAACCAAGTTCCCGTATCAAAAGCCGCTTCGCCCACTCATGCCAGTCATTTTTTTAAATATATACGCGCGACTCGGATTTTCGTCAAACGCAAGAGGGAAAAACAACAAGTAAAAGACAACGTAAGTGATATACTTGCTTGGATGATGGCAATAGCAAAGTTTCAAACGTGCAATTCTTCACTTTGTATACAAGAGCTTGTTGCAAAATCGGGTGTCACGTTGCAAAATCTTCTCTCTCGCAGCGGTCGCCCCGCGAAGATACCGTTGCGTTTGTTCGTTGTTCGTCGGAGAGAATATTAAGTTTTCTTCTTTTTTCCAAGTGTCGGAAACGGAATTATTGCAAAGAAAAAAAACCACGAAAATGCACGATTGCACAATGTGAAATGGTTTACAACTTTCCTCGGTGATACATAATACGCGTATTACACATTTTTTGCGTAGAGTCTCAACCACCCTGATTATACGCGAGGGATATTACACATGCTTAAATACAGTTTTAGAAAGTTTTCGCGTAGACACGAACGAACGCCAATCGTGTACGCTTGCTGCCACCTCGCGAATCTATTAGCGTTAATAAACGCTTGCGTACACCCGCACTCGCGAGAACAACGTAACGCTCAAAGAAAGCTTTCGCCAGTTTGAACATTCGTATCTTGTTGCACGATGAATTATTTATATGCGATTTTTTCGATTTGTACAAGCGATAAAAAAAACAAAGGAACGAAACAAGAATTAAAAATTGACTGGTTCTATGGAAATAGATGCAAGAACGCACTGAAAAGTCGATAAATCAAGGGGTATATACGTTCATTCAAATTCCCACGGGCAATAAATGTTGAAGAGAGTTCGACGCCGCAACTACCTACAATACATCGTCGACTAAGTTTCGTGGGAGGGTACAGAGGGAAAAGGGGAGTGTAGAGAGAGGGGAAGATTGGCGGGTTTATATAGCTATATATACCGCGCAATGAATCTTTATGATGCAACAGCTTGCATTATCCAGAACAATTTCTGCCTAATACAATCATCCTTTTGAAACGTGTTTTCTCTGGGATTTTCCAGACGGAAATACTTCGTTTGTCCACGTCCGTGTGTGTTAATCGGAAAAAGCATTAGCTTGAGGGATTTTGCATTCGTAATGTGGCATCCATGTGCTGCTTTTTGTTATCTTTTTAACTTTCGCGTATACCCTGTAACTCTGATCACGGTGGATCTCAAGTGCGATTAACTTCTTCTTCTTCTTCTTCTTTGTTTATTTGCTACTGCTTTGAGTGTTTGCTCTGAAAGGCAGGCTTTCAATGGTTTTAATGGTGTTAAGTGTTGCTCGAAGCAAACCATGCCGATTAGTTCGTAAAGGAATGTCGAGATTTGAAATGGATATTAGAACGCATCAAAACATTTTTCTCGTGAGAAATATTTCTTTTGGACATTCGAGCATCGTCGTAAAACATCTCTTTTTACGAAGCGCGTTTTACGAAGAAAACAAACGTTTCGAAAACCAACGTTGTTCGCCTTTGTCGAAGCTATTCCAGAGCACGCGCATGCACATACACACACAGCACACAGCGTTAATCGATTGCGAGAGCATCCGTCAAAGCAAATTGCCGATCAGTAACTGAAACAAAAGATAACGCTCGAACGATTCCAACCAATTCTAGCACTAAAGATCCATCTGATCGAGCTAGTAGAGGATTCGCATAAAGTATAAAAGAATCAGCTATCGAAAGCTCGATAAAATTTACGAAATGGCTCAGGATAAAGAGTACGTAATACCAGAGCAAGCGAGAGGACACAGAGAGTTGTTGTCTGTTGGTTGGTACTTGATGACAACGCCGCACGGCAGATAGTCCAGTAAATATTTTAACCGTGCACGGCACTGACAGACGGACTGCAACAAATACAAGTACCAAGTCGTCATTACATAAACACGCAAACACTGAGTTCTCATAGCGTAAATTAAACTTTTGAGTGGAACTACGAGAGCAAGCGCGATTAAAACGTTTCTGTTGGCTACGGGGCTACGACATTGATTGATACCATCAACGTGCATCAACTGTCGTTTCCGACATTTTCTTTCGTTTTCTTGGCATGAAATCAACGCTGTTAAAGTCCATTCAACAAATCCATCTGATTCTTTCAAAACGATAATAGGCTTCTCGACAGTCAACTCATTTCCGAAACAAACAGCCAGAGAAAGTTTCAAATCAGCTCGTATACATAGACGCTCACGAGACAAAGAAGAAAAAAAGTCGATGACCCTGATCCGTGTAACCCTTTATGAAAATAAGAATGACTAGTTGAAATTCCATCTCTTACGTAATAATAATGAAGAGAAAGAAGAAAGAAACAAAGAAAGGAAAGAAAGGTAGTGTTGGGACAAGGCACAACACACGGAAACAAGCGCGTGTACATATATTGTTCGGGCAATTTCGAGAATGACTCATCCGCTCGCTTGGCTATAAGAGTGAGTGAGAGAGAACGGAGAGAGGAAAGAGTTCGACGACCCTGAACTACTACTACTACTACTACTACTACTACTAGTACTACCACTATATACTACGTCACACTCTCTTTCTCCTCTCCCTCTCTTTCTCTCTTCTCGTATGCCTTTTACTCGCGTGCGCACGGCCTTACGGCTCTCCTTTCTATCTCTCTTGTGTGCACGCTTATAAACGCCCTGTGTACTGCAAAGAATCGTATATACGATCATTAGCTGTTCCTGCTGCTGTGGCTGCTGTTGCAACTGTAGTCCTATTCTGCTGTGTCCGACTGGTGTATGGCGCGCGACCTAAAATATCTTTACCAAGCAATAATCCTTTTCGTTTTTTTTTCTTACAACAGAGATAGACTGGGTTTACACGTGTACGCGACATGCAATTTTCTTTTAATTAGTTTCTTTTTTTCCTTGCTAGCTTCATATTTCGGAATAAGCCACTTTTATTTTTCCCTTTCGAATGTCAGATTGCAACAAACGAAGAAATGTTTTCGCGAAAAAGAAAAAAAGAAATTGCCGATACGACAAGCGTATCAGGAATCAGCTTAGAATACAGCCTACTTATTTACTTCCTGCTACTATCACACTCTGCAGTCGATGTAATTGAGAACGCGCAGAAAAGTAAAGGACAAAAAAAGATTCTGTCTCGTATTATAGTTGGCATTGACGTCCGCGATCTGAATAATCAAGTAGCATATGCGCAGGTGGAATTTTTAATACGCTTATTTCTTGTAATATATACGAGCTATATCATACATAAAAAAGGTTTCTTTTGCTCTTCTTCCTGTTCCCGATCGAAATCGAGTAACCATAGTTAATTACCGACAAAGTTATACGAACGGAAGTTATATAAGGTTTTGACGAGAACGTGCGCGCGCGCGTAGCTTGCTGTTGTGGGAGAGGGAAGGAGTTAGGGGGACACCCCCTTTAACAAATAATCCTCATGCAAAATTGAAGCGGACAAATAATCCGTTTAGCCAAACTCCCTCTTGTGTGCATATACCTATATATACATATAACTTATACAGTTACCAAAACTTCAACCGAGAATATCCAATTTTACCTTTAACGCGCTCTTTGAACCATTAGCAGTCTACACAAAGTGAATCTTATGTGTTGTAATGCGAAAGAAAAAAGAGTTGGCTGCGGGAAAGTGCATGAAAAGAAACACTACTGCGTTTTTGTTCGATATAACTGTACACAGGTAAAGCAGATGAAGGGAGGGAGGCTTTTTCAAAAGACCAGTCTGCGCATCCGTGCGTAAGATTCGTCTGTTGCTTTCGCGCTGCTGCCCACGTGTATATGCACACACACATTTAACCGTCTTTTTGAATCTGGTTTGATGGCTTATTACGACTGCCTTTTTGTTTTCTCTCTCTTTTGTTACTTTCAAGTGGCCAGTTCATTCATGATAGATACGGTGATTAATTACGTTGCTTTTGCGATCCGCAATAATTATTTGGAAATTTAAAGCCTTTGTAGACAGAGTCGAATTCGTTGTGCCTTTGATTTTGATTACACCAAGGCATAATCAATTAGATATAATTTTTTCGAACTCAATCGATATAAAATACAGGAAACATCAGCTGTTCGTGAAAAACCACATCATACGCAGATATCTACAGAGGATATGTCTGTTACCAAGAACATTGTCACGATTATCTTTCCTAGGAATGCGTGATATGTGAAAGTGAGTAGCGCCAGAGAGATAGAGAGGGAGAAAGAGAGATAGAACACCGATTTAGATGCAAAAAGATATTGGCGTTATGTGTATAAGCCGTTTTATTCCTGTGTGTTTATACTCAAGGCATATTTCTAAGTGCAACACAATCATGCCAATTTTGCAAAGCTGTTCACACACACACATACACACACACTTGTTATTGTCTAGAAAAAATCCAAACAGCATCGTTTACCACGAAAAACGTAATAACTTAAAATGGGATTTTTTAAAATTATTTAAACAATCGAATAGATTTCGACAAACACAAGAAAAACGAAAAAAACTTCTCCGAGTACAAACCAATAGGCACGCGTTTAGATATCATGCCCGTAGGGAAGAAAAAACATTTTTCGGTCATTTGTACTCGACGCACGAGTGTATATATCGTATAAATATATAAAAGCGCAGGGGGCGGAGGAGGAAGAGAGAGAAAGGGGGGAGATATAAGAATGTAAGTAAACGGAGGGTTGGGATAACAGGATAGATTTAGGGAGTAGGCTCGTCCCGTTGATCCTACAAGGTGACCGTAAGGCTTTTTCCAGGGCTTTTCTCGATGTCAACTGCGGTGCTCTGACTTTTAAATTGACTTGCTGCCGCCACTGCCCTTCGAAATACGATAAGATATACCGTATCAGTAGAGACTCTTTTAGCGAGTCGAATCTATTTAGATTACTCAATATTCTTACGATGCGGTCGTTACTTTTTGTGCTAGAGGATCACAATCAGGAGAATCGCGTATGGAGACTTTGAGTGTCAACGTACATATACACACGTGAAGTGCAAAAAACGCGTATCTGCAAGTTGTGTGATTATCGGCGCAATACTCCAATCGTATTACCAGAATCCAGACGTTTAATGGCGAACTCTGGCTTAAAAAATTCAAGGATCAACACCCGCTCCCGCGTGGAGTGCAAAATTAAAAAAAAAAGTTGTACACTGTCGAAATCGCAAAGCGGCTGGTATTGACACTCCATTCGGCTTTTACG
Organism: Chouioia cunea; assembly: GCA_030064505.1. Taxonomy (NCBI): domain Eukaryota; kingdom Metazoa; phylum Arthropoda; class Insecta; order Hymenoptera; family Eulophidae; genus Chouioia; species Chouioia cunea. Next base: position 8,401,725 of record JAOPFQ010000001.1, read on the forward strand.
ATGACAAGAATTTTACTGCGCTCGTTCGGGACTTTTACAATTTAAGCGGACCCTGCGTTGCGGCGAAATTTGTTGCATCGTAAAGTGCGATTTACTGATTATTTTGTCGTAAATTGTCGTACACGCCAGTTGGGTTTAACATTCCTCTCGTTTTTTCTTTTGGCCTTCGGCAGACTTTAATGTAAAACTCAATTTCGCCCTGTACACAACTGTGCCTTATTTCGGATCGGTTTTTTCGTTATATCGCCAAATACATAGTTGAGGGAGCTACAGGTTGTAAATTCGTCGATGTAATTAATTATAGTTGACGATAAGTATTTTGTACGTGCTAAGTTGAGTGATAATTTATATTCCTTTTAGATGCTACAAAAGGAAGTAGAGCGTGTTACGTATCACTTGGGTTACACGGACACTTTATAGTAGCGTATACAAGTTACGCAAGATTTCGTGAGACTATTTCCTTCGAGCTTTCAAAAGGACGACAATTTGTAGCGGAAACGTCGCTGTTTCATCATGAAATTCGTACAATTTCAACGCGAATGAATTCTCGCAGTCGAATAACAATTTTGCAATAATCCAGTTGTTTTCTCGAAATCATTAACAAAAATATATATCTCCTGCACGAATAGCAACTTTTATACGAGAAACAGCATTCAAGATACACGAACAGCGAATCGCGTATAGACAAGACTCGATCATAAACGTTGAATTTCCCGAGAATGACGCGTATGCGTGTCGTCTCGTGAATGACAATCGAGTTACTCAATTTCGAAGCTCTGCATTTCCAATTTGACAAGTGCGCGCGGCATCGTGTCTCCGAGACATCATTCCGGAATAACAGACTTATAATTCACTTTGCATTCCTATATCCCCATGTACGTTGTTAAACGCGTCTCTCTCTCTCTCTCTCTCTCTCTCTCTCTCTCTCTCTCCGTATCAACCCTTTATATAATTTTCTCTCTGTATCGAACGCGAACAACGAATAATATACGGAAAATCACTCACGGACTTTGTATACGCACCTTTTATATACATTGGTCGACAATTTGTCCGAGTAAAAAATTCAAACGATACAAAGCCTCGAGAGCTGCAGGGAATAATGTAAGGTTTGAATAGAGAACGACTGATTTCGGAGCAAGAAGCAAAAGAGAAGGGGAAGCATCTATGAATAAGTGATCGTCGTAGACTTGGCGTCGCCGACGCCACCGTGGCCATAAGAGACCCTATTACCAGCTCATGCAAACTTCATACCTTTTTCCTTCTTCCATTTCTCTTCCCCTCTGATAATGGCGCATGCAGAAAATCGAGCGGAGGCCAACTTTTATGTCGTTTGCTAAATTGCTGCGCTTGTACCCGCAAAGGCCGTGGCAAAACTTATCCTATTAGTCATCAACTTTTATTCTTTTTTTCTATGGATGTATTGTATCGTTCGATGTCTTTACGTCTCGGTATACCGACTGATTTAGATTAAAGCGCTCAATAAAAGAACGATCGTTATTTATTCAAGATCATTAACGATTGAGGAAATGTGTATTATCGATCCTCTGGGACGACTGAACTATACGTTAGATTTAGCACATTCTTTCGTGAAAATAGCTTTTTTCAAGCCAAATAACAAATCCTATCCATCTACCTATGCATAAATTCAAATATAAATTCCCGTTACCACACTCTCGCGAATAAAACATGATTTATTCCGCAGACAAAGTTATTTCTCTTAAATCGAATTATCCAATATTGCGCTTATAAATAACGTCTATAACATTTACCGATAAATAAGAAAATCCAATAGTATTACGCTGACGGTAAAATTACAGTAAAAACAAAATACACTCAGTTCTTCCGCCCCAAAATGTCTCGTTAAAAACGCGAAACGCGAAAAGGACATTGGTCTGAGCCATTGTTCGTCCGTGTTGTCGCACGCGCGGCTTTATCGATTGAAGGACAACCGATCGCCCCCTTTTTTGCACCGTTTGCGGCTTCCTATCGTGTGTAGCCTTACACCTACAAACACAACGCACAAACGAGGGAGAAACTTTTCGAGAGAGAGAGAGAGAGAGAGAGAGAGAGAGAGAGAGTAGCGAGGGGAGGAGCTAAAAACTTTTGCTCACATAGGGGGGAGGGAGGGGGTAAGAAAAAACGCGTTGAATGCTATCCGAACACGTAATTGTAGGCGAGTGCGTGTTTTAATTAGGAACGAGAGCGAGAGAGAATAGCCAACGCGTCAGTCAAGCATAACCGGAAACGTTTCTTTATACGTGTACGACCAACGAACCAACTAGCGCAAGTGGGTTTTCTCTCTCTTGAAAATGAAGCACACGCTATAGCGGTTTTGCAAAGCCACGTTAGCGAGCTCGCAAGTAATTGTGCTCTGTGTCTATCTGTTATCGATCGTTGTATATATCTACATTTATTGGTCTACCTATACTACTGCGAAATATCGATGTTTCCGATCGTCGTTATCACAAGCTTACGAAGAAAAGAACTTTTCCTTTTCCTTTTTTTTCAGGTCAAACTTAGACTAACACGCGAAAGAAGAAAAGCTACTTAACTGAAGAGTTGCCACTAAAGTGACGACGACGCGCACTGCGAAACTAGAGATGCAAATATAACAATCGCGAACTAGTTTCTATTAGAAAACTTTCGACGCTTTACAGTTTACGCAAGCTCCACGTGTCTTCGTGATTATAGAGGTCAAGCTAAATGTTCTATCCACGTACATAATTGCCTGATTCACGTACATCTTGCCACCGAGAGAAATGAGAGACGTGAAAAATATCACGCACACCAGTTGCAACGTCGATAGTTCGTGAAATCGATCTATATAATCGATCGGTACCGAACGCTTTGCAAAAATTGTCTAAATCGCGCGCGAGGTCGATGGAAAAAAGAGAAAAAACTTTCCAAGCGCTCTCGATACATATACCGACTGCACGTACGAGTATGAGCCCTCAACCCGATTCGCGCTCGACGGCGACAACGACGACGCCAATTAAAGACACAATATAGCCACGCGTGCGGCTGACTGTTAACGATGTCGAATGCCTGCTCTACAAAACTTTTCGGCTTTCACGTTTTCTTGTTGTATCTTTAGAGGAATCTTTAACGTGGATGCACTTTGATGGAAAATCCTCGATGCAATATAACGAATTGTAATTTGAATTTCAAGTTTCAAAAGTTCCGCATAAACGTCTGTGATTTGAATGATAAACTCGTTCTTGTACGTGTGTGTTTATGTGTGCACGTGCATGTGGCTAAAGAAAACTTGCAAGAGTCTCTTCCCTCATCCAAAAGCACTTGTAAAGTACTTGGTGCGCTAGCTAAGCAAAAACAAACAAAGAACTTGGCCTCTCTCTCTCTCTCTCTCTCTCTCTCTCTCTCTCTCTCTCTATGTTGGTATAATGCATATACGCGCGTGCGCGTATGAGGATACCTATAATAACGCTTTGGAGCGCAAGAGAGAGAGAGAGAGAGAGAGAGAGAGAGAGAGAGAGAGAGAGAAAAGTCGCTCATGACAAGATAATAAGATTGCCAGCGCGCGACTATGCACTGTGAAAATAATCACGGGCGTACGTGTATGTGCGTGTGTGCTTCAGGGTGCGGAACGGCATAGGTGGTATTTCCGGTGCGCGCGGGAGCGTACTTCCGCAAAAAGTATAAGCCCTGGCTCCGATAACCTCTTCTCTTTCTCTCTCTCTCTCTCTCTCTTTCCCTCTCTCGCATAATACTACCGGATGCTTTACAACGATTCCCCAGGTTTTTTGGTGTCTCCTTTCTCTCTCTTTTAATCGAGAGGAGAGAAAGACCATCCATCTCCCTTTGTGAATGTGACTTTTAATTTTTTTGTTTGAAGGGGAATTCAAGGAAATGACTTTGTCCCGAAAAAGGCAAATAAAATATGGGCTTTTGTTTATCACGATTTAGCTGGAATATACTCGGTGGAATTTATAATTGAAGAACGGAAGTTTGATTGTAAAGCCAAGTTGAAAAACCTTTTGGTTATATTCTGAAATTGTACATAAGTGTGAGTTTTCATTCTTAACGTCTCGTAGAATATTCGACAGAGAGATGAGTGTTGTAAAAAATGATTTTTGCAATGTGCATAAAAGAAAAAAGAACATAAGGTTTGGGTACAACCTCGGCGAATTGAGAACAGAGGTATTAAACGAGTAGTCTGACTAAGCTATAACAATCAACGGACAAAAACTCAATTGGGAAGACTTTATCGAGGTATATAACTGGCAAAGCTTGACGCGCGCCGGAAGATTATTGATAACGAAGTATAAAAGCGTCCAGAGAAAACTTCATTAGGTATAATGAATTTAGTCGCTGAGAGGGTGGCGGTAAATGCGAAATATCGCTTTTTATTAATTCGCACAATCGGTTTTAACTGCGCACAGAGCTCACCGATTATTAAGACGTACTTCTCTCCTTCTCTCTTTCTCTCTCCCTCTCATCCTTGGCGCTTTAGGCGCGCGCTTGCGGCGCAATTACCTTAATTAACCGAATTAACGTTCATTTTTTTTTCTCTGCTTCTTTCAGGTGCGCACCTTGTTCGTCAGTGGCTTGCCGATGGATGCCAAGCCGAGGGAGCTCTATCTTCTTTTCAGAGCGTACGAGGTTAGTGCTTCCTCTTTCGTTATCTTTATTGGAAATTTGCGCCACGCATACTTATGAGCGCTCGAGTGTGCAGCTACTTTTCGGGTTTTCAATTGAAAAAAATCAAAATAAAAACGAAAGACTTTTAACTTAGGTCTTCTGTCGAATGCTGCACTCCTCTTCGACGTGATTTATTACGCTGAATTTGAACGCGCTGTGTTATTTTTCTTTTACACTTGTTTTTGGTTAATTTGATGATTCGTTATATGGTAAGTCTAGAGAACTATACGCGTGTATAGGTATACAAATAAATGTATAAAGAAGCGCTATTATCCATACCATGGAGTCTAGTAAAGCAGCAATTCAGAATATAATTCAAGTTCGTGTCTGCACTCGTGCGTCGCCCGTTTAATGGTTACTTTTTTTTATTTCCGCGAGTTACCAATGGCTACGATTAAAATGTTTTGGCGGTCGTTATATTATTACATTTTGGTTTTATTTTCATTGAAGATTTATTACTCGAAACGAATGTACTTGCATTGGCAAACAGCGCATCGTGTGCCGAAAGAAAATCTGAAAAGTCATTTTAGATTGAATAGAGCTTGATATTCGTTCGATCATCCAGAAGCCCCACGACACGTCAATTATCTAAATGATACATGGATTAATAGCATTTTCATCTCCAGACGAAAAGATGCTCGGAAAAGAAAAAAATTTGATAATAATTCCAGTTTTTTCGATTATATCAATGTCATGTATATAAATATATATATATCGTACGTATAATACTTTGGTAAATTTGTCTGTTCTTTTCATCCTGTAGGGTTACGAAGGCTCTCTGTTAAAAGTCACGAACAAAAATGGAAAAACAGCCTCGGTAAGTACTCGCGCTAACACAGCCTTATCATTTTACACCACACCTTAAAGCATTTTCCATCACACGCGATGCGCCGCGCGCGCCGTTACAATTTTTTGCGTCATTTGTACGTGTACTTAAAAAAAAACAGCATTGTTGTTACTTGTAATTCCAGACTAAAGCTCTATTTATTTATATATACTCTGTCCACTAGTCCTAGCTACGGGGCTATTGATTTTTTTATACGCCACAATGCGTTCGCTCTCATATTCTTTAAGTCCCGTATATAAGCCTTGTAACTTTATGCAAAACCAATCTTGCGATGGAAAACTTTTTTCCGTGCAAAAAATGAATATAAATAAAAAATAACTATCAACGCGTCCAACTGGGATTGGTACTTGGATTGTTGTTTGTTCTGTACACGTTGTTTTTTTTCGTCGTTCTTTCACCGTAGTCGACGCAGGTGAGTGCTGCTGGCACGGCTAGGTACGGTACTGAACGAATCGATAACCGTCCGTGTGCGCGGTGTGTGCTGGTGCGCGGTTCTCTCTCTCTCTCTCTCTCTCTCTCTCGTCGCTCCGATTCGATCGGGTTTTCCGGAATCGCTTTCTACCCCGACAAACAATTATGCGACTGTCAGACTTCTATATATCTGCACAGTATATAGTTGCATATCAACGCCTTCCCTGAATTAGAAATAACCAAATACCTTTCGCTCCCACTATTGATTTTTTTTCGTCTCTTGATTTTTAAATACTTTACTGCTATGATTATACGTATAATAGAGATTTTCGGAAAAAATGTGGCTATTGTCGTGGTGGGCAATGACATTTTCACGACAGCTAGCGCGCGCGAGAGAGAGAGAGAGAGAGAGAGAGAGAGAGAAAAGAAGGGAAGGAGGAGATTCAATTATATACGAGCTCTCTTTTGTAATTGAATTCCATCGTTCCGACTTAATGTGGTTATTAATTCAGCCTGGAGAAATATTTTCTCGTGACGTTTTTTAATCAAATGACAGGCGAGTTTGAAGCTTTATACTTTTTGATCAATTGAAACAGGTATTGTTGGCGAGAATACATAGAATAAAGAAAAAATGAGAGAAATTGAGTTCAACTGTATTGGTATACGGAAATCGTGTTCAAATATTCATTGGTATTAAAAGACGACAGAGTAAATATTAAATTGCATTCGATCCACTTGCTGCATGCGATGCGCAGTTTTATACAGACACACACACACACACACACACAAACATATATATATATATATTCGATTTGAGTATTTCTGGAATATGCTTCTATCGAATTACATAATATTAGCCAAGTAAATTCGCATAAATATGCTTTGTTATTTGGTAACATTTGAATATAATTCGATAATGAGTAATTTTCATTATATTTTCTTTTATTCGAAATAAACAAAAATAAAAAGCCGCCGTACGCATTCCACGTATTAATACACATATTACACATTTGATAAGTGAAATGAATCAAAGAAGAACACGAAATGCTTTTTTTTCAGCCGGTGGGCTTCGTGACTTTTCACACGAGAGCTGGAGCTGAGGCTGCGAAACAGGATCTACAGGTAATCCTTCGACTATGACACGTAATTATTGATTGTACCGTACAATCATTTATGTAGTGCAAAAATATCTTTAGTCGCCTACTAAAATTAAAAATGTAATAAAAACTAAAAAACAGTTAGGTGAAACGCGTCCAATGCCGAATTTCTGCGTGATTTGTTAATATTTTTATCAAATATCATATCGTCGCATCCAAATAAAAAAATTGATCTAATTTTAGTTACCTTTCCTTCTTATTTTCTCAATACTTTTGTAGCTTCCACTTTGATACATATCAATATATTTCTGTCTACATCTCTATTCCAAGGAGTCCGGACATATTTTTTCCGTGATCAAACATTTATACCTTATTTGTCATTAACTATAGGTGGCACGGGTTTAATGCTACACAGCTATTTTTTTGAAAAATAATTTGTTGCTCCCCCCCCCTCCCCTCCCCCTTTTCTCAGTATATTCCTATTATCAACAGTGATTTCTAACAAAGTACTATTTTGAACGCAAACGAAATAAAAAACAAAAGCTTGCAAGTTTTTTCTCGTGTCACTTACCCACACCAACGCAAGAAGAAACCGAACCACGTATATAAAGTACTTTGTTTTGCACACCTTGGCAGAGAGACTATATTATTCTCGACATTGTACATTGCAACGAGAAAAAGCTCGTAAAGTTGTTTACATCCAATGTTTTTTTATCTGCAGTATTGGCATTAACTTTGGTCGCACCGTAAAAAGATAAAAAATTCAACACGCATTTTTACCGAGCTTCTCAAAGTCGTGATTAATCCAACAAATGTACTTTTTATTTTTCTATTATTTTTTTTATCGATACAAATGCGAAAAATGAAACAAACATTTTCCTGAATACGATAAAGCATCCATATTCGTTAGTCTCGAAAATGGAATTTTGGGAAGCTCTGTTGAAAGAAGTAATATATACAATCGATATCTTCCGAGCAAGCAAAGAGTGAACTCACGTTTTTTTTACTTGTTTGTTACTCTATATTTACCTGCTCTATCTCTCTCTCTATCTCTCACCAGAGTCACTACAAATCACGCATCAAGTTATGTGCAGCGTATACGTAATAGTATAACGATTACATGACCTTGTCCATTCCCCACCCACGTAAAAAAAACCCTAAAACTAATAATTGACAGATTATAAAAAACAATAACGAGAGTACATGTAGGTATATACATCGCTTGCTCCTCCTGTAATACGCACGTGTAATTACACCAAAAACAGTTGTTGAGACAGAGACACACAGAGTTAAAAAGCTCTTTCTCTCTCTCTCTCTCTCTCTCTTTCACACACACACACACACACACACACACATACACACACGACTCTAACTCTCGCATGTATAGTGTCCCTCGTTAAAATAAAAAATAAAGTTTCTCTCACGGTGACACACATACACACGATGTACAAACTAGCCCCCTTCGTGAATTTGTTTTTGGTTGGTACTGGCCAGATAAAAAAAGAACTAATTTAGGGCGTCTCTTTGCAGCAGGGGGTTAGATTCGATCCTGATATGCCACAAACCATACGTTTGGAATTTGCAAAAAGTAACACAAAGGTTAGCAAACCCAAGCAACCAGCCGCTGCAGCAGCCACCTCGCACCCCGCTCTGATGCACCCTCTAACTGGACGTAAGTATGCACTGCCACAAAAACTTCACTCGCTCTTTACCTATCCCTCTCAACCCCGCATCCCCTACTCTCTCTCTCTCTTTCTACCTCGAAATCTCTCTTTGTACCTCATTTTCGTTAGTGCCCCTACTACCTAGAAAAACCATCCGAGGCAAGGATTCATTTTTGAAATTGCACACACTCTATGCAAACAAAACTATGTCTAATTTGACTCTACATTTTACGGAAAATATCTAACCAAATGTCAAAAACGCAAGCTTCTAGCTTATATGCTTTCCATGAGAGTTTTTTTTGCTTGAATCCTTACCTCGTGTATAAAGCTTGTTATTACTTTGAACGTAGAAGAGGCACATATTTTATTCCCTTTTGATTTCATAGATTCTGTTGTTTTTTTGTTGTTTGCTATCTACATACCTCAACCTGACAACTTTGTTTTTTTTCAAACCACTCGATCAATATATACAGCAAAAGGTTCCGTCTTTTTTTTTCTGTCACCGACACGGAATACAAATGGCTGAAAGTTTATAACGTTTTCAATGTTTCCCGTTCTATATCGAGCTGTTGTTTGATGGTTGAATACAAAGAAATTTATCAAATGTTATATCCATTCGTATTCATCATCACGACAGTATATTTTTCAGTTTTGTTGTTTTGTTTTTTTTTTGCGCGAAATGCGAAAAATGAAGATGCTACGTCTAAAAGTTAAATCACACGTATGCCAGGTACAATTATTTAAGAATCCATTTCAATAATGGTTAACGAGGAAAAGGTATATTAATCAATTGGCAATTAGTTTCTCCCAGAAGATACAGCTCGATAACGGCTATGTGAGCAATATACAAACGGGCATCGGTCTAATTAACTCGCATAATTATCTGGGCAGCCAGTTTAAAAATAATTTGCATGCAAATCTAAAATCAATACGTCAAATGTGTTCACGGAATGTACATATAATACATATCTCACTTCTCTTGCGTTAATCTTGGTCAGCAACCACGATCGGAAAGATTTGAGGCTCAGCAACAAAATTTTGTTTATCTTTCCCCTCTTTGACTCTCTTTCTCTGTATTTCCATGTACACTAGATACAAACTATATCGAATTTCGTTTGCAGTGCGTCTACTTAATTTTGCAAGGAATACACGACCAGCGAAATGGAAAAAGAACAAACAAAAGAAAACTTATCGTTCTCGTATTTTTCACAACTGAAATTAAATTCTCGGCTCGTTCGTATAAATACATAGTTTCGTATATTATCGGTGGTGTAAATTATCGACGCGTGCGTAAGCATATCTACGTGCATGTGGTGCGCGTTAGCAAATGATCGCGAACGTTTATCTTCATCCCTTATTCGAGCGCAAATAATAAGGAAGCAAGCAAGGTTGGTGTAAATGAAGATCGATACGAACGCGCGGGAGGCGCACACGCGATTTGACCTCAAAAATAAACTTAAAAAAGCAAGTTCAAACTCGAAAATAAAATGGAATTTCTTTTTCGTATGATAATACAAGCTATAGTGGGATTTAAATAAATTTAGGTAGTGAAAAAGAAAGTGATCGAGTGATCGATCGCACACAGGTATACTCCTGTTTGCTTGGTTTTAATTAAAAAAGTCCATATCTGTCGTCGGGGTGAGGAAGAGGGTGGGGAGAGGGGGTGGCAAGAATAATAAATGAGGCAGATGTGCTTGGATCAATAAAAGCGTAGTTACATCGAAAGCTATTGGTGGGAGAAGGTAGGCTGCACTTTCGTATAGACATGTAACGTAAGATGGGGGGAAAGTGCAGAGAACTTGTGGTATTAAATAATTCACGGACTTAGTTTACAAGCGTTATTTTCGTCCGCTCGGCCAACCTGATTCTCGCTCTTTTTTTTCTTCTTCTTTTCGCGTCGTTGAATATTTTAAAAGAGCTCATCGAGGTGACGCTTTCTCTACTCGCGGCTCAAATGAACACACATAAAGAAAACGTCTATTACAGCCAGGTGGACATTTAGCTTCCAAAAACTTCGGATTTCGCGACAACAATGTACAAAGGCTCTTTTCTCTTTCGTCGCAAACTCTTTTTTTCTTTTTCTCTCTCTCTCTCTCTCTCTCTCTCGATCGAAACTATGTGGACGTCAATGACAGAGAGGTTTCGCGTGTGCGCGCACACGTTAACAAAGCATGATACACCAGTCATGCGAGGGTTTATATACCAAATATATAGATACGGCTATAGATGCAGAAGGAGAGAAAATTAACTCTATAGCGTATGCCTAGGATCGATTCGACAGGTATATAACGGCTGAAAAGCTTGTATACAGCTACCTAGCCATCGGGCTGTCTTTGATCGCCAAGACGACGCGACGACGCTCGGGAGGCAGGAGATTTTTCTTTTTTTTATTTTACCTGGTACACGCCGTGTATTAAAGCTTTGAGACTTTTGCGCGACGTGCCTTTGACGCGCGAACGAGCGTCTCGGTAAAAGCTGTTAATGATGAATAATTTTCATCTCGACTGTTGTTCATTGATTTGCAACTGTTTGAATTGTAAAAACAAGTATTTCGCTTACAAAAGCAAACAAATATATGGATAAAATTGTATATAAATAAAGCTCTATGTACGAAAAGCTGTAGTTCATTTGTTTAAAGAGTCAAGAGAAGCTTACGTTTGAAAAGCGAGCAAGCAAACCTTGTAAACGCCGAGCAAAAGCTGCGCGTAATAAATGTGGCAAACACCATAGTCGTATACCGGTAACAACATTTACCGCGATATAGTCATTTTGCGCGCAAAAAACACAAAACCATTATCGAGCTGTATAAATCGTTATTGCCAACGCGCAAACAGATGATCCTCTGTGTATAATAATAATAATAATAATAATCGTATGAATGTCACGAGGTAAACGAACAAAAGAGATGCGCGTTATATGAATTAATTGTGATTGAATTAATTTGTTGCAGCGCTAGGAAGTCCATTCTTCCCGGGTGGGCCGGAATTATGGCCCCATCCATTGGCATATTCGACAGCCGCGGGTGAGCTACCTGGTGCACTGCAGCATGCGACTCTCGTCCATCCTGCGTTACATCCACAGGTCCCCGTACGTTCCTATCTTTGACTATCTGCGGACAAAGCTCTGGAGCCGCCAACGAGCGCCCCCATGCACGTTAGTCACTATTCCATCTCTGTATAACATTCAATTTGCGTATCTTCAACGTACGATAACGAAATATCTCGTGCAAATATTGCTGTTCTACGCGAGTGTTGATCGGTATCTGATTTTTTCGCGTGTCCGTTGTAACGGACTGATATTCAAAGACGGAGTTTTTTGAAACACAAATGTATTTTTTATTTTTTATTTTTTTAATTAATCTAGCAACAAGCGGCAATGTCTATGCCGCACCCGACGACTCTGACGTCGATTCACGCGTCGCTGCCGCATTTCTTACCGTCGCCGGCACTCGCCTCGCCAGTTGGCTCGTCGTCCTCGCAGCCCAACATTGCCGTCAGCAATGCCCCATGCTCGACCCTGTTTGTTGCCAATCTCGGCCAGTTTGTCTCCGAGCATGAGCTCAAGGAGATCTTCAACAGGTTAGTACGTTGTATTGTTTTATTAGATACATGTGTTTGCGAGATTATCTTTATGTCGCGTATTAAACCCGTTGTGGAGCTTTTGCTATTTTGGGGCCTCTTCGCATTGGTGATACGTAACAGCGTTACTTGTGGAAGGCTCGACTTTCTTTAAAGCTTCGTATTCAAGGAAAGAGCGCGCATTGAAATATATTAAAAAAATACTTGATTAGCCGAATTACAAGAAACTATATAAGGGATTATTCCAAGTTTACGGAACAGCATTCACGCGTAGAAAGTACGAAAAGGACGCGTTGTTAGTATAGAATGCAAATCCTAGAGAAAAAGTTAGTCTTCTGCAAGCGTCAGAAATTCAACGAGTTGGGACATCGTATAGAAATGTGTGCGTATGCGTTGCGCGTGCGAAAAGTTTTGAGATTGCAATGAAAAGAAAACTTAAGATTCGGTGGACGAGCCATTTCCTCATTGATTTTTCGCAATGGATATTTTTCAAACTAACGCCACACGTAACTTGGAATATCTTGTAATATACGACCATTATAAGGTCGCAAAGAACTTTATTAAACTATATATGCCGTAATATAAGCTTGTCGATGTATCGAAAGAGTTCCCGTATACACGTAGAATAATTGTTTAAAACAGTATTTACAATTTCTTTTTGTTTCTACTGTCGAAGTACGTGTAGTAATATACCATATACAACGGTTATGCCATAGTTAGACGTTCGCAAGCGCGAACGTATATCGCTTGCATACGTTTAAAAGCGATAAGACTAATCGCGTTTAGCCCGCTTCTTTGCGTGTAGCGCGTTAGTAACAGGTTATATATATATACATATATGCATTCTCGTTCTAGTGGTCGTTGTTACGAACGGGAACAGCTATATACGTATATAATAATATAAGATCGTGGTATTTTCTCACAAATATCTTTTGTTCGACAATTCCCTGGCTTTTTTTCGTCGTTTCGTTTATTATTTTTATACGGTTTGCTAATCGCTCTGGTATATACGATACATACAAGACGCCTGTTTCGCGTCGAAGGAGAATTATCAAGCGATTCTTGCACTTCTCCAGTCTTTTGTTCCTTCACTTGTAAATAATATTGTGTAGATTGTTTTGTAGCTTATCGATCATTTTACACGTAGATTACGTTTAGTTTTTTCTTGTTCAGCACAACAATTGTTCTTGTTTTCTTTTGTTCCTTTTTATTTATAACTCACCTGTGAATGTGTGCGCATATATATATATATATATATATATATACGGTCGTATTTATTAATTCAGGATCACTAAGAAAGACAACTGTAAAAGAAAAATCGAGATATCTCCGTAAGTATTAGTTGTGCGGAAATTTGAAAAAAAAATTGAAAGCGTTGAGTCTCCACTTTCAAATGCTTTTTTTAAATTTGCTGTACGACTAATACTTACCGAGATATAATGATTTTCCTCTTACGATTTTTTTCCTAGAACACGATTGTATACGTACAAAAGAAAAAGTTTCGATGGAAAAGTTCGTTGATAAAATAATACTGCTAATAACGTAAAGTTGGACGTAATTTGCTATTCCAACACGAAAGGTATAATCAATATACATATAGCCAACTCAAGCAATAAAACCTAGAGTAACAGGAATATCGCTGTTCTATGTTTATAGTCGGAAATCAATAAGTGAATTGCGCTCTAGCTTTGTACATACATTTTCCATTCTCGAAAGCTCTTCGCTGCGACAGACGTTGAAGTTTACGAATATCTCCATTGGAAAATGTTTCAAATTATTCTAATCTGAATGATGCAAATAGATAAAACGGAAAATTAAACGATTGACGCGATGACACGACAAAAGAAACATATATGACGACGTGGTTTGCCAAGTTTGCACTCTCTTTCTCTCTCTCTTTCTCTTTCTTTCTCTCTCTCTCTCTCTCTCTCTTTCTCTCGCACATACACATGTACTCACTTAGAAATCAAACAACGTAGCTCATTGTGTATCCCGAGGCTCTCTTGCAGAGAAAGAACCAATATAAGACAGAGCGCTGCAAAAGCCGCAGGACACGAAAGGACTAGTTGTAAAAAAAACAAAAAATCTCACTTGCTCACTATGTGTTTTCTTGCACTGGTGCAATTTCGACTTATAGCCACTGCCCATCTTTTTGAATTGTAATTTCATTCGTTAATCATTGTCCCGTTACAGAACAAAAATAAGCGCTCACTATAATTAGCGCCAACTTGTGATTCTCGATTTGACGCTTTTTGCTTATAGATGTACAGTTCTGTGGCTAAAAAGAGAAATAGTGGATAATTTCTCGCTTAAATAATTGAGAAGCTCGCAGATAGCGACCGATTGGCAAGTAAATTTCGATGACGTCAAAGCTTGTGTGCTCAATTTCTAGTATAAATAACGAATACGGACTCTATCAATTATGAAAGCTGCAATTACGATCATATCTATTTCCATCCAACGAGAGATGACATATTCCAACCCTCTTTCATTGAAGGAAAAGCACAAGAAAAAAATTGCGATGTCTTAGCTTGAGATTATTAGCATGCTGGCAATCGTCATGCGTATAAGAAAGAGAAAGAGGGAGAGAGAGAGAGAGAGAGAGAGAGAGAGATGCGTTGGGGTAGATATGTCGTGTAGTAGTAGCAAGAAGGCAAACGTGCATAGCTCTATAACGATGATAAATATTCGTTATCGCGAACCATCGCGCGTACTATGAGTGCGCGTAATCGTCTATTAAGGGATTAAGCTTTGCCACTTGTTGACGATACACCCTGAAAGATTGCGGCTATTTTGAACGAGGTATTTAGAGTGATATTTTTGTTTGTTTTTTGTTTTCAAAAATATTCCTTTGAGATAACTTTGACGCTTTGAAAGCTTTCTCCAAGTCGTGCCCAGGGATGCTTTCTCCGCTATTCGACGAACAAATATACTTTATAATTACTCGGAAGAGAACTTGGACCCCAGAGACTGTTAATTTTATCTCGTGCTAATGCAAAATAGAAACAAATTTATCGAGACTCTACTAGAACTGTACATCTATAAAATTAACGCAGAGAAGAAATCGAAAAACTTGAAATAAAAGAAGGGTGATGAGCTATTATTGCATCAGCTTGTATTTGTATCTGATTCTTGTGCACAGTTTTCCTGGTTTCTGTCGGCTTCGTATGCACACAAAAGGTGGCTCGCCGGTGGCCTTTGTCGAATACCAAGACGTGCGCTACGCGGCCCAAGCGATGGCCACGCTCCAGGGATCATTACTCGTCTCCTCCGACCGGGGAGCCATAAGAATCGAATACGCTAAGTCGAAAATGGCCGAGGTGGGCTTTACAAATCTCTGGATGGAAGTAGGTTTCATTCTCATCACTCGCCTATCTATCTACCTTTCTCTCTTTCTCTCTCTTTTTACTGCACGGATCATCGAATGCTGTGGCTTTCTTTTTTTTTTACTTCGCTCTCTCTCTCTCTCTCTCTTTCTCTCTCTATCGGTGCGTGATGGAAAATCATTCGCTTGGCTGCCCTCCTCCTCCCAAGACAATTGCGCCGCTCTAATTTATGCCTCCAGAGAGTAACCAAGCAAAAATCTATTTATTCGTTCGCAGATTGCTTGTTCTTTTTTCCTTTTCCACTACGTTGAAGCTGTGTGTCTAACTGTAAATTCGCTTTTGTTTATTGAGCTTGCGTTCGTTTCTGTCAGCCCTAACAACTATGTCTTATGAATATTGCATCTGCTTGCTTGTGCTTTGATAAGTTAACCATAGCGAATTTAGCTAATCTCTGACAGCGAAATTTGGGGGCTGCGAACCCGTTTGCAAACGAGATTGTACATTATGAATGGTTGCTTGACAAAAAGAGTTTATCTTGCGAGTGTTTGTTTGTGTATTTACTTACTTTTAATTTTACCCGTGCTATGTTATTTAGAGTTTTCTCCAGATATGTCTCAGAATGGCTTTGGACGTGAAATATTTATTACGGCTATCAATGATGGGCGTTCCGTTTTTTAAAATTCATTTTGACGTGTTGTAGGTTTGGAAAATATTTTCAGCTATTTATATTATTTATTGACGTTTAAATTGCTCTTTGATATTTACGACAATTTTAATAACGATTTCTTTAACGATAGTAGAACGACAGTATACGAATATACCAAATTATTAACAAAACATGCGTTAACGAATACAAGGCTTTGTCGTGAGATTGGTAACAAAAACTAAATTCACGTGTGATGTGCATTGCAGGGATCCAAGGGAGAAGAAAACGGGCAACCTTAAAATCGACATAAACGGTATGTGAGGCTGACGCAGCACAATTATTCGACCGAGAAACTACAACGGCGGCAGCAGCAGCGGCAGCAGCAGCGGCAGCAGCAGCGGCAGCAGCAGCAGCAGCAGCAGCTACAGCAGCAGCTACAGCAGCAGTAGTAGCAGCAGCGCCAACGACGACGTAAGAAAAGTTTCGGGGCGCGTGAGGCATAAAGGGACATAGCGCTCGAGGCGTCCAAGCTTATTTAGAAATATATATATATTTTTTTTGGTTTTTTATTTGCCTCCTCAAAGAAGAGCGAGAGACAAAGTAAGTTAAAGGGGCAAAGACAAAAACGATCTTTTGATTTTATCTTTTTTTCTTCTTATTCCTTTGCGTTGATATATTACGTATATACACCAATTCGATTCTCGTCGATGTATTTAGGATTTCACATTTTTTTCGAGCGATTCTACTTAAGCAAAGAAGAAAACAAAGCGCCTTGCGTTCTCGTATTATTTTTCGATAATTGTTCGCGCTCGTGCGAGCGCGCGCGAGCTATTCGACCAACTTGTACAACGTTAAGGTGGAGTATTCAATGAATATCGATACATATCAGCGGGGAATAAAAAGAAACCACGTTATGTCTAAGCAGGGTGCGCAATGTAACCGATGAAAGTAAACAAAGTAACGAATGAAAGTAAATAGGCTAAAGACGAGAAGATTTATAAAAGAGAAAGAATAAAAAAACTAAATAAAAAAACACACAAATATGGGGCCTTCGAGTCGACTGCGCGCGGTGCGTTGCTCGCTCCCCGGAGGCGGCGCGCTGCGGCAGCGAGATAATGAAAACAAATGAAGAAATTAATTGCTGACGAGAAGAGAGTAAATATTAAATAATCGTTATAAAAAAATAAAGAGGTGATTCGCGAAAACGCGATAGTCGTCAATGAATTTGAATGTAAAAAGGCACTGTTAAGGTCACGAAGACACACACACAATCACACAAGTAAAGAGCGAGCGAGAAAGAACGAGAGCGAAAGAGAAAACGAGAGAGACACTTAACTAACGTATCACATGCAATTAGGATCGTCATGAGACGAGTGTTGTCAGTGAGAGTCAGCTCTGCACACACATACACTGCACTTTTGAGAGCGCTTGGAATTTTTGTTGATGTGATGAGAGAAAGAGAGAGAGAAAGAGAGAGAGAGAAAGAGAGCGTGCGTGAGAGAAAGAGTTGCGACGCTAGATAACAACATCAAGCTTAATACCAAAGGTGCCCTACAAAAAAAAATGAAAGTAAAAGACAAACAAACGAAAAAAACAGACAAAGTAACGAGTGTTTAACGTTCTATCAACTTGTCTTATTTCGAGAGAGAGAGAGAGAAAAACGAGCCGAACGCGACTTTTGTACTGAATCTCATTATAATGAATGTCCTAGAGATGTTTATGGGGTGGATTTCAGACACACACACACACACACACGTGAGCGCGCACGACACATCGTACACAAACATACAATGACGATGGCAGACACAAAATTACAATTACAGACGGACAATTATATATCCGCGATAGGGGTGGGCAATTAGAGAGCGTAATTATGATCTGTCAATGAGTTTTAAGAGACATATACAATTATGATATTATTATGTAAACGAATACGAACATATCAGTAGAATTAAGGTCCTTAGCGAGGATTTTAAAAAAACAGACACAATTGTAAGAGCATATACTTATTTATCGTATGTATTGTCATAGAGATGAACTTAATGCAGAAAAGAAGCAACAGTAAGGAAAAAAACAAAAAATATGAAGACGTATGTATGTGAACGTACGCACGTTGGGATACACTTATTCTATATACATAAACTTTCGTATTATTTTTGTTTCGTCCAAAGACTGACCACGCTTATATTATACAATATGCAATGAGAAAAAAAT
The DNA here is from genome assembly GCA_030064505.1 of Chouioia cunea. NCBI lineage: Eukaryota > Metazoa > Arthropoda > Insecta > Hymenoptera > Eulophidae > Chouioia > Chouioia cunea. Next base: position 8,420,167 of record JAOPFQ010000001.1, read on the forward strand.
AATTGTTCGAGATTTTGCGCTCTCTTGAACAATGGAAAGTGCAGCGTGTAAACGCAGAAAAGGATTCTTGTCTCTAATCGCGGCGTGGAATCAACGTGGTTTAAGGTCCGAAAAAAGGTACTCGACCTGTTTTTTTCTTCGTTCGTCCACGTATATGCACGCCTCTCTCGCGAAGCAAGTTCAACGACCGGTCGAATTCAAACGTGACTACTCTTTGGCTCTCGCAGAAGCAGCAGCAGTATTAGTGGCCGCAGGCTGCACGTGCAGATCGATTCTTATTCTTTTTCTTCATCGTCGTCTCGTTGGCAGCAATGTTTACGGGAAAATGTCAATTACGCTTGGGAATAAGAAACGTGAGATAGAGTGAGAGAGAGAGAGAGAGAGAGAGAGAGAAAAGAAAAAGAAAGGGCGACCAACTCGGCACGTAATCTCGCCCAAGTGCCTTCTCAGTTGGCCGTGTCATGCTGCTGTGTTCCCGACTCTCTCGTCGTTGTTACGTGAGAAAGTCGTCGTCGGCGTCGAGGGTCAGAGTTGATTTTTCGGAGATTAGTGCCGGACAACTTGACTGAGAATTCGTGTGAGAGCCAAGTTTCTTCTTCTGTTTTTTTATTCTCCTCTTTTTTACCCGTTCTTCTTTGTCTAACTATTTCACGCTTGACCGTCACTTCCGGCCGCATTACATACTTTTTACTTCGACGAGGTATCGTCAATTTTCAACGTCCACTTTTTTTAAATAAAAGCTTTCTCGACCAAAAAAGACACAACAACGTTCCTTTGCGAGATGAGACAGGACGATACGCAAATACACACATATATACACACATAAACATACCCGCAACAACAGAAACGCAAACACATAACGAGAGACTCGAAAGTATAATGAAGGATGATCGTCACCACTCGCGATAGACAAGCGACGGTGTAGGTTGAATTTAAAGTGCTTTAACAAAAAAAAATGAACTAACTCATATCAGTAGGCTTAGTAAACGCTATATATTATTATTGAAGATGAATTAAGTATATTATATAGGATACTAAAGTAACGAGACAAGAGGATAATTTAGAGCGGTTTATTCGCGTGTAAGTTTTACTATTACAAGCAAAACAACAACAACAGCTACAACATTTAGAAAACAACAAATAGAAAACAAGAAAACCGTTAAGGTTATTTACACGATACGTTTTATTCCTTTCCTTATTTCGTACCTGATTGCGTTTACATTGTGCGAGTACGACTTTATTATATTACATAAAGCGCGCGCGTGTGCGCTCCTTCTTTTTATCTCGTCTATCACGCGTTATAATATATGTGTGTCTTTCACTTATTACCGATTCATTCATTGTATCTTCTTCTCGATACTTTTTAAGAGTTAAACGACGATGCGTGTCGAAATGAGTTTCGTGATTGAGTTTTGGGAATAAAGAGACTCAAAAGCGTACATGGCTCAATTCGACGTGACACGTTCCTTATTAGCTACATTAGTATTTTATTTATTCGGTGAAGAAAAGTCAAGTGTAGACGTTGATTAACACGCGAAATATATATATATATTACGCGAGAAGAACAACAGAGACAACAAAATAAAGCTCTCGATCGAGAGCTTTCTCTGTATTCTATCCACTACGACTGCATTCCTCCTGCAAATGAAAGTAATGGGAACGAGAGAAACGAAGCAATGTAAACGTAATCGCCGTAGACAAAAGTATATTAGAACGTAAGCTATGTCGCATAACATGGAATAATAAGAGAAAAACGAGTAAAAAAATAAACAAGCAACAACCAACTATACATATACATCAATATAGTGTAATCGAGTGTGTGTACAGGAATATAAAAAAGATTACAAGCAAGCAACCACAAAGGTTTTACGTGTCAATCAGCTATTTTATACCGTGTCAATCGTAACGAGTACGTAACGTCGTTCTAAACGGTCCCCTCCGACGTACGAGATCTTTTTTTAGCATCGCGCTGAGAATAGGGAAAATCAGCATGCACCGCATTTTCCTTCTTCACGTCGCTTAATTATACGGTACTCGCCTTTATTCCGCGAGCTTTCGACTCGTTGACTAATGTATACACAATTACAACGATTATCTGCAAAAATTGTCAAATCTTTAGCTCGGAACGACGAGCTCGAGCTTGCAAGCGACAAGAGTATCGTCGACGGGCTACATCCCACTCGCTAATATGTTTCTTTTTTCTTACAAAGAGAGAAAAGGGGTATCACGCCCACAAACATACACACATGTCCACACCCACATATAGCACATGAACGTGGCAATTAAGTGTAGTGGAAAATCTTGTGTAAACTTGCGAAAGCTTGAATGAGACGAGCTTATATAAGGGTGTGTAAACTTTGTAGTATAATCCGTAAGCGAGCGCGAGTTCAATTCTCTCGTGCTTTATTATTTTTTTTTTCGTTGTTGTATGGCTCTCTTTTCGGGGATATTTATATTATATACTTGTTGAGTTGCGGGAAAGAGAAAAAAATACCTGACGAAAGTATGCGTAGGCAATTCTTGATAGTGGTATAATCACCAAAGATGTCGAATCCAAAGACGTACAAAACGTATAAAACAAATGAAAGTACTAAAGTAATACCACACACGAAACCGCCGAGCAATGTTAAACAAGTCGACGAGAAATAAATAAAGAAAGAGAGAGAGAGAGAGAGAGAGAAAGATGAGACCCAATTTGTAATGATAGTATCGCCAGCTGTGAGAATATAAGAGAATATAAAACAAAAAGGAAAGTAACGCGAGTGTGACAGAAACGTTTATTACTTTTAAGGAATCTTTTTCAAACTGTCGAAGAGTTTGTTGCGCGATATTATACCTTAGATTTTAAGTCGATGGCATTGTCAGTATAGTAAGGAACGTGTAAAAGCGACGTAGACAGCGTCAGTGTGATAAAGTCAAATTCGGACGAGAATTAAGCAAACGAAAAAAAAAAGAAAAAACAAAAAGACAAGTGAAATCAATGAAAGTTTAATGCTTGTGATTCGCGAAATTTCCGAGGCGCTTATTAGCTTTTTACCCATGAAAACACTATTATACGTGTTTGCGTCAAATACTAACTTTTGTATGGCGTTTTTTATTGCGAAGGTGAACTGTTCGCTTTATAACGAGAAACAATTGAAAGTATCAATACATATCATTGCGTAAAGAAGGTTGAAAGACAGAGGTAAATCTATAGGCTGAAATAAGCAAACTTAGGTGACTTATCAAATGAAAGTACGAAGATGAAAAGGAAAATTAATACCAATTAATTAATGCAAACTTGCGTCAATTCAATGTGAACGTTGTGTATATTGTATTTTACGAAATAAGAGTCTCGAAAATGGAGAAAGCAATCGCGCCCACGTTATTAGGAAAAAAAAGTTTGATTCGTTGACGTATATATTTACAGAAAAAAAAATCTATTAGGCAAATTGAATTGTGAGAAGCGCACGACGCACAGGGACACACAGCAGCGAGAGCGCTTTTTATTATAAATACTTTTTTCAAAAGTGAAAAATGAAAAATTAAATCGTTTTTAAATCGACTGTTGATTATTGAATGCAACATGTTAATGATCGGTGTTCAAAAATGCCGTTCGCAAGCACCACTTAGCAAAAAAAAAAACAAAACAAAAAAGCAAAAAAAATACTTTCAAGATTATATTAAATCTAAATTTGGAAAGTAAAAGAAAAAAATATCTCGTTCGCTATTGATCGAGCTGAAAGCTTAAATTGCGATTCCTTTATGCAACTGTTGTGACGAAGAGCATGTGTTGTTTGTGTTTGTTTTTTGAACTTGCATAGGCGAGTATATAATAAACCTTAGCCCGAGATAATTAATCCGTACGATGTGTGTATATAGGCGCGTCGTCGTTCGTGTGTGCAACGTGCCTACGTAAGCTTTTCCCCCCTCTGCGCGACGCTTATATAGAAGTTGAAGATCCGCCGGTTATATAGTTGTGTCGTAGCTCTCCGCGCCTCTTTGCCAATTTTCTCTCTCTCTCTCTCTACTCTACTCTACTCTTTTTTTACCGCAAGCTTTTTTATTGCTGTGAAGCCGGAAGCCACACTTCCGGGTGGGTTGGTCGAATTGTTGCGTTCCACTCGAGAGATCTCGTGTACGCGAGTTTTGTTTCCCGCTTGGACACAATGCCAACGTCAAACTATATGCTAATTGCCAACACCGTAACAAGAAGGATTAATATGATTGTTTCTCTCTCTCTCTTCCCTCTTTGTCTCGGTGTCACGGTTACTTTTTCTACCCGTGGGTAATATAACTTAACACCCAATTCTTCATTCTAACAATTGTCAATTGCAACGTGCGTATAAGCATTGTCTTTTACTCTCTCTCTCTCTCTCTCTCTCTCTCTCTCTCTCTTTCTCTGTCTCTCTTGAAATATAGAGTTTGCGCGAAACAAGGCCGGGACAACGATCATCGCGAGGAAAAATCTAAGAACGAAAGCTAACAACCGGTAATATTGTTCCTGCACAATTACACTCGCGGAAAGTGACACAAGCACGCGAGGTCGTTTTTCCGAGGTATAAGGCGTACAGAGGTGCGGAGAGCTCTCTAGAATAAATAAAGAAAAAATATCATTTGTAAAATCACGCGGGATGAATCGACGCTGATCGAAGAGCTAACATAAAAAATGGAAACGAGGGGTTAGAGTTAAAGTAATAAGTAATAGTTGCAGCTTTCTGTGTGAGGTTATTGTGATACTTAAGGTTAAATAAATAATTAAATAAATAATTAAATAAAAAATGCAGTTCTGCAATAGCATAATCTCGGTGTCGCGGTGACGCCTTAGGACATGGATATTTACATAGAATTACTATATGATTATATCTCGAGTAAACGATGAAATATTTATTAATATCAAGTAAGCGAACGGGGTCGGGGGGTAAGTTAACGAAAGAAAGAGTTTGACGCGGAGGGGTTGCGTAATAGAAAAAGCGCGACCGATCGGTGCGAGCGATTAACCCTCTCGAGCGTGAATTGTACGTGACCGAAGGGTCGATACTGTTGTTTTTTTTCAAGGATAAAGCAAACAACATCGATGTTCTCTGAACGTTCGAAACGAATTTTCTTATTTTTGCCACGAATGTATGATTTTAGCGTCATTTCGTCTTACGATATATGGGTCTACAAGAGCAGTGTTATAAATGTTGCATTGTCGAAAAACAATCGATTCATAGTTCCGTAATTAAAACGAAACAAAACGAAACTCGCGAAAATCAATACAGCCGTGACAAAACGTATATAGTGTGTACCAGGAGGCATAGAAAGGGGTCTTTTGCTAGCGAATGTGTGTTGGCAGTACTCGGTCGTAAAAGACCCTTGTCACGCTCTTGGCAAACAATGTACTACTTTATTTATCACGAAGTAATGGTCTTAACTGATGTGTATTTTTTCTGTCCCGATGACAAATGTTTGAATCTCATCAACTATGTAATAATTAAGCAACTACTCGCAATATCCGCGCCAAGGGAGCAGCCGTATACAAAGAGTCCGTAAAAAGTTGGTATAGAGAAAGAGAAAGATAAAAAAAATAAAAAAAAATAAATAAATACGTTGAAGAGACAATCCGAGGCTTCGTCGATAGGACGCGCTTTGCGCGCTTGAAAACTGCCGGTGAGCGTATAGGTAATATATAAAAAAGAAAAGTTGCGTGGCGCGCGAGTGCACACACATACACGCCTCAATAAGCTCGACGAAGCGCGCGAAAGTAATGAAAAAAAAAGTTGAATAAGTTTTAAAATATTAAAAAAAAAAGAAACCATAAATCCGTCCATAAGCGCGGCCCACGCGCGTCGTACTTAAGAATTGTCGACGCGGCGCGGGCGGCGCGCCGCACAAATGCGTGCATATTAATCATTGGGACTACAAAAACATATCATCGTAAAGCTGTAATAATGACTACGATTATTAATTAGTAAACAATTACAATTATATTATAATGATTATTATTATATACTTCTTACGACTATGACGATATATATTATATATAATATATTACGAATTATTTACTATTTAAAGAAAAACAAGTAAAAAAAATCAGATGTGCAAGGGAGAAAAAGCGAAAGTATGCAGAGTGCGAGCGAGTGTTGAAATAATGTATTGATGTAGTAGGAATGTTGAGAGAGAGAGAGAGAGAGAGAGAGAGAGAGAGAGAGAGGGAGAGTGTCTATGTAAACTCGTATTACGAAGAGTGAAATTAAGTAGTAGACGATGAAAGTGTAAGAACAGAAGAAAGTAAACAACAAAAAAAAAATTAAAAAAAACAAAAAAAAAACATGAAATCATGAAAGTAAAGAGAAAATCACCTAAGCAATAAGATATATTTATAATAACGCCCCGTGTAAGCGTCGACTCGAGTGCATAATTGCGAGGTATATATATTATATATATTATATATTTAAAGAATTATAAACCGCGATACATTCATTGTAAAACATGCATATCAATACATGTGTGTGTCTGGGCAAGGATTAGCTTACTAGTGGATTAATTAATAAATTAATTATTATAATTATTATGATTATTATTGATTATATAATTACATATTAAAATGGCGACGATATGCAGAAGGTATATAAATATATAAATATATAAATAAATAAATATATATATATATATGTATATATATGTATATATATGTATGTATATATATATATGTATATATATGTGTATATATATATATATATGACATAATCAATTGACTTCTTCGTTGTCGCCAATTGAGCAAAGAGTGGCGTTAAATGTTATATCAGTGGATAAACAGCTTACGTAAATTTAAGTACTTTAACGACCAGCGACATCATTACGACAGTGATTATTATTACTAGTATTATTATTTTTATCATTTACTATTATTATTATTATTAATTATTGATACAATATTATTATTAATTCTCATGATTAAATTCGTATCATTGTCAATCTTACACAAATGTGAATGATTTATTATTTTTTAACCGTCTTATTACTATTTTAGATAGTGTTCTTATGATTTACTATAAACTTAAACGCGATTATTAGGAATATTTTTACTTTGTTCATTATAATTATAAATTATAGGCAGATCTTTGAAGTGACGTTTGTATTAGTGAAGATAATTACCATTGTCGAAGTATTTCTTTGGGTTTTAGTGAAACTTTGGTAGCAATAAACATTAGTTAAAAATATGATTTTCAGTTTGTATTTTTTATTTCTACTATTTACATCCATGGCTGAAGGTCGCTTGACTTTTGGTAGGTATAACTATTACATTGCGGATGAAAATCCTTATCCCATGCCTTTATATTTAATTTAATTTTAATTATTTTCTCATTCTTTACTATTTCTGTTAAAAACTTATCGCGATAAAATTGTAACTTATGTGTTTGAATGATTCAATTGTTATGTTATTATTGAATGTTGTAATCGGTCGCACTTAAAAATTTTAACTTTTCAAATTTACCGCTATAACAGAGGTCGCTATAAGATGGTCAAGTGTTCGAAATATTTCTCGCGGGAAGAGCCGGCGTGAATTTGACACAACGATAGGTTATACGAACCATTGTGTTTGTTTGTTTCATCGACAATCTTTAAAAACTAGTTTTATACAATGGTTCAGCTTGATGAAAAAAAAGAAAATACATGTTCTTTCGCACGAAAGAAGGTTGAGTACGCTGACAATACAGGTAGATTTAAGAAAGAAGGAGAGAATTATACGAAACAGTTTGCCAGTATCTATGTGAGAAGGCTTGAAGAGTTATCAGATATTCTTAAAGAAAAGGTCTTTGAGAAATGGGGTAAGAGTCGATTTTAATTTCAATTTTAATTTTCGTTATAGTGTCTGGTAAAACTTGTTGCTAAAAGCTGTTTTTTTACAAAACAAATATCAGGACGAAAAGTCAACTTGATTCCATTGTCAGAATTAGAAGAACAAGATGGAAAAAAATGTGCTATTATTGGTACTTTATATAAACACCAACCAAATAAACCATCGATATTACGAGAACTTAGCGAGGAACATCAAATGTCTGCACCGGTTGACAAAATAGATTATTGCTCATCTGAAGACCAAGTATTTTTAGAAGATCAGACATCTCGTATCAAATTAACAGGAAACAAAGTGAATATTAAAGAATTAGTGACTGGTGTTGTCTGTGCTATTATAGGATCAGAAAATGCAAAAAGTACTTTTGAGGTAAAAATATTAGGAAGAACGCTACATTTGGATTATTCCGAAATATATTCCATTACAATTTTTATTTAGGTTGAAGACTGGTGCTTCCCGGGTTATCCAGTTCCAAGATCACTGTCAAGGACAGTTTCAGCAGGGAAGATAATTTTGGTATCGGGTTTGGAACTAGCAACAACATCACCATGCTTATCTTTGTATTTGTTAATTGATTGGATAGGAGGAATGGCAGGATATTCAGACATGCAAGAAGATCAAGCATCTATTGTTCGAGTAATTATAGCAGGAAACAGTATCAAAGGTTGTGCTGATCAACATGTAAGTAAAGGACTTCTTAGTGGAAGGGCAGAAGATGCAGCTGCTGCTAAAGATTTAGCTCATGGAACTCAAAGATTTGACACAATTCTTGATACGATTGGTCAGAATTGTTGTGTGACATTTCTCCCAGGTCAATTCGATGTTACTACTCTAATGATGCCTCAACAACCCATGCATCCAGCATCATTCCCTAAAGCTAAGAGGTTCATTGCACAAATTCTGAAATTAAAATTAATTTTTAAATTCATTTGAACTCTGTATAATCACAAAACATTCCATTTTTAGACTGAAGAGTGTAAAGGGAGTGGTAAATCCATGGATTGGAAAAGTGTCTGAAAGAATAATAATGGGATCCAGTGGCCAGCCTATCCAAGATATTCAGAAAGTTTGTGGACTTGACACAATGTCGGCAATTGAATGGTTAGAAAAATCTTTAGAGTGGAGACACTTATGTCCAACAGCACCTGATACAATTCCATGCATGCCATTTTACGAAAAGGATCCTTTCATAATGAGGGAATATCCTGATATTTATTTTTCTGGTAACATGGACAAATTCGAAACAAAACTATTAGAAGGTATAGTATGATCTTTGTATCTCCTAAAAAGCCCACAAAATTATACTTGTTACATTACTATTATATTTTCTTTCAGGTGTGAATGGCCACAAAGTTCGTCTTGTTTGTATTCCAAAATTTGCTCACACGCAAACTGCGGTAATTGTTGACTTAGAAACTTTAGATACTACACCAATTTCATTTGGATCAGACTAAAATCATTTTTAATTTATAATATCTATGTTGTTAAGATTTTTCTATATTTTAGTTTACAAAAAATAACTATGTAAATAAATTTTTTTTCAAAAATTTATCAATTAATATTAATATTATCACTATCACTATCATATTTTCAGCGAAATGATGGAATATACAATGTTCTAGCATTTAAGGGTAAGTATCTACATTGAATTATTTGGTTTATTGAATCAACAGTGATCGATTCAATTCCCAACGAAATACTGTTAAAAAAAACGAAAAATAATTGGAATTATGTATAGGCTAAATAGTCATTGTGAAAAATTCTGTTGCAAAATATGCTATTATCAAAAGTGTTTCTACATATCAAATCTTACCCGCGATTTGCGATGTATAAAACGATGCAAGAAGTTGTGAAAATTCTTCGAAGTCCATGCTATGTGGTGCGTAAACAAAACCTCTAACGACTTCCTAGAAATGTTGTCATTCGCTGATTTCGATGGCTGCAGTCGTAGTAGTTGTGCATTTTGTTTCTTCAAATTCTTTTGCAGTCAAGCAAAACGCAAACAGAAGAGATATATGCATCTATAGATACATTCTGTCAATTCTATCGTGATTAGTTTAATATAATTTTTTTTTTTTTGAACAAGTGTGTGAATCAACTGTTTCATTGAATTAATATCGAAAGAGGAAAAATAATCAAGTGATAAAAGTATACTGATGTTTTTGAAAGTTTCAATTAAGTAGTTTAAACAGTGCCTTATATCCACTATGATGAACGTCATTTCAATGATTGAGAAATATTTTTGACTACAATCAATTAAATAATTGATATTTGAAATAATTCTGACGTCCTCTAAAAGAGAAGAATCCCAATATTTATATTTCTGTTAACCTTACATTTACTTAAAGAGATATTTGATAGTTAGTTTGAAATACAAAAATAGACATTTTAATTTGTGAAATTTTGATATTAAATAAATTTAAAAAAGATGTTTAAAGTACCATCATTGTCTGAAAGACGCAAAATTAAACTACGACGCTCACCGCAATGTGTAAGAACACCCACAAACTGCATCAGTGAGTAAGTACTCAAAATATTAAAATATGAACATTTAAACTTGTAAGCAAAATATTATTCAGAATATTTTTATGGTAATTTTTTTTTGTAGCAATGCTAAATTCTATTCCTATCACACTCTTTTCAACATTACAAGCAAATATTAGGAAATGGGACTGTATAATAAGACAGGTTTACTTATCAAGTACATATTTTTTATTTGGAAAATTCTGAATTTGATATACGCCAAATCAGAAAAGCTGATATGCATAAAATACGCATAAAAAAAACTTATAAAAATCTTATAAGTTTAGTAATAAGTGACAAATGTATACCATAACTGGTTTAACTTCTTGCGAAAGAGGCAAGATAAAATAACATATTCAGTATTAAAATGTTACTCCCAACAGAAAAAAAGATATCGGTGTTTAATGTAAAAAATTTGATTTGCAATCGCAAATATGATTTAACTATTTTGATGAGGTAAAAGAACATCTACCTATGTTAAATGCACTTTGGTGTATTGTCTGGCACATCTGCACCTAGTTTATCAAAGACACAATTCAGTAATAGTCTATATTTTATCCTCGAAATCAGTCTCAGTTCCGCATAATGAAAAGCAAGCCATGACTTGGTTAAAAAAAAAAGAAAAAAAAAACAAATCCCTTTCTATGTACAAAATTTAAAAAGTCTTGCAAGTACGTTTAAAACATTCTTAGACTTTTCAATGTGTTCTGCCAATTCTTGATCTGTTTTGGAAGACTAGATTAAGAGCTGTAAAACTACTTGAGGTGTCCTCAAATTTGATCAATCTTAATTAATGCCCTTACATTTAATTACATTACATTGGCACCTGTTTAACATTGCCTTTTCTTGGCAAAAATCAATGATTAGAGTAAAAAAAAAGAACAAACAAACATAAAGAAAGAGTACTATCCGATGACATTTCCACTTTTACAAGTTAAAATCGTTAAGCGCGCCGAACTATTTTTCATAGTTGTTGCCGAATTTTTCAAATGTACAATTTTCAAAATGCTTCTAAATCGAATTGATCATAAGCTTGGATCGAACTCGTGATAACCTTCAGCCCCAGTGAACACCACGTCCACCCAAACGCGCATAGCTTCAGGACTAGGGGCCATCAAGTGATAAAGTCTCGATTTGGTCTTGACAACGAATGTCAAGGATGGTTGAGGTGATTTGACGCTGTTCATGTGATCCACGTACACAAGCTCGATGGACTGAAAATGTAAGTACAATTTCCAGTCAGATTCCCAAATCAACAGCTAGCTGTATGGAGCTATAGTCAACTGAAATACGTTAGTCTCACCTGAAAATAAACGACGCCCCGCGCCTTCCTCGAGTTGTGATCGCTGTAATACGACAGCGTTTTATCCTTCCTATCGAAAACGAACCAGCGTTTGTTCCAGTGATGAAACTTTTTGCTCATCTTGGATAAATATCCGCAGCAGCTTGTCACGTCTACCGTCACATCGTGAATCAATGGTAATTGATGACCTGCCGTCTCGATGTGATGCCTCAAGTCTAGCGACTCGGACTTTATTGGCAAGTATCTGGTCAGAGGTCTCTGTTGGACATTACGTTTGACTTAATGTTCAACGTTGTAAATATCACGGGAAAAGAGTTTCACTGGGAATTTGAGCGTAAACTAGATGCGTACAACGAGATCGTGCAATGAGGTGTACGTGCTCGTGTCTGTATGCGAAAGAAAAACGACAAGAATCGATCTGCGCACCTGCAACTTGGGTTTGTCCCGATGTTTGACTTGCATTGGACTCAGAGAATCCAACTCGCTGGAAGTTTGCGAAAGAGGTCGGCTGCCGTTCTCGTCAATGATTCCATTTCCGTTTCCATTGAATCTCTCCGTCTCCATAGACGTTGGCATCTCGTTTCTCGTCTGCAATTCACGCATATATACGTACAACTTGTAACTTTTGCCAGACTTTCATTTGCGCTGGTCAACAACGAAGATATATCGTACGTTACGAGGTATATACGATATAGATATGCGTGTGTGGGCGAGAATACACTTACGTCATCGGTAGGTAGTAGCGAGTAAGAATTGCCGGACGGGCCTGGACTACCGTTCGAGGTAAATTCCGAATGTTTGCCGGGAGACAATTTGTCGGCGGTGCCGTTTTCCGCGCCGTCACTGCTTCCGCTACCACTGCAGAGAAAAACACTTAAACGTTTATTCAAACATTTTGTTCGCATACTAAATGCTGCAAACAGTGCAGTATCGATACTCAATTGAGCGCGCTTGATTGACGTAATTATCCAATTATACGATGACTTTTCGCCAAATTCGTACAAGCAATGCCGCGATTGTACGGTAAGCAAGAACGCTTTAAAGTTGTTCCAACGGATTTTCTAAGCTTACGTTTCGGTAAATCAACCTGTAGGTGAATATATCTCGGTTGATACAGCATAATCTTATCTCACTCCTGACAAACGACGTGTAGCGAGCCTTTTTTATTTCGTCGCAAGTGAAACGACAAATCTTGCGCCTCTATTGTATTCAGCAATAGAGAGAAAGAGAAGGACAAAGAACTCACGCGTTTCGTAGGCAGCAAGCATGAGCAAGTCGATCCTTGGAGCTCATGTAGCACCTGCTACTAGTGATAAGAGTAACGAGATTACACCCGGATCGACGCACCGCGTTACCGAGATTCTCGTTCATCTTCTCTCTTTATTCACTTATTTTTTTGCCAATGTACACTCGATTTACGATACTTTTCCTCGGACAATGCCGCCACCTTTATGCATTTCCAATCGAGCGTGACACCTCTCTTCGCACGCGCCCGCGCGAGGACAATGGCGACAACTGCACCGTGTGTTACATATCTTATCGGTTGTAGCAGTTCGCTTATCGCCGCTTCTATGTATACGTGTATCTCTGTCTGCCTGTCTGTCTGTACGTAATACACACGTGTGCCTTTCCCAAGGCGCATGCCGGCGAAAAACTATATAGTCCCTGCTTGCCCCGTCGGTGGCCGCAACCTCGTGGAAACCGGTATTTCGTTGTATAGCCTTTTATATACCAGACGCCCCTTTTACTTTTGTGACCAACACTTGCACACTGCGCTCATATGGAATTCGCTCGTTCGCTCGTTCGCTCGATCGCTCGATCGCTCGCTCGCTCTCGACGATGTACTCCTACTTATACACGTATGACGTGTCGTCTTAATTAATGAACAATTCAAGGCTGCAATGCAACTTACGTGTGTCTTTACTACTGTTCGCTTTTTCTCATCGTGCGATATCTCTGTTCATTTTGTTTCTTTGCACCCATCTCGTGATTAGGATTGCGATTTGTTTTATTTCCAACGAAAATCTCGTCAACAGCGATTTTCTGTCGTTCTTTTTATTTAACGAACAGATACGTACAAAAGGAAAAAATACCATCGATAGATTTTTGCCAAGGTTTGCTTGCACCGACAGCACGTGCAAGTTAAAATTCAATTACGACCTCGTGTGACAACGACGAGAATGATGTGCAGTTTTTGTCACAGATGACGCATGCTGCGCTCTCGCGGAAGGCCTTAATTTCGTTCACTTTAGGCTCAATCAACTTTTCAACAAACGAAAAGAAAAAAAATATTAAGACTTTTCCTTTTTTTTTTTTAACAAGCCTTAAACCGTAAAGTTCACACGAGTGTATTGTGTTGATAGGAAAAGTTGCGCCGAGTTTTATTGGATTCGAAATTACCTTTCGGTCGGCCCGGTCGAGTAACTTGAAGATTCCTCTCCCGACTCCACGCTATTGAAGGATGTGCAATTCATTTTCCTCTCCTCCCACTGCGAGCGAACTTCGTCTTGCACTCGGCGTTTCAGTTCTTCCACCCTTCGCCTTTCTTCCGAAATCACTTGACTGCCTGTGTGTAATATTTGAAATAAAATAACATCGAGTTATCTTTATGGGGAGATTTTCAGTGGTTGGTCGAAAAAAAAAATCAATTGTAATATTGAACGAAGATACACCGGTATTAATTGACGTGAGATTAAGCGTTTAATCGTAACCACGAGAAAGTTCGCTAAAATTAGATTGATCCGAGTTTACTCCGAGATTCGGGCAATTAAATCCGCTTCGCGATTAGAACAACGAAGTTGATAAGCCAGCATACATTCTATAATACGACGTTATCAATAGTGCGCGACTCACCTTGTTTGGCCAGATGAAGCTGTCGATTGCGTTCGATTTCTCTGAGCGATTCGATAGTCTTTCTTCCGAGACTACCTTGGTTATTAACTATCGGTGAATCATTCGTCACTCTTGATATCCTATCGAAATCCTCGCGGCTTGGCGAGCGCTTTTCATCGGAATTGTCGGCAAGATTTTTCGCTAATCCATCCAATTCGTCGTCTATGGCGCGTAATCGATTACGACCCTGCGCAAACAATTCCGTCCCTTATCATTTATAACAGTTGTCAAAGGATGAACGTCGTATTGTATAATTAGTCAACGTGTACACATAGACGTACCTCCTCGAGTCGACGCAAGTGTGCCAGCTTCTGTCTCTCGAGGCTTTTGGCTTCCTTTGTGACGGCGTTCTTGATGTCGGTACGTTGCGCCTCCAGTTGACTCAGTTGCAACTTTCGGCTTTCGATCTTCGTCGTTAATTCGCTCACGTGTCTGTAACACGCGTATACGGGCGCATGCCCCTTATTGTCTTTGTCCAATAGCACGCAAAATTGTTAATGTAACGTTGAAGATGTTTTTTTACGATACCTCTGTAATTCCTCGCGGGTTGCGAGCTTGCTCGCTTCCTCTTCTAAATGGTGAAACTCGAGATCTTCGAATGCTTTCTTTTCCGTCTCGAGAAGATCCGTTTGAGCAGCCAATTTATCAACGAGATTGCTATCTCGTTCGTCGTCGCGACCCTGCGCTTCGGCCAATTCTTCCTCTAATCGTGCGACTGAGTGTTGAGCTTTCAAAACTCGTTGTCGTGCTTCAAGTTGAAGTTGCGCTTGGGATGCGCTGTTCTCGCTCATCTCGCGCTCGAGTTCGTTTATTTTCGCTTGCAACCGCGTAAGCTCGCTTTCTTCCTGCTCGAGCTTCAACGATTCCGACTCGTATTCCGCCGAAAGCAGAGCTTTCTCCAGTTCCAACTGCCGTATGCCAAAATAGAAAGAACTATATTTGTTATGTATTTTTTTCAAATTAAATTAGTCAACATCTCTACTATTTGATCATTTTCAACGTTGTTCGTTGACTTAACGTTTGAGAGGTTACATAATAAGCGCAATGCTGGGTATAATTTGCAACAGACTAAAAAAAAATTGTATTTGGAAAATATTTCGAACTTGGTCGTTTTGCAATGTATTCAGTTCGATCAACGTGCAAAGTCGTTAAATTAAAAATATAAACAAAAACAAAACATATCGAAATAAAAATAAAATGGAAATTCAATATTGACGTTTCTCCGTAGCTGAAAATTGAATGTAACGCGTATACATGGAAATGTACTTTGATCGATCGTTGTCAGTAGTAGGTCACAATCTGAAAATTCCATTTTCTAAAGGTGCGCAACCAAAGTAAATTTAACGAAGGGATCAATAAAATCAACCTCTCGATTAATCTCTTCCTCTTGCGTCTCGATATCGGCGACACTTCGCTTGAAACCGTCCATGTTGCCCAATATATGTTGCTTCTCGTTTTGCAGGAACTCGATGTACTTCTTGCGGTCTTCCTTCTCGTGGACTTTCCTCTCCTTGTCAGCCTTGGCCTCGTTCGATTTGGTATTGTCGCATTCGCTGTTGATCCTCTTAGGCGTCGTTGTCGTCGACGATGCCGTCGGTGTCGTGAGTAATCCACCGGAATTCCGAGGTTTCGACAGCATCGACAACTGCTCGATCGCCTCGAGTAAGTCGTCGTTCGACACGTCCAACTTGTTGTCGATCTTTATTTCGCGAGTTCCTTTTTTCTTTGGTCTTGGTAAGCTCATATTGTTTGGATTGTTGATATTATTGTTGCTCGTGCTCACGTTCTCGTAGATGCTTAGATTGCCGTTTGCGCGTGGTCGGAAATTTTCGTAATGGTGAACTGGAGCTTTCAATGGCTTTTCTGGTAATGGTGGGCTCGTCGCTGACGTCGTTGTTGTACCTGATTACAAATATTATTGTTGTTTAATTATCAATAACGTATGATGTTCTATTTTTCCAATGTTTATACAGTTGATCGCATCGTCGTGAACACTACTCAAAGCAACACGTACAAGACTAATGAAAAAGCTATGTGAGGTTTTAAAGCCACCACGAAAAGTCATCCGATTGTCAACTTTGACAAAATCAATCTACGACTTCAATTCCAAATTAGCGCAGAATATGAAAGTGAGCTTCTCGAACTTCCAATTCCCCAGGGCGAAACTTGGATCATCAATCAGCTCGAGAGAGAGAGAGAGAGAGAGAGAGAGAGAGAACGAGACGCGCCCCAATTACTCTAGCTTGGTGTTTGAAGAGCAAACTTTTACAGGAGAAAATTCAAACTCACCATTTATCGCGTTTTGTTTCGTCTCGGTGGTTATAGACCATTTGGGTGCACCGTTGTTGTTAGGTGTTGCGACCTGTTGGACGTTTTCATAGGTTGGTGGTGAATTTGGCCTCTTGTCGTGTATTCCGTTCGCTTTACAGTTCCTGCAATTAGAGTATACGTATATTCACATTGATTGTTCGATGTTTTGTCGTGCCAACAATTACTCTCGTTTGTGAATTTCTTTTTTTTCGGCGGGTTGGTGCTATTCTCCCGGAATTCTGCGGTTCGATCGATCGTTACAATTAGAAAGCGAAGTATTATCGACGACGAGCATTGTTTTTTTAGTTATTTCTTCAGAAACAATAATGATTCCGGTACGATGGATAAATTGTAACAATGGTTACTTGAAAGGAAGCACGATTTTTTATTTGCTACTCAACTGCAAAATCCCAAAGCGAAAAGAAATCAATTATTACCAAAGTCGGCATTAGCCATTCGCTTTAACGATAGAAGGTCGAAACACGAGTATTCGACGTCAAAGAGAATAGAGTGCGTAGCTTAAATTCTCATACCTCGCAGAATAGAAATCGAAACCTTGTTCGTGTAAAATTAAAATCTAATAATCGCGATAAAACTACAAATATATTGGTTGATAAAGAATTAATCGAATCACGAAAGACACACGTACACATAGGGGTGTGCGTGAAAGACGAGAGTGAAGCGAGAAAAGAATTCCCACAGCGAACTTTACAAAGCTCGCTGAACCGCAAAAGCCGCAATCCCATATATACCTGTTTTGTGGCTTGTCGGACGCAGCGTGGCTTTGCCTCTCGTACTCGGCGCACATCGTCAGAATCTCTTCGAGGCGTAGCTTCTCCTGGCGCTCGTGTTCCTGTTTACGCGCGCGTTCCTCTTGTATTTGTCGCCTGCGGTTTTCAACCTCGTGTTGATGATACTTTTCCACAGCCACGTGATAATTATTGTCTACTGTTGGTGGCTGGGCTGGTTGCGATGCGGGGCATGGACTTCGAATACGACCGTAAAGAGTACCGTATTTACTTGGATCACGATCGTAAGCTGGCGAGGGTGCTTGGATACGTCGGATGCTGGGTTGCGAGCTAAAGCATCTGTAATTAAAAAATAATTAGGGGGTTTTTAACGAAACAACCGCTTATCTCGATCGTTGTCTTTTTTACTATTTCATCAGTTGAGTGACTCGGATCGAGTAATGTTGACAAGTACGTTAAGAATTAACAGCTAATAGTGACGAAATTAATTAACATTTCATTTGGCCTACTTAACGAGCGACCCTGCTAGTTTATATCTCATAGATGCAGTGAATAATTTACAGCGTCCAATTTAATTTTCATCTCCGACGTGAATAGAGTCGTATCTTATTAACGTGCAACTTGTGGGCTTGATTAGTACTTTAATAAGAATATACCGAACTTAAACCCAACTAAAATGAAACGCCCGATAAGTCTGTCGATTTATCGCTCACTGTATAATCAATCAAATTGCGATTAAAGTTAATATACAACCTCTCGTAAGTGAACGAGTGTTACGTGGCGTAATCTTAATGTCAATGGTATAGGATATTTGGCAAGGCAAACACTTACTGTGGATTTTGCGAATCGCAGGAACCAGCCCTGCGATGGCATGGCACTATGGGACTTGAGCCAATCTTCTCAAGCTGTAAGAACTCAGTATGGGTGGTCGTCTTAGCGACGATCAAACTCTGGCTCATGTCAAAGTCTCGACCGAATTGCTCAAGATCACAGTTCCTCTGGCACGTCAAACTACGCGTCATCAAATCGGACGAGTAGCCATTCGTTAATACGTTATTGTTTCGATTCTCTTCGTTATTGCAATCCAACTCTTGCGACGTTACTCTCTGTTGTTGTTGCTGATGCTGCTGCTGCTGCCAGGTACTGCGTTGGCAGGTTTGATAGCGTTGCTGTTGTTGCTGGGAAGGAGTCGCGTTGCGATTGTTGTAAGCGACGTTCTGGTAAATGCTGTTTTGATTTGGAGAGTACGTTCTGTTTATCGCGACTGGTAAACTGCACTGTAATTAAGAGGTAAGCAGACGATCAGATTTTATCAGCTCGGAACGAAGGCCGTCAAAATGCTTTATCGTTACTATTTGAACAAAATCACGATTGTAATTCATTATAACACAGAAGATGATGGATTTCTAACGAGTTTAAACTCCGTAAATATTCTTAAAGAAAGAAAGAAAAACATTGAACAGTCAAGTTTTTAAGTGCGACAAACCACTTGAGCGAATTACAACGAGTTCTCCTCCTCCTCTCTCTTTCAATTGAGCGAACGGCGAATGGAGATACCAACGTCAATCAATGAATCAACGGCATTGCACTTACCTGCTTGTGCTCGTCGTTGTTCTGGCACCTGTCCAAATTCGTAAGATTTTGAAAGGGGCTGGAAGCACTGCTTCTGGCGAGCGAGGCAATACTCGATGACCTCGAGTGACCAAGTATTTGGTCAGCTGGTACGTTTGTGGTGAGGCTACCAGATGGAAAGACTTTTGGAGATACACAGTTGGCACGTGCTTGGCGCGCCAACATCTCGAATTTGGTAAGTTTGCCTAGGAAATTAATTTCTTCGTCGGAGCAACCGGAGTTTCGAGATTTTTCTTGTTGATGACCATTCGCGAAGGTCATCGGTGCCATTGAGATACGCGAGTTTGGCAGAACTGCTTTCAGATGCTTCGCTTCGGCTGGATGATTAAAACGCAGATAGTTCGAACGACCTATCGTTAGTATGCAGCCTGTATAAAAAAAGTTTGATCGTTGAATCTACGAGGTTTCGAAGATTAAACGAAAGTCTGGGCTAATTTTAGGAGTAATTTGACCAATTTCAGTAGAGTGGATTTGAATATTGAATAACTGCCAAATCTACGGGGAAAAATTGAATATTTGTACAAGGAATAAAAGAAAGAATAGTAATCACACGTATCGATGTCGTATCAATCAAAATCAATCTATGTACCAATCCCTTCGACAATGTCTTGGCAAATGTCAATAATGCCAAAGTAAACATCAACTTTGACATCCAGCCAAGTTTCTCTTCCTCTCGATAAAATTCGATTACAAACGTTCGACTGGCACTCGCGCGAGCGATTAAACCGAGTTGATTCCCACATAAATCCAAGTCTCAGTCGTAAATATTTCTCGAGTGATAAAAAAGAAAACACGAGCGTGTCCAATAAAAAAAGGGGAAAGAGTATAGTTTTGAGGAGAGGGGGTCTCGTAATATACCTTGTGTGAGTCGCAGCGGAGCAATGATCGGTAGTCCATCGACGCACGTGTTTCCGCTGAGGGGATGAAGCGTGACCAAGCCTCCGGCATTCTCGATAATACAGTGCACCAACTCGACTCCAGTACCATCAAGTCGAATGTCAGCCTCGCGACTTGTACCCAAGATTATACGACCTGCAATATTCATAAGAGTTATTAAGGTTCCGATGTATATAGTCGTGTCGCTTGCAGCAAGAACTCTTCGGAGGTCGTGTGAAAGTTTTGATGTTCACTGATAAAACATAGTTGCCATATCGTGCCGAATATGCAGCTAATGATCGTTGCTTTGACAAAAGCTTTCTCTTAGCGTGAAATATTGAAAGTTTTGGAGAGTACGCTTGCGACGAACTGTGATATTTATTTTATAGACGTTGTTATTTCCGGCAATTTTATCGTGTAGCTGCAACATTGAAGACAATGCTCAAATAATTGTACTTTAACAATAAGTCAAAAATACGAGGTATATGCGCTGCTTTTAGCACGTGAAATCAATATCTTTCGTTGTAAGTTGCATTACGTCCCTTTCCCCCTCCTCCCGAGAGGCTCTTTTATCAAGCGAACCGAAAAATTTATACAAGCATCTCTGCGGGGCCGGCACGGAAACTTCACTCGACCACTTTGAACAGGGGCATAAGCAATCTTCATTATTGATTAGTAAACTCGTAAAGTTTTGCTGCCGGATCGTAAGACGTGATTGAAAATCAGTCGGATGCGATTATTTGCCAATAGTAATGATATTCGTGAAATCATAAAAGCCGTGCTCGTTTACATTTCCTGTAGAGGTTATTTTTGCGCTTTATCTCTTCTCCGACCGACTCTTTACCCGTTTCCTTTCTCTCTGATCTCTCCCTTTATTTTCCTCGGTGTCCGCACTCTCTTTCTCTCCCCTCTTATTTTCTTTCTTGCCATTTTGATTTTCATGCTAATTTGCGCTGTAATTTACAAGCACGCATAAATTATACATTTTGAATGATCCTAACTTACTTGAAAATTACCAACGTTTAACGTCATTTTCCGCAAGAGTGTATTTAATTAAAATTTTACGCACGTAAAGTTCGAAATAACGAAGTTAATTTCATCGGGAAAGAAATAAAAATTTGGTTTGGTTAAAATGAGAGTCCTCTATATTGCAAATTGAAGTGCAGTTGGCTAGAGTAACGCAATATGTAACATTAATTACCGTACTACAACGTGTGTTTGTTCGCTTTAAATCCAGATTTCACAAAGTAACTACGTAGTACCTGTAAAGAGAATTACACGGCTCGCTGCCAAATTGAGAAAGTTTACCGATATAGGGATTCAAGTGAAACGTTATATCGCGAACAATACAATAAAGTCAAAGCGCTCGTTTTGGAAATAAGTCGAACCATCGGTTACAAAAGAAGTAAAATAGATAAACCTGCACTATTTGTGTACTTGAATTTCAACCTTGACGAGCATGCAAAAAAGATCCATTCGAAAACAACCGAACACACATATCAAATTGCCAATGCCAACTGCGTGAGCGCTTGCAGGCGGCACGAGACTTTCACCTAAAAATTATCCCGAGCTCGACCTCCTTCTCTCCCTCGCATGCATACATACATACACACACGTCACTTTCCATCATTCCAACTTCCTCTTCTGTATAGCGTGTCCCTTATTGCCCTCTCTTTCCAGTCTGTTTAAATATAGGTTTTGGCGCTGTACTATTACCCCGCGAGACGCGTACAGATTTTCTCGTCTACTGCCGTTGCCATGTTATTCGAAATTCGAGCACCGTAGAAGCTTTGATGTTTTGACGAAAAATTGCCACTACTGGCTTTGGTTTTTACGGTGTTACTTTGACGACACTACCCCAACTGGAATATCAACGGCTGGTCTACGTGAAGCCTGACGTGATGAATTTAAATTAGCCTTAGTTTTAGGTGTGTATACGTGTATTTTCTATTGGATTATTAAGTAAAATGTGATTATTAAAACCAAATTAGAGTATCTCGTTACAAAGAAGTTTGCTTTCAAGTTACGTGCAATAAGTTTTCAACAAATAATTGTTATTACGTTGTAGATTTTCTGTAGGTATTCTTCGACGATAGCCTAGAGTTGTCTAATCGTATGTTTTACAGAGTTTTCACGGAGTTTCGTAATTAACGAAGGTGTGTTCCGTATGATTTCCGGCAATTGCAAACGGGTTATTCAACGATTCTCAATTCGATATAATGTTGTGATATTTCGTTGCAACTTTCGTATCAACAAGCGTGTTTCTAACGCTAATAACCTGCAATTTGTAACCAATTTTCTTAGTGCGGGGAAATGTGAAAACATAGTTGGATGTAAAGTATGTTGCGTTGTTTGGCTCGGGGAACATTGCAGTTGATTCGTATTATCTGGAGTAATTTTTGTTTCCTTTTTTTGCTATATTGTGATTTCTCTACCGCGAAATTTCGTAAATACTTTGTTCAACCAATACTTACATTTATTACGTTACACAAAGCTACATGAATTACTTTAGTTTATCGCAATGCTAAACTACGATATTTCAAAGATTTTATTACTTTGCTTTCCAAGCTATCATTCACTCACCGGTACGTATACTCAAAGAAAAGAACTCTCGGCTGCCGCCTAACAAAAGCTCGTTTATTACGTATTTTCGTTTCTCAAGCATATCATTTCCATTCGATAACACAATTCTCTCAACGCCGACGAAGAAATCCGCAAGAGAGATAAATAGAGAGTGACAGTGAGATCGTCAAAGGCGCGAGAAAGGAAAGCACGTTGAGGGTGGAAACTTGCGACGATAAATTGGTTGTGTTCCGTTAGCGCGTTAAAAGCGAATAGCCGTGATGTCTACAGGGAGAAAAGGGGCTCTGTGTCGTGTGATTAAAAAATAAAATGAAAGAGAACGAACAAAAAAATGTTTCAATTGTTTTCACAGATACGGCTGATTGATGGCGTGTGCTTTTATTTTTGAAAGTGATTAATGCGTGCATCGTATATTTGCATTCGTACTTTTATTGGCTTTTCGTGATGAATATACGATTAAACCCTTCGCGCGTATCAGTCATGCACACATTCGGCAATAAGACGCTTGACGGGTGATTAGCGTTGCGGGACCTGACCCAAATTCGCTTCTATACGAGCTGCAATCTTCTCTCCCTTCCTCTCTGTCTATCTCGCATAAGTTTGGCTGTTGTGTGTATCCGCTCAAGCGAACGTATGCCTGGGTTATCAATTCACCTTTATGCGTGTACCTCGTGTCACCAGACAGTCTCTAGTTCCACGTCAAACGTTTATTAATTCAGTGCGCTTTTTTTAAGACTCTTGTGCGAGTTGGATTTATCGTTGCAAATTGGCGATCTCACGAGGAAAGTTGTATAATTTTTCATCAGCCGCGTGATACGGATGCGGAGAATGCACGTGTGCCAAATTTGGCAAAACTAAAGTGGGTATTTGAAGTTGAAACTTTAAAATATCTTTTTTTTAAATGGCCGGTCATTAATCAAAAAACACGCTAGACAAAGAAAGAATTCACGCCATTCGTTCAAGTAGAAGACCCAGTTTTAAAACTATTATTTTCCTCAGACTTGAGTATCGTATTGGAGACAGCGCACTCTTGTACAGTTGTTTTATTTAATCTATTAAAAAGTAATATCTTTTCAAGGCCACGATAGCGGTAAAAAGTCAGTAGTAAAAGAGATTTTTTGCGAGTGCTATTATATACTTTATACTCGAAAGGGAAAAGTCGTAACATTTTTATTACAATGTCGTCTAAAGTATTCTCGAGAAAATCTCTTTTAGCTATTTCAAAAATAAAAATCAAAGCATGTTTAAACATAAACCAGCAAGTAAACGAAAATATCGTCGAAGCTTCAAGTAATTACCGGTCGATGTTCAATTTATCGTCACGATTCGTTGGTATCCAATTGAATTCTTACAGGTAATAATGATAAATAGACAAGAAAAAAATTATACCTTCGGGTAGCGGATGAAGCGTGACGGTAGTAGATAGTCTGCCGCTGCCAGTAGAGACAAGATGGGGCGCGTCCGTGTGAAAGCTTAAAGCTCGGCCGGACTCACGTACTTCCAGGCCGGCAGCGTTCGCCATTCCTGTAACAATACATCATGAAAATTGATATCAAGTTATTTATTGGCTAATAATTGTATTGGCAAGTCGACGTTAAATAGAAAGTAATTGTTTCACTTCTCGCAGCTTTCTCGCGCTTAAGACCAAAACAAAACAACGACATTTGCACGTTTCAAAACCTTGACGTAAGAACAAAAGCTCTTTACGCATTCGCGCGTGTGCGAGTACGTGTGAGCGTATGTTTTATGTACACCCGTGTGTATGTATCGACTGCGCAAGGGCACGCGTGCCATGAGTAGGGAACGTCGATGATCGCGATGATGATGCCCCAAACCGGTCTCTCTTTCTTTCCAGATTTTTCATTTGCAAGCCTTTGTGTTTTCTTTTTTGACGCTTTGAAAAGATAGTTTCTGCTGCGTCTTGACTCTGCGCTGGCTTCTTTTTTTTTTGTCGAGAAGGCGCTTCGAGCTACTCTTTTGATGATACTTGCATTTTTTTTATGCTGAGTTTTTCAATGACTTGACACGCTGTCCAATGAAGTGTTCTTTGAGAATTCGGGAAATGTCAGACATGTGTAGCGGAATTGATAACTTTGCTTTTGGGTAGCATTTTTCGTCGTGTTTTTGTGTTTTGTCACGTAAGATCGTTGTTGTTTTTCGCGAGCTGACTCTTGCATTGAAGTTGAGTTTGATGAAAAAGTGCGAATGCTGTGTTTTTCAAGAGAATACTCGACGCAAAGCACTACGACTCAGAATGACAAAACCGGATCGCAGAAGTTTCCATTGACGTTTATGAAATACATGCGTGAAGTTTATCAAACAATGGCAACGAAGTTGGCACAAAGTATATACGTATACATGTGTGTGTGTGTGTATATATATATACATACACACACACACACATATATATATAACAGAATTGTTTATTTACGTAATCTTCCCGCTATACATTCCAACTGTGACTCGGAAGTGCTCGTGTAATCGATTCTCGCTTAAATGTATTTAAACACACGATATCCGGCATCCAAATATTCGCTATCCAGAATAACAATTCAATTCGAATAATTATTTGAAACGTATGATATAGTCATCGCACAGTGGCTCAAGTAAGTTATATGCATAAATCCATAATAAATTCTGTTTGCAATAATTGGAGGATAATTCAATTCACATTCGACAAATTAACCCGGTTTCTAGAACTACAGGAGTATACAAAGGAATCGAGCATGTAATAATCCACTCTCGACTGCATAATCAAAGCTCGAGTATTGAGCACTAATTAATACCGTATCGTATACTCATCGCGCGTACATACTGGCTTTGGTCGTAAATTTGTTTGTTCTTCTTTTATTTTGCTGTTGCCCGACAAATTCGTGCGTCCTTAAATATATATTGGGTTAACGTCGTCAGCGTGATAATGAAAAGAATCCAAAACATTATTTTAAGATAATGTTTTTGAAACAATCGAGACTGAACGAACTACAAAGCATCAGACTTTCAACGAGTCATCCCGATAAATAAATAAAAACGGTTGTTTTCATCGTTTTAAAGTCCCCGTCCACCTTTATTGATTCCGTAATCGAGTCTTAAATCTCATCCCGAAACGTCAATTCGAAAAGTGCCTCGATAACTCTTTGAGGTGCCGTATAATTCGGTGAAAAGTACAAACGCGAGATATTTAGCCTCAGTATTCGGGTTATCTATGTACCACCTGCATCCACGAGTAATTTAACCTCGGTTCAGCCGTAAACAAGGAGTTTTGCGCGCGCGAGGCAAACAAAGAGAGAAAGAGAGAGAGAGAGAGCGAGAGTGAGTATCGAGTGTCTGTTTTATCGATGCACCTTAGGGAGATGGCTTTTCTCTTATTTCGTTAGAAACGAGTATCGTTGCAGGAAAAAGCATCGTTATAGGACACAAACTTTTTTTGTCTTCTTGATTGAATCAATTACAAAGCTAACGATTTCCTACGATCAATGTTGTTCGCTGTCGGACGGTCAACGTGTTACGATTAATCGAATTTATGCATATGCATTTATCAATTGAATATTAATTGGCGAAGCTCGTCACGTCGATATGTCGATCGAATGGAGTAAAAGGAAGCACGACGATAATAACTAACAGATGCGCGTAACTAAAATACTCGCACGATTTCAATGCATCATCCAGTTGGACGAGTTCGCAAATTTCGCAGTGTAAACAAACTGCACAAAAAAATTAAACGAGCGTATTGTAGAATTTTTAGGTGGTCTTGAGCTTAACGTGCCGAGTTAAGTCTTGATACGGGCGGAGATATAATACGTTTAATTAAAGTTGTTTCAACTCGTTAAAAGCCACGCGAACGAAGCAGACTTCTTGTGCCTGTCGATGATGTGGGTGCGTTGCAACGAAAGTGAAACACTTTTCCCCTGGGTTTGTGTTTATATCGAAAGTTTTACTTTGTGTACATTGTTTAACGAAGGAGTATCTTCCATACAGATGAGTTCAATTATTTTTTCAAATTGAGGTCAATTGTCGTTCTTTTTGAGAAGAAATTTCTCGGTCGTTTATTCTTGGAATAGAGGTTGATTCTGATATCGAGTTATAGGAATTGAATGTGGTTTTATCTCAGATTTGCATACTTATATCGAAAGTTACGTTTGTAGTTCGGCATTTATAAAGTAAAATGAAAATAATATTTCGGGTGACCTTTGATCACAAAATTAATTTTGATGCACGGATGTTCCCAATTTGGAGCTTTCTAATTCTTCAAGTTCAAAGAAAATTTTTCCGACAATCAATTAAAGAAGATTACTCACAAGGAGTACTTGACAATTTCGTTTTGCTTTTCTGAGAAAGGCAACCATTTTCACGTGACTCGAAATATACTTAGCTTAACATTAACTGTGCCAGCCATCTCAAAATGACATTTCTCATCAAGACTGCATGCTGTCAACGATTTCATCCGATTGAAACTTCTATTTGAAAATTCATCAAAAGTCTCGAGAACCCAGCACATTACTCCAACATCCAACCAAGGAGCTTGATTCAATAAGTTTTTTTTTGCGCGACGGAAACATGCAAAAGAGCAGAGCGAGGTCGAATAGAGATGTTATCTTGCTTGATCTCGCACGAAAGCTTGCCGAATTCGCTCCCAGTAGCATCCATTGCCATTAATTTTTCGCTATGTCCAGTACTTGTCAGAAGTTTAGCTCGACATGCAACTCCAATTTTCTCCCCCACGCTGACCTACATACACTGACGCGAGTTTTAAGCTTGCAACCGAATTTCCGAAAACGCAATTCCCTAAAGGTGATACTCGCATAATATCTCAATGCGCTACGTACGTGGTTTACAGTCGGCACCATCGTTTGTGCCAAAATTTGTTACAGTTTGCAGTTGAAACATACACTGCGATGAATAGTTTCGCGTATTCTTTTCAAGGGCGGATAGGACGTTTAAGAAATATAAAACCAATAATATTACAATTAATCATAAAACGCGAAATGTTTATTCGATGCTGTATCGTGCAATGTCATTGCGACAGTTTAGGCGTAACAAATTTTCCCATTGACAGCGGCGTCTATGTGCACGTACGGGGAATATTCTGCGCGACTAAGAAAACGAAGAGACTCGGTGCAGGTCACGTATGACGTGGTTGACGAAGTTTAAGGGAAAGTTCCGGTTTAATACTCTTTGTATTATATGATCCAGTTATTAACTCGTCGCACGCGCACGACCAATTGCATATCCGTTGTCTCTTGTGTTCAAATCGGATGTTGCTGACACTGGTATGTGGCAGACTTTGTGGATACGTATCTATCATGAGACTTCTTTTTGTTTGGTTTGTGAAACTTTAACGAGCACGAAAACGAAAGTTTCGCTGCTAAAGTTATTATTAAAATTCGAAACACAAGTTTCGAACAGTCAAGTTTGAGTTTGAACGTTAAACTTTGCAATTCAAACATTGTAATAGTTTCATGGACTTGGCTGACTCAACTCTGGATTAGCTGCAAAACTACGAGATAATTCATTTGCTTATTTTCGCTAATATTTACAGTTGTATACTGTGATCGTTCCGATGGGATTTTGCATCGAATAAACTGGATAAAATGTCATCTCGAAACGTTTACTCTAACTGACAATTTATGAAAATATCATACGTTTTTCATATTTAATTTTCTTGCCTTTGAATCATCTAAATATTTCTCAAGTTTGCGTAATGTTTTACTTCCACCAGACATAGCGGAAAATGCTTTTTCTTAGGTAAAGTTGCACGTCAACTGTTGCGAAAAATATTTTCCAATCCTCCACGAATGAGAAAAATGTAAAGAACGAAAAAGAAAGTATAACGTTGAAGTAACCTCTTAAAATCTATTCATTGGTGCTTTACTCTATATAGAAATGCTTCGACTACGACACGTCCAAAATACCTCTTTCACTGCAATCGTTTCGACAATCTTTTTCAATAGTTCCCGAATAAAACGCTATGAAACGAAAAGAAAAGCATTCGTTGTAGATTCGACAAAGCAAACTAATTTCGCAACTTGCGCATAGAAACGTCACTGTTTGTCGATTTATTTTGGTCGGTCGCACGAGAAAAAAGGCTCGTATACTCGCGGCGCGATTTTTTCCGTCTCACGCGCACGTAGCCTGGCGTTTTCCCTAAAATACTACGCCAAACAAACCATATCTGTAATGGGACTGCCGCGAAAATATTTAGAGACTCGAGCAGCGCTGCAAGAAATACGCGCGAAGTCTACTAGATGAAAAATGAATCGATAAGAGAGTAGATTAATAAAAAAACACAGAAGAAAACCGGAAAGAAGACAAACGTGTATCGATCCGTGCATTTTTTGCCGTCGACCATCGATCATCGAAAGTTTCGCTTCCGGCATTATACCTCAGCTTAAATTCAAATTGACCATTACTCGCGACAAACAGCCGGGACGTCTTTTTTAGCATCCTGCCAACAAGCAACTCAGTGCTAATTTAACTGCGAAGCGTTGTCATACGCGCCCTCTACTTGCCGTGTTTTGCTTTCTTTCTCAATCTCATCTGACGGCGCACTTAGCCAATTGAATCGACCGATCCCGTAGCGTTGCGTTAATTTTTCCTCGAATCCTTTGTGTTTTGTTATTTTTTCGTTGCTCGTTCCTCTCGTCTCCCACGAGCACGAGAGATACATTGTAAATTACGTCGTCGTGCACGCACGTATATCTCTAGGGCAAATATTTGTCGCGCGCCGCGAGGCAAGTTAATTGCTGCGCGTGGTGCATACCTTGTCTTCCTCTTTTTTTTTACGCGCTAGCACGGTCGTTGTTTATCGGTGAATTTGTTGCTAGAATAAAGCGCGTGTAATATTCGAATGTTGTAGACGTATATTTTACGACTAGGGGGTCATTTTTTCTTTTTATTAATCGACAAGTCTATTTGAACGGAATAGCTTGGCATTATACGATGCAAAGCTTCGAACGTTTCTCTAAATAGGCATATCCACGGTTTTAGGATTTCCGTTGCGAGGTAACGTTTTGCCGTGCTACCAAGCTCGGTTGTCCGTAGTCTGTATTACTCCTGAGATTACGACTGTAGATGCGCCGTCTGCTATGGGAATTAATAGCTCGGAGCTTTTACTTGGAAATAAGAGTAGACGAACTCACACACAAGCTCGTGTATCGTTTTTCACGTATCATTGCTCGGCGCAACTTTGCAAACATTAATACTAATCATTCTCATCTTTCATTCATCAGCAAAAAATAAGAAGAGTGGAAGAAGGAGAGAAAGGGCTTTTCTTTCATACGACGAATTAAGACGTATAGACAACGCGATATTCGTGCTAATTAAGACATATCGGAAGACCGACATTGGAACGGATAAAGTCGATATCAACGATCTTCAACTAACTTTTATTGCAGATTAAACCAATCAAAAGTCGCATTTAAATACCAGCCTATCCGTTCGTAATTCAATCGAAATATCACAACAAAGTTATTAACGTGAAATACGAGCGACGCACAAGGGGAGTGAAGAAAAAAATACGTGGCCAGTCTAGAGAGGTATATTCATTCGAGACAGCGAGAGAATCCCGCGCTTGAAACAGGATGTGGTGGTGTATAATAAAAAGAGTAAAAAATTACGAGCTCAAACGGATGAAGGAAGGGGCCATAGAGAGAAACATACTCCCATCATGCGTGTGTGTGTGTGTTCGCGTGCGCGCGCGCGCGTGTACATCATAAACATTGAATTATACAAGTCTTTTGTATTCGTACAAGTTGATCTTATATTTATTGACAACTGTATACATGGATATCATTGAAACTTCATTGATTCGTCTCGTAAAGGTGTAATTAGGCTAATGTTCCACTTTCGAACATGCACTAATTGAGCGTGTCGATTGAATTAGCAGCAACTATTTAACACAAGTAATTCTTTAATTATACATCGAACGACGACGTTCAGGGTCGCTTCTTCACCAGTCAATTCCACGTTATTATACGTATCGTAAATAA
This sequence comes from Chouioia cunea, assembly GCA_030064505.1. Taxonomy (NCBI): domain Eukaryota; kingdom Metazoa; phylum Arthropoda; class Insecta; order Hymenoptera; family Eulophidae; genus Chouioia; species Chouioia cunea. The sequence continues at coordinate 8,450,842 of JAOPFQ010000001.1, forward strand.
AGTTCTCAATATGAATTTCAACGTTAAAGATAATCGAAGCACTTTCAATTTCGAAAAAAACCCGTAATAAATAGAACTTTTTCCTTGGAAAGTGTGAGCACATCTCAGCCAAAATAGATATCTAAAGTGCGCGATTTCCTCGAAATCCAATTTGCCGGGTTTGCGCAAGCAAACAAGTATGATCGTAAGTGCAGTAACGCATAGCGTGAAGAATGCACACGCATACGCGCGTACAGTATTCGTGTTTGGCAGACAGTAGCTTCGGAATAGAACGGCAAAATAACGAGAGTGACAGGAACGGCACAACTGCGCCGCATTTCACTCTCAATTTTCACCCCGTATATAAAGGAGGACGACATATCTCATCTCTTCGAACTCGATCGATCGATGCGCTTATCGCAGGCTCGATGTTTTTTTTTCATTTTCTTTTCCTATCGCGTTCGCATGCGACCTTATTTTTTCTACTCTCCAAATTGATAAATGGGATCTTGACTTTTACACGACTGTTCTTTTTTTTGCGTTCGTTGTCGAAAGCTCGATAGGTATTTCAATCCGACTCTCTTACTAAAGCACGAGAGGAAACGAAAGAAATAAATATGCACGTTGCGAAAGCTTCGGAATATTCGCTCTTACGACTTTGTATATAATACTATCAACGGAGTGTCAGTTCTATCTGTCGGAACTTGCGCGCACACACGGTATATATACGTACCCATAAAGTTTCGCGATACAGTTGACACTTTTGAATGTACGATAAGATTAATTCCAAAAGCGCGCAGTGTCCACCCCCGCAGTTGCATCTTTTTCATCTGGAATTCCTCAAAACATGATTGAGAAATAAGAGTGCATTTTTATCTTCTTGTTCCTTTTCTTATCTTTTCCGTATGACACCAAGTCATGTATAAGCTATGCTATGCGCGCAGTGCTTGGAATTCCTATATCGGATAAGGTCTTTCGCGTAACTTTTGTGTGTGTGCGTGTGTGTATGTTGAGATTCAAATTCAAGTTGGTAGCGCTAGCTAAAAAGCACGCGTTGCACCGCGAGTTATTTGCACGCCTCCTTAGGATCTGTGTCAAAATAATAAAAAAGACAAACAATTCGCCTACAAGATCGACGATTGGCAATGATCCAATCGGCAGAAAGAACAGAAGGGAAAAAGAAAAATGTTATTGCGTTCTGCGTGTGTGTGACTTTTTCTCGTTTACGTGACGTCACGCATATAACTTCATCGTACGTTTCGCCAGACGCACAACTTTTAAAATTAAACAAGCTCGTCGTCGTCGTCGTCGTCCGGCCAATTCGTATACGTAACGTCATTTTGTACAAACGTTTGAACGCGCGTGCCGATGCTATCTGTTTGGATAACTCTGCGCGCGAGAGTCGTTTCGAGATTATTCAATGAGCAACTTATGACATACCCACTAACGCTGACAACTCTAACTTTGACGAATGAAACATTTATTTACAAAGAACGATACAGAGTACGTTACGATTGACGCGAATAAAAGATCGCGAGCGATTGATTGAAAACGACGCCGTGTTACTCACTGCGAGCCAACGGACAGATGAGCTCCAAGAACTTCATGATTAAGTATACGAGTGCAGTCAACGAGAAAGAAACACCACTCGTCGACGATGATCGCGAACTAAAGCATCGATGCGTGCAACAAAAAATAAAAACACCATTGCATGCAAAAAGGGCGTGGGCACATCACGACTGCAGTGTACATTATGTGCATGTGTTTGCAGCGTGGGCTGGTACGCTTTGGCAATGTAGAAAGAAACTGTAATTAACGCGTTCCTCGACGCTCTTTCTCTTTCTCTTTCTCTTTCTCTCCCTTCCTTATGTACTTCAAACTCGTGGGTTTATACTTGGAAGGCTTATATATACGCAGGGAAGGTAAGGCGTCGTGTTTGGCGTTGTGGAGAAGTTACGATTTTCAGAGACAATGGCTGTTTACGCTACTGTATGTCTACTGTACTTCCGAACACTCTTTGACTGCGCGTTTCCGATTTGATAGAATGTCGCGATTTGGTTTTTGTCTTGCCGTTGTAAAAATGTCAATAGCAGTTGTGTCCAATGATCGACTGTTTAAGTAGGTCACTGCTTTTTTTTCTGTCAACTTTGTGAATACTTATCGATTTGTGTATAACGGAAAGACTTTTTGTTTTGTACTTGCTTTATACTCGGTATTGTGTAATAGTGAATTTCATGTAAATAACAATTGCACGTGGTAATGATGCATTTCATAAATACGTTACGAGCCGAATAAATTGAATAGTGTCATTGATTAATTCTAACAATCAATCCCATTGCAAAGTCGCCTGATAAAGTATTTTCCATTGAACCAATCTATCCAATCATCGCGTATTAACATTTTAAAATAAAACGAACCTTCGCGTACAAAAGACCAACATTGACGTTTAAACAAGATAGAGTAATAGGGAAAAATTCACGAGAGACACAAAAGCATCACGAGTGATTGTCTCTCGAATGGACAGTAGAGGCTAATAAAAATATCGTTCTCTACGATCGCGAACGTGTATAATAGCTATACTGTACGAGAAAGATCGAGCATCGAACGTGTTATGTATACCTACCCACCAACTACGTATACTTCTCGGTAAAATAGCTCTCAGCAACCGACCGATAAGGTTAATCTCGCAGCATTCTGCGCTACTTACGTAATCCGCGTATTTAACATTTTTTGCATACGAAACTCATTTACCATCGCTCGTCCAAGATATAATTAGTCTGGCTATTATGTTGATTCGATGCGCGATTTCACGTTGAGGCCAAAAAGAAGTTTCGAGGATCGATTGACCGATGAAAACAATTTTTTGTTCGCTCGAACAATCGGTCAATCGCAAGAGAGATAATTCGATCTGTATGGCGACGAGTAATTAGGTGTGACGTTGTGTGAAAATACTCGATCTATCGTATTCGGAAAACAGACGGTATTATTTTTCACGCAAAGCGACATTTCGAATCTCCAACGTATTTATCTGCGTTTAAACGTTAAATTCGTAAAAAAGAAACGAGATAAAAGGAAAAATGTCTTTTGACATCGTTGACTGCTCTTCACTCGGCATGCTCATCACGCAATCACACGGATGATCGCGCGCAAAGACAAAACGTCCCAGATACACGAAGCGAATATTTTGCTCTCTTTGCAAAGTTTTATCGTCGCCACGTTGAAAATTGCAGTGTCAATTTGCGCAGCGCCAGCAGCAGCAGTAGCAACAGCAGCAGCGGCAGTAGCAGCGGGACATCCAAGGCACGAGACTTATCGTCCACGAGAGTCTTATCGGCGTCAGATTTCTTATACCGTCGCCTGAGTGTTTTCGTGCGAAAGTGCGACTCTGGCATTTTACGAACGATGGGGCACGTGGTTTTTTTGTGGTACTCCAAGTTTATTACGAGAAACGGGAGTCGCACTTTTTTACGATCGTGTCTACTCGTAAATTTTTCGTCGGACATTGGAGATTATGGAAAATAATTGAAATGTGTATATGTATATATATATTGAGGTCTGACATATCGAGGGACGCCACCTGTTCGTCTACTTTACATCGTTTACATTTATCTTAAAAAATAGATAAATTTTTTCGCGTCTTATATTTTAGTTTCGTTTATCGCCGATATAAGCGTCGGATTGTAATATAGCTTTCGTTATGTATGTCAGCATATAAATTTATTTGATTGAATGAAATTTGAAATCCCCCTCGGTGATTCGTTTACATAAATCGAAATTTATGTAATACTGCGCAGGCGAAAGCATTAAGCCCCATGCAAATGCGTTAATATGCGTATAATTAATCCACTTGATCTATCTTCATTTTGCCTCTATTAGCTATTTGCCGCGAAAATACGTAATCCAGGCAGAAAATATAAAATGAATAAAATCCATATTTCAGCAAATACAACGTTTATCAAGTTCGATCGGACTCTCTCTCTCTTACTGTCGCTCTGTTGCATTCGTGAAATTGCTCCCATGACGATGAGCGACGATGGTGTGCGTATATAATAGTAGGCGTCGATGTAATTTTGTCAAATAAGCACTGATAAGGTATTGTCGGATCAAAAGTAATATGAGTCAGTTATAGTACGGAATTTTCGCTTCGGAGAATTTTTCAATCCACTTACCGATATCAATTAGTCGAGTGGATAAACCTCGTGGGGCGTTTTTTAACGAAAGTTGCTATATAAACGCGAAATACAATAGAAGCGAGTTTCACGACGAACATTGACTATTTTTCTTCTGTCGCTTGCTATACATCTATATGTACATATGCACGTTGCATCCGTTTCGCTAATATTTGAGAAAGTGCTCTTATCGGTATCTCCTTGCATATATATTATTCCCATTATCAGTATTATCCCTGCAAAATTATATTTAGAATAATTTAACGAAACGATTGAATAATTGCTTGGATTTGTTACAATTTCGTTCTCGTACAACATTGCGAATATTGTTAAGCGATTGTCATTAACGATTACCGTCAAATAGGTCGCTACTAGCCTTCTATGTGAAATCTAACAATGAACCGCCACACTTTATTCCATGAATCTTGGATAATTCTCTATATTCTGTACTATAATTTGTATCGTTCACAATAGATATACTAACGTATTGCGTAAATATCGTTCTATCGTTATCCTTGGTCGACAATTTAGCACAGCATTATGATGGTGAAAGAGAGACTTTGAGTATCGAAAACCTTGCGACGCGTTTGGTCTATTCTATTGAGTGATTGACGTCGTTATTGCAGTGTAGTGCAGTGTAATGTAGTGCAGTGGAGTTGTCAACTCTATTCCTCAACGGCACGATACAGCGTCGAAGATAGGAGTTGTAAAAAATTATCGATCTACTTAGCCGCAGTGTTTTCGGTCTAACAATAGACTGGCCTTCGGATTGATAAATTATCGCTGTCTCTGTTAAAAGTTGATCGTGATATTCTTTATTGGCGTAATTTTTCGATCTAGCAGACGCCAATTGCTAAATAAAAGCAAAACAAAGTTAAAAAACAATCGGATCAAGAGTCGCGACTCGTGTGATTTTTCAAATAGAAAACAGCACTTTAGCTCTTTGAATCGCCAGTCAAACAGCTTAAATAGCCTCGTTCGATCAATATTTCCATGACAATAGGACGCAATTGATTTCTTTTTCAAATTTTTTGGAAAACCTATGAAAGCAGCGATAAGAAAAAGCCGCCTGTCGTTTGAATCATTCGTGAATTAGCATACAAATCGAAAAAGACACACGTGGCGAAAGGCAAATAGCGACAGACCTTAAGATTCAACTAATTGGGAAGAAAACGTGTATACTATATGTACGTATAGTTTTCGTATGCACAGCGTATATTTCCATTTTGAAGAGCGACAACGATGAAAGGTCGAACAAACGGCCTTCACTATTACGTATACATATACATATACATGTATATACCGTCTCTATGCCATGCTCTATAGCGGTACTTCGTCCGGCGGTAGCAACTACCTCCTCTCTATGCGGATACTGTCTTTCACGCTTATTATAGGTGCACACCTATAGTGTAGGTATACGCAGGTATATTCGTTGCTTTTTCCGCTCGTATTTTCTTTTGTCGGGCCTTTTTCGGACCGAAACGCGCGTGTTGCGCTGTTCGATCGAATTCTCCCCTCCCACTCGTCCAACTCTTGGAGGACGAGTTATTACACAACGTGTCACATACATCCAGCGAACGTTTTATATTTACAGACAGTTGTTTTTGGAAATGTGATGCTTTTTGTATTGTAAGAGGTGGAGTAATTAAGTGAATTTGTAAACGCGCGCGTACTCGCTCGGGTAATTACTGCTGTATAACCAAAGCACTGAGCTAATGTATAAATATGTATGAAAGACTACCTTATATAGCGAGGCTATACACAAATAATAATCCGTCTTTCTCTCCCTCTCTGTTCTCTCAAATGTTACATAATTACATCATCACGGGTTGTGAGGGCTGTAATGAAACTCTACGTATGCAGCATCGTTAAATAAATTATATTGTTACAATCTTATATCAATATCAGCGTGTTCTGACGTTGTATGATTACACTTAAGAATCCGTAATATAAGATTCTTAAATGTATATTAACGCGGGAAATTTCATTAAATCGGCGTGTTTTGCGACTTTAATTTGATCGATAAAATAGAGAAGCGAATAATTACGAATAATTACGAATAAATAAAAGAAAGAAAAAGTTATTCGTTTGTTTGTTAATGAACCGGAAACATAACGGTAAATTTAAATGTTTTACCGACCAATCAGCTTCACTCTCTGAACCTACGAAAAAAATGCATCCCGCCAGAAGGTTGTAGAAAAAGAAAACCAGTTTCGAAATTCCACAGGTTTCGTTTACACGACGTCTTCTCTGCGGGAATTTTTCTGGTGTGGATCTACAAGAGCTGTCGATGTTCAAACAATGCAATTTGACCATGACCGCAAAAGTGAGACAAAGAGAGAGAGAGAGAGAGAGAGAGAGAGAGAGAGAGAGAGAGAGAAAGTAGAAAAGTGAGCCACGCGCCCATACGCACGACAGATGTTGCCATTATTCCTTAACCGACGGGGATATATATCTCCCCCGTGATTTATTCTGGCTAATTAGCTCTGTGTGTGTGTGTGTGCGTGTGTGCGTGTGTGTGTGAGAGAGAGACAAAACCCACGGTGGTTGGCTTTCCACCTGAAGAGCGTTATCGGTTTCGTCAAAATGATGACGGACATTGTTGTCGCTGACGAACTTGATGCTTACGTAGATAATGGTAAACCTACGGAACAAAGGCCTTTTCGTTTTCTACGGATTTTAAACATTCGCGTCATAAATGAAACCATAATAACAATTGTATTCATTAGCAATCTCGTAATCGAGTTTCTGCAGAGTTCAAGTTAATTACCGATAACAACACGCGAACACACGTTTCAATTTGGCAACAGTTACACTAAAATCTCCTAATTACATCCAAAACTATTCCGCACTAAGAAGCGCGAAGAGCCACTAAAAGCGACGATTCATCTCTCCACGAACACACATATACGAAATGTAATAGTCTAGGTATGCTACGAATCCAGACAAGAAAACTCAATCAAGCTAGCACACAATGGAGCATACGAATATACCGTAGAGCCGTGCTATCAGCTAAATGAGTTTTGTTAATCCTTGGACGTGCAAAAAATCGGAATTGTCGACGCTGTGTTAATTTAGAATCAATTTATTTTCTTTTTTTTTAATTCATTGAACGAACTACATACGGGTGCGTTACGTCGGAATGTGACTTTCATTGTGTTTGGGTATATTTATTTTTTCGATGATAGATGACTTGGATAATTGTTAAATATTACGAACGAGAGGGAAATGTTTAAATTTTACGGAGTAAATATTTACACCCAATTGTAGAGTTCTATTTCAACGCAGATTTTCGCATTCGTCGAAAAATTTCCATACTCGTCAAGTTACGAAGTACGTGCAATTTTTCAATTTTAACTCGATGTTCTTGCCGTTACTCTTGACCTCGATATAATTAGCGTGTTTGTTATTACGATTAAAAAAAAACTTAAGGTTTCTCTTCCTCGTAAGATTAATCAATCTGTATGACGGGCAAAGCGATTTTTCTGCCAGACAGAATAGACTTCATTGTTCTATTAGATTTTCTTACGAGTATGATTTGCTGCCATGATATCTTCATTACTCCGGAAGGTGGGAGAGACTCTGACTCAGTGAATTTATCCTTTCCTTTTTTCTCTGAGGAGCAACAAAAAATGATTGTGAGTCAAGGTATTATATCTTTTAGACGCCCTCGAGAGAGAAAGAGAGTAATAAAGATCGATTGTTTGTTTTTTTAAGAAGCTGAATCGAACATATGGGTCTTCGATAATTTCGTAGGGTGCCGTGGGACTAAGAACGTTTTCACCACGGGAATGTGATCAAGAATGTAAACTGAATTAATTTGACGTTTCATCGTGGGCCGATGTTAGATTCAAGGAAGGATTATATATTATAATTAGTTTTTTCCTCAACGCTATGTCTGTTGAAACATTTAAAATGCAAATACACGCTGTTATAATTACTCGTTCAACGTGTTATAAATTATAATTTTTTTTACTTTTGGCGGTAAATATTTGTCGAGGCACCGTAGGTAACGTAGAAAATGAAAGTGATGCAGATAGGCTAAACATGGGGATTTTATGCATTCCAGCAGCGCGAGAAAACGTCTCGAAGTTTAATACGGTAAATGCTCGAAGTATTGACAATGTCGGCTAGAGCATCGACTGTCGTTAAATTGATTTTTTTGTATTTTTTTGCCCATTTCACTCGGTTGAGCTTCGTGCATCGATTGCGAAGTTAGGCAAATATCGGCTAGACAACCTTGAGCTCGCCACAAAAGTCGATCTCTCATGGTTTCTTTCATTTTTTTGTCCTTTATGCTCCGAGAGTACTAACCGCACACTTAGCAGTTTAGAATTCCATGGGTAAGATTTGCGAATTATCTATATTTATCGAGGATAAAAGTAGTAGTCGCTTCGACGAGTCGATTTGCTTTGACTTGCGTCGATTTTAGTGGGTGTAAGGGATTTATGAGATTTTGTTATTTAGTAATTATCAAACGTCTTGAACATACGTGGAGGACTTGTCGAGAACTTCGCTCCGTTGAGTGGTATATGTACGTTGGCTTGGATATGGCAAAAAATGTACGAATCTCTATGCGTCAGTTATGAAGCACACTGCTCGCACTCGTTCTTTGGTTACTCAATTTTTACGGAATCGATAAAACAAACAAATGTTAAAGAACATTTTCTTTGGATGCCTCATTCGACGATATTTTTTAACTTTTCGAAAATCGCAGCTGTGACTTTTCCACTCGGAAAACAACATGTTTACGTATGGAAGTGATTATTTTATGCAACGGTGAGGTGATTTATGAAAAATAGCTGTTCAATAGTCACGATTTGTTTTATTAGTAGAAGCTTCTCAAAACTTGTTTCACGGCAGTTTAATCAATTCACTTTTCTTTTCTTCGGTAATTTTAACTTGTGTCATCAAAGTTTCTTTCGTATCAATTTATGACATTTACTTTATCAACACTTACCTACGTAATTGAATAAGTATTTTTAAAAAACCAAAAGGATTTTTTTCACTTGCAAAAAATTAAGAACGAAATTTGTGCTGAACACCAATCGCTTATTATCATCAGTCACCAACGCAAATGAATAAATAATACGAAAAATCTCACGTGCCAATTATACACGCGTCTCACGTATACGACAAGTGCTGTTTGCCAATTGATAAAATCTCTTTGTCGTTATCAATGGTATGAGGACTCTCGTATGTTTTTCGTCGCCATTGGTCATTATCTTATTTCTCTCGCTTTCATAGTCAACATTATCTCTTCTTGTTCAAAGTTTCTTGCCACTAAGAGCGCTAATGTTTCGGCAAGGTAACTACAGTCGTACGTACACACGTACACACAGCTGGGAATTCAAAGTATACGATCTCAGATTTTTTTCTTTCGTATGAGCACTTGTTGTGATAGTGCAAGTGACCCGCATTCCAATGTTTACGTTGCAACTGACGTAATGCCAAACAATAATATTTGTATGTCTGCAGATTCTAAATAAAGAAAACTGGCGCCAAGAATACAAGTCTTGGACAGGTATCAGGGCTATAAATTGTAAAACCGACTTCACAGACATAACCTCTATACGATCAATGATTCATACCATCATCGCTCGAGAGTTTTATCTTCATACAGCTTGTTTCAAATAGTAAGCTTGCTCGTGGATTACGTAATAGTTGGACTGACGTTGTCGTGATTTTGGTAAACAATCCCCATTAATGAATCTCGCCGGGAGAGTTGCCAAAAGTTACCGTTTTCATATATTCGTAATTAATGTCTAAATTTATCCTTAAATCTGTCGTGATTACCTGCGCGCGGTCAATCGAAGGTCCCAGACTAATGTTCTCGTATACTTACATTTGTATTCACGCGCTCAGTCTCTAAAAATACTCCTTTCCGCACCAAGCAAATGCATTCTTTTAAAATAACCGCCCACACCGCGTGTGCGCATAAACAAAATGCACGCGCGTTGTGTTAGCTCGCGCGCGCGAAAAGAAAAGACGCCGGACCTTTCCCCATGGAACCCTTAAGACTTAGAGATCATAAGCATGCGTGTAGGTATTAAATACATCTAAAAATACGTAAAAAAATACCAGTGAAATAAAGTTGGCGTCCACAGCTTTAGTCGATTGTCGTGAACACATATACACAGATAGAGAACACTCGTTCATTAGTGCAAACCGGCGCACAAAGATACACAGAGACACTTGGACGCTTTCGCTTTTTTTTTTTTTTTTTTTAATGAATCGGTTGTAGTGTAATAACAACTACTCGCGCTCTCACGCGCACCACGGCGGTTAATGCGATACTGAACTGAAGAGAGCACACACAGAGCAGCCGAGTCGAGTACATTGGCTGCTCCCGCTCTCTCGTCTCTCGTCTCTCTCTCTCTCTCTCTCTCTTTCTCTGCACGGCAGCGGCGGCGGCTATCTTCGTCCGTGTGCGTGCGAACGAACGTGCTTTATAATAACGTGCAGCGGCGACGGCAGATGCTATGGAGCGGTGGCAGAAGGGAGAAAGAGGCAGATGGCCGAGTTGCTTACTGTATACGTATATATATGTATTTATGCTTGCCGATCGCTCGTTTACCGACCAGAGAGAGAGAGAGAGAGAGAGAGAGGAGGAGGAGGATGCTGGGTGAGAGAGAAACTGCTCTTTGTGTTGCTGCAGGCTGGCGTGCAGCGAGGGAAGTGATGCGCTGAGTATATGGCGTGATATGAGTGGTTAGTCTGCGCGAGGTACAGAGGTTTTTTTTAAAGAGAGAGAGAGAGATGAAATTTATAGTATAGGGTGCTATGGAATTTCGCGTTTGAAGCTCGCGTGATGGAATCCTTTTGGAGTAGATATATATGATCGCGTCACAGAGATTTTGAAAAAGGTTCTTGCAGCGAGGTATGGAACTTCAAAGTGAGAAAAATATGGAATTTTGTTTCAATAAATGACAATTTTATCAAAAACGAAGGGAAATACAATTTTGTATTACAAATGATGTAAAAAACATTGAATATTGCAATGATTTGAGTAATATTCAATTTTCAGTATATCGAACCGTTCATATCCTTCGCAGGGTAATTGCTCTTTCAATAAAAAAAACCTTTCGATAATAATGTTCGCCATCGGACCAAGACGTTCAAGCAATTCAGTTAGTTGAACATGCAAAAAGACAATCATAAAAGCGAATCAAATACGAAACGTTAAAATAGATTTCCATAACGAATGGTTGCATTCATAAAAGCCAAGTCAAACAAATGAAAAATAGCACGAGAGAGAGAGAGAGAGAGAGAGAGAGAGAGCGCGCGAAGAGAGTGCAAAAGCGCGTTGGAAAATAGCAAAACTGGGCGCACTCGAGCGCTGTTGCTGCTGCATATATACATCCGCATAACTATACTGGTAGGGGGAGGCGAATTAGCCTGGGGCCGCCAACTGACTGACTCTGCGGAAGTGGACAATAGAGCTCTCTTTTACGGTGTAGGAAAAGCGATGTGCGACTTTTCCCCTCTTACGTGTATGCCATCGTACTGGCTCATTTTATATATATACCTACAAGTAGACGCTGCCTTGTTTGGCTCGCTTTGACGACTTGCCGAGATTTGCATTAACGGCTTGCGTAAGTCTGCGGGTGCTTGGAATGCGAGCGAGAAAGAGAGAACTGGGGGAAATAAGCGGGCTTTGTATTTGGAAAGTTTACTATCTGACTATTTGCTATGAAGAATAGTCAATGGATAGGCTTTTTTAAAATAAGGATATATCGTATTATTGGACTCCTCTTTGCTTTATCACAGATTGTTCGGGTTTATCGCTCTATTCTCGTATTTACAATGCTTCTATTATTACTGTTAATGGTTGAAATAAAACTTGTATAATACTGTGCAAACGAAAAATTGTTAAGACTAAAATAAAAAATTATCGTCATTGCCTGCCCCATTCTGGGAGCTGCATGCTTTTAAAGTTCCTCAAAGTAATTGGTTGGAGCGAAGGTGGAAGATTTGGTATATCCTTTGCAACTGACTCTATTGGAAATAGAGGTGTATCTGGATCTACTTCATCCGGATCTACAATGTCTTCAAAATATTCCTTCGTTATTTTTTCAGGGTCCGGATATACTATGTTTTGCTCCACCTGTTTTTTAGCTACAACTAGATATATAAACAATTAAAATATTACATAAGCAGGTAAATTAATGTTGAACGCTAAATATTATAACAAAACCTTACCCATCATTTGCAACACGTGCATTTGCTCCAGAGTATAATGAGAATACTTGCATACAGAACCAAAGGAACATTCTCCTTTGAAAAATCTGTTGCATAATTTTTTGTTTTTTTCCCCTTGCAAAATTTTTTCTGGATCTAGAAGAAAAGCAGCATAGGTAAGTTATTTTGATTATATTTTCCTGAATATTCAATAATTGTCTTGATTTTAACTATAAAATTTACCTTTGAATTGATTGAAATGTTCCTCCTTGTTTTTAACATGCTGCAAACTTGTGAGATGTTTTGTTCTTGCTGCTGGAGCATCTTTGAAATATCGATCGCAATAATCACAATAATAACATTTACCCATTTTCGTTTCTTAATTTTTTAACCTATAAAATTAAATGGAAAACAGCGTTAATTTGATCGCAATAAATAAAAATGTTACGTGTTTTCATCGTCAAAAACACTTACGTTGCTATCAAACTTGTTCGTGTCGCTGAAGTTTTAGTAAACACCCAAATAGAAATGAAATTCAAAGTGCGAACCTACTTAATCAATCAACCTCAGTGTAAACAAACTTCTTCAACTTTTGATGCCGTGTAAAAGTTGGGTTAGCTTGACAAGAAATTGACTTCCACAGCGCCATCTGTCATGCAGACGAATACGATTGTCCGCTCTATTTGAAATAGAACGATCCGTAGTAAAAAAAATTTTTTTTTCGAAAACTAAGGCAAATAAAGTAAATCTTTGAAATACACAGTTGTTTCTAATAAAATTAGACAAGAATGGGAAATTCAATGAAAAATACGTTGAAAGAAAAATAGTTTTAGTAGGTGATTAGTTTATTTAAACAAACAGATTACATTATATTCTCCATTGTTTGTCACTTAGTAATGTAATTACAACTGCTTGTTACATTTTGAATTTGTTTTTTAAATTTCATCTAATAATGCATATCAGCTCCATAAATTTGTTTTTTTTTATTTTAGCACCACGTGCATTCGCTAATTCGCTAATTTTTAAGAGACAGGTGCATTGTTGCGCTACCACAGTTAAGTATAGAAAACAAATCTGTCGTCTCGAGGTCGCATCAGTGACTTGCCAAACTACTCTACGTTAAGTGTGCAAATTGTTATACATCTACAGTCTACCGTTTACAACTTATGGAAATAGTTGTTCACCAATCAAAAAAACAAAACAAGCAAGTGTGTGACAATATAGTAACGAAAACCAATATCAGAGTTGCAACACACACTTATGTTTGAGTGTGTGTACGTATGAGAAGGCAAGCGCGCAAGAAAGAGAAAGAGGAAAAAAATATAAATCAATATCAATTTAGCGTCACGCGTGGATGTGTCCCTCGCGACACGAAAAAGAGCGAGAAAGAGCGGGAAAGAGCGGGAAAGAGCGGGAAAAAGAGAGATAGAAATGCCTCGAGGCTGGCATATAGTGTGCGAGTGCGGATTTGCTTGACGTGACATTTTTCGTAATAACGGTATTATTTGCTAGTCTCTCGTTAGCCCCTCACGCGGACGCGCGAATATATACGTACTTTGGAGTTTATAAACATGCCGGAGTTAAAATTTTAAGGACGAGTCGCACAAGCAAATATACAAGACTTTGAAAGGGGTTTTCTCAATAGCTTTGTTTTCGTTCCTCTCAAATGTAAGAGCATTTTTTTTCTCACTTTACAATTGTTAGATGCAAGAATAATTTTGAGAGGCAGGGATGGGACTAGAATTGGCTAAAAATACAAAGCTATTTTGTACACAGAATGGAGAAGACGATTTGTTATATGGGATAATGCAGTTTTTAGGCCCGCTAAAAACAAGCGCACGAGAGACACACTCCGAACAAGGCGAAGAAGAATTGGTCTAAAATCTCTAAGTAGCCACAGAATTTTAATCTCGCTAAGTGCTTCCCCTCCAAACTCTACCTCAACACTTCGATTAACGTTTGAACCTAATTTGTACTTTAAAACAATGTCCTCGGGAATACGTATTCAGTAAACATTTCTTATAAAATTCGATTCGAAACTCAAGCTATTTAACAGTTTATTATTTGCAAATAAAACGTAATTCTTTTTTCAAATCTACATTTTTAGTACATCATTCATAATAATCGAATCACACGAAATAACGAATAATCATCGAAACAATATTGATTATTTTTTCGTAGACTAGAGTGTCGTAAACTTTATTAGATAACAGCTTAACGACTAAATACAATAATAAAATTCGAGTAATTCTAAAAATAATATTATTGACTTTTAACTAATTTTGGAAATATGTATAATGACGACAACAAAAGTTTGCTATTGCTAAGAATCGCTGCACAGCATACATTATTTCTCTATACTTGCGTGCATTATGGTTACAGGTGATTTGTTCAAAGATGGTTGTTACATATTTATATCGGAATACCATAGAAAAAAACTAGCACTTCAACACATATATTGCGCTTAGGAAACACCATTGAAAAAACTCAATTTTTCACGCAAATTATAAATCTCGACTGTGTTCTTTTCTTGTTTCTGTGTGTGTGTGTGTGTGTGTGTGTGTGTGTGTGTGTGTGTGTGTGTGTGTGTGTGTGTGTGTGTGTGTGTGTGAGGTGGGGGGGGGGATCTGTCCTATTATTGACATGCGCCATTACTCGTGCGCGTATCGAATTTAAGTTTGTTTTGTTTTTGCGATTGATTAATTAGGCATCGTAATAATCAGTTTGGTCGTTCTACTGGCCAGCCTTGCGCGACTCGGAATGAAATTAGCGAAAGTGCTCCTATAGTGTTCCCTCGCTGTTTCATCTTTAAGTTTCTATTGTAAATACGCTCAAAGCTTTTTTTCGTTTAACTTTATTTGAAATTTGTAGAAAGTAGTGGTGTTACCAGTTTCAAGGATAAGGACATCCGCGTCGATTGTTCCATTGCATTTTTTTTTCTCGGAAGGTTGTATTCTTTGTTATTTTTCAGAGTAATTCTTAGACTTTCGAATGATTATCATTTGGTAATAATATTTATGCTATTATAGTTATTATAGGATATTCAAAATCCATCTGGATTGCGTGTATAATCAGAATGTTAGTTTTTGGTTTTGGATCGGAATTTTATATTCTATAATTTGTTATTGTACCTCGAATTTCATATATTTCAACAAATTTGATTCGCGAGGAACGAAAACTGTTCATACGGTGATATATCTGTTGTCCTCACAGAGGAATTATTTTTTTTTCTTTACTTCGTCAATAAACAAGTCCGTAGAGAAAGAGAATTCAAATACTTAGTATTTTCTGATCTTCGTAATTTCACAAATAAAACCATCTTCCATCTATCGATAAAATCAATTCCTCGATACACGATTTTATCATTGCATTCGATATTCAAATAATCTTACTCGTTATACGTTATAGAAAGGTACAATGTTGTATTTCTACAATACTGAAAAATTTTGTTGTTGTTTTTGTTGTTGATACAGTTCGTTATAAATATAGGAACTTGTCAAATTATGATAAATTCGAAATGGTCTTGTACCGGAAGGGAAATTTCGCCCGATTAAAACCCGAGGTACGTATATGTATGTATATATCATGTTATTGACGTGCAAAGATGAGCTTTATTTGATCCATATATCATATATCGGATGGTACGCACGCCTGTGGAATATTACGAAGTCCAACGATGGAATTTTTCTGCACGTGGCTTTTCATCGAAAGCATGTATAATGCATATAATGCTTTGTATCGTATAAGATAGTGAGCGACATGTGACGCACGGAAGGAAGGGGAAGGGGGTGTAACGGGAAAGGGTGAAATCCGCCAGAGAAGAAAAGAATTTGTTCCCATTTTGCGCAAATTGAAGCATCAAGTACGCGAGAGCGTCACTTGTTGTTTTTGCTGTATACTCGTGTTGTGTTTAGTATGTACGTTGAATCTTAAAAATACGCAGGTACACTCACAGTTTATACTTTTATTGTTGTTGTTTCCTCGTGTGTCGGCATTTCAAATGTTGCAATGTATATGGAGAAATGTTTTTACGTTGAAACGATTAACGTCAATTCGTTTGCCTCGTGGAACACAAAGTTACTTTTATCGTACGTGAATGTGAATAGACGTTGTCGATCGACATAGTGTTACACTGCGCTTATTTAGATTTGTAATTCAAGTTGGTGCGTATATAATGTATCATTATTGACAAGACACTTTTCACATGCAAATTTTTCGCTTACAGGCGGAATGGAACTTCTTACGTTCGCTCTTTCACTGCGATGCGTCTAACGAAACTTTTTTCTAGTACAATGCCAACGTTTTTGATAAAGCGAAAAGATAAAGAAAGATTTCCATACCAAGTGAAAAATCAGCGATTCATCCGCAATATATATGTATATATCACCGTTTTGTATAACGTTAAAGTCTACGAGGAACGTAAAAGAAAAGCGTATCTGGTAGGCTGCGTGTCAATGTATGTGCGTGTGTGTGTATGTCTGTATGTCTGTATGTCTGTGTTTGTGGATGTGATAGCCGTGTGTCTTCTTTCCTGGAATGTACATCGGGCGTGTGAATTGCGCTCAGCGCTGGTTCAAATCGCTGTTTGGTGACACATGCTGTTTCTGTAGGAGAGAGAGAGAGAATGAGAGAGAGAGAGAGAGAAAAAGAGCCGAGCGGTTTACTTCTTCTCGTCCACGCCTGGAATAGGCACTTCCTGACGCACCTTGTGCCCACGGAAGCTCGCTTGAATCTTCGTCGCAGCTTTGTGCAGATCCGGGTCCGATAGATCGATACCTTCCAACTCGTTCACTGCGTCTGTAACCTGTTAACATTCACAAGAAACAATGCAATGTGGTTAGTAATTTTCAAGTTTTCAATTGTAAATAAATAAGAGTTCGCTGATAGTTCGGTTAATTTCTTGTTTGTTAACTAATCGGCGACTTTCGGTCAATACGGAGAAGTCATCTCCAGTTTGATGTACTTGTAAATATCGATAAATGTACATGCATTACGATCAAAGTATACGCCTATTTTAATAGAATCCTATCACTGATGGAATCGACAGCTTTTACTTTGTATTCCGTTTGAAAGATTTCCCATTAAGAGACCGTAAATATTCGTACAACAGTCAGAATATCTTATATGGTACGCTGACTTGTTTTATGGCTTCGCGATAGCTTTCATACTCCGCGCATAGCTGAAACAAGAAAATACGCCTTGAACCAATACTTTGTCGTTTTAGGAAATTGATTTTCACGTTTAGTATACGTTTTATAGGTCACGCGCTGATACGCTAGAAGAATAAATATGGTTGAAATGTTATAGCCTCTGTAAAATATATCCGTATAAACGGATAATTTGCTAATGTGGTAAGAGACGAGATCTTGAATATCAGCAGTTTTGAAATACTTTTACAAACTGCATAGTAGGCAATTTCCATAAAAAGTCAATTAACATTGAACATTTTCGGCGCACAAGTATTAATAGAACCTTTATGCGCAAGACTTTCAGCGACTCGTGTTTTTCTTAGGACGTATCGAATACTTTTTTTTCCCTCGGCGATATCCGTCGTATGCCAAGAGAGCACGTCTCGCGGGAAAGGTCGAGTTCAAATCTTCAGAGTATGTTTTGAGTTTGTAGACGCGCGTGTGGACAAAAATTCGTAAAAAATCGTTTTTTCGAAAGTATTAATAAAAGTATTCGCGACATCTGTTTGTACATCGTTGGGAGAACGACGTTGTTTTCAATTTTTTTATAGAGTTCGACGTTGTCAAACGTTGTTCAAAGTTCCAAAAATTCACTGATCGATATTTTTTAAGTATTTTTTCCAAGGTTTCGTTAGAAATACAGTGGCCGAGTGGAGATCACTACATGTTAGATTTATTAAAATCATTAACAAAGCGTAACGAATGAATCTAGACAGTAAAAGCGGCGAAACTGACGATCCGGAGACACTGCGTGTAATATAGAAAATATCACGATTTTGTCTGAATCGAAATAGCAGCATCACCGAAATAATTAACGTTGTCGTTTACAGAATGACCTTTCTACGCCACCGTATATTCATTATGAAATTTGTATGCCGGTGCAAACGAAGCGTGTATCTAGCCTAAATACTTAATTAAGAACAGCAAGGCCCGATAATGTAATATTCATTTCGAGATTCATATCTCGATTGACGTGCATGTTTTCAACACAATATTGCATTAAAATATTGATGAACTTTTTACAAGGCTTGACAGCAGAGAGCTCTTGAACTTTTCACCGCGAACATTCAATATTGCATAACAGCAGTATCTATAAACAACATACGAGAGTATGTGACTTTGAAATCGATTAAACGTCGCTGACTAAGCGATTTTCAAGCTTGGAAACGTCAATTCCACGAGGGTAACCTAAAAACACCAAATCCCTATACGGCTTTTGTACAATCTTGCTAAAATGAATCAATATCTACTTCTTAACACACGCAAACGTGTGTTCGAGACTTTTCCTGTAACCTGTGAGTTCCCCCAAGCGATGAGTGGTAGAGATTTTTGCAAGTCATTTTTATTTTGAAAAGAGCTTGCGATAGATTTCGGTGTTGATGGACGTGAGACGATACGAGAAAGAGGCTCTTCTCTTATTTTTTTAACGAAAGGCAGAAAAAGGAGTACTTTCACGTGAGTCGGAAAATCGGCATTGACGAATGTTTCGGAATATAAATTGATCGATCTATATTTCAAGGTGGATTATCCATTGGTGCGAGTCTATGTACCACTAGGGGATTACGATGGTTTGAGCATGTGTACGTGCAACGTATAGAATATTGCTGCGCTTACTTGAATTATTAATGGCGCGCCATTTTTGAATCCGGGATTACAGATTTCCGATTATTTGTTTATTTATTTTGTGATGATAGTACGAAGCAAACCTCTCCTCCCTTAACCACTTGGTGATATCTTTTTTCACGTTCCAAGATGCTTACGATGAACGATAGATGAGAACGATCGATAGATTGTGCATGTTTAGCCGCTAGTTTATTAGTGAACTTTTCACGTGTATTCCATTCGTTAAATTTGTCTATCTCTTAGGACTAAATATCAAATAGAACTTAACGCAAGTAAATTGTTAATTCGCACTCATTCGCGAGTTAATATTCAATTCGTACAATAATTTCCTGACGATACTTCTAGATACATAATATAAATATTAAAAAATGTTAGTGTAATTATTAAAAATGCATGTATTCAAAACTTGTTTTCCTAAAAGAATACGCAAATAACAAAAGAAATTAAATCAGAATTTCCAAAATGAAAATAATATAAATCTCTTGGTAGGAGGTCGATTTAATCGTGTGTCTCAGTGGGAGGCAAACTCAAGCACAATTTTCCACAGTAAACTTTGCTGACGTTTTCGCGTAAAACAAAGGGGGGTACATATACCCGGATCGAATTAACTGTCGCCAAAAGAGAAAAAAACAAACAATTTTTGCTTATCTTCCGTTTTGTTTTGTTCAGCTTGATAACCATGTTTGTTTGTTTTTTCCAAATTAAATTTAATTTGCACGAGTTGTGAGATTGCTATAAAATAAACCAATTCAATATATGATGCGACGAAGAGAGCTCGTGTCATTTAGCAGCTCTTTGAACGTGTAACGAGAACTTAATATCTGTCACGCTGGATTTATTTCAGGAAATACCTCTTGCGCGTCGCGTCGATACTGAAGCAGTTTTCAATAATACGTTTATAGTTTTATTAGCTTCAATAGATAGATAGCGAGAGAGAGAGAGAGAGAGAGAGAGCAGCGCTTTGTCTTAGTTATGCATATGCATGAAAGATGATAACGGATCTTTCACAAAATGCAAATAGAAGACGGGATATGTTTGTTTATCGGCAAACTCTTCTGATCGTTTACGAAACTTTTTAATGGAACCGCCGGAATATTTATGGGAGCTGCTTAGACTTGCTGAATCAAAATCTAAAATAGTTATCTCTTTTTTTACAATTAAGATATTAATTTTGAGATTGTGGGTGTGAAACTTCCTCTGTTGGAACGAGAACACATCGATGAAATGTGTCGGTTATACAAATATTTGTTAATACAGCCAAAACTATTTAACGCATTATTTTCAGCAACATAGACAATGTAACACTCAAAGCGCGAGGGAAAAGATCACTAACCTACCATAGCTAGACGGAATCAAAAGTTTCACTATTTCTAACTAAACCACACTCTGCTAAAAGAGCCGCGGTAAACTAGACCAATTAACAAAAAACAAAAGCGATAAATTAAATAAAAGAAAATTCCGGAATAGAGGCTCGAAAGGTAGAAGGACGAAAATAAAACAATGGGATGAGTACGATTTTTCAAGGAAAAAAGAGCGGAAACGAAGAACGTCAGTGGTGATATCGCGGAGAGGAAAAAAGGAGAAAAAAAGTGGGATAAACGCGCGGTCACAAACGGAGCACCGAGTGCACATTCGAAGGTGCGCGCAGCAGCCGGAAAAATGAGAAATCGAGAGAGAAAGCCATCGTTGACAACGTCGCCACCGTTCCCCTTTCTTCCCGTTTATTTTGCAGTAGAGATACCGTGCAGAATACTACTTCGTTTTTTTTTTCTTTTGGCTCGACTTATCGAGCGTGAAAAGGCCAACGTTATTTTTTTCTTCTTTTTTGTTTCGGCCAGTTTCTAGTAAGTAATAACCGACGAAAACATTATACTTCGCGGTTCACTACCCAATTGGAACATGTCATTTGGGAATTGTATTATAGACGAAATAATGAATCGCGCGAGCTATATAAATGTCGAGCGCCTTAAAGTTTTTAACTTTCAAGCGCAAAAGGTCAAAAACTTTTTGGACGCAATTTTTTATGAGTGCTCATGAACTTTGATTGTGTGGCTTCGTAACTTATTTCTTTTCGTAAATTACAAGCTACGGAAACCAATATATAACAAACATGTTAAGCTTATCGAGACTTTGCAACAATATTTCCTTATTAAAACTTTTGCCTCGTCGAAGAAGCGTCCTTGCTGGTGAGGAAAAATAATTGTGGAAATGTGGCGTCGGCTTATAAGTTGTTTCTTCTTATGGCAATAGTATTTATCGTGGCACAATTAAAACGTTCTAGATTTAATAAAGTTTTCAGCAAGTTCTCGGGTATATGCTCTTTATTTGAAACTCAAGCGTAATACTCGTATAGTTAGACGATAAAAATGGTAGAAGTTGCAAAATGTCTTATATGGAGGTTTCGCGACAGTGCCCGTGGAAAAACTGACTGTGCAAACAGAGATCCCAAAGCGAAATTTACAAACTTTCCACGGGATACCTCTACGTTTAATCTCTCTCGCTCTCTCTCTCTCTCGTCTCCAACGACGATACTGGCTTTTATTGCGCGACGTCTAACTCCACGAGACGTCATTTTTCTTTTCCACTCGCGAGCTTTTTACCTGATTTTTTCTTCTTTTCCGACTTTATTCCGTCAGATATAAATAATTCGTTGCATTTCTCACTTTTTTTTGAACGTTTTAGCACGAAATTATAAATCAAGAAGCTGTCCATATTCTTGTTGTCATAATTTCGTATACTGAACTAAAAGTTTCATCAGTCCGGTTTGTTAGCTGGGAATTACGATTGCCCAATGGTAAATGCGCTTTATATGTAAATTTGACTAATTTCATAGTGGTTTGATTCAAATCAAAAGTGGGACAAAAGAAAAAAAAACTAATTCTATTTTTAATCTAACAAAACTGAACGTTGCTTGTATTAATTAAATGTATCTAATTACTTCAGCAGCCAGAAGCAAACGTCAAATTAGTTTATTCACTAAAAATTGTTTCAATTAATTTTTTTTCAACATCACAACGATAATACCAAACGTGATTATGTCAGTTTATACACGATACATTCAATTGAAAGCAGATGAAAGTGCGACAACGTTCAATTTCATCGAAGGGCGGCAGTTATGGATTAATTAAAAATTGACATCAATACAATAACGTGTATTTTTTCAGAGCACTTTTATTTTTTCCATTTTTCATTTAAACATTTTCGATCACATTGCATAGAACGGCTACACTTGTACAAACTATTATTAAAAAAATATCGGTTGCATAATAACTATATTATTTTGATATTTGGTTACGCGCTTTGTATTACGTATGAAATAATATTTTTTTAGTAATCTATTTTATTGGTTTCCGTGCCAACTTGTACTTTTATTACCCTAAAAGCTCGGGGCAAATACGTTGTTTTTGAGAAGAAGAAAATACATCCGTGAAGCCGATGTTTCCAAACGAAATCATAACTCCCAGTTCGACCACAAAAGTCAAGCTTAATAATAAAAAGGTATCGGTTTCACCTCTCAAATCTCACTCGACATTATAGATCTCTCAGAGTTCCGCCACGGAAGCAAAGAAACAAGCCTCAGTCATAAAAGCGATCGACATAGCATATAGCCACAAAGTGCGCTAAGAAGTTAAAACGAGTATATTCGTCCGCGCGATGAGGGTTCATAGAATCAATACTTGGCCACGTGAACAACAACAGAAATAAGAAACAAAAAAAGAGGCACGACCGATGATTAATTATAAAGTGGGAAAAAGCGAAGTGTTAGCGTTGTCAAATGGCGTCGCCCGAATGTCGTGCCAATTTTCCGCCTAATACTTTGGCATTGAAAGCACGTGGAAGCCAAGTTTCACGTTATTGTTTCTTTCGCTCTATTACCTTTAATATAACACTAACTATTTTCTTAATTTTTTACATTTTATTCATACCTATACATCTACTGCATCAACCAATATAAATTGCGCAGATATCACGCTCGAGAAAAAGCAATTTCCATGTTATTCTGGTTTAATGGGGGCTTCGCGAGCGTGATCAAGAATTTTTAAATCTCGAAACGAGATTTTTCTTGAACACCACTACTTGGTTATTTTTCTTTTTGCAATTTCTTACGGGATTGGCTGGTTATCATCGGTTTTCATTGGCATCGAGCATATTATTTTCGAAATGCGAATATTTATTTTACTGGCGACAGCACGAAAATGTACGTCTCAAAAATAAGATACTACTTGTCTAAATGTTCATGATTACAACTATTATATCCGCAGTTTAAAAGTTTTGAATATTAGAATTTGTTTCATGGAATACCATTGTAACAATAAAACGGAAATGTTGTATCAGGAAATTACCTCGATGGGGTATTAATCAAAGTCGAGACTAAATTAAAAGAAGCCCTAGATGAGCCTTAAAAAAGAACAAGAAAAAGTATCCCGGCTAGTCAGTAGCCTCTCGAGCTCAATTTCACTGGAGATAAGTCAATCTCCGTTCATTTACTTCTTCAGCACCTCGGATAAAAGAAGAACGAAAGCCTAATCACCCATGTGACGATCCTACCTTGTTCTCTCTTTCTGATACCTCCGTGTTATTCCGTGTATGTGCGTGCGCGCGTGTGTGCACGTGTGTATTATCTCCCTGCTATTGTCGTAGCTTTATTGCGTCGAGTTCTCGGCCTATATTTAGCAGGCTGACGAGCACTTTCCTTCTTTCTTTTTTTTCCTCCTCTTTTATGTTCGTAAAAACAATACGAGGTGCCGCTTTTAATTTTTTTTTCTCTCCTTTCATTTGAGGCTCCTGGGATAAGGGAGTTTATTGCTCCGCGTGGCGCGCGAATATGCCGTGCGGAATTCCGATCGATAAATCGAGTGAATGCACGAGGATTTGACGAGAATCTTATCGCGCTTACTACTCAATTGACTTTATACGCTCGATTATGAGCGATGCAACGTTGGAAAGTCTTTATTTATAATGGCCATTGATTTATTGTTTGCTGAGGCAATGTTGGTTTCTCGGAAACTTATAAAAAGACAAATTGATAATATTGCAAATTGTTGAAATGATAAAAAGACAAACGATACGAAGAAATAGGGAATGCAAGTGATAAAGTTTTCAATATAATTTTATGATACTTTGAGATACTTGGTACAAAGTTTGTCTTCGAGACATTGGTAGAATTGTAATAAAATAAAAAGAAGACCAGTACATTTCTCCAAAGAATTGAATACAGGATCGTATGAAAAGTTCTCTTGTAAAACGCTCGTACCTTGAGAAAATAGTTGTCTCAAAGTTGTCTTGTTAACAGTGATAACCTTGTTCCGAAACTTACGAGACAAGGGAAACCAAACGACTGATAGTAAACTTGTTGGAGTTCCCTTAGTTCAGAGTCAAGAAATTTTCACAATTAAAATTTCTCCCCGCCGTAATTACACACCGTGTCCGCAATAGTGCTCTGCTACATTTGCAAATCACTTCATCGATAATAAAAAAGGGGGGACAAAATCAACCGTCAAGGCGAAAACAGCATTATCGTTTACTTTAAAAAATTGGTGGAGCCGCTGTTAGCAAGAGGATTCGATCTTACGTGGAATCGGGAGAAATGTTAATGAAGCTCTCAACGCCTCTTGCATAATGAAACTTTCCCAATCCTGTACGCCTATGTGTATGCGATGTAAGAAGCTCTTCCCTTTTTGCTCTTCATTTCTCTTCCCCTAACACGTGAGCACAATTTCACGGCCTAGAGATAAGACTTTATACGACATGTCGTTAATTAAGAGGCTACCCTTTTTTAATACGGTCACCCACACTTTTTTAAAATTCTTTCTTCGTTGAGCAGAAGCTGATTTCAAAGTTCGTTCCGACATACTTGGGTAAATACTTGCGAGAGTTTTCGCGTTCTTTTCTCTCTCCCTCTTTGCGTTTGCACGACGACGAAAGAGAGAAAGAAAGAGATTTATGTCCTGACGAGCCCCATTAGGCGGAGTTAAAAATTTCGAGGAATTCGATAGTTGGTGCAGGATTCGCTCTGCTGTTAGATCTCTTTAAAAAGGTTCTTTTATTACGCTTGGTGTAACTTCTATTTAAGAATTTATCTAGGTCGAAGTTCTGTAATATACGAACGAATCGAGGATTAAGTCGGTCGTCATCTATATTTGCCTTTGTACGATTGCAAAAATGATATATACTATTTCGATTTTGACAAACATTCACGATTACTATGTTGAGAAATAACGCCAACGCGCGACAAGTTTAATTATCCCAGCGTCTGCCTATACTCGATTTATTCTACTTGTATGCCAAACACGTGTTTTATTGATTCGTCTTTCGTTAAACTGTAAATAAGTCCTGAATTAACTTTTCTGCGTAGCAATAGCAAGGAAATAAAAACTGTCAAACAACGGTAGGTAATTTATCAAACAAATTTAAAACAGTCGTTCTATTTATGCACCAGGTACAGCTCGATTGATTGACTCGTTCATTTGTACAGCTTGTTTGATTTTTCTTTTGAAGACTCGTGAGTTTGCCTATTCAATTGCTTTGCACTTGTCAACTCGAATATCAAGTCAAGCTTCTTTTTTATCATAAGTTTGTTTTGTAAGTGCCGACGAGTGTATATTGAAGTCAGTGACGCACTTCGGCAACTTAATAAACGCTATAATATATTAAGCGCTGTACGTGATACTTACTGGTTCTTTAGCTCTTTTTTTATTTAAATTTTCCTTTCACTCGGATAATTATGTAGAATTTGCTCTAAAGTAAATAAACGGATGGGAAAATGTTTGCCCAAACCGTTATGCAAATATCCTGTATCATAAATACTTAGATAAAGGAAAACAAAATTGAAATGTCAATGTTTTTCTTATTCAATGGCAAAAACCACGTTTTCTTTTTCATTTGAATAAAACTTGTCTAGAACTCGTGACAAAGACAAACATTATTTCCTACTAGACGCGTAATTTCAGAATCCGTATAACAAAGCAACGACACTCGTCCTCAATCCCCCCCCCCCCCCATCCGCACGTTGAGAAACAAAACCTTCTTTCTTCTACTCTCGTCGCATCCAAAACAAAATATAAAAAACATCCGAGTTGCCGCTCGAGTATCATTGTCAAGTAATCTTGTGGTATTCTCTCGTTTGCTCTCTCTCTCTCTCTCTCTCTCTCTCTCTAGCGATCTTTTCCTTATCATTAAGGGGTTTGCATGCATCGACAACAACAAAGTGGACGAGTCGAAAATCGTGCGCGAAACAATCGATACGACAGAAAAGGAAGATTAAACGTCGTCCATGCCAAGATCTAAAACCTCGATTTCTTTTTGTCTTGGCTCTTATTTTACGCGTATGTAATCTTTTTCTTTTTATCGCTTTACGCGTGGGAGGGGAGGAAATTTATCGCCACCCATTGTTATTGTGTTATATGCGAGATGCCCCTATTCAGCAAGTTAACCGACTGTGCCAGAGAGAGAAAGAGAGGGAGGGGGAGATACCGACAGAGATGCAGATTGGACAACAGCGCGTGGATAGTTGATGTAATGAATTCCGACGCAAGCTTGTCACTAGAGCAGCTTTTTCCAGAGCTAGTTGATGCGTATTTTTTCCTCTGCGTGCGACGGTTTGTTTTTTGTTCTGTTAACTTTGCGAGCTATTGAGTGTGATGCTTGAATTTAGCGATTATAGCCTCTAGGCGATACAGAGTGAACAATACTCGTCAATTGAGTTTGATTTTTTGGTAGTGATGATAAGTTAATTTATGAATAGGATTGACTTTGAGATTAGCTGTTTCCCTTTTCACAGTTGCGCTCTTGTTATTCTACGGATCATCAAAAAGTCATCAATCTAAATCTCTTCTATAAATGATCCGACTAATGTATTTCGAGGATTTTACATCGAAAAAAAAATCTTAATATCAAAAACGACTATCTTGCTCGAATCAATCATCTCTTCTAAAGTAAACGTGATGAGATTCGAATAAAACCTTTCGAAAAAAATGTATCCTCTTCTTTTCTCAAGGATGAGCATTAGTTTCTTCAATCTACTTGCGAATGTACCAGAGTAATAGCTTCACCCTTGATTACTAGATTCCATCAAACTAATTTGAAGTTTATGATGCTTTCTGGATTTGCGCCTAAAGTCAAAAGAAGCAGGCAATCGTTAATAAAAGAAAAAAAGGTGATATAAAAACAATTTTCCTTGACCTAGCTTGTAAAAATCCCGTAATTTGGCACAAATAAGCTGTTTCGCGTGCCAAGCTTTAATATTATCATTTGTTGAATGCTTTACGTTCAGAAGTATGAAAAATTATGCAATGGTTTATACGATATTTACGACAAATACGAATCTCAATTTCAACGTATCCGATTGTTTATCATCCAAAATATTCTCGACAAGAACACAGTTTTGTTTACCTCGTAAAAGCCAATACTACTAGTAGGAGATGCTTTCACCAGAGAACGTAACGAAAAAGCCAACTCATTTCAGTCATCGCAGTAACAACGGAGAAGCTTAGTCTCCCAAAGTTAATAGGAAGAAATCAACGGAAGCCATTGGCATAACAATATAACGTTGGAACCTGGAAGCCAGCATGACACGCTTCTCCGTGTAATTTCAAATTATACAAAAATAAGAAATAAAACGTTCTCTCAGGTTGTGCCGAGGAAAGTAGTAAAACTAATAATACGGAATTAACCAAGACGATCCAATAATCGTAATGGAAATAACGTTTCCTCGATACATACATTCAAGAGCATGTTTCGCTTCGAAAAAAACCAACTGCAAACGAATAAAAATTGACATCAAAGTTATCGAAGAACGGCCCTGATTTTGCCGCTGACACGGTTCACTGATTCTTATAAAACTCTGAATTTTGACATGTGACGTTTTTATTTGCGCGTGGAAAGTGAATTTTGCCACCATTGCCGTGACACGAATGAAAAATCACGTATGAACGTTTTCTCGTTAAAACTGAATGTTCTTTTTATTCGAAATACTAACGTTTTATGTAGAAAGAAAATCAGCGAGAGAAGTATGTTTTGAACATTTCTATTCGGTATTGGGCAAACAAATAGCGCACGAGTTTTCATTCTGTTGCATAAAGCATTTCAGTTTCGTTCTATAGTTATCAAACATAGAGGATGTTAAATCGTAACATACGTGCAAAAAAACTAAAATAAAAGTTCACAGAGTATTGGAGTAGAACATTGATTATACGAATAGGAAGTTTCTATATATTCGCATTACAAGTTGATAATGAGCAAACTTGTGTTCATCAGGTAGTACAAGGAGAAATGCCCAATCGACCGTGCATAGCGTGTTTAAGTTTATGCACTAATCGCGACGCATGAAACGAAGATATCAAAGTACCTGATGCTTGCTGTCAGATAGTGTTTAACTAATGACGTACGAACACTCTTAATAGCTATTTGATTACTGGATACACAATGTGTCGTTACTTTAGTCTTCATCTACATCGTCTTGACAAATCATCGATTATTTAACGACTATTCGAGTATATCTATTGAAACAAGTATCAAATACGAACTTTGAATATTTACAGCAATACCCAATCCGAAAATGGTGTGATCGTGTCTACAAGAAAGGTAATAGCCGTCATACAATAGCATGCATATGTATATGTAGGGTGAGAAAGAGAGAGAGAGAGAGAGAGAGAGACAGAGAAGCGTCCATTCGAATCGAGACAACGATATTAGCGTCCAAGTTGAATGGGCTCTCGGCATAGATATTTCCGACGCTTGACGCGGCTCATTAGGCTCACGCACGATCCCACGATTTATCGGTATTCGATATACCGTCTCCATTTCGATTGGCGTATACATATATGTACGTGTACTCGCATCTTAAGGCATCGTCGTAATTGCATTTTGTATAATGTCCCGGAAGTCAAGTTGTTAATCCTTGTTAAGTTGGAGCTCTCCAAAGTCCCGTTTCAATCGTTGCCGGGCGTAGAAGCATTAAATGAAATCGATATCTATGCTGGACCAAACGTGTATCTCTACTACTTGTTTTGTACTAGACCGAATAGTGGATACGTAGACCTCGTGAAATTGCGATCTTGGTTTACTAGCCTAAGAGCGAATACAGCTTAGAAGTTTTTCTCATTAAATGTGTCCTCATTAGTTTGAACTACCGGTAAATAAAGTTTACTTTGCTTGAAATTACTGACATTCCCTTCTCTAGCAATTTTAAAGCGAATTCTCTCTATGATATTTGTCGAAATACAAGAGCAATTTTTACGCTTAGTATTTTTCTTGTTCTTGAAAAATCATTAATGCCACGAGAGTAGCATCCGTTGACCCGCGTTAGTCGTAACATTTTTTCGCATTCATTTTGCGCAGATGATATTTCTGCGCTTCGTGAATATGAAATTTTGAAAATCAAATTGACAGGCAAATTGTAGTATCGCGAGTCAAATATTTGCATAATTATATTTGCAACGATCGTTTACGTGGGGTTTTCAAAATGAATGCCATTTATCAACATGTGTTGATTAAAAGAAAATTGTTCATTCCAAAAAAATTATCGAAGCGAACGAAAGTCACGGAACTTACAGAATTCACAGTTTTTCAAAATTAAGTCATCTATATTTAAAGGTTCACGTATGATAATCAAAGTCACCAACTAAATCACGAGATACGTTACACTGTATTCATACCAACTATTCGTTAGTGTTACATTAAGGCCTCTGTCGAAACGTTAAACACTCGGCTCATTCACAATGGAAATTCATCCCAAAGGACACGTATGTACACACGTGAAACAGGCATCAACGGTCTAAAATCCTTCTATGCCGCTGAAAATTCTAAACACGGGACGGGCTTCATTAGGCTGACAAAACCGATTCATGCGTGGACCGCAATTGGCTGTGCATGCGCGATAATTATCTCTCGTGCTACGTACCCGTCGTACTTTTCGTGCATATGCGAGAGAAATTGCACTCGCGCGACGCGGACGTAATCGCTATGCATATTCAACGTGCCACGATGCTTCTAATTTGGCCCCTAGTTTACGTAAATAATTTGATACGCGCATGGCTCTTTTCTCTCTCACTCACTCTCTCTCTCTCTCTCTCTCTCTCTCTCTCTCTCTCTCTCTCTTTTCCGTGCCGTCTTGAAAATGCTGTATTGTTCAGAATTGTTACCGCTACTTTTTATTTGAATTTCCTCTCGTTGAATATTCATTCGAGGTTATTTTTTTTTCTCGACTCCCAAAACGAAGGATTGACATAAAAAGAGTCCGCAACTAGCTTTTTTCAAGTATTTTTGTACCAATTTTTATTTGGAAACTAGGACAGTTGGCAAGAGAATTCCGAGAAATGTGCATGATAAGTTCAATTCGAAACTCAAATTAATACTTGAGTTAGAAAAAAATTAATTCAAGTTATCGAGATACTAATTTTGAGATAGATTATACTTTCTTTTGAGCTGAAATGTTAAAATGATCGGTTACACTTTTTTCACTATTGAACAAAAAATCTAACGATTTTAACCCTAATGTTGGTAGCATCTACCTCATTATAATGCTGTTCCAGCCTTAATCGTCTTTCGCTTTTAATGAACTTGAAAGCTTTTCCCTTTGTATACTCGATCACGTTAAGAGTAGTCGATGAGTAATTCTATCATGCGCTCTAGCAATTGACTTATTAAGAGGATAAAATAATAAAGAAAAAGAGGAGAAAATATTTCTTGTATAATAGAGTTTGTAATTTTATCAAACTGAATTTCACTTCGTAGTACAGTCACCATCTTCAAACATTTTATAACTCAATAACTATTTTATATTTTTATTTAGAAAAAAGTCATTCTGTATCTGACCTTGCATACTATAGAACATAAACAAGCCTGTTATTACAGTTAAATTAGTTGCACTTGTCCATTTCCAGGCACGATAAGATTTTATCGGTACAATTTTATGAATCACAAGCCGACTAAACGAAGGATAACCTTGGTGCAGACAATAATGACCATTTTAAAACGTTAGACGGTCGTATAGCTTTTAGCTTTCACATGTGTAAATACACGAAGTTATATTTCGTGTAAATAAAGTTCCCCTGGCAATCATGCGCGCGCGCTCTCTCTCTCTCTCTCTCTCTCTCTCTCGTCATTTCCTCGACGGTAAATATTTTCATATTACGCGAAATCAATAAACGTACCTGCCTTACACTAGCAATAGCTCACGCGATGAATTGTTGAACTAACAAAATAGCAAAGAAAAACAGTTCCAACTTATGGCTGGTTTAAATACGAGGAAACAAAAATAACACTACGTCAAATAGAACGTACGATTTTTGGTAACTATTTATTGGATAAATACGTATCTCGAAAAATCCTTTCTTCATTTGGCTATTTAGGGTCTACTATTGCTATCAACATCGATTACTCGTACAATCGCTCATGCACGTCTATTTATAATATTATTGCATCATCCCCGAAGGATTTCGTGATGAAAAATAGCTTCATTTCGGTCGAGGGGACAGTGGACAAAAAAAAGGTATAAAACTTACTCGAACAACGTATAGTACAATGATATAGGTTGAAATTATAGCAAGCTATATCAAGCAACCGATTGCCTTACCTTGCTTCTGAATATCGTGTACTTTGTGTTCGTTTCGTCACAATATTTGATGATTCAATTTATTATTACACGTCGCATAAATAGCACAATTTTCTGTGGTTTTGTTATATTCTTTAGAAGAGAAAGATCTAAGATAGACTAATTTAAATCTAATCGTGAATCTCTCATTTATTATTTATACGCGCGCGCCACATTTGTACACATCTGAATACATATATATTCGTCGCTTAGATTACACCATGTCGTATAACGAAAGTTGCGAAAAAAGTATATATACACCGCAACCCTATCGCGATAAGCAGAGTATAGATTTATGTTACCAAGTATCCCGATCTGATAATATTTAACAGGCAAAATTAATGTACACCATAATCTACAATGGTTACTCTATAATATCTAAAAGTTGCGAATTTTATTTTTTAGCTTCTACATGTACCAATTGAAATAGAATGCGAGTGATAGACTTTTAGATCCTATGACAGCTGTTGAGAAGCAAGGCGATGTTCTAAAATACCTCAATTATAATGATTCGCGACATGTTCTATTTACCTGTATCATGAATTAACTTGATTTGCAGAACAAGATGGATAGAGAAGCGGAAAGAGGATTTGTCTTTTGTCTTTTTGAAAGTATAACTTTATATGCGCGCTTTTAAATCTACGATTCATTGCAGTTCCTTTTGTAAAGTAGTACTTCTTTCCCGTGAATTGCATTTACAGCAATTTTTCTTTGCTTCTATCTACTTTTAAAATTGATTCGTTGTGTCTGTAAAAATGCGCTCTATATTATCTTATACGACAACAACAACATACAAACTTTTTTAAAATGACACGTGTGTGTATGTCCATTTCAAAGTGAACACGAATCAATACTGTCAGCTAAGAATAACCTTTGTTTTTCTTAACCCTGACATTATCTTGATGAGGTTTTGATATAACATAATGAAGCCTCGTCTACGAAAGTACGTTTTTATCCGTTGGATATTTGTTTTAATTGTCCCTTTATCTTATAATTAAATATCAACGATTAATTATCTCTGCACAACTGACGCTGTTTGATCAGAACATGCACACACCACAAACAATCTTTAATGACGATTAGACCATTTGAAATAGTATATATACTGGGACCTGGAGTATATATACCTTTGCGTAAGGGGTGCAAGCTCAAGTTTCAAAGCACACACGGTAGTGTAGTAGCCATGCGCTTGAGTTTGTTCAAAGAGAGAGAGAGAGAGAGAGAGAGAGAGAGAGAAACACGTATATGCATCGGCATACACAGGAGACTATATAAGGTCGGCGCGCGCACTCTCGATTGATCGTACTATAAGCTCGATATCGTCGAGCCAGCCGAACAATTATTATTATCTCAGCTTGAGTCAGCAACATTAATTATACGATCCCTCTAGACTCAGCTCTTTTATCGGTCAAATATCTCTATACAGTTACCCCCGAAAGCATCAGCAGCATCGTCATCATCGTCATCCGAAGCATAAACTTTAGCCTTTGGAATGTAGATCTTGATGAATCGAGTACACGCGCGTCATGCAAGAGAACTGGACTAGCAGCGCTCGATAATCATTTTCCGTGTGGATGTGTGTATACGCGCGCGCCCGCGTATGTGTGTGTGTGTGTGTGTGTGTGTGTGTGTGTGTGTGTGTGTGTGTGTGTGTGTGTGTGTGTGTAAAGAGCAAAACGACAATTCGCGCATCACCAATCTAACGACGCACTTTAGGTTACTGGCTATGCTTTTGTCTAATGGCGTCTCCGCTTACCGTGAGTGTGTGTGCCCGTCTGTCTGTTGCAACTTTCTGAAAAAGCCATTTCTTTTGACAAATCACACAGCCTCTTTTTTTGCTTGCTTACTTGCTCGTTCGTGAAATTACAGCTTGTTCTACGACGCCATGACGTTCATATTACTAACGCATACTCTCCGAGGCTTTTAACAGTCTTTAGGAGAGCTTTTAGAGTTCTTTTTCGTTTTGACGAGGAGACGATTATAATAATTTGCGGACGTTGCTTCTAACATGAGTATCTTTCAATGTAGATAGTACGACTGACTTTATTCAGAGTCAACGTTTTTAGAGATGAAATAAAGTAACACAATTATTCGAAACGATTTACAATTTATTTAGTATAATTTTTTATTTTTCGGATTATCAAATAAACGTGGAATTTGAAAGATAATATTATCGTAAGTGTTTGTCGAGGCGTTGTCAAAATACGAATGTAACTATTTATTGATTCTTGTTCCAATGCTGAAAAATTACACTAATGCCATTGTACAAGCAAATCGAATAGTACACCAAAGAATCTTAGGACTCAAACAACGACTGTATGTCGTTTCCCTGCGAGCTCTACATTTAAGTCGACAGTAAGCAGCTTGTATAAATCGATGAAAGATTTAAGTAACAGCGTTGGTATGTATCCAATGCTATCCTCTGACATATACTCCCCCCCCCTCCCCCGATCTCTAGCACACTCCATACTTGCAACACGCTAACGATCGTGGCATCCGTGAATACTTGTGTGCAACTCGTCAATCAAGAAATACGTTCACCGTATACTCGGATTTTCTACGATAAGCTACGCTTGAGTTTTCACCTACAAAATTAGATTCTCTGGGTTTTGCAAGACTTTTGTCTTTTATTCAGCGACAATGTGCCGTTTCACACAAACGCGTAACGTAAAATACAAAAACATTACGCTCCTTTTTATAATATTCTTTCTCTCCGTAAATTCTTTGTTCTCCAAAGCTACTAGGACTGTAAAGTATTTTCAAGTAGCCTCGTTACAGAGTTTTTTTCGACGGTCCATTTACATTAAAAATTTTCTACTTTTCAAGTATAATACGCGAAACATACCTCAACTAGCGGTAACACTCGTAAAGTAAAAAGTTCGAGCTCGCCTCGATAAATGTTGAAGAAATAAAAAAGGAAAAAAGAACACATTAGCGTTAAATGTCGATGGAAACACGTTCAATTTTCAATAAAGCTCATTTCCTTATCGACAACCGAATCGCGTGCGTGTGGTCACCTATATTTTTTGTTCTTGTTCTCCAGAATTAGCAAGCCCAGGGTATGAAAAAACACTCTCTATCTAACGGTGATTCTTCAAAAAGTGAATACAACCAACATACAATCCAAGCCAAAAAATAAAGGCGGAATCCCCGAAATCGCGGGCGCTTCCGTTCAAGTGGTACTTGAAAATTTCACGAAAAGCTCCCAAGTTTCTGTACAGCCCGGCTAAAGAATTAGGTTGTCCGGATTACGCGTTTTTGGCTGGATCTCGCATATCCACGTGAGTCAAAGTTGCTATAGAGTGTTGATGAAGAGAAGAAGAGTGGAAATGGGGAGAGGAAGAGAGAAAGATACGTAGTATACGTTGAGAAAGCCGAGAGGGCCAAGTTTGAATTATTCATCGATGTTATAACGTATTACCATTCCGTTTGTACGTCCTGCAGCAAGGAGGCTATATATGTCTCTCCTTATTTCTCGGGGCTCACCGTCGCATTTCCTATTACTACACTTTCTCGCATTTCACATAGCCCGCGCGCCCGAGTGTAGTTTGTATCCTCGCCAAAACTGGTGCGTTGTTCCGATGTTTCTGCGACTGACGCTTTTCTCGAGCTTGTTCGAAAGCTCCCTTGGATAGCTTCGCTGTTTCTTCCATGATGTACGCTATGCTGCTGGAGTTCTGTTATTTTACATTAATTTGAAATTCGATTTTTCGCTACGGGTACGACGGAGCGTCTATCTATGGTTGTCAGGCGGCCTTCGATAAGAAATATTGCGATTTTGATTTTTTTTGAAAGAGAACACGCGTGTATAAATCAACATGAATTTCAGTTGAAAACATAAAATTATCAGCAAGGGGAAACCGACAAGTTTGTAGCATTGAAACATTGGAATTCGTATGGGTTAGTCACGCGTATATTTGAGTGACAGCAAATCTTCAACCACTGCTTCCGCCGCCCTACTGTAAAATCTAATTAAACAGCGCTCGATTTGAACTGTCAGCCGTCGGCATTAAACGCGAATGTAATTAAAATCAAGATAGACAATATTCAAATAAATTTTTTAACGAGGTGTGCGTGAAACAGCCAATAGTCGATTTGTAATTCGATAACATCCTTCAACATAAAAGAAATGGAGGTTCTGTGTTTTTTGCACTGACCTGCTTTAGCTGTATGTTTAATAAATTGAACATCGCATATGCCGAGGAGGATCGTAATTCACGTTAAAATATTGCACGGAGGTTTCGTAATAACTTCTAGAGGTACAGTCTTAGATATACACTCGTATTTCTCGGGAAGATTAAATAGTTTGTGCACCTATCCAGATTACATTGATTGCACGAGCCGTAGGGTAGAGAGGAAACGGAAAATATAAAACACAAAGTAGGCTTTTCACACAGCATCACCTCTACGGTAACTCACCTTCTCGTCAATTTTCTGCGCCGCATTGTCAGCGAGCTCTTTGGCCGCGCCGGCTGCCTGATCGACTTTTCTCGACATGTAACCTCGGAAAGTTGACTGGATTTTCACCGCTGCGTCTAGCAGCTCTGCAATCAGCAATTAAAACATCTCGAATGTATATTACGACGAAGGTAATAAGGTGAATAGACTGAAAGTCAATAAATAGCTTACCAGGATCGTCTTCCTTGAACTCTTGCTCAAGCTCTTCCTTGGTAGGTTCTGTCTCGGCGTTCTGTTTTGCCGAGTCAGTCTCTTTCATACTCTTCCGTGTCTTGTGACCACGGAAAGCTGCTTGTATCCTCGTAGCAGCTTCCTCTTCTTCTTCTTTTCTCCTCTCTGACTCCTCGTCTTCGCCTTGTCCCTCCTCGTTTCCTTCTTTCTCGTCCTCGTCGCCTCCTTTATCCTCCTCGGGATTGGTGTTGTCCGCTGTGACGGTCTCCGCGGATTTGGGCACGTCTGGAACACGTGAAAACGTTGGCAGATTTACCAATTACTTTCGCGTCATGGAATAAAAAAAGTAGCCTTGTACTCCTGCCTCTAGCAAACTTCGTGGATGGACATGGAATGAACGATGTATTTTTTATCATTATTCGTTCTATCGCAGAAAAAAGAGATTGCTTTTTCAAATTTTCACAGGGTCAACAATACGCGATATTTGATCAATTTTATTTTCTACTGAAAGTACGATGCAATACTTTTTATATTGGGAATCAATAAGATTGAGTAAAAAGTGGTTAGAATGCGATTCCTTTGCTAGTCGGAAAGTTGTAGAGGCCATGAAAGAGAGAGAGAGAGAAAGGGATAAAAGTAGGTACAAACTTTTAGATAAACATTTTTTCGTTTGCATTTGGTTAAAAGTTTTACGTAGAATTAAACAAAAATTCATCTTTAAAGAAATATATTTTAATTGCTTCTTGTTAATCGAAAAATATTATATTCTCGATTAATCCATTCTCCTTTGTTGGAGCGATATGTATAAAGCAAAATAGTCATATACTTGTTCGCACAAAGACACACCGAAGAGAAATAAAACTTGGACAAATATCCAATTAAACGCGATGCACGCAGGATTTATCCCATTTTTCATCTGAAAAAGGGGAAAGGCACACTTCGATTTTCAATTTCCGATCGTGCAAGAAAACGACCAGGTTCACCTCGGGAATACGACTAACGGTTTTCCGCTTTTAAAAGAAAAATCCGAGCTTGCGTGCTAAAAGAAAGATTACCTGTCCACTCTCTTTTTCGTGATCTCTTTTTTGTTGTTGGAAATTCGCGTATGGTAACCTAGAATGGTCTATTTTTATTCATTGTCATCATTGCTGTTGCACGTGTGGAAATTAGGGTACGAGGAAGACAAGCATAACCACAAAGAATCATTGTATAGTTGCGCCTATGTGATCTTTTTATCTCCCATCCTTCCCTGTGCAAGCACGATCGCGAGCAACGAAAAAAAGAAAGAAAGAAGAAGAGGCGATAAAAAAAGTAGGCGAACGTTATGTAGGTCTTCGGGCTAAATAAGGGGTGTTCGTAGTGACCTCACTAGAGCCAACGTTTGTTTTACGTTTCCGATAAAGATTCTTTTTCCTTTTTTTTCTTTTGAAGAAAGAGACGGAGATTTTTCACGGAAAATAATATATGTAAGTCGATGCTCCTGTTATTTGGAAACTTTCATTTTGATCTAGACATCTCAAATGTAGGCTTTGTCTGATATTCCATTTAATTAACGCGTCTCTTCCTTTTTGTCACGTCCAACGTACAATCAAAAAAAAAATACAAAAATCCACGATTCGATTACTTTTTATTCAATTATTGTCAATCAGGCTTGCAGTTATTCAATTTCGAAATTTCTCTAGGGATATGGACAATTTAAATCCCGGGACAAACGACACAACGAAACTTTGTGTTCTTTCGTGGCGGATTTTCGAATGTTAACCTAATTAAAAACGTGTTGAACATCCAGCAAAGTATTACGAAATTGGATTAATTCCATCCAATCAGAAAGGAATTGAAAACAGTACATCTTTCTTCCATTCTTTTCGCTCAAAACGCAAGAATTAACATAAAGATAAACAGGCTAAATCCCCTACCATCATTCGAAAAACAGCTAAGCTCAGCATTTTTTTGTCTTTGGTTAAACATCGTAAACTTGGTAAGAGAAGAAGAGCTTTCCCTGTGCTTTTTATGTGTATAAACGCGAGTATCTTACCCTCCCTTTTCGGTTGCAGACGATCGACCATTGTTTAATCGACAAACCCTGTTTAATGGCCTTGACGTCAAATTTCTTCTTAATGCCTCTGGTCATTGGAGGCTTAGCTTTTCAGAACTTGTATTTATAGCTGCGTTGTATTTTCAGTTTATCGGGAAGGCTATGAATTTGACGTTCGTGATAAATCCGTGCTTTGATTTATCGAAATTTAACGATAAAATGAAAGCCTCACGCAGTTCATAGAAATAAATGTCATATTAAATAGTGTAAACACTTTCAAATCATACTATTTCATGAAAAATATCGTTCTCAACTTTTGAACCTCGTTTGATAAGCCGTTTTTCAACTCCATTCAATATTTCAGTATGAAATTCTGTTACTATATGTATCCATGCCAAGCGTAATCCTCTAGTAATTGGCAATACGTCTGACAGTAACGAAGTAATATATTGCACGTAAACAAGGGCGCCAGACACTCTCTTTTGGTATAATAAATTCGCTATTAATCGAATAAAAATTACAGCGCAAGAGATAGAAAAAGACCGCTCAATATCCGCCATTTAAAGATGAGAAGTAATAACTCTCGAAATAAAATGGCTTTAGACGTGAATTCTCTCGTGGTAAACTCGCACGTCGTATACTAATCGCGACTAGTCGGTGCAGCTATTTTTATTTTATTCGATTATTTAAAATAGAAACGGTGAAATAGCAAGGTGATAGCGAATGATAATCCCGTTAATGTCAAGAGCTCATTAGAAAAAACGATACGACGCGTATAATAGTATGGCTGTCTGGTCGTGAAGATAGATAAGAGTTAATGCATTGTGCAGACGCCTAAAGATGTTCGATCCACTGAAGGATACATCCGATTATACGGTCAATGCTCGCTATATACGTAAACATTCATTGTCGCTGCTTTTGATTGCTGTGTTCTCTCTCCCTCTTGCACTTTGGCTTTTGTTGCCTTTCGACGAATAGCTCGGCTCAACGTATACAGATACTTAGAGCTTTTCGCTTGATGCGATTTTATCGGTGAGTTTTAGTGTCGTTGAGAGAGCAAGATTTTACAAAGCTATTGTTCAGAAGTTAAAGACGACCGCTAATGCTTGGTGAACTAGTATTATATGGATCGACACCGGGAGTATGTATGCATATTGTCGAATGTTAAGATCATCGAAGTTGAAAAATACTCGATTTAAATAATTATATTACGATTCACTTCACTGCTGATCACGAGTAGAATATTTTCCTCCTAATCTTTATTCGAACTTTGCGACAAACTATCGGAAACCCTTGATACGAGAAAAGTGGGAAAAGAAAATAAATACGTCAATCACGTGATATCAAATGAATGTTCAATCAATAAAGTTACTTATCCCTTTGAATAGGAAGCAGCCCAGCGTAATAATCATCGGAGGTAAGCTTTTTAATATTTACGAACGAGTCAATGAAAGAAAGTAGCTAACCACTCCCGACCTCGCATAGACTAATTGATTTGCGAACGCAAGTGCGAGCCTAAAGTTGTAACGTTTACTTTCTCTCCCTCTTCCTCTCGCCAAAGGAAAAGCCGAAGAGGAACAAAGGCAAGTACTTGCGACCGACGAGAAATGTCGCCGTTAGGCGCATCTACCCACAATTGGAGGGTGCTTTGTTTTTGACAAGTGTATATGTGTGTGTCTAACTGCTGGAATATCGAGACCATTGAAAAAGAATCGCCTTATTTTAAAGATGTTTGTTTGCTAGGTTTATCTCAATGTATTGGTTTTTACCTCACGTACGAAGGCTATAAAATGGGATTCGTACGAGATGAAGAGTGCCACGTATATCAAACTATTCTATAACTAGTATTGCAATATTTTTATTCAGTTTAGAAAGAAAGCCGATTGTGAATTTTTCTTTTTTTCTATTTTTAATTCGTTGTTTACCGCTGCAATCCATTGAGTTTATTATTTAGATCGAGTACCATTGTACGAGCGAAAAGGAAAAAAATGTATGTTATTTTATAATTGACATTTATTATAAAAAGCGGTGGAATATTCTATTCAAACGAATGACGTTTTAATTGAATTACGTTGTACTCATCGCACCTAACATGTTTTTTCGCTAAAGTTATACGTTCGTACGGTTTCAATTTTCAATGTTGATAAAACAAACAAAATATTGAACAAAGCAAATTTACATCTTTGGACTAAGATTTATAGCATGTTTAGCAAATGGGTATAAAAGATTTTCTAATTAAAAAAGCAAAAACCCATTTCCTTTCTGTTTCCGAACTTTTCCATAAACTTCCCTATATGATAAGCATGCACTTTAATTCCCGCTTTCGCACTTTCTCGATTCGGTGTTCAACGAGGAGAATATCCTCGCGTACGTCCCGAAGCTAATCCTGCGAAGAAGAACAGGTGCCAACCGAACGAAGAGAAAGAAGAGGAAAATAGCAGAGGCGATCGATGCTTTAAAAACTCGTCAATTAGTTAGATGCCACAAAGAGCTTGATGCACTTTTGACGTGGTAATGCGCTTATCTCGGACTTTGTCGCGCAACTCGATAAGAGAAAAACCACGACGATGACGACGACATTCTTTTGGAATTTTTCATGACAGCTTTTGTATGCACGAGACTGCTATATCTTCGAGACGAATTTGTCGTTGGCGCTTATACAGAAATTCCTTAATTTGTGTTGTTTTTTTATGTTTTCTTCGACTTCGGGATGAAAAAGTGTGATTCACTAATATTCGTTACTTTTACTACGTATTTCTGTTTTATTTACAGCGCTTGGCAAGTATTGTAGTTTTGAAGTTATAATTATATAGTGGATAAATCAGACAATACGCCAACAAACTTTGTATGCAGAAATATTAACCAACACGCGAGAAGCTCCTTGAAAATTTCGCGTAGTATTGTATTGCTTGAACTTAGGTTTTTACATATGAGGAAGCTTTTATTGATAAATGTCATGCACTAGCAACTAGCAATAACGTATACATCGCATTCAAACTATTTCCTGAAAGCGTTATGAAAAATTATGCAATTTATCCTATACACTCGTCTCATCGTGGGTACGTTGTAAATAAATCTCGGTACAACTCTCGTAAATATGTTGGACGTTTTCCTTTCACGAATGGCCTCGTTAGTTGTCCCCTTCCCCTCCACGTAGAAATATTCTATTCTAAGAGAGAGAGAGAGAGAGAGAGAGAGAGAGAGAGTATAAGCCCAATCAGCGTGACCCAGTGAAGAAGTGGCTTTTGTGGCGCGAAACTCCTACCCCGAGTCTATGGCATTATTCAGTGGCCAACGAGGCGAGTGAGATGAATGAGAGTGTAAAATTTTTAGAGATTGATCTCACTGCGATCCGATTGCCTCACCTACATTGCACGCACAACTACGATGCATAGAACTTTTGATTATTCAATGCATTTTCTTTTTTTTTCGTTTGAATCGCAAAAAAGCAATCCCGTTTTTACAAATGATTGTTGCGGCGTGTAAGAGAGACAATAATTTTAGAAGGAAAAACAAATTGTCTAAAGCTGATATTTGTAAACGATATTGCTTGTCATAACTAGGTCTTGCTTATTTAATTTACTCGATTTCTATTCGGTATCGATGTCCAGTCGCGTCTGACTTAAATCGTGCTCTCTCTACTGAAATCTCAATGCATCGGAAAAAGCATTATTAATACGGTTTATTTTATAACTACTATTTTTATTTAAATGCAAATTATTGATACGAATGAAATGTGTATTTAGTAAGCTATATGTACGTAAACTTATCGGTCCAAAAGTTATTCTAATCAATGCTCAAACAGAGTTGTTCCGCGCGGAAAATACTTTTTTTCACAAATGACCTATTTTTTCTTAAAAACACAGTTATCCGCATATCTATTTTATTGACAAACTTGATTGAACCTAGTCTTCGTTAGAAAGCCAAGTTTCTTTGACTCAACAACTTATAAATTGAAGTTTGCGTCTCAGCCAAATGTTGTTTCAATTACTTCGATTAAGTCAAAGCCTGATTGAGCGCGCATCGGATGCAGCGCATTAACTCATAAGTTCGATGAAGTTTGTTGAATAACTATGACCACTTGATAATGGAGAGACGATGATTTCACGCGTGCGCGCGAATGTTATTAATTGGAATTAGCACATTGGGATAAAATGATCGTCTGACTAAATTTGAGTGTCACTACTTAAATGACTTCTATCCAACGGCAGCTGCACTTTCGATAATTACACCCACAACCGTTCTACTCGAATTAGCACACACTCTATTAAATTAATGTCAAACCTTTTTCTAACTCATTGTTCTAATTAAAATTCAATTTTTCTTTTACGTAGTCACTTAGACTTCTGTGTTTGCGCGTCAGTTTTATCACCGTTAAACTGTTTTCATCGAACGTTTGTTACTGAAGAAGTAAAATAGAAGGAGTTCATTTTGGCCGGTAGACCGACAAGCTGAATTATCAGTGAACGCGAGTCTCGTAAAAGTGAAGCACCAGCACATATA
The DNA here is from genome assembly GCA_030064505.1 of Chouioia cunea. Taxonomy (NCBI): domain Eukaryota; kingdom Metazoa; phylum Arthropoda; class Insecta; order Hymenoptera; family Eulophidae; genus Chouioia; species Chouioia cunea. The sequence continues at coordinate 8,493,742 of JAOPFQ010000001.1, forward strand.
CACATATCAGCGGAGCATTGGAACCTGTTGAACACAGGTGAGCTCGTCGCTATAAACGTTTCGTCGAAGGTATAACCTAAAATAAAAAAGACAACGATAGAATGGTCGTATGGTCATCGTTAATTTGGGTCACATAAGAGTCGATAACAGCTGACTGCTACGTCCAAGTTAATTTCATAGACAATTCTTTCAACAAGTACAATCTTTTAACGAGCGCATCCGGCTTGAGACTGGCGTATGTACGCGTATGCATATACGAATTAAGCTGCCGCCGTTGGTTGTCGAGGCACGGCTGGGTGTTGCGCCATCTCAAAAGGCATTTATAATTAGCTTAATCTATATTGTACGTACACCTTACCTTTGAACTATATATGCTTCGTCTTCGTAGCTCACATAAATACTGTGAAATCTTTTTATATTTCATAACACTTTGTAATAACAAACAACTTCGTGTTCATAACGTTATTGAAAATACAACAACAAAATAAAAGCATTTTATTTCTAAAAATTATCAAGACAGGTTATATACTCGTGAATACTCATACGAGATAAATAACTTTGGCTCTGAGCTCGAACACTCTTGTGCTTGAACGCTTAAAAAAAAGCGTATTTTATGCAAACGGTGACCCAAATCGCAACAAATGGATCGTAGAGCAATAAAACTGGACATGAATCATAATCTCGTGCAAATTATAGCCATAATCTTCGGCATTAAAAAAATATCCAAACGTAGTTAAAAGGAAAAGATAATAATAGTCGGATAAATTGTCCGACAATTTGAAAATTACAATTTCAAGTTTTATTTTATTTCAATTTCACGTCACACGCGTTTCTCGTTCATCAAGCTTGTCGGTCAACTTGTTTAATTTGTGTATACAACAAATTAGCCAGCCCACCAAAGTAGACAGCTTATTACGAGTGAAAAGCCGCGTCCGCGATAAGTAGCGAGCGTTGTAACTCGCAGTTCCGCACACATTCATCAAGAACTACGACGTCGACGGTGGCAGCGGCGGTGGCCGCGATGCGATGGTAATTTACGAAGTGAAAATCTAGAAGCTCGACACCCTTGGGAATCATTTGAAGGCTTTGAAAGCTCCATACGTATATATGTTCTCGAGATATACGCGCACTTGAAAATCAGCGACAAACTCCACGGAAACCGCGACGACGGCACAGACTAAACTAGTGGAGAAGATGTATCTTTCCACTAGTTTCCCTCGGGCAAATTCAATTGTTACGCACTCCAACCTAACAGCTCCTTGTTGTCGTGCTTTCATAAGTGGATTCAACAACGATGAGCTGCGAAATATTGACAATCCAATTAAATTATTCGCTTTCTTTTTGATCCTTCCATACCTCGTTCTCACTTTAGTGGGTTATATGCTGCCCCTGTTCGCAGCTAATCGAGAACTAACTTTTTAATACTTTGCCGTATATAACTTGAACTAATCTGCGAGGTTCAATTCGTCGATTTTAATAATAATCAAGTTATTGGTAAAACACTATTTTGCCGGAGTTTCTTCACTCGAAAATACGGGAGCATACTTAATCCTCAAAATCATACCAAAGCCGTGGCTCATAGCAGAGTTACTTATTCGGACGAAAATTTTGTGAAATTTGTTGTATTGTTACTTTCATATTGTAACAAGCCAAGTTGACGCGACTCTTTTAATCTGTATTTCAATCAAGAGAGAACTCACGATTAAGAATAATGAAAACCCTATGAAAAGTTGCGAAGACTAAAATGTGTTTCGCGATGATATCTTCGTGGAAATTTATGGTAGTCGTTATTTCATAAAAAACATAAAAGTGTGCATCATAAAACCTTTATTAGCTTACGGAAGAAGAGTAATGAATTTCCCAAAAGATCTAAAAATCTTGATTAAATCCCATTTGCGATCATTGTCATTCTTACAAGAAAGTCTAGTTTTTATAAAAGTTGCTTCATACCAACGCGAAAAAAGAGCTAGATACAAAGTCCAATGGTTTCATAAATGACTTGGTACGCAACACGATTGAAATATGAACTGGTCAAAACAGAAAAGTTATCAAATAATTAGCTTGCGCGCGAGAGAAAGAGGGGGAGGGGGGATAAACTGTCACAAATGAGAGAGAAAGACAAAGAGAGGATTTCTTTAACAATAGAAATCGAATTACAATACGATTTCAGAAAGAATCCATGGAAAGGGTGACCACAGCTGAACTTGTCTGCACTTGTAACACTTCTCTTTCTCGACTTCGTATTTACGCCCTTGTCTTGATTAGCAACATTCGCCCGATTACGTAACTCGATAAATTAGACAGCTCATGTGTTTTCTAACTTTATTATCATTGCAAATCATCTTTGGAATTCTAAATTTTCCCAATAGAAATAACGAGTACCCGCAAGCGTGAGCAAAACACGAAAGGTATGTAACCTCGCGTTCGACAATCGATTCTCCCGTAATATCCAACCATTCCTCTTCTCTTTCTTGCATGCATACCAACTTTCTCACGAGCGAACGAGTGAGTTTTCGTTCTTTTTGCTAGGACGCCTCAGCGGCGAAAGCCATTACGTCGATGAAAGAAAGAGTCTATACTTTCTGCCGCCTCGGCTTTATGAGCTTCTACGCGCGAACGAGACTTTTCAATAGACAACTTTTTTTTTATACGTTCGGTGGCGAACGAATGTCTAAACTATCTTTCGGTATTTTCTAATTAGAAATTGCGCGACTCTACTATTCGCTTTTAATATTCGCTCAATAAACCAAATTTGCAATTTGGGAGTGCGGAACTGCGAGTTACATCTGATAGCATTTTATTCGGTTGTTATTAAATGTTTAATTGAATAGATCGTTGGAAATAATTACTGTAGTGATCGGTTAATAGTTTAGAAAAGTAACGAGTAATAACTATTGTATAAACCGTTCAATGGAGTATGACCATGTCAATATAATCTTAACAAAGACCGTTAATGGAGCTTATTTATACCGAATAATCAACGTAATTGTACGTGAAGTTTGCATCCCTCGAGGTAAAATACGCATATTATTGTGTGATAACATTCATTATCGACATACCGAAAACAATTGTTTCCAACAGTTCATTAATTTTCAAATAAAATACGTCCTACATTTCCAACAATATTTATCGAGTTATCAAGCGGGGGGGTTCTCTCCTTAAAGTGTTAAGACATCTAAATCGATTGCAACAACAATGAGGAATCATAGTCGTTTGTATGTACTGAGCACGAATGACAGTGGCTTTCACGGATTCGACTTCTAATTCCAATAGCATACATTCACATGTACATACCCATATACACACGCAAACGCACACGCACGCACGCATACCAATATACAGGGAACCTTGCGTAGCTCGAGGCATAAATATTTACTGGTCTTTATTGATCCCACCCGTATATACCACCAACATCTAATGGTATTTTCCTTAAAAGCGATTAGACTAAACGCTTTCAGCCTAAATTACTCAAATTTCTATTTAACCTTGTTTAATGAGGTTTTCAAGTTATTTCTGAGGGAAACTTTTACGCGGCGAGCGCTTTATTAAATTCGTTATCCGAGTTTCCAAAATACACATACACATATAACATACACAATAGAATTGTTCACTCAATGATTGCTTTGTAAAGTTTATAATTGCTTGTAGATAGTTTGTTTCGTAGACCGATCTTTATTATTTTTACGTAATAACGGCGTGATGTTTTCAGCACTACGTCGTACTTTTATTTAACTGCACGGGATTACATTTTGCAAATAACGTATGATTAGCAACGTAATAGTTAGCCACAGCTAACGAGTCATTCGGGCTAAAATTAATAAAACGACAAAAAACAAAAAAAAAACGAAAGAACTCGTCCGACGTACAATCCGCGACCTAATTATATCTTGAGGGTAAACAAGAAGTTGCCTTCTTTCTAGACAGTCTCCTTACTCAGTGTCGAAAAAAAGAAAAATAATTGCAAACGCGATCATAATTTATCGTTAAAATTTTTCAAAATCACGCTTCAGCACGATAATTCTATATCAAGTCGCAGACACTTCGCATTAACTAATAACAGCTACGGCTGCGGTTGACGTTAACAAATCGAACTGCTCGATCAGAAGCCTCGAGCAAAGAAAGTCGCTCTGCGATACACTCTCTCGACGAAAATTCCTCCTGTATAGGAAGTATATACCTCTTTCGGCTATAAAAAGAAAAAATGAAAAAAAATAAAAGAAATAAAAGTAAAAAAAATAAGTGTCGTCGCTCGGTAATGGGCAACTATCCTTATCGACATTGCTCCATTAATCAATCGAAGGCACAATGTTCTAACACATAAAGTAGCATGACCTCGCGTAATTTGTTACTTTATCAACTATTTAAATGACTATTATTAATTTCAATTTGCATAACACATTATATATACGCTAACAACGAGCCTCGCTGTGATTTATTCATTTTCGAGCGTTATTATTCGTCTATCAGCTTTTCTCAGAGTGTAATGCGAATTATTTGACGAGTAGATTAGAAAACAAAAAAGAAATAAAAAAGAAGGGAGAGAAAGAAGCGCACACAATGCTAGGTGGCACACTTTTCTATACGCACTGCATTATCGGCTCATTGTTGTCTGTGAAGGGATTCCCTATTAAACCCTACTAAATCCCTTTTCAGGGATACTTGCTAGCCAATATAACTTCACGTGTGTCTATTGTTCGCGATAAAAAAAAATTCTCCATTTGCTATCTATAAGGATATAAAAGGCCAAGTTCTCGTGCATAGAACATGCTAAATGATAGCTGTCTCTATATGTTCTTTCTCTTAAAAATTCAGAAATTTACCACGGATTTTATATCTCTAATTCAAGATAAAGAGGGAGCGATAGAGAAAGAGAGAGAGAGAGAGAAAGAGAGAGAAAGAGATACTTTCGTTCAAATTCCACAAATTCCATAGCCACTTGCTCGTCTGGTCCTCTAATTTGCACGTCACTGCAGCTAGAGGGATTATAAGTGAGTTCTCAGTTGAAAGTTATCTCTGGATTATTCATGATGAGTATAGCTTTCATTTTATAGAAGCTTTTAGTCATTGATATGGAATCTTTGTTATATATTGTTCATTTGAACAAGCGCTCTAAACTTTTTTTACCATATTGACAAAGCGTCATGCAAATGCGCTTCAAAGTGATGCATTATCAATACTTTCGAAGCTGTCGATCGCAGTAACAAGATCATAATTTATAAAAAAAAAACGTAGCTTTTTTGGAGTATGCGATAGGAAAAAGTACGTTGAAGGTTTTTCTAGATATTTTTTAGAGCCGCACGCGTATGCCAGTACTTTTGTCAGAATATAGTTACGCGCGTTCCAACATTTGTTATATTTTTAACGTATAAAATTATATTTTTATGCGCCTAACGAAACTTACAGACTTGACTATGTAATTTAACACACTTGAGTGATTACAAGCTTTTCTACAAGTATGATTCACGCAACAGGATTAAAGTTGTTAAAATTCAAATCGTTAAGATTGAATATGTATATATTGCAATTATTTGAATAATACGATACGAACAGCTTAAAGATATCACATATTTGCTCGCGTTGGCCTTGTTTTGAAGCGTCGAAAAATAATATCGGCTCGTCCGTAAAGACGTATTATCAGCGCATCACAATTTTCACCCGAAATAATCTTTCCAATCGATCACTCTCATGCGCGCGCGCGCGCGCAAGTATAAAATTAGATTTCCATGAAAGCTAGAACTAGCCTTGCAAGCACTTAGATCCTTGAAATTAAGGATTCAAGTTTCATTTCGACAACTAACCCTGAGAAACACAATATAAATAAATAGCATTAGAATTTTCATAAAAAAAAACGTATTAAAGTACATATTTTTCTCTTTAGAGTTTAAAGGACGATCGATTCCTTGTGTGTTAACGTTAAGGTGCCTTTTATTTATGAGGTGATTCTTATCAATTGAAATTTCAATGTTACGGGTGGAGAATTGTTATACCCTCCACCCGATCGCGAAATAAATTACTGTTTCTGACCTACAAATTACTCTTTAACTACCTGGAGAGATTTTTATGTTTTTTCTCTTTTTCCTTTCTAATCGCTTGCAAAACAGAAAAGTCACGTAATGGCATATCGCTCCATCTCTCTCTTTCTCTCTCGGCCCCAATTTATAAGCAGACAAAGTTCAATATCTTATCGTTTCTTGTTTTCATTTGTCAACGATCTCTCGTTGCATCGATAAACTCAATAGCATCAGCTACTCGATTTATCGATCTTGTATTTCAAAAGATCTCAGACTTGTTCAAGTGTAATCGTAAGGCTCGATCTTGCTTGCAAACGACAGGGTCTCGTTATTAAAACTTGCAGGTGAATAATAACACACGTACACGCATGCCAAGTCGGTACGTATAGTTTCGCTCCAATCAAGAGTTCACAATGAAAAGCTTGTAGTCTGTAAACCGACACCGTTGTTATTGCGACAGATCGATGATCATAAGAAGGTAGACGCACACACTCACCTGTCGCCTCGAAAGCACACTTGAAGAGCAAAATTCACTTGTCAAAACGCACTTGTTATTTATATGTGTATACCCTAACGTGGTGGTTACTGCACGTACGGCTACGTGCTACTGACAGGTCGGGTCGCGCGCCAGGGGCTTTTATAAGCTTGCAGCAGGCGGGAGCAGAGAGAGAGAGAGAGAGAGAGAGAGAGAGAGAGAGAGAGAAGGGCGAAAGAGAGAGGCGGCGCGCGCCGCTATACCCATCCGACACGCAGTCTAAAGCTCTCTCTTTTTTCTCTGAAGCTGTTCGAGGCGACGATGTTGCTGCTCCTGCTACTACAGCTAATGCTATTGTTTCCGTCGAGCGAAAGATGCAAGAAAGGTTTTTCAAGTATCGTAGTTTTTTTTCTTTAAAGCCGCGGGATAACGAGAACGAGGCGACGAATGTCTACTAAAATTGATTAGGCGCCCGTCAGCTAAATCCCTCAATTACTTTGTTGTAATAACGTTGGATTACATAGTATTATACCTGTGATTCTAGCTTTACAGTCAGTGACTTATGACGTAATGATTATTTGTCCTCATCGATGCGATCGATGTTTAGTTTCATTTTGTTTCGATTAATCGAAACGGTTTTGAAAATCAAATCAAAATCAGTCGGGTTTTTTTTTACAGTTGAACGAATATACAGCCTTGCGTGTAATGGATAGATTCAGACAAGTTTTTAATAAAATAGCGTGCTCGACATTTCCCATATATTTGTTAGACTGCTAAACAGATGTATACATTTTTTTCTAGCGCAAGCAATAATAAACTTTGCGTGCTATTTCATCTTTGAACCGCTGTGCTACTATTACGACCATTCAATAAATACTATAGAGCGTTATTATTCCTCGTCTCATTTCAAGTGTACAAGATATTGAATAATGAAAAATGATATTGATTGAAATATCCAATTTATTAGTAAACTCGGTTTGTCCAAAGGTTATCAGTGGATTAGAAAAACGAAACTTTAATCAAATTTCGAATAACCGAATAAAGTAGACAAGTCTAAAAATGTTAGTGATGTCCATTCGAGACTCTTATTTATATACTATACCGACTATAGGATGACCAAAGTAATGAGATAAAAACAAAACCCTTGCGCGTGGAGTTTAAACTTGAAAAACTTTTGCGTTGCACTCGCAATACCGTGTACCAGCCCGCATATCATGTAAATTCCTGGCTTAACTGTGAATAATAGCAGTACCAGAAATGCCTTCCTCCATTGTTTTGTACAATATTAAATTTTGTATTTTAGTTCCTTTACGCAACAAATCCAAGTTACAGTATACTCGACTCTAATTAAAACGTGAAAAACTTGCTAAAAATTTCGAGAATTGAACGATGTCATCTTTAACAAACTTTATTTCAGTTTTTCCAATAAAATTCATTCACGATCAAGCAACATATCGTTTTATCGCAACTGAAATAAAAAATATGTAAATAAAATTATAAAGAGGGTCTAAAGTTTTCCTCGTGTTTCGTAATCCCACAACGCGGCGATTCGTTCGCGCAGGTTTTTAGGTCCACCCTCCTCCTCCTCTAGCTCTATCTACCATCTACTCCTTTAGCCTTGCAGGCATATTCTAGGACGCACAGCCACCTGGTCTGCCTGTCGGTCAGGTAATCCCATGGCCAAGCCATTTACCCTGAACTTTACGACGATGCTCCGCTAATTGTTCATCCTTTTTCGCTTTACTGGATTATCCACACGTCGTATATACTCGAGGTCTTGCAAGTTTAGTGCGATTTTCTCTGTCACTATACGTATTAGTTTTTTCGTTCACGTGTAATTTTTAGAGAGGTCTTAATTCACTGATACGTGCACGAGCTATTAAGCATAGAACTTTATTTTTTTGTTGGCTAAATATTGGAAATGCAAAAGGCTTATTTTAATTGGATAAAAAATTGATGCGTTTGAACATCAAAAGGAGATTTAATCGTTGGCGTGTTTTTCCCTAATTGGCGTTCCCACTATTTGGACGCCAGTTGATACGGTGCTTTCCGATGCCCCATGGGTGGTGGACGTTTAATTAAACGAGTCGCCCGTCAGCAATCTCGATCGCCACAGGTAATTACCATGTTACATTCTGCTTAAAGGCCTTCTAAAAACGAGCAGTTTTGTCCCAAAAATTCAATCGCTAAGAAGTAACGCTGATTAAATTCTTGAATTAAACGTTCTACTAGTTGATTATTAAACTTATTTCGAAGTGAACACAATACTCTAATAACAGTGAAGACTTTAATACCAATGTATCGCTTTCAATTGCGGAAATTCGTTTGCATGAAAATTTTTAGAAATACAGTTATCACGCGACTAGAGTTATTTTATTGACCTTTTCTATAAACCTTTCAATATTGAAAGTCTGACAAGTGTCGGGATATTGCCTTTCAAGAACCAATAAATTCTTAAGAGGCTTTTAGAGTATGAGTTTCGTGCCCAATTTGTTCTTATGTTCAAATTTGAAAGATTATTATCAATTGTCGAATTCTATTTTAATACTCTCTTAAGTAGACGCTGAGTTTCGATACGACGAACATAAATCATTAAAATGGATATGTTCATTTCGCATTATGTATATTATTGATCCACGGATTAATTTAACAATGGCCCGTTGTAAGCGATATTGAATAATGAATGCAGTGAATATCGTATTATTGTAATAAAGTGAATGACTTGTAAAACAATAAACATAAAGTACTTGAGCATGTTGTAAGTGTCATATATGCAAATACGTAATTCAGCACACACGTGAATACATTGTGTAAAAAAGATTCAATATATCTGAGTAGAAAATGCATAATATGTTTAGATGGTCAACTAAATCCATTGGCATACGTGTTTTAAAGTTATGCTATAAAAACAACAATATTCTTACCAGCTAAGCAGTGGAAATAAGAAGAAAAGGTTTTAATTGAACGCACGAGATTTTAAATAATCGGAAAGCTATTGACTCGAGTTCTTTATTGAATTTTATTAGTTATTCAATGCACAAAGCAATTATTTACTCAGCATTTGTAATCGAATTCAATGGATTTTTTTATGAAGGTTAGTGACTTGGACGTTACATTTGAATCGTCACTTGCCTACGTTGATTTAATCAGATACGAATCAAATCTGTTAGCTTGATTAAAGTTAAATAACTGAAATATTATCAGTGATGAAGCGATTTTATTCAATTGCCAGTGCCATCTTTCTCTTTTCATTTGGCCAGTGGCGATTAAAAAGAAGCCATTTAACAGTTTGCCTAATTAAGAGTGGATGAAGCACGGAAAAGCGAGAAAAAATGAATGAGACACGTCGAAGAAAAAGGCTAAACCCTGACCATGACTGACAATCAAGTCGTTGAACAAAAGAAAACAAACAAAAAAAGTGAAAAAAGTAGGTAGCAAAGAGGACGCTAGAGAGATAGGAGCTAAGCTTTTCAGTCTCGTAATTATTCCGAGTTACGAAGCCGTCCGACGAATCTAGACGTGTCAATATTGTCGTAAGCTCTTTCCGGCCGCGAAAGCTTGATTTGCAAGCGACGGATCGACATTCACCGTCGTATGCTTGAAGCTTTGCCTGACATCTACACGAGTCCTGTCGAAAGCTTTGCCCGAGGAAAAGTTAAGGTTTACCGGTAAAGTAGAAAGTTTGTGCTTACTGCAAGCTCGAGGGTTGATAAGTTTGTGCGAAGGCAACATGTGTCTGTTTTAACAGGAAATGATTTCACGTTGCTTCTCGAATCTGGTATTATCAGTATGCCACCCTGTAATTGCTGTGGTTTCGATTGAATTATTCATGCGCCAATTACGAGGTGATACGTGAGCAAAGGTCGTCTATATGTACAATTACTCGATACATCGGTGCATAATTAATCATCAAAAATGCATAGACCAATAAATGACAATTTATTTTCCAAGAATAATTTGTCGGAAATAATTTTATTCGTACAGACTTCATTACAAAGAAAATACGAGTTTGTTTCCGATTATCCTTTGTAGATACGAAGAAGGGTGTTTTTCTGAAAAAAGCACTGTATTGTCTAGATTTATTTTTATTTAGTGACACATGTTCGAAATTAATTGCATTGCACGAAAAGTCAAACAATAAGACTCTTTTTACCAACGATAACAATGGCTTTGTATAACTTTATAAACGATTTGACGTATGTACAAGTGGAAACGATTCTCCAATTTTTTCATTCGTGTTAACTTCACGAAGATATCTATCAGAAACTTTGGGCAAGTTTAATCAATAATTTTAGCAAAATGCACAACGATGAAGATTATAAAGCATACATGTTCGTAATAAACTGCCGAAGAATTCAGTATCGCGTGATAAAAGGTTAACATGGTAACATTCGATTTTTGGCACGTTCACGTATTTATATGAAGAGCTTATAATCTGTTATATTACATTTCTATAAATCTATAAATGTTAAGGAATTATAACGTAGAAAAATATATCATTACACGCTCTCAAAATGGGGTGAACCTACATAGTGCATAGAATATGTGCGCGAATCGTAAGCTCTCTTTCTCCCCCCCCCCCTTCTCCCAGGCTTGTTCTACGTCATTGGAATTAATGGCGTCATATTACTCGTGGCTGCACATCGATCAAACGACGCGACATTGAAAACTCTAGATCCTCGCGAACGCATTGCATTAGCACCTTCGCAACGTGTAGCATAACACTCACACGGCTACGTGTCAACGAAGCGCGCCGTACAAAAATAAAGAAATGTTGCGTTGGATTCAGCGCTTTTTTTTTTGTTGCTTTTGATCGTCGTTCTTTCATTGGACTCAATCAGGTGCCCAAGCTTTAATATGCTGCTTTATCGATCGAGGTGCTTTTATGAAACTTTTTTTTTATTGTGTGCATATGATACTTTCTTTTTATTGATGGCTCGATGATTCATTGGTATGTTGACAAGTACCCAATATTTTTGAACACATTGAAATAAGTAGAAAATATACTAATTTTATTTATAACATTAAAATATTTTGAGTTATATTCACTGATACTTCTACTATAAGAATGGAATATTTCACAAGTTCATTATTATCAATCGATATTTTTTAACAAACTTTGTAAAGCGTTGTACAAGTCAAGTAAACTTTTAAGTAAAAGTAGTTAACAAAGAGATTTTCATACAAAGCGTTAAAAGATATTGTTATGTATTGGGATATAATAAGCATAACTGCATTTTAGATAGTTAAAATGGTTTAAAATCTTTAAACCGATACAAACTTGTATAATTTTATACTTTGCTGTAACTTTCGTCAAAGAATGTTTTTTGCAAATAAAAATATTGATTGAACGAAAAAATAAAAAGAACATAGTATAAGAGTCAATTTCCAACAGATTCACCTACAAAAATAACAAAAATGTATTGTTATTTCGCTTCAGTTCTTTAATTGAGTAAAAAGTTGTAAAATATACTAACGAACTGGAAAAATTCTTTGAAAAACAAAAAAGTCCTTTAAACAAGCAGATAAAAAGTATCACAAGACAGTGCATCTTTAGCGGAGACAAGCTGGAACTTCAACTCATTTGCTTTGATCTACTAGCAATCGCGTGACAAGCGAATGAAAGTACCTCAATAGAGGTACAATGTATCACCGAGAATTGCAAGAGAAACGGAAGAGATAAACAAGTCTACTAAGGGTTCGAATAGCTTTTTGGACGACATATGATGATAAACTGTTTAAGTTATACTGTCGAATTTTTGGAAAAATTTGCGAAAATATGTTGACGTTATAATAAAACTAAAATCGAATTAAGAAACAGTACAAATTTAAATTATTGAAATGACTAGATGATTTCTAATGATTGAACAAAGAGTTTACGAGGGTATGAAAACGCAGGTCTTTAACGTTAACGATGAGAGCGACGAGCATGAGGCTCGAATTAATTACAGGGTGATAAATCGAATGTGAATTGCACATATATTACGTCGTTTGAAGGGTTGCATAGCCTTTGTAATACTATATCTATTCATTTATGGAATATTCACCTATCAAATGCTACAAAGTACGACTCTATTCATACATCAGGAGAAGTGAGGCTATCCAGTTTAATTATTAGAAACGATAGAAAGCATTCCGATGTATCAATTTCTGTTAGTTTATACGATTGGTAAAATTCAATATTGCAGTATCCTTGCTCGTTTATTGTTTTACGAATATACAGTTGGACAATAAATGCCGATGTTTGATTATTACTAAAACATGATGCGTTTGGCATTCAAATTTACCCAACGCGAGTATATAAGTTCAAAATAATGTTTATATTTTTCACGAAAATATCTTACATGATTACTCGTAACGAAACCATTTTTTATTCGTCGAGCGTTCGTTAAAAGTAAATTAAACGGATTTGTTTTACCTGTCGCCTACCAAATTTAGTCGGCCAAATTAATTAAGGCTGTCATTTCAAAATGCACATCAAGGGTGCGTAGAAAAGAGCTGGAACACACTAGTTATCGAGATTCAATCGCGTTATTAAGCGACAACGAGTGCGCCTACAAAGGCTCGCGTGTCAGAGTTCAGTTACCGGAAGCAGCAACAGTAGCAATGAGCCGAAAGCCGAGCTGTGTAATTTATGTATGCTTGGTCCACTAGTCTTGCGATTTGTGGAAAAATGTTACGAGCAGGGTAACCACGTTACCGGAATTTGTGGTTAATTAGCGAGTTACTGCCTAGCTTTATTTTCGTTTTTTCTTTTTTTTTATTCGTTAATGATCGTACACGTTAGCCGTATGAAGTAAGCGCGTTTATAGTTTAACCTACTGCTTATTTTATCTCTTCGTTTCATCTACGAATCGAATGGTTCGATAATAACGCATGTATATATAGTTTGCAATTACGCTATTGTAATAATTTTGTTCGCACGTTGGGTATACGCTGTATTGATTGTTGGAAATTACCCACAGTGGAGTATCGTCGATTTGTATCGGTCAACGTCGAGACATATAGGATTTTTATTCGTCAAAGTAAGCGAGCTTCCGTTTTTTGCTAAAGCGTACATTCAATTTTTTTTACCAAACACAACCATTGTCCGGCGGCATCGCGTGATGAATTTTCTAGTGCTCGTAAACATTCCCGTTTTTCTCTACGGGTTTTAACGAATCGTTACGACTTATAACTATAGTTTCTGTTCAATTCGTCAAGAATGATTTTGTTTAAGCGATAATTTCCAATAAACCTTAAAACGCGCACATCTATTGATTGTTTAATTACGCTAATATTACCTAAAAGCAGTCATTTTTCTGCTCAACCTCTGTTAAATTGGTTATCAAATACCTCGTTAACTCGTTTATTTCAAAATTTAAGTGCACGATTAATTCGATATTTGTACAGAAACAATTGTAATTTTAATAATTTACAAAAGGAAAATTATTAATTCACATCTATTCAAAGTAAATCACAAGAAGAAAGTCCTATATGCAAACGATTCAATTATAATCCAGGAATAGTCAGTCCATAAAACACATGCCCTCAAGCTTAACGACCTTTTCTACGAAATAACACGGTGTTTTGTTGAAATCGGCCTTTAGAAATCGCTATGTATGAATCATCTTGGCGAACGCGACAATCACATAGCGCTACCATCGCCGTTCTCCAGTACATTCTTTTCCAACAGCAAGTATAGCAAAGTCGAGTTGTTATATCGATTGGTCGAATGTGTCATCGTTTGCTAAAAAAAGCTTCCTTTTCTTTTTTTTGCTTTTCTTTATGTATTCGATCGTGTAAGCGCGCATGCACGAGTAAGATCGTGTTGGTAGGCCTGTTTAAACGGTATAGTGTGCCGGCTGAAAATCGATGCACTCGGTCAAAGACCCGGAAGTCCACCTGACACGAGTGAGATAGAGACAGAGAAAGCTTTTTCTCTATATAATGTATATATACATATACACATATATATCGCGCAAGCGCAGCGCCAACTCGAGTGCACTCAATTGGAATCGCATCTGAATTCAAAAGACTTGCAAGCAAGCCTAGTCTTTCTTTCTTTTTTCATTCTTTCGCTTTCCCTTTGTTGAGGCTCAATTCGAAGTAAACAAACGCTTTCGCACGCTCTGCTTTAACTATTGATTGTATGCTGTTTCTCTTACGCGCCACTGACGATTTGTTGACGGAGACCGGCTCTGGTGGTCAGTTGATTAGTATGATTTCCAATCTCTTTTGTTTTTTCCTGATTTCATCTTCTCGATCGATCGCGTTCACCAATATTGAGTCTTCTGCTACTTTATCGTTGTTGACTTTATTCGTTGATACAATCCACCTTTTATTTAGTGTTAAGAAGATTTCAGTTAAATTATCCAAACAATACTTTAACTGATGCACAGGCTTACTAAATTAATCCGAAAGTTCAGTCTTTTATCTTTTTTCAGTCAAAAGTCATTACGAATTCAAAATAATCAATTGATAAGTAACGTGCAAAAGCAATTGTTTGAAATTTGTATAATATTGTAGCAATAATTATTGGTAAAATGCCGTCACGCAATTTAATTAAAACGAACAAATAACTATACAATTCTGAAGCACGATTTTGTCGTATGTATTGTTATTTTTCTCCAAACGCAATAAAATGTAACTTTGCGGTCGTAGTCAAATCAATAATTATTAATTAAAAATTAGAAATCTTCTAGAGTCACGTGTCATGCGCATTCGTTTACTTTTTTCACATTCTATTTTCGTGAATTTTTTTAACAAGCTCCGTGCGTGTTGTTTGCGCGTTTACTGCCTCTACGCTTTGAAGTAATTTGGT
This sequence comes from Chouioia cunea, assembly GCA_030064505.1. Taxonomy (NCBI): domain Eukaryota; kingdom Metazoa; phylum Arthropoda; class Insecta; order Hymenoptera; family Eulophidae; genus Chouioia; species Chouioia cunea. Next base: position 8,509,031 of record JAOPFQ010000001.1, read on the forward strand.
ATGCTCTACAATCAAATAAACGTTAAACGTTCTATAAATGATTAGTTAACATTCTCAAATAGTAAGCAAAGCTAGTACTTCGCGACACGATAAAATGACTAACTTTTATATTTATAGCGATTAATACGAAATTCCACAGTTGCATAGGTCAAAAATACAAATAGTAGATTCGAGTAAAATGACGAGAGCTTGAAGCATCGATGAAAGTGAAAGAAAAAGAATAGCATATTGCCATATCTAATATCGCAAGCATCGCGGTATAAAAGTAGGCTACTCGATACACAACGGCATAACCCTCTTACTCGTTTCCTGCGAGCCAAGGTCTCGTCTCTCCCTCGCTTGTAAAAAAAACACAAAGAAAAAGAAACGAAAATACGTAAGCATCGCTATCGAATGAGCGAAGGAAAGGATACGTACAAAAAGCCCAATATGTATTCGAGACAATAAATACAGTGAATCGGTCAATTAATCGCGAGCTTTTGCCAGTTTGATGATTTGTCTTGTGAACGGTGTGTGTACGTATATGTTTATGTACGTGTGTAAACGCGCGTGTAGAAAGGAGAGCATTCTCCTATAAACTTGCGTTGTACCTATCAAGATGTCGTTAAGGAGGTCAAGCCACGCTACTCACGCGAGCTTCGAAAACGCGACGACGAATGACTCGCTCGATTGGAAAAATTCTAATGGCGAAAGATGGACTTTTAATGGCGGTGTGTTTATTTTCTTTTTTCTTTGTGTGCGCTTTCAACTCTGTCTTTCTTCTTTTTTTGGGTAGTGATTTTCCAATAGATGATGCGGCTTTTAGTGATTGCTCTTGCGTGCAATGATTCGCCGCTGGGACATGTTTGGTTTTTTTCGTATATAACACGCGCACTCGGATGAGATTTTGTCTGTAGGTTGTAAAAAAACGTTATTTCCGTCGTTTTGTATTACGAATTTAATGGTAAAAGTATAGGTTTCAATTTACATAAAAAAGTTCTGGTAAAGTCGTGCAAGGAAGGAACACCTATAGGGCTGACGTACATGAACCAAGCGGTGCTTCTAATAAAGCTTGCACGATTTGACATGTGCTATTTTATTGCCAACAATTGCCACTCCTTTCGTTCCATAAAAAACGTAACTGGGACTAATCATGCGCGCCATTAAACCTGTTGAATAAATATAAAAACAGGCCGCGATAAATGCGTTTGTTGTAACGCGAGTGCGAGCGTTTGTTCAAAATTAATATTGAAAAAGCTTTTTACATTCGGTTAATTGTTTGAACGACGGGTTTTCATTGCGTGATTACATATTATTCATAACTCTGTCAAAATGTATTATGTTTATCAGTGTGTTCAATGGATCGATTGCGTGGATACTTTATGCCATCGTATATCCATTAATGGTTAGTAACATTTTAGCTGATTTGATCAAACATTTGATCAATCAAACGAAACGTCTTGTTTACCCATCTCATAAGGTACAAGGGGTACTTAGGGGATCTTAGAAAGAAAGGTCAACTTGGTTGACGTAACTAACTTGAATGCGCGGAGAATATAAGTTGACCCTATTTCTCGCTATGGAGAGCATAATAAATAATATTCTCATTTGTTTATTTTATTTCTGCACGACAAAATGTTGCCGTTGCTTTTCTACCGAAAATAAATTAAATTTTACATTTTCAAACGTATTCAAAGTAAATCATTCATTTAGACTTTCAAATGTAAGATGTAATCAAAGGATACGTGCAATATTTGCACATATCGCCCACTATTTCAATTGCACAATTTCATAAAAGATACGTTAAACAATTATTAGTTTGACGAAGTCAAGGCGAAATTGAAAGCAGCGTAATTTTATCATGCCAGTGAGTCGTTAACAATAAAGCACGTTATTAATAACGAGAAGAAGAGAGAGAGAGTGAGAGAGGCGCTTCAATGGCTCTTCTTTCCCATAAAAATAAAAAAGGAAGTGAAACATAGCGCATCTTCGTGAATACAAAAAGCGTGCAAATACTGTTTCAAAGCAAGCGCGAATCATTACAAGCACGCAACAGTATATGCTCATTCCCGACCACGCGATTATCACGCAAATAGGTGTTGTAATGTAACGAAGAAATGTATTGGATGCAAAAGTTAAAGAAAAAAATGTTGTTAGTATGGAAATGTCTTTTATTTAAATGAATTATTATGATTATTACGATTATTATTATTATTATTATTATTATTATTATTATTATTATTATTATTGCAAAACTTTATTCGAAGAAAAGTAAATTCTCTTATCTTATATATATAGCAAGGCGATTAAAATGTTACCGTTAAAATTATTACTAAAGTTAGTAAGCAATTGAAAACAAAAGAAAGAAAAAAGTTTGATGTTATTCAAAAGCAAAGAAGTAATATCTTTAAGAAGAATCATTGTATTGTTTTTGTTCATATATATATCGTTACAGAAAACCCCTAGAAAACAAAGTAAAACACAGTTTCTCATGGCAAATGTTTCCCTTAACCCAGTTTGGCGAAAAGGATACAAGAGTATTCATCACGTTTATCGATGCAGAACTATATGCGTTCCCAATATCAGATAGACACAAACACAACCATCGTTGTAACAAGTTTGGTGAAAAAAAATGACATAGGTAACGGTATCAAGTTTTAGGAGAGTCATCCTCAAGTGTAGATTGTACGTGTGTGTCTGTGCGTGTTTGCACGTTTATAATGTAGTACACACGCACACACACACACACACACGCAAGCACACGCTATGCGAGTAAAAGCGCGAGTTGCAATGGAGGGAGGAGGGTAAGGGAAAGCAATTGATTTCTTCCGGCGCCGACTGCACGCGCTTGGCTGGCGCCACTACACTCCTTTTTATGTGCGTCGCCGGCAAACGCGCGCGCGAAAGAGACGTTGCCGCCAGCCTTTTCGCTCGGAAATTACGTTGCGGATTGGATTTGATGCTGTCGTCGGGCTGCAATTAATTTTTCGCGCTGCCCAAGAAAGAAAGAGAGACATTTTTACTGGGTTAATGAGAGTAGCTGATGACGAGAATAAAGATTAGCAACTTTTGTTTCTCCTTTTAACATAAATTATTATTATTATGTTTTTCCAACAAAACAGATAAGTAACAACTCCCTTTTTATTTTATTTCCGATGTATACGTATAGAATTCAATGTTATACGCTGATTTTACAGGAAAAAAGAAGTTTGTATTTTTGTGCAATGGAAAAGTTGACATTTGTCGTGTTGCAAAAGTAATATTTATACACAACATACACAGGTCGCATTGGTAATGAAAAAAAAAGAAGTCGACAATGCTATAGAGCTTTCTCGATAATTGTCCCTAATCGTCCGTGAATTACATACTCTATCCTGATAGTTTCACTTTCACACTATCAAAGGCCTTCGTTACGCGTCTTTTGATTCACTTTTCATTAAATATTCATCAACACGTTTTTCCAATGAATTATATTTCACTTTTCCGTATCGGTTTGTTCGATTTTGGCTAAATATTTTCGCGATTATATACCCTCTAAAATGTTAAGTTTCACTGCAAGTCGCCAGAAACGTTTTACATTCCTCATCAAGTTCACAATTTTGCGGGCATTGAAAGTTTAATGTGTGAGTCACCTCGATACTTTTCCTTCAACGTTAACAAGCGGCAAAGTTTTAATTAGCTGTAAAATCCAAGTTTGTTCACGTATAATTGTAACGAAAATGTGCATTGTCGAAGTACATGAAAACCGCACGCGCGCGAAAACATATACAATTTAAGTTTGAAACAAAATACACACCACCATTTTTCGCCTCGCCGTTAATCAGTTCGCCAACCATATCCTTAGCAGCGTTAACGGCATCTTTGACATCTTCCTTGGCATCGTCGACAGCCTGCTGAACACTCTCCTTACTCGTATTGCATCCCATTGTCAATGATCACAATAAGCACACGCACATCGAGCACTTTAGCCACACGCGCCTAAAATACAACTCGTGTATAGCTACTAGTCGTGCCAACTGCACTTGATCGTTTTAGCTATATCACAAGCTAGACGAGGAGGGAAGCACGGGATCAAGGTGACAAGAAAAGCGGAAAGTCAAGAAGAAGAAGGAAAGGGGCAATAAATTGAATTTGGCAAAGGAAAAAAAGCGAAACAAAATAAGCGTGCGAAGGGGACGTGTCCTGATTTTTGTCCCTCCCCCTCTGGCAGTTTTCGGTCACGCGCTACCAACGCAGTGGTAGTTTCTTATCGTTCTCTTTTCCACCCTCGTCGTTGTCGTCGCACGCGATAACGTGCTGTCAGAATTGTCCCTTCTCATTCGTTCGTAATCCAATGTTGTATTTTTTCCTTCCTATCTCATTTGTTGTTTTTTCTCTCTTTCTCTCTCTCTCTCTCTCTCTCTCTCTCTCTCTCTCTCTCTCTCTCTCTCTCCCTCTATTTTTGTATTTTTTTGCACAAACACACGTGTATTTCACAGAGATAGAGAGTGCAACGCAGGACACTCGACGTTGGCGCGGGACGCACAACAACTGAGTAGCGCGAAGGACTCGGTTTGCCGACGACCCTGCCCTTGCCGCCGCCACCACCGCTCGATTATATATGTATGCGCGCGAGTCGTCGTGGTATAAAGCCCCCCGCCGGTCTCTCGCAAACGCAACCCTCCTCCCTCCGAGGGAGTGCCGATCATCCTTCCTATATGCTTTACCTGCGCGTTCTTTATTGATGAGATCGTTTACCTTACCTACCTTGCGTATGTATATCTGTACATTTTTCAACTAGTGTACGTTCCGATGGACAGAATATTCTCGTACCACTTCACAAAATGGAGCAATTTCTGGAGTAGGGCGTTTATTAACGTAAAATCCTTGGAACGAAACTATAAGAGCGGCACTTATTTTTATTATACCACGCGCGTGCATATTCGTTTGTACGTGAGTGTGTATTTCTGTAGTAGTTATAGACGCACTTACGCGTCGTTGATAATTCGCATCTACGTCGTGAATGTTTGATTCATCGATAAAAAAATGCCAAAGATTCGTGCAAACTGTCCTCTAATGATACACGTACCTGCAACGTGATAATTGCTTCATTCTATTGTTATACACGTCGCCTTCGGCGGGTGTGTCGACATAAGTTGGCATTGAAATATGTGACGTGTATGCCACTAGGAATTTGCTCGATTTGCTCAAAGAAAGATTATAATTTGTGTTCAGTCGTTTGATATAGCTGCGAAATAATAGAAAACTTGTGCAACTTTTCCATTGTATTCGAAAATGTTGTCCGATACATCGATTCAGCAATGTCACGTAAAGTATCCGTATGTCACTGTCGTACGGCGTAAATTTTCTATAGCTAGTCAGACATCTCTCACCCTTAGTGAGAACGCAATGTGCGTTTGTTGCGAATGATTACTTAATCGGATCAGACGAACGTAACTTTCCTACTACCAGGTATAAGATTGTTCTTGTCAAACCTGATTATTATTATAGATCGGCAACGATATTTTTCATCTTTGACGTTCACGTACAAACGGATGGCTAAACGAATAATTTGAAAGTTTGCGTGTGTTAAGTATAAACTGTATACTCAATTAACGAAACTGCTTATTTCAAAGATTCTTAGTTCTTTTTTATACTTTATCGAGTATTAATCGAAAGCACGTTTTCTAAAGAAAAATAAGAGTAAAAAAACTTATCAAAAAAGATAAAACTAAAAAAGTTTGTTTGTATTACTTGAATCGCATTATTTACGGTAGCATTTGCAAATAGAATTATATTAAAAACGTATATTTTCATATTTATTACCACTTGCGGTGATCATACACTGTTACCAATTCACTGATATATAACTTCTGTTGCAAAGATGACAACATAACCTCTCAAACAGCATATAGTGTATGTCAACATTTGATTTCATTTATTGACACGCTGGTATGTTTTTAACGAGATTTCATTTTTATGATATCTCAAGCGTTATTTACAAATAATATTCTTCTTTATTTACTTGCTTAAAATATTCTTTTACGTTTCAAACAGATTTTAGCTTAATACCTAAAAGATTTATAATATAATTAATATCAGACAACGCAATCAAATTGTGTATACTGTGTCACACCAACAATTTCAAATTCTTAAATTCTTTCAAAATTAAATGGAAACCAAAAAAATTGATCAAAAGGAGTACCTGAAACGCTATCTTTCTAAAAAAGATGATGAGACAAAGAGAAAGAAGAAGAAGAAATTAAAAATTGGTCCAAAAAAGTAAGTATAATTTCATATTATTTTTTCATTCTTACAAAATTTTTCAATTATACTTATTTTTAGGTTATCTCAGTGTTATGCTCTCTTGAAGAAAACTTGAAAAAGCTTTATACAATTCTTTAACAAGTGAAATAATAAAGTATAAGCAATTTTATAAGAATAGTCGTGGAAAATCTCTATGGATAGTAGTGTAAATTTAAAATTAATATGTCGATAAATAGTAAACAGGCGCTTTGCCAATTTAGTTGAATGTTTTACTTAAAAAATACGACAGCTTTTTTTCAGTTTTCTCTTTTTCTGCTTAAAACAGAAATATATAAAATATATAAAGAATTGCCTAAAAAATATTTTATCCATATTGACCTAAACTTATTTCAATTACTTTAAAATCTATAAGTTTCTAGAAAATGACAAAAAATTGTAACGTAACATTTTCAGGGTTCAAATAATTGACGATGATATTGATTTTAAAAAACTGACAACCATTAACGATGAAGAAATTAGCATATTCAATGCAACTGAAGATGCACCACAGATTGTTGGCATAATCGATGAGCGGGGACCAATAAATTTTGATGATAAACAAAGATGGAAAGTAATAGCTGACGATGGGACTGGAGACATAGCTATTCAGAAAGTAGGGCAATCTAAAAATATTATACAAGCAAATGGTAGAAATGAATATAGTTCGAAAGCTGATGAATCTAAGGAAAAATCCAAACAAAAGTCATTGAAAAAAAAGAAGAAAAAGGATGCAGATAGTAATTATTCTGATAGTAGTGAAGGTGAGAAATTTAGGAAAAACAGAAAGACTAAATTATCTAAAAGTAAAAGAAAAAAACATCAAAGTACTTCAACATCAGGTTCAGAAGAATCTGACTCAGATTATGATAAAAAGAAGTTAAGCAAAAAAAAAAAAGAAAAAAGAAAGAAAAATAGTGATTCAGATTTGAGTCCTCGACGTGACTCTGGCAACAAAGAGTTTACAAGTACTATTACTTCTAAAAAGAAACACGATAGTGATTCAGATTTAAGCCCTCCAAGACCTAACAAAAAAAGGGAAATGTCTCCAACAAAAAATAGACAAAGAAGCCCAAGTTCCAATTCTGACTTGAGCCCTCCAAGGTTAAATAAAAATAATAGTCATTTAAAACTACATAGAAGTAGCAAATATGATGATTTCAATGTTAAATCAAAAACAAATTCAAAATCTTCCAGAATGCAAAATAAGTCTGACTCTGATCTCAGCCCACCTAGATCAAAAAAGGCCAAATATCCTAAAGGTTCAGACGAATATGATTCAGATCTTAGTTTGCCAAGATATGAAAAATCCAAAGAAGATACGCGTTCGCACAAAAAAAAAACTAACTATGATTCTGACCTTAGCCCACCAAGAAATTCAAAACAAGAACGTCATAAACCAGATAAATGCTCTGATCAAAGTTTAAAGTCAGGGTGGGACGATCATTCAAAAAATCAGAGTATAAAGTCAGGATGGGATGATCAGTCAAAAAATCGGAGATCAAAGTCAGGGTGGGATGATCATTCTTCCCACAGTTCTGAACGATACAAGACTAGCAGTAAATCATCAAGATATTCTGATTCAAAATCAAATTCATCCAGATGGGATAGTGACAGAAGAAAGTCACGAAGTCCGAGCAAAAATCAGAGATCGGCTTCTCATCGTAGAAATGACGGTAGAAGTATATCTCCTGTCTCGGTAACAAGTCAAACAAAGTCGAAGAAAATGTTGGATGGTAGGACTGCTGGACTGACAAATTTGCAAACTCTTATAGAGGAAGATAAAGAAAGGAAACGCCGAGAAGATGAGCAATTAAGAAAGGTAAATATTTTGTTATTTTCTTAAAAACGATTTTACCAATGTTATTGATTAATATATTCGATATTTTTACAGATGAGTAGAGATCAGAGTGGTTACGGACAAGCGACAATAATTCGCGGTAAAAAGAAACGCGACTTGGAACAGAATGCTGTTGAAGAACGAAAAAGACAAAAGGAACAAGATGCAATAAATGAGAAATATGCCAAATGGGGCAAAGGGTAAGTTGAATAATTTTTTGTAAAAGTTAAGGATGTATGCATGTAATTTAATTTTAAAATGGCATGACGTTGACAGATTGATACAAGGTGAAGACAGAGAAGACCGGCTAAGAAGAGATTTACACGAGATGAATAAACCTCTTGCAAGGTATGCTAATGATGAAGATTTGGAGCGTGAACAACGCGCGGTGGAAAGAGAAGACGATCCAATGCTGGCATACATCAGAGAAAAAGAAATAAAACAAGGCAAACGAGCACCTGGTATTATTTGTTTTAAAATACAATAACACGTTTTCATTCATTCTTTGATCGGCATAGAATATTTATTCAACATTTAATTTACAGATAAACCAAAGTACGAAGGATCTTACATGCCAAATCGATTTGGAATCAAGCCCGGATATCGTTGGGACGGTGTTGACCGTAGTAATGGATACGAGACGAAATTGTTCGAGGCTCAGAACACAAGGAAAGCTCATGAAAAAGAAGCATATGAATATATATCAGCTGATATGTAAACCATGGATCCAAAGCATTGTTCAAATCAGTTTTCCAAATTTAGTTTTGCATCAGTTATGATTGTATATTGGAACATAATTATTCTTATAACAATTTACTGCACATCATTTTTGAGAGGTTGACGAATTACTAACTACAATCTAAAGTAACTACTACAAAACTGGGTTCCTTAATTTGTTCAGGAACTGAGTATCCTTAAATCTGTAAATAATTTTATTCGTGAAGTCCGATAAATCAATATTTTTAAGTATAAAACTTGGTTGTTTACTTTTTCATTCATCCGTTTTTATTCGATATCTAAAATTTTAACAGATAATTGAAGTCTAGGTAAACGAATAAATTATAAAGTAAACAGCAACAAAAGCCATACGAAGCTTTTCAGCTCAGCAAACAATAGTATTACAATGCAGGCATTCAAATCGCGCTCATTTCGTATTCTTCGTTGCAGTTCGTCTGTGCGTTCTCTCTCTCTCTCTCTCTCTCTCTCTCTCTCTCTCTCTCTCTCTCTCTCTCTCTCGTAACATCTCTCGCGCAAGAAGCAGGTAACACTATTTCGACGCACACATAGGGCACACCTGGAATGCACATATCGAGAAAGAGAGAGGAGTAGGGGGAGGCGAAAGTGAGCTTAACGCCAAGAATGGGCAGGACGAACTTGTGGAGGAGGAGGAGGAGGAGGCGATCGCTGGTGTGCTCGGTAAAAAACGAAGTTTGTGTGTGCTGCCGCAGTTGGTGCCGAGAGATCGTGGACGACGATGGAACATCGCTAACTCAAGAAACAAAAAAAAACAATAACTCAGAAGCAAAATGACGCGAAAATTAAGTAAATTTCTTATTCTTTTCGAGAACACCAACCTTCTCTACTTTCCTGGACATTTCCTCTCGGGTCGAGTGCTCATCGAGCTCGACGACGAAGCATAGTAAGTCGCCGCCATGTTTCTCTCTCTCTCTCTCTCTCTCTCTCACGCGCGCGCGGGCGTTTTACGCATAAACATACATAGACTATTGTACACCTGGAGAACACTTTATAGTATGTGGTTCGTCGTGGGTAATTTTGGATAAAGTGCTGTTTGAAATAGTGTATTGCGCATGTAAATGATTACAATTATACGGAATTTCTCGAAGAATTTACTTGGATTTTACGGCCTTTTAACGCGAGAGTCTCGAGTTTCGTTCTGTGCAACCTTGTCCCAAATGACGAGAATAATTTCTTCATTTTCAAGCGATTTCTTTTTTGCCTCTAGCGCGTACTTTGCCCTGAAATCATTCGTACATTCCTTTATCCCGAAGATATTAACCAACTAATTTATTGCAAAAAAGTTCGACGATTTATATATCAAAGGAAGCTTCGTTACGCTTGCACTATGCGCTGCATCTTCAGATTGCATCGTTACATTACTACAATTTGCATATCACGTACCATACGTAGCCTATCACGTAGCAACCGGAACCATCGTTAAACGGTAAAATTGTATATAATAACTAGTATTAATATAAAAACAACCATCAAATCATTGATATTAAAGTGTTCTCTCAGTCTTACATTCGACGTCAATTTTCTCTTTTCTCGCGGCGAACAAAATGATCTCGCGCATACGCAATCGTGTATAAATAATAGGTCGTCTAACTACTGCGGATAATGCATGCAGCTTGTTAATGCCCACCAAAGGAGAGGGAGTGGAGATTCACGATCGCTTCCGCAACTGTTTTTCTGCAATTTTCTCTCTCTCTCTTGGGTGGCTACTTTCTCATGCACGCACGAAACGTTTGCGACATTCCGATGCGCATCTCATCATTCCCGGTACTAGTTTAGATCCTGCGTAACGAGAGAGATATTTGTTTGAATGAAAATTGATGAATTCATAATACGCTGTGTCTCTCTTTGTTTCCGTCGTCGCCGTTGTTGTTATTGCGAATGACAAAAAATACAGTGTTTCGGGACTCCACTTCCACGTGATAGGCGAAGGTGTGGTGCGTGTGCGCAGCCAAAGGGCCGAGCGAGTCTACGACAAGGAAAACTATATCGACTTTCGTATGCGACTACTTGGTGAGCCAGGTATTAGTAACTCTGTTGTACAAAGTTAAACTTTGCGTTGTCACAAATTAAATAAAAGCGATGTACAGGTGATGGCCCGTCATTGTTATCTCCGGGTATACACAGTTTCCCCTTCAAACTAGGCTTACCTTTGGGACTACCATCGACGTTTCTCGGTAAACATGGATGGGTACAATATTATTGTAAAGCTGCGCTTAGGGAACCTGGTGGGCTTGTGCATAAAAACCAGCAGGTTTTCATTGTCATGAATCCCATTGATTTGAATCTGGAGCCGCCGATTCTAGCGGTAAGTTTCGTTCGCACCATCTTGATTAATGCCTGTCGATACTATTTCTTTAAACGTAACGTTAATCAATATCACAGATATATCGAATTTCGTGCGTGTCGAGGTGTTGTGTTTTATACGTTGTCTAGTCTTACGTGTCAGTTGATAGCTTCGACCTGAAAGTGCGCGCTAAATATTAAACAGTACGAACAATATATTTATGCTTGCAACCAAGCGTTAGCGTTCTAATCCGATAGTCTGTATTTGTCGTCACTCGCGTTCGCGCTGATTCCTCGACTCGCTCCATTCGTACGAGCAAGTGCGAGAAAGAAAAAAACGAAGACAAAAAAATCCATTGGCCTAGAGCACTGGAAAGAATGACGCTACGCTTCGTTGCCACCCACGTGAATATTGTCGATCAACGTTCTGGTTCTTGAGATTGTTATGCATGTATAATTTAGTTTGAGAAATGATTGTACTGATGCTCGGGAAAGTTTACAATGTCGACATTGCGGCCCCAATATACGATAAAATGTTAATTTCAATAATTAATATATAATCCGTTGAATGAAATGACATTTCGAAAACTGTAGAGCGTAGGCGGTATATTTTACCGAAGCTTTTATTTTAGATCGGAGATTAAATAATTGCGACGGTTTCTGTTGTAATAAATTCGAGAATTTGAATAACGACGTAGCCGTTTGAGACGAGAGAACAAACGTCAAATACATTTGTTTAATTGACCACAGCAACCGGCTCGATTGGAAGTAGAGCAACACGTCGGCGTGTCGTGTGTTTCCGGGGGACCAGTATTCTGCCGAGTAAGCCTTGACAGAGGTGGCTACGTACCCGGTGAGAGTATCGGGATCTCGGCGACGGTAAGCAACCGTAGCAAAGTCACCATGAAGTCGACCAAGGCCTCTCTCACCGAAACTATTCAGTATCTATGCCGAGGTAAAGTACTTGCCAGCGAGACTCGCGAACTCGCCAGTGTGTCTAGGGGTAAAATTAGACCTGGCGAAGGAGAAGAATGGTTGAACGAACAATTATACGTGCCACCATTGCCGCCAACAAATTTGAGAGGATGTCATCTTATCAACGTTCTTTATCACGTCTATGTGAGTTTAACCTTGCGTTTATAGTTTTGTAAATCGTTTATCGACGAAACAATTCATTTGAGATCTACGAGAGAGATCGTATAGAGCGTCGTTTAATTTTAGTTTGCCTTGACACTTTATTCGTAACAGCATTCATTTTAAAAATGGGAAAGTTTAAAAGGCTTTCAATTACTTGCTAACAAAATGAAGTAGTTAAAAGGTCCTTCCAAACCAATTATCTCAGTCGTCGGCAGACGACGCTCATTAACGTCAAACACCCAATTACTTTCAGTTCGTGATAACTCCGAAGAGTTTGGACAAGGAGATAAAACTACAAATCCCGATAGTACTAGCGACGTATCCACTGAGGCAAGAAGGTGCGCCGGCAGGCACAGCACCGTCCAAACGAGGTGCTCATTATCCGTCGACTTTACCGATCTTTCGACCGTGGCTAGACGACAAAACTTTTGACGTTGAAGATTGAGCCGTTTTAAAGGAGATTTCATTCCAAAAAGAATCTGTAAATACTAGAGTTTTGTGCTACGAGAAAGGAGTGGTTGGGATCGACTGACGAGCGTCGTAGTTGCGAAGCATGACTTGGTCATTCGTGTAGTGTTTGCGGGACAATATATGTATGGAAACCAATAGTCGGGTTACATAATCCGAGTATCGACTTGCTGGAAAATTGAGTAACGAAACTAAAAGTCTTTTCAATTTTCTCAAAATCGATTTAAACTTTGTCAATGTAATCGAGTTGTGTATGTACGCACGTACGAGTACGTCTGTTAACGACTAAAATTACGCTTCTTTCTGACAATACTTTAGGTAGGTCATTGCAGGTTAAAATTACGAAAAAACTTTATTCATATTGTGTATATATAAGCCACTTTGATGTAAGTTCAAAGTAATTTGTACGAGATTTTATGTATAAGTACACAATTTTATACGATTATTACTTAAAAGCCTACGAAAGTATCCATGTAAAAACAATTATATTACTAGAAAACCTAGCTTCTTAATTGTGATATAATAAAAAAATGTACTTATTTTAAAACAGTCTCATTCGTTCACAATAACATTAATCACTCGCTGCTTCAGACTTTAATTTTTCAGTCACTTTTTCAACGCTACTCCCGGTCACGATAACTTTTTTCTGTCGACTTCTTGAACCCTGAAACATATCTATCGTTCAATTTTACACTTTTAAAATGATAAATTCCACGTTTAATTGTTGACTAACCTTGTCCAAAGTCACATCCGACTTTCTCAAGTTGAGCACGGAAGCGAGGTACTTGACGAGTTCAGCATTCGCCTCACCTTCTTGAGGTGGCGCAGAAATAGCAACTCCTACTGCTTCTTCTGAAAACCCTTTAATCAAAGAAACACTCGTGATTGTGTCAAGAGTTAACGAATATGAATCCACGAGCAGGATTGACTTAACGCTCTCTTCAAGTCTGTGAGCACTATCTATGTGAATAATCCAGAACAATACTGAAATTGAAATCAATTGAATTTACCTGTAACGTTGTTCTGCTTTGCGCCTGGTTTTGCCTGTATCTGTATTACAACGTTGCCATCTTTATCCACACTAATCGGGCCGTGTATCTGAAATTGATAGCGATATATTGCAATAAAATGAAAAATGTGATAAGGTATTTTAACAATAAGAAATAACGAATTGACTTGTGTGAACAAATTTGGGATATACCGATGTGGATTCCAGTTGATCGTGTCGATATACTTGTTGTATTTCGCTTTTCAACGTATATGTATTTGACGAAGGTGTACGTTATACAATAAGAATTTGTCCATTTTTATGGACAAATACCGTTAATGCTTCATTAAACGGTTAGGAAGCGAGTTGGTACTACCTGAATGGGAGCACTAGTAGCTAATAGTACAAAAGCCGCGCCTTTGGTAATAAAAAGATGAAATGGAAAAAAATAAATTGGTTATTTTGTCGCGAGTAAACAACTTTACCGCCACGGGTCGACTGCTTCACTTGTTTGCCATGAGATGCCGCCACGGGGCTTTGATATTTGATACACACAATTCGCGCATGCACCTGGAGTGCTGAATTATATACGTTTTCTCAATCAGTTGCTAGCCCCGAAAAATGTTAGAGTACAGCCTTAACAGGTGATTGTGGGTTCGCAATTAATAGCCCATGTTTAAACTCTGCTCTCTTTCTCGTCGCGTCGATTCCTGACGGTAAGTTGTGGTATTTCCATCGATATTCAATGAAATAACGTTCTGCTAGGCTTACCTCGGCTTTCTTCGTTGATGCAACGACTGCCGCTGTTTTTCCCTTCTTTTTGTTGTTTTTACTTGACATAGCTCTCAGTGAAACAGATGTTACGGTTGTTCCGATGCGTTTTATCGAGAGATCAACGAAAGATTGCATTTATACGAGCATTTTCCTCGAAAAAAGCTTTGCGAGTTATTTCGATATAACCTTAATTTTTCGTGCGAGTGTGGAGCTTTGTACGGAGTGTGTAAAGAAAAGTGGGAGAAGAATGAAAACAGCTGTTAAGCGCATGCGTGCTTTGTTTAACGCTCAGCTGCCTTGATATCGCGCGATGTTTCGACACGTGCTTACTTGTAGACGGTAACTTGGATGTTTTTTAAACATTTTTAATCTCCCTTCGATACAATAAGTGGGTAGTCGTTCGAGCGTTTCTGTAGAATGCGAAACTCGTTTAGCAAATTTGAGCGTGAGTACCAAATGTGATTATTGTTCAACTAGTCAACCAAGATGCCAAAGAAATTCGTGGGTGAAAACAGCAAGGCGGTAGCTGCGCGAGCTCGCAAAGCTGCCGTCAAAGAAGCTGAACATGAGCGAAAAGTTAAGGAAGCCGAAGATCGTGCTTGGGAAGATGACGACAAGCAGCTTGCAAAGAAAAAGCAAAAACAGGTACGTTGACAATAGTTTCGAAAGGGAAGGAACATTTGTTAGCTAATTTTCCTAATACGATTTCACAATGTTTAGGAGGAAGCAGAAAAGAAAAGACTACAGCAACTACAGAAAAAAGAGGAAGCTAAAGCTCTTCTCGAAAAAGAGTTGAGCTCCATCAAAGTTGGTGGTAAACAGCCGGCCGCCAAAATAACTCGTGCCGAAATCGTCGCTGCTACTGAAAAACGAAATCAAGTCGCTCAAAAAACTAAAGAAGAAGAGAAGCCTATCGAGGAAAATTTGAACAGGGTTGTTCTCGAAGGTGAAACTGCCCATGGAATCGACGAAGCTATATCCGTTTTGAGGTACACGTGTCTTTTAAGCATTCTTATATACTTTTATACGTGTAATTTGCATAAAAATGTATATTATTCTGTCTTTATGCAGCCTAAAAGATTCGGATATAGATCGTCATCCGGAGCGTCGAATGAAAGCTGCGTTCCTGACCTTCGAAGAGCGCATGATGCCAATCCTGAAGCAACAAAATCCAACGTTACGTTTGAGTCAACTGAAGCAACTGCTGCGTAAGGAATGGATGAAATCCAGTGAAAATCCATTTAATCAGGCGAAGATACAGAGCAACAGTTAATAATGGAGTCACGTGGCTATGGTCACGCAAGAGCTGTGGGACTTTGTCGTGAAGTGTGCGTTAATCAATCAACAATCATTGTTTAAACTCTCGGTTTTATTGCAAATGAATAATAACTTATGCTTCGATATCTTAGAATACATGTCGAGGTTATAAAATAACGTTATTATGTATAAAAAAAATCACATCTTTGGTACGACTTGCTTGCGCTAATATCTTCAGATCGCGTTCGGTTTGGCACAATCACCAGTTTCTTTGTTTCGATAATTTACTTCTACATTCACCACTTCTTGTTTTTTACAAGTCGATGAAGCAATGGATCATGTGATTCAGCTGCTCCGGACAGTCGGTCATCGGCACATGGCCTGCCGAGGGAATAGCCTCCAGGAATGCTTTGATCATCGTCTGTAAAATAAAAAACCAGACGAATAAATAGATCTTTTTGTTCGGAATCGAGTATATTTTCTTAATCTTAACTACTGATAGAAGAAACTGATTGCCATTTGTAAACTGAGTCTTACATGCGAATTACTGATCAAAGTAATAGAAAAAAATCGATCTTTTCTTGTCTTTTACTTTTGTACATGGTTGTTTTATTTGACCGTTTATGTTTTTAAAGTTATTTAGAAAATAAAACATTTCTGGAATATTTTAATTCTGTACATTTTTTCAGCACAATCCTATTTTATCTTTATACGCTTATATCACAAGCGATATTTTCATATTTATAGAAATACAACGAGTACTCGAGGCGGCAAAATCGAATATCAAACGTATCGACAGTCTTAATAACTTGTATACGGAGTTTAACTATTGAATTAAGTGAATAACGGGCTTAATTAGTATCGCAGAAGATCAGCCAGCTCGGCCAATAACTTTAAAACTTACCCTTTCCATTTGACACTCTTGAACGAGGGATACTTTGTTATCTCTTAAGCCGTGCACGAGTAACGTTGGCGTGCAGATGCGCCTGTGAAAGATGTAATCGCCGTCGGGCCAAGACATACCCCTCAGCACGTGTTGCATGTGCGAGGGCCATTGTTCTTTCAATTCCTCGGAACCGCAATACGGATGTTGTCGACCTCTAGCCGAATAAAGTACCGCTCGATTCATGCCGCAAACGAGGAATGGCGCAAGGCTAGCCCTTAAACAACAGTGTCCTGCACCTTCAGCTGGTGGCGGTGCTAATGGGGTTGGACCGCCACCTGATATCAACACTAGTTGATGCACGTGGCTCGCGTATTTGTACGCCAAAGCCGCTGCAAAGCTGCATCTGAAACAAAATACGAGACCCTGTTAATGCACTTTTACGAAGGATCTAACAATAAAACGTACGTTGTGCGTGGTGAAAGCATTCAGCTTCTTATATATTCAGTTTATAAAATAACCGCAGGCGCGTCATAAAATTTTAAGATCCATTGTGTCCCATTTAAGTTTGTAAAAGCGAACGGATTACTGATGAGCCCCGAGCATACGTATATGACACGCCTTATCGATGTCCAGAATTTTAAATAGCTACTCGAGGTATTTATATTTAATATGCTCACTCGAACGTGACATAAAAGCTACGGAAAAAAATAAGTACACTTTCGTAGATCTACTTGAAATAATATTGTTTATTATTTCGACAACAGGCTTCAATGATTTCTCGTGATACGTATCTCAACCAAATTCCCAATGAATGTTACGAACACTGTTTTCACTCGCCAATGTTATTCGAATATTATCATTGTATCGTTACTTTTGAATAAAATAATCGTTATCCAAACAAAGTCAGACGACAAACAATAGCATTTTAAAGCACATATTGAATCGTTGACCGTATACACCGAGGCGGCGACGTAAGTGATGCAATGGAATCGTACAATCAATTGGCCTCATTGTCGTTTCTCTCCGCGTTCTTTCTCAATGGCTATATACGTAGTAGGATCTCATCTAAATAGGCGTAGGCTTTTGTGCTTCTGCACGCAGTAGTCTTTTAATTCTTCGACAACAGATGTCAACAACGATGAGCGATCGTGTAAACGATCATCGCTAGATTTTTTTTGGCGTTTCATTGAGTCAATAGAGCTATAACTACGACTACTTTTTTCTATTAGAAACGTCGAGATTTATAGAGTTGGAATGCCGCTCGTTCGCCGATTCAATTATAGAAGTCATGTCGCAGTGGTGTGAAAAAGCGCGCAAAGAAACTTGTAAGTAATCTATAATTAAACGATGACAACTGTATCCGCCAAACTTTAATCGAATCATCGTTTTAACGTTATTTCTTCACGGAGTGAATCTGAAAGACTATTTAACACATTTTGACGATTAATCACCGTACTAATTAACGTTACAGTCGGTACAGACGGATATTCTCTAGTTTACTAAGCGTACAATTTGCAGCTCTAGGAATTCGAGTTTTACGCACGGTAGCGACTCGTTTAATGAACCGACGAACAAGACGCGAACTTCAGCGGATATAGACTGTTAAATAAAAATTAGAGTAAATGTTCTTTCTTTTGAAAACAATAATACAGCGAGTGAAGAGAGGCGTCGTTAAGACACGCACACCCCACTTGCAACACTTACCCATAATTATGAGCGACGAGCACGCACTTTTGTCCTGGTTTAAAAGCGTAATGCAACAACACTGCTTCGAGATCCTTGAGCAGATTGTTAAACTGGTAATCTTTGGGCCTATTGGGCGCCGAGCTGAATCCATGCCCTAAGAGATCAGGTGCTATGCAAGGATAACCCAGATTAGAGAAATAATTGAGCTGCGGTTCGAACGACTCGGCAGATGAGCCAAAGCCATGTAGAAACACGATCATTGGTTTTCGATTACGTAGCGTCACCTCGTCCTCGTCTTCGTTGTCGTTGCGACGACTAGTCTCGGGCACGGGAAATCGGCGTCGATAATCCTCGAGTTCGAGTGCTGCACGCATCGACGTTCGCGAGTGTGGCCTATCGTTACTGTTACCACTATTACCGACAGCACCGCCACCACCACCACCACCACCACCACCATTGCCACCCTCGGATTTCTTTTTCTTCTTCTTCTTTTTGCCGTTGTTCTTTTTCGGTTTACGTTGCGAATGCGCTAATCGAGTTGCAAGCCGTTGGCGGATTACCAATACTGTTTTGTTGACTTTCGAACTGACGTACGATGTACTGGCAGGTTGCTTCGGATCATCTGGCACGGATATAAGGCAACTACTGCCACGTTTGAATTCCAAGCGCAAACTATTGAAAGGAGGCTCTTCCATCGAGTCCAGCGATTTAGAGATGCGTTCGCCAGGCTGATCGTCGGGTACCGGGCATGGCTTTTGCAATTGTAAGGGCTCTGTGGGTTCAGCTTCTGAAACTGCTTGACTTGATGGCAGAATTTCGGATGACTCTTTCGTTTTGGCCTGGAAATAGACGTGTGTCTTAGGTTTTATCAATCATTTCGAAAACTATTAGAATTGTCGAAAGAAAGCAGCTTCGGACCATTGAGCGTTTTTTAAATGCAGTTTCACTAAATTGCATTGTTTATTCGCAACGAGTTTGCGATACGTCTAACCGATTTAATTAAATGTCTAATGAACGGATATGTAAATGAGCTTGAAACCATCGTGTGCGCATAAGCTGCTAGCTCGTTACTTCGCTAATTGGACAGCGCGTAACGAAGACTGACAACTTATCAAACGAATTAAGAAAATGTGAAAATCTGCTCGGTTCATTTCAATCTCGCGATTCGTCAAGAGTAATTGGAAACCTGCTGTGATCAAAATGAAAGCTAAAGCCGAATGCTTACCAAAGTCGCGTCCTCGGCATCGATCTCCATGCCAAGATCCTCGAGGGACTTGCCGATCGATGATCCCCCTAATTTCGCATCGATAATATCCATGAGCGATTGCTCGAGATTATGCTCTTCCTGCTCGGATGTCTGTAATTCAACGGTCTCGACGCTATTGATACCCGAATCGATGCAATCGAGCATCGCTGCATCCCTGTGTCTCAGACAAAAATCTAATGCGTCTGGATCGTTTGCCGTACCGACGAATCCTCGATTAACGTATCCTTTATCGGACAATTCCACGTTGTCCTTGGTTCGTACGGAATCTTTGCTATTGTGAAATGTAAAATTAATATCGAAAGACGGTGGTCGCGTGGAAGATACGTTACGTCGTTCGCGCTCGATAGCCGCCTTGATGGTGTCGTTGAGTATCTCGTCCAAAAGTTCACTGATATATCTATCTAGATCTCTAACGATTTTCTTCTTGGCGCATTCGTCGAGACAGTCGATCCTTGACATGTGCGTCTCTTTCAAACTCGCGTTATCCATCTTTACTTCGTCCAACTGTGACAAGTCGACTGTCAAGGTTTTCTCTAGTTCCTCGATATTCTGTCCACTCATTTCAGCTTCGCACAAACTCGTTCGTATCCGATTGATCTGTCGCGAGATTACTTGCTCCTCGTGGCTACTCAACCTGCTACTATTGCGAAACGAGCATCGACAGTTACCCGAAGGATGTGGCCTTCTTGCCCATCTTGAATAAAAATTGTCAACTAGTGATTCCGGCCGATCGCTCGGTATCACTGGCTCGTAAAATTTTTCACTCTTCAACTCGGGTTTCAACACTCGTAACATTCGTCGTGGCGCTACCGTAAAGTATTCCATTCCAGCTTGATCGGCACTCGGAAGTGGTTCGACTCGGTTGCGATTACGACGCAAGTACTCGCTCATCTTCGAGTACCAGGCGCTATTCGACGCCGCGGCGCTTATTGTTGCTACTGGATCCGTCATTCTTTTCTTTTTTTTTCGCGTTCCTCTTCTTCGCAAATCGCTCGTCGCGAGTGGAGATTCTGCAACAAGAATCATATATGTGCGTATGAATAGCCATCGAGGCGTTTTGTTCAATCACTTTTGTAAGAGGATGTTTCTTTCCGTCGCGTTTTTTTACGAAGAACGTTGAGTCATCGGTGAGGAAAACTGCCTTTTTCTTTCGTCGGTTGATAATGAGCGTTTAGAGCGATTCTATTTCATAGGAATGTCGAGCAAAGATGCTAATTGCATTTGTATTCATTGTAATCTATTCGACAAAGTTTGACAAGTGTTTAAATGGGAGCAATATTTTTGTTCTAATTGAAGAAGTCAATACAATTTTTTTGCACGAGTGTTGTCAAGCTTTCGTTGTACTCGTAAGAAATTAAATTGAACGTTCACATTTACCACGTTAAGATACAAATAAGTACAACGCTGGCATAGATATAAAAGTACACGCGAGAAAAGCTTGCTGAAAATGTTGTCATTTGAAACGATTAACGGGAAGCTACTTCTTGAAAAACTATCTTGATTAATTAGAGTATCATTAAAAAAATTATATGCTACAAGGTAAATACATACTTTGTAGCTGCAATTTAAATTCACCGCAAATTTCATATTTGTTTCTCTGTCTCCTCCGACGTTAATTGTGCTCGATACTAAAAAAATTACTAAAACTGGGAAGATAATAATTAATAAAAAAGAACAAATTACCAAGTGCATGAAGTTTCCAGTTGACTGCATCGGCTGAGTATAGGGCATCCGGTCCTCCTCTGTCTTTCTCGGTCTAGAAGCAAGTGTTTGTTGCAGCTCGATCAACAGCACAGCGATTTCCCTGGTGTGTGCATGTGCAACGCGCGAAAAACGAAAGTGCAATGCCTGACTGTGTATGTCCAATGGGTAAACTCGCACGCGATTTCCACTGGACTTAAGTCAGCGTCTCGTTCTCTCTCACTCTCTCTCTCTCTCTTTCTCAAGGCTTACTAGTCTCTCTTTCTCTCTCTCTCTTTCGATAGCAATATAATTATTTCGATCCTTCAGGCGATCCAAACCAGATATATCCATTGGTCCAAGTATAAGAAGAGAGAAAGAGAGAGAGAAAAAAAGAGAAAAAAATGTTTTATATCAATCTTTCTTTCTCATCACTAACACTTTCTCTTCTTAATTTCGATCATCCTCTCACTCTCTCTCTCTCTCTCTCTCTCTCTCTCTTTCTCTCTTTCAGTCCTCTGTCTGACGAAAGAAAAAACAAGCACTTGTTGCTCGGACTTACGCACTCGCGAGCGCGCGGCTCACTACTGGCAACTAAACAGAATTCCCTCGCGCTGTGAGTCCGTGTGATCCAAGTTTCTCTACACACACGCATACTTTACTTAACACGCCTACTATATACGTGTTACGTCTTCCGGTTGAGGACTCTATACACAACCAGATGATTCAAAGCATCGTCGTCGCGTCCTTGTTTCTCACTCTCGCGGGCGCGCGCGTTCGCGTGTATGTATGTATGTTTGTGCGTGTGCGCCAGGAGACGACGTACTCTCTTGTGCGCGCGGCGCTAGAGTCGGCAGCCATATTGCATTCCCATAGAGAAAGAGAGAATCATCATCGTAGTAGAAGAAAGAGAAGCGGTTCTTTGGGGCGATTGCTCCGAGTTGTCGAGCAGGTAGTTCCGACCTGTCATTCCGTCCAAAGAAAGAAAGAAAGAGATTTGATTTCAGTTCACTTTCTTCTTGTTTCTTTACGACTCAAGGAAACGAGGGAGAAAAAAACAGGACCACGTTTACTTGTTGCAATGGCGATATTAATGCGCAAAATGCCTTATTTGACGATTGATAAATTGATATTTGCTTTTGTTTTCCTTATTAAATATTAGATGAATACTTGGATAGCGCACGCTTAAGTATTTGTTTCGCGAGCGATGTAACAACGTATCTTCATTCAAATCAGGGGTAATTTCATTTCACGACCTGCTATTATGAAAAGATTAGTGTCTGTTGTCGGATATATAGAGAAGGCAGAGGCTCTCCGACACGGAAAGGCATTACGTACGTGGTGCAACTTATACAGCGAAATAACACGTACCTGTTGCAAATTTATTCTTCCGTCGCAGAAAACTTTGGGCCCAGTTTTTTTTCAAATAAAATACAAACATTACGATTGAATATGCCAAAAATATGTATTATTTATTGGAACTTTGCACTATATTACAGTGTCGTTCGCAATTACAGCGAAATCACAATGTAAACAAAGAATAACAAGGTAGACATTGTACTTGGCAATCGCGGCACACATCGAAAACTGTTTCATATAACGGGTCTCATTCTCGTCTATCGTTTCCCACCCTCTCATTTTTTTTTCTCTGCACGTGCAAAACTAAAAGAAGAAGAAGTAGGTGTCGATTTGTCTCTCGCGCATTCGTTTATGTGTATGTATATATACCGTTGAACGCTGCACGCGCGCGGAATACGAGGATGAGTCTCTTTTGGTCGAATATAATTCGGCCCTTCCGCCGTGTAATCTATGTCTCTGTTCCCATTTACTCGTCTGTTTATGCGTGCCTATTAAGTCTTTATACTCGAGCGATTCTTCCTTTTTTTATTTTCCCAAGAGAGTTTCCTCGAAGCGTGGGTCAAGTGTAATTTTCGAGCGTAATGAGCACTTGTTCGATCGCGCGAATAGTGGAGCGTGATTTTTATCAACGAATGCTTTTCCGTTCTAGTATTCGACTAATTACGAAGACGCATGACTGTACGTATTCCGATTCATTGGGATATCATTTTATTTCATGTTTACTTATTCGTTAGAATTTCATTACGTAACGGTTAAACGTTAATATATATATATATCATCTCTCGAAGGATGTTAGTTTTACATAATACTACACTCGACCGTCCTACACTTCATTAACGTTGGCATATCTTAGAACAGCGAAATTACTTGTACGTGATTCAAATATCAAATATTTGCTGCGTAATCAAGTACTTTTTGTACTATCTAAAAGTACCATCTTATTTTTAAATTTAAGGAAAATAAAAAATACCTGGACAATGCCTATCCCCGTCCACATGCGCGTATCACGAGTACCCTCAATAATCGTTTGATTTATTACGTCGTAAATTCTGTTTCTAAAACTCGATTATTCGCGGTGATAATTTATCTCCAACGTGCGAAAAATACTATACGAGAGAGAGAGAGTAAGCGAGTATATTGACAAGTAAAAAAGTCATGGCTTCGCGGGTTGTACTTCCTGATACGAGTACAAGAATGCACGTGGGGCCAATTGTTCGCGCTATACACCGATAGCTTATTACAACTAGACAAGTTTTTCAAACTCTCCGTGTTCTACGCGTCATGTTGAACGAGGTATATGTGCATTTTCATGTGTGTGTTCACTTTGTATCATATGGGCAGTTTACGGGGACCGTAACTGTTACCATGTATACAACCAAACAGTCGAGTTCTCTCTCTCTCTTTCTCTCGACGAGCGAGGGCGTGAACGATTTTTATAATTACCTCTTACTGCTTTATAGTGTATCGAGTACATATATACTCGGTGCACGCACAATTATCTGCATGTGTGTGTGTGTGTGTGTGTGTGTGTGTGTGTGTGTGTGTGTGTGTGTGTGTGTGTGTGTGTGTACGTGTTTCCCGTACTTACATACGTTGCAGAACGACTAATTGGCACTTTGGAGTTCGTCGATGCGCGTTGCGCTCGATATGCATTTTCTGTATACACTTCGTGTTTTTCTTTCCGCGAGACTCTTTCTTTCTTTTTTTCCAATCGAAGTGTGTTGTATAACCTTGAATAATTTGTAAAATTTATCGACTTCTTACGTAAATGGCACTCAAAAATAAAGCTCCATCGACTCAGGTCGAATGTGATGTAACGAAGCAATAGCTATCTCTAAAGTCATTACATCATTTTTGAGTGCTCGGACTTGCATAAATACTCGAATATAATAGTGAAATGCTCATAATTGTACATTTTTATGACTGATTTTTAATTACTTTGGTTTCAAATGAATTGCCAAATGGCAAAGAAATCTATTGTTTGTAGCTTAATTTAACCACCAAGTTGCTATACATTATCGTTAATTTTTATAAAATTAGTACTACAAAGTATATTACCTGTATCACACGTCACAAATCGTTCAATTATACTCGATAACGGTAAATAAGATGCGGGTCGTGTTGTTGACTGAAATTCAAATATCTTGGGCTACTTTTTTGAACGATGCTTCAAACGAATACTTAGGATCAATCATCGGTTAAGCGTGACGGTATTTCGCGTGCAAATGGTTTTTCCAATGCACGTACGCTTTATCGTATAATTTTGTTTAATTTTAGCCTCTTACGTAATTTGTTTAGCAACAATATTAGATGTATTTAGAAAATGACATATTTTTAATATTGACATTTGCAAACAACAACATTATTGATATGCAGCTCTATAAGATGTAGCTTAAGTTTTGTGATTTAACATTGATTTTATTAATTTTATAAATAATTCAACGAATCATATCTGTTCTATGTAGAATCAGTTTTGTCTTTCTGTTTGCGTTTATTTCGTTAAAACTGTGTAAAATGTTGATACAAAAAAAATTGAATACATAATTAACAAATAATATTTATGATATTTGTTATGTTCTGATTTTCTTTTACAGCGAATCATATCAAATGATAACAATAATTATTTTGTCGGAAAATGAATTACTTCAAGACTTATTTTGAAGCTAGATTAAGATAATTTGAAATTATTTCTAAAATTGTACATACATCGTGCATATTTGCAATGTGAAAAGTTTACTTGACGTCAACTATACTTTGAAAACACTATGTTTTATGCGTCTCTAACAGGTGATTTCAATTTTAGGAGCAAAATACATTGTCGGTAGTGAAGAGTTTTCCTGTGTTAACGCCATCTTCTGACTGATTTAAGTGACTCCAAGAAATACACGCGTAGTTGTTTACGTTGTTTTGTCTTCGTATTTTATAGTGAAATTTTAAAAGTATACGATTTGTTATAAATTATTAAAATTATTAGTATAAGATAATTGTCGATCAATTTATTATAGTTGAAAGTTTATGTTATCTGATTATAATCTGTGATAGGTTAAATCTGTGATAAAAATCATATAAATATTTATGATCATGAAAAATACTCATGTCTTGCACAGCCAACGATGTGATCAAACCCTTAATTGTAAGTATTTTTTTCTAAAAACATTTCCATTGTTTTATTAATGAAGTTTATGTCGAATTTCGATTTTAAGTCGATAATAATACCAATACACAATGGAGAAGAATGGATCGATACCTGCTTCGAGTCAATTTTGAACCAGACTTTACTATCTGTGATACATATAGAAATAGCTATTTGTGACGATGCCAGTACAGATAAAACTTTGGACATTTTAGAAAAATGGAACAATATTTTCAATAAAATGTCCATTTCATTAAGCATTTTTAAAAATGAAACGGGCTTTCCTAAAGGAGGTACTTATATAGTAACTGTAGTAAATCTATTCCATTTATATCACGATTAAAATGAAAATATACTTTTTTTTTGTCAGTTGGTTATGCAAAAAATAGGGCAGTGGAAATTTCATCTGGAGAGTATTTGTGTTTCCAAGATATTGTAAATACTAATAGTTTTTTCAATACCTTGCACGCTGGGACTTGGCATATATAAAATTTATTTATTTTAGGATGATGTTATGCTTCCAAGAAGAATAGAGACTCAATACAGATTGGCCAAAGAAAATCAAAATACAGTAAGTTTTCCAAAAGAATAGTTCTAAATAAAGCATATTAATTTTGACATTTCCTATCAGATTATTGGAGGTAGATTCAGAAGGAAACCTGAAAACTCTACCGAAAGGTTTGTACGCTGGGCTAACAATCTGTCTCATGAACAGCTTCAGATTCAAATTTATACATCTTATGGACCAACAGTCATAATGCCAACCTGGTTTTGCCACAGAAATGTTTTCAATAAGTAAGACTAAGTTTGTTTCATCTTAATAATAATTTTTCACAAGAACTATTAACATAAAATTTTAATACAGTGTTCCTGGTGGATTTTCTGAAAAAGGCTATGGTACACCAGAAGATTTAATATTTTTTTATACTCATTTAGAAAATAATGGATCTATTCTAAGAACAGACGAGATTATTTTGGATTATTTGTTTCATCCTGGAGCTACTACATTATCTATAAAACAGTAATGAAAATTGATTGACTATTTTATGTTTTTATCGAATCCCTTTTATTTAATAAGATGTGTTTTAGAGAAACAATATTTGAAATGAGAGTTAGTCAAATTGAAAAAAAAGTTTTGTGTAAATGGTCATCATTTACAATTTGGAATGCAGGTAAAGAAGGTCGAAAATTTTTCCGAACTTTGAGTGAGAGATATCAGGTATACTCTGGATTATTTTTGTTATAAAATTGCTTTTAATAAGTATTAGTTAAAATTAATGATTGACTTTTGATGTTTTTATCATATACTTTTTAATATTTTAGAAAAGGGTAATAGCTTTTTGTGACGTTGACAAGAAAAAAATTGGAAAAAAATATACTCCTTATGATCCTTTAATTAGGCGAGCCAAGGTGCCTATTCCCATTGTACATTACTCGAAAGCTCAACCACCTTTTATCATTTGTGTCAAACTAGTATGTTTTATGTTTAAAAATATGTGACAGTAAATCAAAATTCAGATTTAATATTAAAATTTATTATTGCAGGATATGACGAATGGGGTTTTCGAAAGAAATCTTGATTCATTGAACTTGAAAGAAGATGCAGACTATATTCTGTTTAACTAAGTTTGTTGTTGTTACACAATTGTTAACTAGAAAATATAATTTGTACGATTTACAACAATTTACAAATTTTAACACAATAGTTATACTTCACATACATTATCATTTACCATAAATGAATAAACTTCTTATAAACTGTAGTACGCAATTGTTTATCAGTCATTCAATAAAAATATGTAAACATTACTCTCTAGAGCAATATAAATATGATACGATATACTCACAGTTACAAAAATTACATATAAAACATTATTTACTTGAAACTGATATTTGGTTTAATCCTGGTAAGTTCAAGAAGTTGAGACTTTTCAAGAGTTACAATATCATTACCATCATCATCATCATCATCATCTGGATTACCATCTTTTGGAAGAGAAAATTTACCTTCTGGTTCTTTCAATTGATCTTTGCCATCTATATAATAAAAATAAAGGAAAGAAATATTTTAATTTGTCTATAATACTGGAAACAAATTAATATAATAATGTGTACATACGTAATATCTTTAAGGAGTATTGTGATCCATCTTCACTGGTAGATAAAATTTGACCTATTATCACTTTTGATAACTGAGGTGAGTAATCTTCGCCCATTCTGACCACCTATAAATGCACACAATTTTAATTGAATTCAAAATAAATTCACACAAAAGTGTCACAAATAAAACATGGGAAGATTTTACTTTGAAAGACACTGCATCATCACCTAATAAACTTCCATCTGGTGCAGTCTGAACTTTAGATTTTTCAGTTTGTTTATTTGATTTATTGTTATTCAAGATAGTATTTGTGTGATTAGATGCTTCATCTTCTTCAATACTCATATCTTGTTCTTGAATAGATTCAGGATTATATTGTTTTTTTACTCGTTTATGTGGAAAAGTTAATGGTGTTGACTGTCTCAAACTGAGGAGGGCAGCAAGATCTTTATTTACGTTATTTTTAGGTTTCCCATTTCCATTTTGCAATGTCTGCTGGACGTTATTTTCAGAAGCAGAAGCAACTGCATCTGATGTGATGTCTTCCTCATCTAAACCTTTGAATCTTATATGCTTGCCAACTGGACCAGATGTAAGTAAAATTGAATTAATAATTCTTGGTTTTTTACCTGATCTTTCGTTTGAAAAATTATTACTTTCAGGAGCTACGTCTATAGACTTTTTCTGTTTCCTCTTGCGTAGTCTTTTCCTTTTATTGGACATAGGACTTTCCTCTATAATGCTTTGTTCTTCAGTGTTATTGTCTTCGTTTATTTGGGAATCTTTGGTATTATTAATAACTGTTTCAGGAAATGCAGTCTTATACAAGCTTGCATTGAACGATGCAATATCTGAAATAAATAAGTATAATAAAAGTAAAAGAACTCCATCTCTATTTTGCGCAATTCAAATTTTGACCACTATTGTTAATTCACCCGAGATATTCTGGATATTATTTTGAGAGGAAGATTTATCAGTAGCTCCACTATGAATAGAGGATGCATCGTTTTCTTTGAATTTTGAAGTTTCAATAGAATTACTTTGTATTTTTGACGATGAGTCGATATAATTTTTCATTATACATGCATTATTGGTATTAATCCCTGAACCAGGAACAATCCTGTAAAGTCAAATTTGTATTTTTGAGAATTAGTAAATCTTGAGAAAAAAGAGTATGGCAACGTCATTTATTACTTTTGTTGAAAATTAAACAAAATTTAATAAATATACTCACACAACAGTTTCGTTATTTTCCAAAATTCTAACATCTTCTTCAAATGGAAGAAAAAAGCACGTGTCTTCGTATCTTGACAAAAGGTGAAAGGGTTCTGTTATATTAAAAATCTTTCGCACATGATTAGCAAATTGATTCACGTGAAAAATCTTTGTACTATCAACGTAGATCCAACTGTATTGTCTTGCATCTTGATATAATCGCGAGACATCAACTTTCACCCGAAAATCTTGCCTCATTTTGATGGTTCTTTTTGCTAAACTGACTGATCAAACAAAGAATCGAGCGAAAGTAGAAATGTCAGTTCGATCAATTGTGGCAAATACGTATTTCCTTTGTTACTTTGTGCTCTAGGCGTATTATTTTACAAAAACAAAATGCCTTAGGTTATGTTTGATATCGCCGGCGCCCGGCAAATTTCAACCAAAGGAGAGGGGAAACGTCCGGCACCATGGATATGCATCTATTCTGTATATGTAATAGAGGAGACGCGATAAGGCAGCACGGATTTTGAATATTACATTATATATCAATCTGTATCGATTATTTGTCTAAGATCTATATAATTAAAATTAATATTTTTACAAAGGTTAATATTTTAAATTGCTAATTGATTTACGTGTTAAAGCGAGTATTGTTGACATTTTTCAGCAAAATTGACACTGCTTGTCAAATATAAAACCTAGTCCATTATTAATTTATATATGTATATATATTTATAGCCTCCATGGAGGGGGCTAACCAAGCTGTTCGATGCTTCCCGATTTATTTTGATTTGGTACTCTTTGTGCTCTTAAATTCTTCAAACAACCACGAAGCACGCAATAGAGTTTCGTAAATATTTTTATCAAGTCAATTAATATTACAAGTGTAGACATGTACGTTCACTGGGCTAATACAATATATAACTAATCGATCTTTATAAAGATACAGTAAAAATGTCGGGATGTTTTATCGATCACCATATAAAATAATTTAAATTTTCAAATATACAAGCGTATAAACATGCCAAATACAATATATTATCGTCGTTCGAGATCAACTTTGTTGAAACCAACATACAGCAACAAGCCCTCGGATTTTTTAGCAATCCCTCTCCGCTTTCACTTTTGCTTTCCCTTTTCCAAACGTCCTTAATAGCCCTGCCTAACTAATTTTTAGCATATTTTTAACATTATCTTATTCGTAATTGTCGTGCTCAACACATGTTTAACATTACGCTGATCTTTGTCTTAACTACTCGCTCCTCAGTTCGCTCGTAAATACTCGACCTCCGCCCATTCCCTCTGTCATATATAATGAGTAATATGACGTAATATTTCATTCGTTTAAGTATTTATACGCGCTTAAATGATTTGCTCTTGATAAATATACCTCACTATATGTAATCGGAAGTACCTACCGATTAAACATAACGATTAAATGTTCATACGTTTATGTAATAATCTTCGTACGTTAAATTTTTCGAACATGAGCGATATCAAATGTATTTCTGGAAATGAAATTCAGAAATTGAAAGGATTCCGCACGAGTTAGTTTACCCGTTTACGCGATGTATATTTAGCGAAAAGCGAGTGAAGTAGCGACATAATGACTGTATACACTTGACATTTGCGCTTGCGTGTTATTTTGACAAGTGTGCAGCAGCGGGTTTGCACGTCAAACACAATGTGAAAACGATGGCACGTATAAAAATGGTCGAGTACGTAAACCGAGTCTTATCTCATACACCTAAGTCTGTTGTACCCGTCAGATTCCGTAATATATGGATTTTCCTTTCCGTTTCACAACAGAGCGTAAATACGCCCCGAAACCTGACTCCCCGATAAAAAAAGAATCTGTGTTTTATTTGAGAGAGACAAACAAGCATCGTATCCCTCGTCCTTAACTTTGACATATTTCGAGAATCTCTTCGTAATCCTATGACGCTGCGAACGGTCACGACTCTCCTCATTAATCACTTTGTAAGTGGGTAAAATGAATATTTAACGGTCGCGCGCATAGAAACTTATTCCAGTAAAGCAAGCAACTCTTCTTGACAGCCAAGTAAAGGAAGTACACGGTAAAAAAATGCAGAGCACACAGTAAATCGCGAGGGAGAGAAGGCGTCGTATACGAGAGATAAGCAGTGCAAATTTACTTGAAAACTCTCTCTCTCTCTCTCTCTCTCTCTCTCTCTTTCTCTGTTCATTTCTCGTTGTAGCCCTAGGAAACGGCGGCTCTTGGGTAAACTGCATAGGTCGTCAACCTCGCGAGCACGAGATATAAATTTGCGGACGATGGCCTCGAGATGATTAGTTTTCGTTTCGCCATGGAGTCGAGAAGTTGTCTTCTTGTATTCCTCATTCTTCTGTGCAATGTTTTAGCAAACAGAGAGCATCATCACCTCCGACGTGAAGCGGCAGCAGCAGCAGCAGCTGCTGCTGTTGCTTCTCATGCTGGTCTGAGTAACACAATCGAACATCAAACGGATATCGACAGCGAGAATAAACTGATGCTCGAGTGCCAACACTCGGACTATCGCACCTACATCAAGTGCCTCAAACGCGAAAAAAGGCAGCATCACGGTGGTCTTGGTAGATATATACGGGTTTTTGGTTACATGTTTTTTTTCGAGGTTACAAGTTATCACACCACGATGTTTATTTTTTTTCTAAGTCGATGAAATTTGAGATACGTCTGCACGTTGAGGGAGGAGACTATATCTTTTCTGGTAAATTAGTGGTGAGATGTGAGGGTGGGTCGTATTTTTTCTCGAAAAGCATAAAAACTTGTTTGTTAAATCTTCAACGTGTAATAGCTCCAATTGCGATACTTATTACATATTTTATGACCGCTGTATTCAATTTTAAATTAACGAAGCAATAAATAATTGAAATTAATATGCCGCACGATGCGTCGACATTTTTCTCCGTGCAGTCACATTTGATACAATAAATGTTAAACGTGCTACTGTCGAACAAAAGGAAAGTAACAGTTTGCCCCTGCAGAAAAACGAGCCTGTCTCGACGAGTGCTTCGAAATAAAATGCAACACATCGGCCTGTCTACGCGATTGTCACGCACGTTGCAAAAGGCGTCTCATAGAAACTTACTCCAAAACCGTGGAAACGTACGATTGCGCAGACGGCTCATGTTCTGACTCTGGCGAGAAACATCTGGCAAACATCACCACAAACATACACATAAACAACGTTTTGCCGAATGCCACCAACTGCGGGGGAAACGGCTCTGCTGGTAATGGCACTGGAGGCGACGGTGGTCGTGGTGGACACGGTGGTTCAGGAAATGGAGGAGGGTCTGGTGGTTCTGGTGGCTCCGGTGGATCTGGTAGGACTGGTACTGATAGTGATCGGGGTGAACCAAGGATTAATATCAACAATGTGATCAATAACAATGGACCCGGACCTTCCACAAATTCAGATTGTCCTTGTCGTAAGTCTATGGATTACACTCACACATTGCTCGTTGGATTAGGCTTTTGTGTGTTATTAATGATTACAGCCTCAACTGGATGCAACTGTTATCCGTTTAGCCCTTGGCAAGCGATGCCTCAGATTACTATTGGATTTGGTCCAGGACCCGTTGGAGGTTGCGGCGTTCCCATGACTTGGCCATGTCTCCAAAAATATCCAGTATCATTCTATTTTGACCACAGATTCCGTTACTGTAACCGATGTTAACTACGACGTTACTTTTATTTCATTTGTAGACGCCGCCCGTTGACTGTTCGCTGTGCTCGAATCCATTCTTACGCTATCAGTGTAATCCAGCGTGTACGCCAGTGGATGCACGGAGAAATGGTACAATAAACACAACGCCACGATGTAATTGTTATATTTCTATTTACTCAAACATTTATGAATTGGCTTTTACGATTGTTTCTGTTTCGTTGTCTAGATAATTCAACGCCATCAAACTCGTGGAATAACAGCGCAAGAAGATATTAATGCGTAAAAAAAAGAAACGTAAAACTAATCTGCTGTCACCGGTCTACTTACGATTGACGCAATTAATATTTTATATTATTATTGTTGATATTTTAAATAATAAATGTTTATCAATAAAAAATGTTTTTAATATTTCATCGCAAATGCCCTTAAAACGTATGAATTTTATTAAAATTTATACTGCTCGCTGATACATTTCCAATTAGATTGAAACGAAAAATAATTAGATAATATATCAATAACAAAACAATGAGTCGTGACAAATGTCTATTTACTTAACGATGTATATGTATATCTTATCGCTTCACTCCATCTTGCACTTTAAAGAGAAAAAAAAAAAAAGAAACACTGGTGTCGTTAAACTCTCTGGGATTCACTTTTTCCACTTTTATCGTCGTTTTACGATCAAAAAATGTATACCTGTACAGTTTGGCTACGACCGACAGAGCCAATTTGAAGAGCATTCGTATAATTTTTACAAATTCATGCTGGCCACGCGTTTCCTGGTTAATGTACTCTGCCTACAAGTACAGCACTGTTATAAGTTACTGGTACCTGTTCTGTTTATGTCCAGATATAAGCGGTGCGCGTATCTCTATTGCAGTAGTGTTTTGCACCTGTCACAACAGCTGCCGGTGCATCTTTCTAGCTTTGCGTCGAGGGGGGTATACAACTGAAGCTTCCGTTCTCTCTATCTCCCTCTCTCGCTTTCTTGCAGTCTACCAATTTACTGGTTGGTATCTCCTTGCTCAATCTCTCTTCTTTATTATTTATGACGACACGAAAGTACACAACGTACGTTTTTCCCTCTCGCTAGATTTCCTCGGATCATTTTCATTTCGCGAAATGAATAGAATTTACGCTCGAAAAGAGTGTGGAGGAGGGGGTGGGGTGGGGGGGGGGGGGGTAAAAGGGTTGCGCGTAGGATGAGTGAAAGCTTGTGAAATATTTAGCCGCAGCTAATGTGTTTATCAGCGATTTGTTAAGTCGAACAATAGCGGTTTTTTATCGAAAGAGAGAAAGAGTGACGCGCGAGAGTGTGAAAACCTATAATTATGTACGCGCACGCTATGTGTTTTATATTCCGTTAGCTAATCGCGCTTACTTAAATTGACTGATTTACCTGTGCGAATAGCTGATTTATACAGATTCTATTACAAGCTCACACTTTCATTATGTATCCGAAAGATAGTGATTAACTGCGCGCGGCGCCGTCGTTTTCATCGTGGTATTTATATAGTCGTTTCTCCTTTTCAGTTCTTAAAAAAGAAAAAAAATAACTAGAAAGAAGAAAACAAACTTAATAACCTTTTGTTCGAACGTTACGAATGCCAATGATAATTGCATTAACCGGACTCCGACACATATATGTAAAACCTGATTCAGACTCGATTGTATATGTATAGCTAACGCTCATTTCCCAATGGTACAATAATAAATCATAATTGTACCTCTCTTTTTCTCCCTCCGTATGTCTGAAGAAAGAAACGAAAAATCTCGCGGTGTTCCGTTTTTTTCTCGCTATTATTATTCGCACACAAAAGCGTTCACAAATGAAAATAGCCGCGCTTATATACGCGTAAATCAAACGAGAAAACAAATCCACGACGATATTTCGCAACGTGCACACGGCGAAAGTGTTGGAGCGTCGTGGGAATGCGCGAAGATGTTGTATCTTATTGAGAGATGCACCTGGCTCTGTTTCTCTCCCTCTCTCTCCTTCTCACTTGGTTGGAAAATTCTACGCTGCATAAGGTTTCAATTATTCAATCCGATATCTGCGCGATCACCTCGCATATGCGAATCGCATTTTAGTGTTAGAGAAAGAGAGTGAGAGGAAAAGACTTAACGGTTGCAACATCGCGCACTGCTGTTAATTAAGCGTAAGTTATCGACAGAATCTCTTTTGTACATATAGATATATATGTATGTGTAAATAAAGAACGAAAACTCCGAAAGGGTTTTGCGAACGAAAAACAAGGCGATTGGGTATACTCGCTTTGACATCCCAATTGACACACTAAGTCGGCATATATAGCGACGTGGCTATTCTCTTAGCAGCTGTGATACTAAGCCGTGAAAATCAAACTTGATCTAAAACTGGCAGAACTCGCACCTAGTAATATAAGTAACGAAAACAAGATTCATTTCTTCCGTCCTATCGACTAATCCTTGAATGGAATTATACTTATTATGATAAATTGTCGTCAGATCCCTCGGTAGGCATAATCAGTTACGAAAAAATGCTGTTACAACTTGTAAACCCCCTCGGTGCACGCGCGTACGTGTATATGTCTATCCTATACACATCTCCCTCTTTCTCTCACTCTCTGAGAAAGACAAAAGCAGCTCGGTGAAGTCAGTCGATGACGGACGTTATTAAATGTTCATGCTCGAGCGCGACTGCGAACCGTCTCTTTTGCACAAGAAGGGGGGCTTTATAAGAGACGGCATGTGGCACGCGTCTTCGTGGAGGTCTTTCCAAGACATGTGTCTCTTTGACGAGCACCAATTTGTCCCTCTCTCTCTCTCTCTCTCTCTCTTTCTCTCGTCTGTTATTGCCTGCGATATGGAGTCAGCCATGCGCGATCTATTATAACGTTTTGTGTTGATGATGGAGGGCTCGTTTCTTCTTTTCGCGCGTACGCAAGCCGTTGCTTTTTAATGGAATTAGAGACAGAGAGACGTTAGACGCAAAAGGTCGAATTAGTAGAGTCACGAAGGGTTTGTATATATTTCTTATTCGTAACTGGTGGCTTATAATACACGTGCTTTGAGGGTTTTCCATGCAAGAGGCTCTAGTTTTATACTTGTACAACTGGCTTGTTTTCGCGTGTATTATTACTAATATTTTACGGGGGTGTATCTCAATTGTGTCTCTTCTTCGTTGGAATTCTTTTGACGCTTTGGTGTGCGTGTGTTGTCCTTGGTGGGTGCGTAACTTATGACGTTATTTCATTGGGGATCGTTTATATAATTACGCTTTTGTCAAGGCATCATTTTTTACAATTAAGTATTATGTAGATTGAGTAAACATATACTTAAAAACTTTCATCGGTATAAGTATTTTATGATTAGCGAATAATGAAATAATTATCATCGATTATTACGAAAACTCGTTACAAAGGGCGTAGATTGTACGATTATTCAAATATTCTTGATACAATAATTTTGAATTTTGACGAGTGCATTATTATATTGCTATTTATTCTTGTAAATGTTTGACTTATTAGTAACTTCGCTGCTTTCAGCTGGTAGAAGTTAAAGAACAGTGAAACACTGACATTTTTGACGTTCAAAAAATAACATTCCAGAAAGAGTGCACTGTCAAGAAAATCCAACCATCACTCTCTCATTCAGTTTATCAAACAAACGTACTACGTACTCTCCTTAGTTTGCGATCGGCGCAACAGCCCGCGCTCATTTGCTCTCTTTTTATTTGTTACGTCGAACTTTGTATTATAGCTGCAGGTTGGTCATCCGTGAAGTCATCATGTGAAAAGAAAGAGAGAAAGAAAAAGGGAGAGAATAATTATATCGTATTGTATTGTGGCGTCAAGCTGCGCGTAACGTCGAGGGTGCTTCGAAAGTACGTTAGTTGGAAAATATTGAGAGTACTTTACGAGAAGGCGAATGTCGAGGAGCTTTATTTATCGCGGGGTTGCGCACTTATTTTAGCATCGGACTTGAGTTTTATTGCGAGCTCTCGACTCCCGTTGTATGCGTGCCTTTACAACTGTTATATAGGAACGTTGTTACCTTCGTTTTTACTCCGAGTACCTACTCGGGATACAAGTGTTTCATCAAGGGATAATTACACGATTGTATTTCGTATGCTTGTACCGTTTAATGAAAATATCATGATCTTTGCATCGAAAAATTTTACGTGAATATATACGTTGAAGTTCAACGATACAATAATCGTTTTTTTTATTTTTTCATGTATAAATGGCAATACACGTCATTTATAAAAATCTACTTCAATTAAAAAATATATATTCATATTCTGTTGCAGGTATCAATGTATTCCTACAAAACTCAATGCCCATTGACGTAAGTATCTAACATTTTTAAACGTACAATTCCCAAACAACTATCGGTATTCAAAGTACATTCACACCGATAATCAAGAGATATTTAGTATAATAAACAATGGCTTAAGATTATCTTTTGGAACCAACTTGAATACACAAACACGAGATTAAAATGACTAGCACAGAGCCCACCACACGAAAACTATAATGCGATGCCATTTTCGACATTTTTTCACCCTCGTACCGTCACGTAAGTATACTCGAACCTGCTCAGGGCAATAAATTACGTAAGATCATAGCTGCTTTGTTCTCCAAAGGAATCTTCAGTTTCGACGCGTCGTAAAGACGAAGGTATCTTTTCAGTTAAATGAACGTATGGTATGAGATGAACATTATCAGGATATATACCTGTAGGCTATGCGGCCTATCGTGCACACGATACATAATAAAGGAAATAGAAAATGCAACTTTCAAAAGTCTAGTAGGTGTTATTTAATCCCAATATCGTTCGTTAATAAAAAATTCTCTAGTAAATACGATCGAGCCTTTACCGTATAACTATCGATACTTTTATGTTGCAAATACGTTCTATTACATATTTGAATGCGCTCAACTTGCGGCTTCGTAATTATTTATTGTAGTCAGCAGTCATTCGTCGCTTGCTAACGAATATGAACTAACGTGAATTAATGTGGCAAGCTATATTTGTACAATCGTTAAAACATACACGATGAAATGCATAAGATATTTCTTAAAGATAACGTGACTACACATATACGTACATGTATATATATATGTATATTTTAAGGTGCCAGAATTTATCTCAAGGGATTTACACAAATCAATATACCCGCAATGTCAGTTGGATGTTGGAAATCCGCATTGCGGATGTCGACTTTTTTGTCATTGCATAAGACAGTACTACTACCCTATCTCGGAATTTAAAAAAATATTTAAACAACTTAGAACAGTATATAACATTTCTAACGGTTTTGTTTGTTTCACTGTCGAAAAAGTTTCTTGAAGTTGATTTTTACATAGAATCCATCATCGCCGCATCATTAGACTAGTTCTCTGCCGAGTGAAAACGCAATCGTTGAATAGCGCTTTAGAACGAGTGAGTTGAGATAAGAGAGGCTAGACTGAACGACGTTTAAGCAATCCCATTAAAGTCGCATTCACCTACGAACGTTTGACAACAGGTAACCGTCATCGTCTAGACTGCCACTACTATGGGACTGTTGCTGACTGTATACAGTTCAAGAGGTCGGCCTCCTACGCTATGCCTAGACTCGTATACCTACGCAATCATCGCCGTCCACAATGTGCATCTTTCGCGCGAGTTTAGATTTTCAATTTTTTTATGTTTATTATTTGTTGTTCATTTATCATTTTTTGTTTTCTGCTAATGATTTCTTGACTCGCGCACTATGGGTCAAACCGTTTTGTCATTATCGTACGTCGCGTCAGAGTTAATGATTTTCGTTTAACGTCCATGCGTCGGGCCACATGTTGACGTCTGGAGAAAAAAAAAACAAGACAATTAGCTAACGATGGAAAAGCAGACACGTTTGTAATCAAGCGACATTAGACGCAATTAAACGTATCTCTTTTAACGAAGCAGCGATTTTCGAGACAACGTTTGGCTAATATTTTTCGCTTAATTACGCGCTTTCAAGTTGCAGTTTTGTTTTATCGCTTTGTTCAAAGAATTTTCATTCTAGCATGTAAACAAAAAAAACGTCTTCGTGTATCTAAGATAGATAAATCAATCGAGTATTTGAATAAATAATCGATGATATCAATTTGCTATAGTATAAGTCAGCTACTTTAGTCTTTTAATTAAATTTTGTGCTCTAGATTATGTAACGGTCAGGCTGACTTCTATTCAAATCTTCACTAATCAAACCAATATATCTTGATTAAAACACTGAGCGAACTGCGTCGATGTAGTTAAAAGATCGACGACCCTATTCTAATAACCGAATAGAGATTGGTCAGCTAATTGTATTGATAGAAGGAAGACATACACATAACACAGCGAGGGTTTTCCAATTTTGGAGCGATCGATGCCAAGCCGTTACGAAACGAAAAGCGGGGTGCGCTCAGGCGATGCCAAGAGAGCCATTTGCTAAATTGCCTTGCGCGTGTGCCTGCCAAGCTGGGAGGTATATGGGACTAATCCAGCCTAGGCAAATGTGTCCCCGACCCACCCGTATTTGATTTTCGCCTGCGCACTAGCAACAACAACCACGAATAACCAATCTTATTCTTTCTCGTTTCTGGGTATATATATATATATATATACCTGTACGGTTTTCTTTGGTTGCGTGTTTCGGTCGTGATATTTGATATCGAGAGTCTCATTAGAGACAGGTACATTCGACCAATTGACCAACTCGAATATAAATTTGTCATAAAAGTTGTCAACCAATTGTGACATTGATAGTTTTGCGTTTGGACACGCGACCAGTAAAACTTTAGCTCGGAAGCAGCCTGTATTTTTAATCGATTCTCGACGGACATTCGTAAAAAAAACAAAATTACGCAAAACATAATCTTGCACGATGCTTCAAGCCGACCTAATTTTACGGGAATTAAATGACGCGTAGAAAATCTTTCTTCGCCATTAAGACAATGATTCACTAAATCCTCTTATTCTTAACATTTTCACGCTTTAAAACTAAACAGTATATGTATTTATCACAATCGATTTTGTCGATCTAGTTACGTTTGAATTATCGATTATCGTAATTATTTCGACGTGATTAAGGTGTAACTTAAACCCACGCTAAAAGACATCTTGACTCGATGAATAATCGCGCCCATTAAAAACACTATAAATGTACACGCAAAAGAGAATAACGCTATGTGACCATTTAGGGAGAAATTGCTTTTATGATTAGGCTCTCGGTAAAGAAAGATAGCGAAAACGACGCAGATAAACTTAAAAAACGGTAGCATCATTAAGAAAGCATCGAGCGTAAGCAAAAAGACACGGGAACTAATGATTCGCAAAATACAAAACTAACGAAAACACATTATATCCGAAACAAGGCTATCGTATCGCTCACCCCCTCGTATTTTCTATACAAAGGGAAAAAGAATGAAAACAACTCGGTCGATCCACCTTACCGACGCAAAAAATGCGTTTTTTTCCACATTGCCAACCTAATTTCACGGGCATTAAAATAGACCCGAGAAGTCATTGTCCGTTGAGATGAATTACATAAAAAAAAGAAGAGCTATGCGATCAAGAGTGCTCTGTTCACGCTTGGTGAGACGTGCGTATACGAGACAAAAAAGGATCATCCAGCTAGGGAGGGAAAAAAAAAGAAAAAAAGAAACAAACGTTTTTAAAACTTGTGAAAAAATAAGCGAAGTGTGCTGGCGCCTTTACGGCGTTGCCCAGCTGATGATAAGATCTTGTGGCGGAAACTGACTGTCAATATTTACAGTGGCGGCGTTCAACAGTTCAAACACAAGGAAATATTCGTTTGTTTCGAAGGTTTTTCTTTCGTGTCTAAGCATCGCCAAGGAAACTCGAATAAACGAATTCATTCTGCGGTTTTATCTACATAACTTTCAATTTATTACATGCAAAATCCTTACGCGATGACGAGTGCTATGGATAATTTCAGTTTTATCATCAATGACACACGTGATTGTTATTATCAATTCCAGTTATGGATTTTATATGGCTTGTTAAATAATTATTTGTCGTTAAAGAATTTTTGGTAAGAAAATCAATCGCAACGAAACTTGACTTGCATTCTTCTTGTTTTATTGAGAAAGCAATGAATTGTCTTTGTACTCGTTCGTTTAAATTTATTACAAATAGATTGGCAGCGTTCTTAGGCTTGGAAGTTTGTAAATGTAAAAATAATCTTATTATTCACTCGACACAGCGATCTCAAAAACCAACATAAAGCAAAATCTCTTTCATTAAATTACTAATAAAAACGCAAGAAAAGAAGAACAGTCGAGCTCTCGATTGATTTTATAGGCGGTTTAATTGGCAGTGAGATAGTCTCATTCAAACAGAACGGAAAGCATAAAACTGGTGCGCCAAAACAAAAAAATAAAAAGAAAAGCCTAAACGTCGTCGAAAGTGCAGTCGAGGTACATAAACGTTGGCGCGTAAAGTTGAATCGCTCCGGCACTATTTTCCACAAGCGAGAGCGCATATCCGTTGACGCTATGCGTATGTGTGCGCGCGTGCGTGTGTTGTAGCTATCTATAAAGCCACTCTTAATCAAGCTTTGCGAGAGCGCGAGCAAAAATGAAGAATCCTAAGAGGATCTGGTGGTGGTGGTGGTGGTGGTGGTGATGTTGCTGCTCAGCTTTAAAACTCCAAGGCATAAACTAGACGACTTTTATAACGATATTGCGGCGAACGAGAGGAGAGCCACTGGCCTTTTGCCTCTCGACTCGACTCTCTTCTTACTTGCAGATCAACGAGTAGCAAGAGAGATATTGTATGTATACGAGCACATTCCTGCTGTATTATCGTTCAGTAACGTACTCTGTACATACGCGATATCCCGCGTCTCAAAATTATAATTACAATGTAGGACAACTAGAACGCCGTTTTATTTTTATAATGCGATGCTTATAGAACAATTTAATGCTCTGGTTCGCAACCGATGCCCGAACGATGATTATGCGCTACTTAAGATGAAATCGTGTTCTTATTACAAATTTTTACGCGTATCGTTTAAATACGCGAGCTCACTAAAATTTGTACAAGGATTGCAATAAACAAATATCGCCTATTGCGGTTAGGTTGAATGATCGTAACTGTATTTCCGATAGATAGTTGATCAATTTTTTCATTCTCTTACATGCACGCACACACAATTACACGTAGTGACCACGGGTAGTGTGCGATCAAGATTGTTTGCACGATGAAAGAGAAGTAAACCAAGTTTCTTTCACTTTGGGCTTCATCTATGACTTTTTGATTTTATTTTTTATTATCACTCTTCCGTGGTGATAAGTTATTTGCTGATTCACAAAATGTATAGTCAAGCTGAGATACTGTCGGAAGAACAGTTACAAGTAAGAGAGAGAGAGAGAGAGAGAGAGAGAGAGAGAGAGAAGAGGAGCAATCTCATCGCTCAGTCTGCCTTCTGAAAATTCAAAAGCCATATACATTACGTGATCATTTAGAGCGCACAAACAAAACTACATCGGCATTAATTAAAAGACTCTATACTTAATTGGCGGTGATCTCGTGTGTATATGCGTACGCATAAACCACCCTTGATTACGTAACACAAGTTCAATACTCGTAAATTGTAAGCTTCGCGGTTGCATGTCGAACCTCGTATAGCATCTAATAAACTAATGCGTGTGTGTGCACACATGTGCGTGTTTTGTTGCATTGCACGATTGGAAAAGGGCGAAGCATAAGTTCATTGTTCGAGATATGCGAGGGCGATGCTATATATAAATATAGCTGCACACGTATATACACGTATAGTTATAGAGCTAAAGATGATGGACATTCTTACGGAAATAAATGATGAGATGGATTGCTCGCGGGGAACGTGCGTTCTTACGAAAAAAATAGCGTCGTGGAATTTTCGTCGACTGCACGTTGTGAAATAGTAATGCGTGACTTTTTCGACATCTGGATATTTGAGCTGACGCTGACTGCGGATATATATTGATAATAATTGTTGCAGTGTCGGATATTTTATGATGATATATTATCGGAGAATGATTGACGGTAGCAGTCAGTCTCGTCATTCTTCGTAGATAAAATTTATGTTTGTCCTGAAAAATGCATAGTAAGTTATCATTACAGGAAACCAATGTATTAGATTTATAGTATTACAACTAAATTAGAACAAAAAAAGAAGTCAATAACGTCACTTTTCAAAAGAAACATTAAAGAAGCTCCAGTAGTTTCACCTCAATTCTTTCAACAATAAAAAGACACGCATCTCGCGGATATCCACTTTCGTTTAATCGCACTTCTCAACATTAACGAGTATCACTCTCGCTCATCTCCACTTACAAAAGAACGGCAACATCACGTTTGCACGATCGCGAACAAAAGAGATGTACGAGAATTATGTAATTTAGCCGCTCGGAAGATTGAAAATCGCGAAAATTAATCCGATCTTCGCTTTCCGATAAAACCGCGGCGTGCATAATACCAATCGACAATTACCTTATGATAAGACTATATAGTGACTGATTTTTCTCGTTAGCTAAGACGAGATGAAGTTAATGATCGGATCGTTATTCG
The DNA here is from genome assembly GCA_030064505.1 of Chouioia cunea. NCBI lineage: Eukaryota > Metazoa > Arthropoda > Insecta > Hymenoptera > Eulophidae > Chouioia > Chouioia cunea. The sequence goes on from JAOPFQ010000001.1 coordinate 8,552,383, forward strand.
CGTGTTATGCAATATATTATGCGTGAACACTAGTTAATCGGCTTTTTTTTACGCGATGAGCGTGCCTCGATAGTAATAAGTGTTGAATTTCGCTAGGTGACGCGGAATTCCGATTTTTCCGCAGCGCTATAACGATGCCAAGATTTGCTGTTAAGTCATTGAGCTGTTTTGCCTTTTCTCTCTCTTTCTCTCTCCCTCTCTCCCTCTTGCAACAATATCATTGACGAAATGATCCAGAAACTTTCTTTAGAGAAATTAAATAAAAAGTTCAACTTAACGCAAGGAAACATCTATGTAACTAGATCAAATATATATACGCGTATTTAATAAATTATAAAATATGATCAATCGTAACGAGTGATCTATTGCACAATCAATCGAATTGCCTGGACAAAGGGATATGTCCAATAATAATCGAATCTGGGTCACGACGCTATAAACGATCATACGGCAAATGGGCAAGGGAGCTTCATTTTCATGCTCATCAACGATACAGTCGTGCTAATTACAATCCTCAAATTCGCTCGTACGTTCATGCAACAACGTTGTATACGCTTTCCATACGGATAAAGTCACACGCATGAGGTCACTGGAAAGATTTTCGCGTCAATCAATATTTTAATGAAAATATGTACTATACGATCAAATTTATTACACGAACAGCTTGATAACAGTGGGGAAAACTTTGACGGAAAAATTACAAACATTCGATGTATACCTGGCTATTAATTGCTCGAAAAAATAAAAATAAAAACTGCATTCCGACTTTTCATTTGAAAAAAAACATATTTTCGTAATTACAATGGAGCTACGAGGGCTTGAGCATCTTAGAACCGATAGGTATTTTCCTCGTTTCCCGTAAAAAGATATAAAACCTTTGGCTTTGTACCTCCCACGGTAGTCCCCAATTACGCGAAAATTTTTCGAGTCACACCGCAAAAAACTAAGGACAAAAGCACATCGCATCATAAGCCCTCGCGCGCGCGGACTCCGTGGCAATAAAACCTTAGAATGCGAAATCGCCGTTGTTTTACTACACGCGAAGTAAGAGAGAAAGAGAGAGAGAGAGAGAGAGAGAGAGAGAGAGAGAGAGTCACTCCTTGCCGGTCCACTATCATCGGCTTTATCTTTTTGCCGAGTTAGCGAGCAGCGAGCAAGCGAGCCTTTCGCGACCATTGAACCTTTACATTTCAGCTTCATCCTTACTGTATATATATACACATACATACTTACGTATGAACGTATAATGTATATATGTGTAGAGAGAGAGAGAGAGAGAGAAGGGAGCATGAAAGACCTGTCTTGTCCCTTTTTTCCAGGGCCGTATCAATTTATTTATAAATTTGCGGAGTACTTACATCAAGCTATAAATATCAACAATCCTAACATCATTATTTTTCTTCAAAACTATATCTTAATCCGTTAAATTATTCTTCGAGAAGACGCGAAAAGTTCAATATATCTCTTCTATGTAAAAACATTCAGCCGTACAAGTCTCGCATTACCTCTTTTATCAGCTGGAATAAAATAAAAAGAAAGAAAGTAGTTTATTAACTTGGAAAACAGACCTCTCTCGCGGTTTATAAGTATCAAGTGAAACTACTTTAATACGATAATACGATGCAATAACCGCGCTAGCGACATTTTTTATATTTCTGGAAACTCAATATAATCACGTACAGCCGAGTAATCTTCGAAAAGTGAGGCTATAGTCCAACGTACGAAAAGTCTCCACCCCCGATTTAATCACGCTTAAGAGATAAAGAGGGGGGCGACCGTGATAACATCTTCTAACGACTAACGGTATGTCGCTTAATTATTAAAGTGCATGGGTGCAGCCGCACAGCGCGCAAGCCAAAGTGTACACCCCCGAAAGTACATGTAAACGTGTGTGTTATAGACCTTTTCCTTTCCCCCTCCGCCTCTCTTTCTTGTCCCTCAACAGCGGGCGGCGGCTCAACGACGCTGCCAAGCCGCCAAGCCGCCAAGCCGCCAAGCTTGTGCCGAGACTACTGTAGCTTCAGTTTGTCGGGAGAGCTGCTCGCGTTTGCACGGATTCCAAAGAGCGCGTCGTCAATTTCATGTGTTTGACAAGCCCATCACGCTTTACCAATTTGTGTATATCCATTGGGCTTTATTCTTTTTCTTTTATTATTGTGCTGGTTTATTCTTATGTTTTCGGAGACTAAGCTATAATATTCATCGAGCGTCACTGGTACCCCACAAGCAAAACCTGATTACCTATTTTCTTTTGCTTTTGGACAGCATGTTGCATTGATCGTTACCTGTAAGTCTCATTCAATTTTTACATGGTTATATTTTTCAAATAATTCTACTGGGTTTATATACGTGTATATATAAAGGTATATATATACACATGCACCATTCTCTATTATCCTTTCCACGATTGATTTGTATCCAATATAAGTGATTTTTTGAAAATTATTCAATAATTTAAAATTTATCGGTGACGTCTAGTGGTATAGATTATCTTTATCATTTTATTTGTATTTCGGAAGAGTTCGTTTCCGTATTTGACGATTTTAACTAATTTTTAAAATATCACACGGAGCGCAATCTTTGTTGATGCTTTCAGCTGTTTATCTCAGTGACCCTGGCGAAAAGTCGCCGTGCGCGCGCGCATTTATATATACAGCACGATCAAAATACGTATTTTTTTTTATATGTGTATAATATTCGTACTTCAGCCGTTTGAATCCTTTTGACAAACGCATGTACATTTTGAAAAATTCCTTTTTTCACTACGGTTCATTATACATTTTAGATGGTTTTACAGTTTCATAAATATGTTGCAAAAAGATGAAATATGTATTTGTAAATACTTATCGGTAGATCGGAAAGATTGCAAGGTTGTAACATCACATGGACAACATACCATGTACGTCTGCTAAACCTCCCTTTATTTGCCAAGTCTGTCGCCAACTCTCACTCTCGGTCTCTTTTTTTCTCGTTGTTGGTTTAATACAGGATCGTTAAAAGTAACCCGCAGAGTAACAGTGCCGCGTCCTTACTCCTTCTTTCTGAAAAAGTACGAACATCCTATATAAATTCTCGTTACTTTTCGCGTATTTATGCGAGGCCATTTTTGCATTTATACGTGGTTCGATAACTCTTATATCACTATACGGTAAACTATGCAAGGTACAGATAGGTATACGGGGGTGTTTTCCATGAGACTGGAGTTTTGCTATACTATACATGTGTACACAATTGGTTTGTAAGATGCAGCGAAGAAAGAGGGACAAATAGAAAAGAGCCACAGGTATAGCTTACCTCGAGGGTAGCAAGAGATTTTCACGTCTTGAAATGTTCCTTTGTGCGAAAGCGACGATTTGGCAATCGCGCCTTCTCCTTGTAACGACGATTTTTCAAAATTTTTTCATTCTCGATTTTGCCATTTTATACGATATTGAACCTTTTATTTAATCAATTTATTTAAAAATACAAATTTTTAAAGTAAAAAAAATTATGGAAACGAAAGCGCAAAAATGACGCTACTTGGAAGAGCCAATAACTTTCGCTGTGTACACATAATATATATACACAAATACTATATAGTTATTTCAAAATCTGGGCGTTCTTTCGTTGTGAAAAATCTTACTTTGCAATCGGCCAACGAACTCTAAGCGCACAAGATTTTGTCTCGTGATAAAACCTTCGCTCATATCGTACACATATGCATATACCTGTTACGTCTCGCCTCATTCTCCATCGCGTTATAATTTAGCGATTTGAACAATGGTGAGCATTGTCGCGATAAATCGTAAATCCCTTGAGCACGTGAGAAAATTTCAACAAACCGCAATTAACCGTGAGCAACTCTGGACAAATCAACCCTTCCGTAATTGTACGAACTCACGTATATATCTGTACAGGTCAAGTACTGTATAGAGAGAGAGAGAGAGAGAGAGAAAAACTCCCACCTGATGCCCTTATTGTGAACTCTGACAGTTCGTATACCTGCTCTCTGGGAACCTAAGAGTGCAAGGGGGCGCGCGAGCAGATGTCGATGGTTCCCAGGGCTCCTTCGACAGGTTTCCCAGATACTCCCACGCTCTTTCGTAGCCGGCTGCTGAGCCTTTTCGTGTATATACACATACGAGGCGGGGGGCGACTCTCTCTCTCTCTCTCTCTCTCTTTCTCTCCTCCTTCTTCTTCTTCTTCTTCTTCTTCTTCTTCTTCTTCTTCAATACAACAGCCCCTACGTATAGGTACCTACAAGTCTTTGTACGTCGTTTATCTTCTTTTTTCTTTTTTTGCGCGTATAAACGTATTGTCGCATGAGGAAGTCTTATTGCGAGCGTGTGCATAATTTTCGGATGTAATTAGTGGGCGGATGTTGCCGAGCTGACATTTGAGTCTTGGTTTTTTTTCTCATGCGAACGTGAGACTACTGACCGTGTGACGAGAAATTAATTGTAATACTATACCGAACAATTTCTTGTCTTTGCGTATTTTATGATTATTTTCGATTTATAATCCGATTTGATTTAAGTCGCGAAACCGTTAGTTTTTCTATCTAACGTTAATTTATCGTGATGCTGCGACTGAAATAACATTTTGTGCTTGTTGCACCTGCATGAAACATTAATAAGATTTTTTTAACGATTTCCTGCCTTCGCAATGTAATAAAGCAAATGAAAAAAAACATTTGCAATTCTTCATTCGCAATCTTCCGTTTTATTCGCGCTTCATAAACGCGTGCATTTTTCAAGTCCACGCAATATATATATATATATACATGTATCAGTGCGGTACAAAAGACGAAATGATTTTACAAAGTTAGCCGCGGTATTGAATATTCTGCTGAGCGAAAGTAAAAAACCCAATGTATATATATACACATCGTTGTTGCGTCCTCGAGTTGCGGTTGACATACATTTCGCGCCAGACTCAAGTCAGAGAGAGAGAGAGAGAGAGAGAGAGAGAGAGAGAGAGAGGTGTATAATTTGTGCAGTGATGAGTTTTCTCGAGACGCGTTCGCTTTCGGTCTCTCAAATAGCCTTACACCCCCGCATCGCTTAACAAAAAATGATGATTGACACGTATACCACGATTAGATACGGCGAGAACGTCCTATGGCATACATCGATTAGAAGTGTTTTTTTACGTAACATACTTCAACGTCCGCAATCATTTGAAAGAGAAATCAAACGCATCTTCCGACGGTAAATGGTTATCTCTTTCTCTAAAAAAAATACGCATACGCGCCTAATTGTTTGCTTTCGCTCAGGGGGAAAGCTGAGAAATGTTACTTTATCGTCAATTGGTTTAATCTTAACTATATGTACTTAAATTCTTAAAGGTCGATCATTGAATTTCTAAATCGAGTATTCCTTTATTCTTCGTCGCGAACTCGTAGAAATTTACGTAATAAGCACTGGTCAGAAAAAGAAGAAAGAACAAAAACTCAGCAGCCGGCACATTATCGTTGTGGGAAAGTTAAAGGTCTTTAAAAATAGGAAAGAGTCTCCAATGTAGTAATGGAGGGATCGGAAGAGGGTCTTCTCTTGTTGGAGGTGCAGCTGCTCGCGTTAGCCACGTGCGATCGTTGGTTTTTTCTCACCCTCTGAAAAGAAACTTACACGCGCACCTTGTCGCGTGGCGCCGAAGCGTGTGTTTTGTCCGCTTCTATTGACTTATATATTCGGTAGTTTTTGAGTTGTTCTCACGCGGTACACGAACTGTTGCTGTTGCTGCTGTCTTCCGGCTGACAAATTTAGTTTTTTTTCTCTGGCGTTATGGCTTTTTAATAAGGCTTTCTTAAAAGTACGAGTGATTTTGTGGATGCTCCGAGAACTTTTGTTTCTTTCCTGTTTTGCTTTGGTTCTCAGGCTATTTACATATGCATTAGTCATATTTAGATTTTCACGCGGTTGATGGTTGTATTGAGGCTCGTGCATGGTGTTTTATATTTTACGTAAAGAAACACAAACGTGTTTCTTTAACGGCTTCAGTCGATTATGGTTTTTCTTGATGCAGTCAATTTGATTTCCTGTTTATAAATATAGTCTATTATTTTTGAATCCCTACATCACTTTTTCAAATAATTTCGCTTTGAATTTATTTAGCATTTGATTAGTAACTCTTAATTATAAATCTGGCATTTCCAATTAGAGAATAGAGATATAACTGTATGTCGTTCGAGAGATGACGACCATATACTATTGAAAAAAAGAGCAAATGTAACGTTCAGTGGTGAACATTGTATATATTTGAATCCCTTATAGTAAATCACTTGCCCATATGGTAAACGCAGCTCGCGATAAATTGAATAAATTACGAATAATTGCCATGAGCTCGCTGTCTTTCACACACACACACTCTCTCTCTCTCTGGACTTGCAAAAACAAGAGTAAAAAGATAATTGAGAGAAAATAACACATTTGCCTCTCTTTTTAACTGTGTCTCTCTCTTTCTCTCTTTCGCTTTTAGCTTTGTCGGTCCGAGAAAATTTACAAGAGTCTCTGATTTTGCATACATGGACATACGAACGTGTGTGGGAAGTGCAAGCGAGATTTTTTCTCAAACTGAACACGAAAATTAAGAAAAATCCACTCTCTTGCGAGACACGTTAAGACATTTACTACCACGAATACTTCCGGCGTTGGCATCTGGCGATTGTTCTTCTACATATACGCGCGACGATAAATTTTCCTGTCTACGGCGACTTTTCAATGTAAACTTAATCACCACCCCGTCTGATACTATAATTCGGATTCGCAATAACAAGTTATCCTTCGCTGAAAAATACATCGCAGCATTAACCGTAGATGGTGATGCTTACACCACTCTCGTTTTTTTTTTGCGATGTAACACAGACACGTTTCGTCATACCGTCTCTCCCTCGTTTGCTCACTGACTGACCGGTCTTTCTTCCTTATTCTTGCACTCCACTCGTTCATTCATCCTCTTGCTCAAAGGAAACAAGGTGTATTTGCATCATGCGGAAGGTTGAACTAGACTATTGCTTCTTTGTCCTACGAAGGTTGTTGTTATTTCTTCTCCTGTGAAAGTTAATTGAAGGGAATATCGATGTTGCTTTTATTGCAATGAGAAGAAGGCTTTTAGCGTCGCGACTTATTTTCCACTGCGAACGTTTTACGACTTGATTCCACAGACGAGAAAGAGAGATATTTTTCCACCACGATCGTAAAAGCATCTCGCGGTAGAGAAATCTCTCTCGCTCTGTCTCTCTCTCTGCCCTGCGCAAGAGCGTCAAAGAAAACAACCTACACTAAAAGGGAAGAAGCCGAGTTATATTTATAGCTCCGCTGCCGTGCGCGCGTTTTTCGGTAGGAAATTGTTGGCTAGATCAATTAGTTGTCGTGCGGCTCTTTGAAAAATAATCATTGTTATCTTCTCTCTCTCTCTCTCTCTCTCTCCTGGCTTTTATCTTCCGCTCAAATCGACAACAGAGAGTTGCAATTTCAAAGTAACAACACCGCGACTATTGAAAAGAAAAATCTACTACAAGTAGATTTTTCTTTTCACGAGAAAGAGAGAGTAAAATTTGCTTTCGACCGTTGGATTTTTCAATTATGCAACGCAGCTGGCTGATGTCCACCAGGCACGCCTCCATCCCCATTATCGTTTCTTTTCCGTTTTGGTTTTCTATTTCTTTTACTTGTGGCAATGAAATTGACTTGGCTTTTCTTTTTATTTTGTTTTCAGAGAGAAGAACGATGAGGCTATTCAAGCGGCGATCTCTTGATCAAAGTCCCGAGCTCGTGTCGGCGACGCCGATTAGCCAAGATGTGGTACCCGAGATTACTACGCCTATTAAGAGTAAAAACGAGAACAAACCGGCCTCAACACCCTTTTCTGCTAAAAGTACGTTATTTTCAGATAATCTTATTTAAAGCGATTCCGATAATTCATTGAACAACGAATTATCGTTGGAACGTGAATTGCACAATTCCAAAATTCTCAAGTGATTCATTAATCATCGCTGTCCATTCAAAATAAAATCACTATTGAATATTTCAACGCTCGTAATAGAATATAGTAACGAGCCCTTGTACGAGCCTTGTAATGACACATTCAAACATTCCCGTCTAATTTTGGTAAGCTGACGCAGCGTTCTCGACTCTAACATTCGCCGCTATTTCTTTGTCCCCTTGTAGGTCTGACGACGTGGAGCAGACGCGTTGGCGAGAAATGGGACCAGCTAAGAAGGGCCGATAGTGGCGAGGTCCTCGCTGGCTCGAGCAATAATAACAAAGGCAGTGGCCGAAAGCGTTACAGTCCACACAAGAAGGAGTCAACTGACAAAATATCCAATCCCACGTCACCGATATTCGCTAAACCCAAACGCATCAGTCACGTCGAGTCGTTTCGCAACCTCTTCAAGTCATCCTCGTCACTGAAAAAATCCACGAGCAGCATTGTCGAGGAGACCGAGGAGGATCGCGACAAGAATTATCGTATGGAAAAGTCACTGAGCGAAGGTGCCTTGAAACCTCCAAGACACGCGGCAATTCAACAGTTGGAAAGTCGCCGATGGCATATCAGTCGGAGTATTCATAGTCTTGAGCAACAAAATCGCATGCTCGACTTTTTCCTTGAGAATCAGAATGTACTTAGGACTGATCAAGGTAAGGTTCTCGCTGAACGTACCATTGAACATGCGGCGTGTACCATCAAAAGGAGACCCTTTGCTACGATACGTAACAGACGCGCCAGTCAGTCGAGCAACGATTCAAATGACGAGATGAATACCAGTACGGCATCGGATTGCTCCAATGAGGAGATCGTCGTAAAGAGGAATCTTTTTGCCGGGGACAATAAGATCGAAAATTACGGGTACGTTGAGTCATAAATGATTTGCAATTGCTTTTGCTTTGTAATCGAAATGAAATGATTGAAAGGTTTGATTGTCTCTTGTTCTCACCGTATAACTAATAATTGCAGGTGCGAGCCACTAAGAGATTCGTTGATAACCGGACTCGAGGATCTGATGAGTGGACTGAAATTACGTTGCGACGAGAGTGGCTACGACACGGACAGTACGCGAGCAGGTGCCGATACACCTGACAGCGAAAAGTCAGCGATGGATGTATCCATGCTCCCGCACTGCCGACTGTCAATGGATCTCGCCAAGTATCCAGGCATCGATCTGTCTATTTTAGAGACTCGCAAAAAGCCACTTTACGACGATGACAATGCTGATTTGGACTCATTGAACAAGGAAGATTTTGCTGATCAGGAGGAGCGAGAGCTACTTGATCAGGACGAAACGACGCTTGTCAATAGTAGTGATATGCTCAACGATTCGTCGAAAACGGACACCACCGTGATCGTGTCCGATAACGACGATGAGATCAAGTCTTCACTCTCTTGTTCCAGCGCATCGGATGCGGCTCTCAGTCTTAACAGCTCGGTGTTTAGCACACCCGAGAAAATCTTTCCACAGCAGTCATCGCGTTCTCTTCAGCATTCAAAGACCAGCAATTTGCCGAAAATCCTTCGTATGCAGCGCTGCAACTCGAATGCGAGTATATTGAATTTGCTCGACAACGCGGCGTCACCGTGTAAAGATTCACCGCCATCCAAAGGAATCGTTGCCAGGGCTAAAAGTCAGCTGCAACTGGCTTACTCGCATGCCAAACGCACTCATTCTGCCATCGAGAGTGAGGTTTCGTCCATGGAAGTGAATGTCAAGGCAAAAAGGCAGATTTTCTCTACTCCTAAACCCATGCCAAAGTCCACCTCGGCTTCGGCACTAAAAACACCCTTAATGAGGAGAGAATTGAAAACGGTTAAAATTAACGTCGAAAAAGTTGGAAACATCGGAATTTCAGTGCAAAGGTGCGATGCAGTCAGGCCGTACTTTGTCGTTTCTTCGATGGAGAAAGGAGGTGAAGCTGCCAAGTCAAAGCTCATTCGCGTTGGAGATGAAATTGTCCGGGTATCTGGAAGGAGATTGAGAGGCATGTCTCTGGCTGAAGCAAAACATGCACTCAAGAATTGTGTTGGGACAGTAGAAATGCAGATATCCAGGGAACCCAGTCTATTTACCAATAAGACATGGAATAACGAGGAGACGATGGTACGATCTAGGAGTGATTCCGAAGTATGGGGTCCTAACGGTAACATCGGTACCCCTGTAGAGATGAGATTTGATGCCCCGGCGCGAGAAATCGAGAAGAGAAAATCATTGATACGCGAAAAGACTACGACAGTGAAGACAGTCGAGAAGACGAATGAAAATAACATTAAGGAAAGCCATAAAAGTTGTCAAATCGTCGGTGCAGTTACTAAGGATGGTCGCACTTTGTCCATCCAAGACATGGAATGTGATGACTCCGACGAGCAGAAGGTTACAGGAATGAAGAAGTTTCATGTAAGTGTGCTTTTTATTCTCATTAAAAATAAAAAACAATATTTAGATTCACGCGCAATACTAACAAATGAAATAGCATTTGATCTTCTCAATTATGCTTAAAAATAACGTGTTATTAGCAAACTTAGGGATGTCTTGCTAATAAAAACAATCGATTGATGAAACACGCGATCGTTTCCTCATCTAACGAACTCGTTTCTATTGCAGATCCGCAAGCGTAGCTCGACGACAACAGGCACCCGTCGTGCAACAAGTCTCTCGATGGACATTCTGACCGTCACCCTAGAGAAGGGTGCTGCTAAAAGGCTGGGCTTCACGATAGTTGGCGGTGCTGACAGCAAAAAAGGCCCAATGGGCATTTTCGTGAAGGATATTTTTCCGGGAGGTCAGGCTGCCGAACAAGGTGAACTTAAAGTTGAAGACGAGATTCTCGCCGTCAATGGCATACCACTCGAAGGTCTTAGCCATGCGCGAGCTCTGCTAGTTTTTAAAAATATTAAAAAGGGTAAATTCGTTATGCACGTAGGCCGAAGGGATCAGTCCCATAAACGGTTGCTCAAGCAAGTTAGTGGAAATTAAACGACGGTATTGTATTGATATTAATGTTGCCTAATGATATCTTTATGATTTCTTCTTTTTTGTATGATACATTCTGCAAATTTTTCTTGTACTGATTACTTTACCAAGTTTGAGAGAGTGTATATGTATTTATTTGCTTTATGTGTTGATGTGATTGTTTGAGTTTCGTATTATATTGTAGCAATTACGCAACGTTAATTCAATATTTGATTTACTATAAACACCCTCTCGAAATTTCAAACGTTTGAAATTGTGATACGTCTCGTTTAATAGCTTTAATATTATTCATGTAACGGAAAATCCTTCGGAAATCTCGGAATTTATTCATTTAGAATATTTGACAAATACCATCACTTCTGTTGTTAAATTTTTTACTTTTTTATTAGTTTCACATGATTATTATCTTGAGATTTTTTCAAGGATTTTCTGAACGATAAAGGACACACGATTAAGTTACAAATCTCGACATTTACAATTATTACAAATACCAAATCGAATTAAATTTTATAATTTATACAAATTAGAATTAGACATTAGTTTTTTTTGATTAAATTTACTATCGAACATAGAATATTTATTATATAAACGATAGTTTACTTTATAGAGTATGTTTATTAGATGAAAGATTTCTTAATATATACTTTAGCAAATGATCATTAGACTCTTATGCAGATTTATTAAATTTAATCGTTTCAGTTCTTCTTATGTTATTATGTAAAATCATTTCTTTCAAAGAGTTTTGTATCAGCGAAAATACTCATAGAATCGTGTGACCCTTAATTGATGTATGTATCGTAACTGTTACAAGCGTGCCTGCTTAATTTGTCAAATTCTGTTAGACACGAGCTAACAGAGCATAGTTTGACTACGTATTATTCAAAAATAAGCTACGTCTTTACGTTCGGCACATGTTTGATTACATGTTTTTGCTGTAACAAATGGATGACGGTTGCCACTATCTTATATGAATCCGACAAATTCTAGTTTATATTTCGTTTTGCGTTTGAGTATGTCACGTTTACTCATAAGTGTTAAGTATTTGAATTTCATTGGAGCGTGTATATTAAAATTGGTAGGATTCTCGTGGAGCAATATATAAGTCCTAGAGCTTGTCATTGCAAATATCTACCTGAAAAAGTCCTGTGATACGAGAGTGTAGTCACAATATACTTGTGAAAGTAGATAAATAAATGTACAAAGTGTAAAAATAAATATTGATCCCTTGACTTAAAAAATGTCTCATTATTACATGTTCCTTCAACAAATAGATGTATGACTTGTTTGCTTCGAATTAACTATTTTCCATTTAACGTTAATACAATAACGACAATTTTAATGGAATTATTTATTTTATACGACCAAATATTTACTGAATTATTTCGTAATAATAGTATTGACATTCAAATTATTCGTAATATCAAATTATTTTCTTGTATAACTAATAACCCAAGTAGACGACTGCCTTAACTATTTTGAATCCAATGAAATCCATCGATTAACATTTTTTAATAGAATCAACATATTATAATTAAATAATGTGGTAATTTTATTTATCACTTATAAGATAATACACATTTTTCTACTAAAGTATCTATATATAATTCATACATATACATAAATATGTTATTATTTACATAATAAGTTCAATACTATACACCCTCTAATTGGTCATAGTGAATGAAGTTAAAAGTTGAAATACTACATTTCAATTAGATTTTTTTGCAATTTTAAAAATATCTTTGCGCTGCTGTTTTTTGACGAGAAAAAACGTGTGGTGTTGAAACATCTCTTAAAGGAGGTAGACAAATAATTGTTTACCCTTAACGTACGTTCTCATCTTATTGGTGGCAAGTACGTCGGAGCTGGTCTAGGTGGCAAATAAATTCGATTTATCTGCATTGGTCTTGGAGGTGGTAAATAAGTTAAAGGTTGTTGAATAGGCCTGTAAGGTGGCAAATACGTTGCTCTTGGAGGTAACGGTCTAGGAGTGATAATTGGTCTTGGTCTTAAAGGTCGTGGTTTTGGAGGTACTGTTGGTCGTGGTGACGGATAATAATAGTTAGGCGAAGGGGCTGACGGTGTCGGGTGTGGATAATTATAGTTAGGAAAAGGTGACGCTGGATAGTTGTAATTGGGATTTGATTGGTGTTCTGGATGATTGTAGTTTGATTGTGATGGTAATGGCGACGCAGTTGGTACTGAAATCGGGGGTGACGAAGGAACGAAAGACGTCGATATTGTTGGCGGGGAAAGTTTTGCAGGTGTAGTTGGTACAGGAGAATACATTGATATTGAAGATTGAACAGCAGGAGCCGTCGTTAAAATTGATGTAGATGTAATTGTTGTTGGAAACGGTGTCGAAGATAGCGTCGTCGGTGAGGTTGTGGGTAGTGAAGGAAAAATAGACGGCAACGCCGAAGATTGGGGAGTAGGCCTTATTGTTGAACTGGTTGGAGGAACGACTGTTGTTGAAGATGGAATTGTCGCTGTCGCGGGTGGTTGCGATGAAAAAGTAGACGAGGGTAATTTGGAATATTGAACAGTTGTTGGAGGAAGTGTCGAGGATGGCGTTGTAGGCGATGGAACAGGAGGAGGCTGTAATGATGGCGATGGAGTACTTAGAGTAGATGTATCTGGAATAGATGTAGGGAATTGAAGTGACGTCAGTGGAGTTGGATAGTCGTACGTAGATGAAGAACTAAGCTGTTCAATCACAGTCGGTTTTGTAGAATACGTAGTTTGTGTTAAAGGTTCTGAAGTTGACGTAAAAATCGCCAAGGTTTGACTAGGTGATGTTGCAGTTGTAGGCTGTGATGTATATTCATAATTTGGCAACGGAGTTGTGTTCGAAACTGTTGATAAGGTTACGGCAGTAGAAGAGGTTTGAATTGGTGTCGTAGCACTATAACTAGTTGATTCACTTGTGGCTATAGTTGAAGTAGGTGATGTATATGTTTGCGAACTGTAATCAAACATTGGCGACGTAGCAGTGCTTACAGATATTGGTGCGATCGTTGGCACTATCGAAGGTAGTGTATTAGTATCAGCTGTAGTTGGAGTTGTCGTAGTTGAAGATGATGTACCGACAGTTGTTGATGAAGTCGTTGGGTTGGTTAATGCTATTGTGCTTGCAATCGTAGAAATTGGAGTTGTTATTGTAGATGTTGTGCTGCTAATTATTGGTGACGCGGTGGGGCCAGTTGTTGTAGAAGTCGAGATCGATGGTTGATCGAAAGATACTGCTGGTGATGGATAATCATACGTAATTGGAGTGCTGCTCTGTGAATTAACTACTGTTGTGGATGCCGGCATAGATGACGCAATAGACGTATAATTATAACTGGGAAATCTAACAGTGGATAATGGAGTCTGCGAGGTTGATTGACTTAAATCTGCTTGAGCCGAAATCATTGATGAAGTTGATGGAGGGGACGTTGAACTATGAGTTGCACTTTCACTTGTACTTATTAGAGGTATTGTTGTGGTTTCGTATCTTGGAGTTGTCGACATCGTTGATGGGTATGTCGTGCTTTGAATAGACGATTCGGTAAATGGCAACGTTGGCGAACGATAGTTATACATTGACGTATAGCTTGATGTATTTGGAGAAGTGATTGGCGAAGATGAGTAAGTTTGCGTTGTATAATCGTAATTTGATGAGATCGATGACGACGATTCTTGTGCAGTCATCGAATAGATGATTGATGTTTCCAAAGGTGACGAGGGTACAGACTGAATTGTGTACGATGTTTCAGTAGGAGTTGAGCTCGAGTCAGAAGACGTTACTGCTAAAGATGATGAAGATGCAGTTGTCGATGGCATTGTACTACTTGTTAAAGTGGTTGAAAAATTTGAACTCACAACTGGCTGACTGTACTTGAAGGCTGGTGATGTCCCAGCACTGGCGGTAGCAGACGATGAAGCGTAAGAACTGCCATAAGATGAGTACCCAGGTGTGACGGATGTCACCGGATTGCTATATTTATTAACTGGGTTATACGATGTTGCACTCACTGTAGAAGAGCCATATGTTGGCGAACTGGAAGTAGGTGAACTGCCATAAGAAAATCCAGATGGGCCACTCGTGTAGGGTGGTAAATATGTAGGCGCTGGTGTTGAAATACTCGGAGGTTGATAGGTCGTTGTTGGTGGAAGATATTGAGGAGGAGGAGGAGGAGGTGGTGGTGGCGGTGGAGGAGGTGGTGGCGGTGGTGGTGGTGGCGGTGGTGGTGGAGGAGGAGGAGGTGGTGGTGGTGGCGGTGGTGGTGGTGGAGGAGGAGGAGGTGGTGGTGGTGGCGGTGGTGGTGGTGGCGGTGGTGGAGGAGGAGGAGGTGGCGGCGGAAGGTAACTTTGAGTTGGAGGCGGTGGTGGTGGAGGTGGAGGAGGCGGCGGTGGAGGCGGAGGAGGTGGTGGCGGTGGTGGTGGAGGCGGTGGTGGTGGAGGCGGAGGAGGTGGTGGTGGTGGCGGTGGTGGTGGAGGCGGAGGAGGTGGTGGCGGGGGTGGCGGTGAAGGATACAAGTAAGTTATTGGAGGTGGAGGAGGTGGAGGGGGTGGAGGAGGTGGAGGGGGAGGAGGAGGTGGAGGGGGAGGAGGAGGTGGAGAAGGATACGAATAAGTAATTGGAGGTGGTGGTGGAGGCGATGGAGAAGGATATGAATAAGTTGGCGGAGGAGGAGGGGGGCGTGGAGGTGGAGATGGTGAGGGATATGAGTAGGTTGGAGGAGGAGGAGGACGTGGAGGTGGAGATGGTGAGGGATATGAGTAGGTTGGAGGAGGAGGAGGACGTGGAGGTGGAGGTGGACGAGGTGATGGACGTGACGGTGGTGGAGGAGTAGGTCGAGGAGGTAGTGAAAATGGCACTTCTGGTCTATTGTACGAGTATCCGGCATTTTGTTGGCGATATTGAGTGTAAACATCCTGCGTGTGATATGTCAACAACACCAGAAGTAGTAGCTGAAACATTTGATTGAAAATTTATTATTTTTAATGTGATTCCGTACGTTACTCTACAGTTTAATTAAATACTACTTATATGTATGCAGATTGACAAAGTCGTAGTTGGAAACCATGTAAATAAAACATCAAAATAACAAAAAGATATAGAAAGGCTATATCGTACAATTTACCATTTAAGTTTTAAACCTTATATTTTAATTGAAAAACATCTATCACAATATACTTTGCAATTTTGTGTAGAGCATCTAGTGGACTTGATAATTTAGAACTTGAAATCAATAAGTTACAACAAATAAACTTACCCATTGTGCTGACTGCATAATTTCATCGGGTAAACTAACCCAAAGCTTATGCTCACTTTACCTTTTTATAAGAAATTCGGCGACACTTATACGTAAATTACAGCTTTGTGCGGAGAGGTAAACCACAGACATCTCAAATCCCTTATGAAGTTGCAACTTGTTTGTGCTATTGATGGAATGTTGCAGTACAAAACAGTAGTCAGTTCGTTTAACCTACTGTTAACCCCTTACAATTTCGTGGTAAATGCAGTAAGAGATGAGTACGAAACAAGATTTTCACCTGTTTGAACCTCATTTCACAGGGTAAAGTAAACGAGTCATGGTTAAGATTTTTTTTTGCTTTAATGACTAACTTGTAGTATATTCTAAAAAAGCGCATTACGAAAGAAAGTCACGTCCCTGTGCAACTACTTTGGCTACTGCGCCATTAAGGACGTAGTTAGAATCTGGTGAAAAATAAGAAAATTTGTATACTATTCCCACTTCATTGAACTAGAATATTACTGTTAATTTTTTATGAAAGTGAACAACCTATTCAAATGTATCTATTTTGTACATCTCAAGTATTTGTTGATATAATTAATAATTTTTTGTTTGTATAAAAAGGCCAATGTAACATAATTGTTGAGTTTGCAAAAATATTTTCTTAATAACTCCGTTGATCAGCACTCAATTCAATAATCGATCGGAGAAATTGAAGGTATGAAATAGTATTTTTTTTATTGTTCGATATAAATAATGTTACAAGTTCACCATCCGGTTTGCACGTGTACATCATCTGTAAAAACAACGTATATACTATAAACTCCGCGGTTATATGCAGCCTATATTCTTTAGAGAAATCACGATTGCGGCATTGCAGGCGCTTCACCTTTCTTCGAAATAATTCGTAGTTTAAAAAAATGACAGTTTCATAGCAGCCGTCATCCTGGATAATTATATGACAATCACGCGCGACATTTTGCATTTTGTAAGGAATAAAACGTTTCAAAGCTATTACAATCTAATATATCTAAATAACACAACAATCTAAATCCATAACAGTTTAAAATATCCTGTTAACTGAAAGTTTGAAACACCATAATATAGTATTTCGCAACGACATTGAAAATAGGACACAGAATAATGTTCGTTAAATCCATCATAACAACCATAAACGCATCGACATCGCTCGTCAGGCTTTGTGCCAAGTTGTCGTGCATACAACTCATGTGCAGTAACTTCCTGTAACGGCAGATTGCTTATAAGCCGCTCGTCGTGACGATGATCGTCGTATAATCCAGACGTAGAGTCAAACCATTGGCGTCCGAGAATTTTTTTGAGGTTCTTTATAGGGGAGAACGAGAGTGGTAGACCACCACTCTATCAATCCGTAAAGGAAATTTCTTGGAGTTCATACGCGTAGCTGTGCAGTCAACGTGGACCGTATAAAATCTGTTTATGGGTACAACCACTTTATGCCCTCGATTATAGCGCTTTTCTATAATAAATAGACAGCAAAACAACGAGATAACGTGGCTTACATTGAACCAGTTGGCGTTATTCCATGGGATACAGTGTGCTAGTATTTTTAACGTAAATATCGTTATCAAGCAAGTAACTGTTTGTTAAAACTAGAGACCGAAAAGAATCTTTGCGGAGTCGAGCTTTATCTAATAATTTTCGCTCTGTTTAGCAATTCCGCGGTCGTCAACATCTGCAAGACGAAGAGAGTTGAAAAAATGAAAAAAATTATACACATACACACACGCACACACACACATATATATATACTTAATACGTAGCCCTATCTCTCTGGGCCAATTATCCGCGTTATGTTCCGCGCACAGTCAGAAGCTGCGCGTGCAAACACTTTCCTTCCTTTGCGCGTGTTATATATACTCACGCGCATATGCATTCCGCGCTTCGCTTCTTCCGTGACGCGTCACACCTGTTCTCACTTTTATGCATCTATACGCCAAGCATCGTGAACCGTATGGTTTTTTGCTATTTAAAATATTGCAACGTTTGATAGGCACTTTTTACGGATATTTGCCTGTAAAATTAAAATCTAACTTCCTTACTTCTGTCTTTTCGAGTAAAGTATAGCGATTACAGGGAGAGAAATACATATTAATTCAGCGTTAGAAGTTGAAAAACAATATCAGTGTGATAAAGCGGTACTTTATCTTTTTTCTTCAACTACAGCTGTATTTAACGATTTTCCAAAATATACTTATTCCAAATTGTAGGAAATCCATCGCGTACGATTTTCTCTGTTTGTCGTGTTGTTTCGAAATATCATTATTTGTAAACATACATTCTTTTCAAACACATAAAGTATTTCGGCTGAGACGTAGTCATTATTAGTAATGATCACCGGAAATTATTCAAAAACAAAAGAAAGCCTTTTGTACTCGAAAGAAAGAGGCAAGCTCCGAACCTAAAAAGCTGGTCGTCTCGGGTGCTAATAATGGGATTCACGACGGGGAAAAGATGCAATGCAAGAAAATATACACATATTATACATATATCGCCTGTGCACCGCGTGCGACTTTCGTGGACTTATAATACGGATCGCTCGACAAGCCTCATGAATGCCGTATAGAGTGCAGTATAACGTATACGTATATATACATACGTAAAGGCGAGTACTGAATGGTCTGCAGGTGAGACGTCGTTAAGATTCTCCAAGCGACGACAGCCAAGAGAGAGAGAGGGAGAGAGAGTGAGAGAGAGAGAGAGAGAGAGACAGAGAAAACGAGCAAACGAGCTACAGGTATATATCGTAGGACTACGCGTCGTCCATTCTCAACGAGACGTCGTCTCCGGATATTCGTCAGCGCATACGTTTTTTACGCGTCGCAATGCGGACTTTGCATAGTATATAGTATATGTGTGTATATATCTTGCGTAGTGTTTTCGGAGAAAAGTTAGGCTTTTTCGAAGACCATGTATACCTGACCTTTGAGATTCTGTACCACTTGCTTCCATGTTTTTTTCTTCCTTGTATACCTTTGCCCCTCGCTGCGAGGAATAGTGTCCTTTTACCTATAGAGTGAAATCTCACTTTTACGTTTTTTTTTTGTGTTTTCGACCTATTATTTGCCTCCTATTTTTCCTTTTATTTCAAAAAGGCGCTACGAGGGGAAACAGAGATTTCACGGTCACCACATTTCAGAAAAAATCGACAATGTGTCAATTGTAACGAGAGATAGAGATTCTTTGGAGACGTTTCAAAGTAATTCATTGAAAATCAGATAAGTCCGAGACTGGAGTCCCGTTTAAAAACTAGTATGGCTTCATTGAATTTTCGTCCCACGTTCATGTTATTTTCGACAGTTTGATTTTACGAGTGTAAAAGTGCTAGATAAAAGGAAAAGATAATAAAATTCATACTCGACGCGTCAAAAAGTAATTCAGTTTAAATAATAAACCAGGAGAAAAAGGGCTTTGAAACATTTTCTTGAAAATTGCAGCAATTTTCTCCATTCCTTTACAGCAGTTGAATCATAAAACGAAAATAAAATCATGTTGCACTTGTATTCACTGTTGTATAATAATAAGTCGTGTATTACTGTAATATTTGAGTAAATGAGCCAAAAAATGGAAACAAAAAAAAAGGAACGGTAGAGACTGTCAGCCTAAAAATACGGAGCATTAATGTGTAGTGTCTGTTAAAGAACACTCAAATATTTCCGTCTCATATGTGTAGGTACACTTACTGGTTTTTTCGTCGGTCTATTTTCAGTAGTATACCGAAAGAGAGAGAGAGAGAGAGAGAGAGAGAGAGAGAGAGAGAAACGGTCGGGGGTCTCTTTGCGAAACTCTTGTGTTCGCGGAGAGGGCGTTCGTTCGTTTTTTTCCTCCTTTTTTTCTTCCGTCATTCTCATTCTTGCGCGCTTTGCGGTTCGTCATTGCCGCGGCCGAGGTACTCATTAGACACGCTTGCTCACTTTGGCTTGACGAGTGAAAACTCGATGATTCTCTTTCTCGTCCTTTCCGTAATCTTTTGTATTTCCGCAAGTAAAGCCCCCGTAATGCACACGTACGAAATATCGTGTGTGATGGGGCATTCACACTGTTAAAATCAATGATATTGTACGCTAGCATTATATTATTATACCTTCGGAATTCGCCCAGGAATTCGCGGTTGTATGGCGCTTTGATGGATCATTATTGGTTTCCTGGCATATCAACTGGGGTTTCTATTGCGTAATGTTATTAATCGCGAGTTCGAATAATGAGTTATTTCGAACCATGAATTTTACGATGAATGTAGGTTTTTTTTCTTTAGTCGTGACTATCAATTTTCACATTTGATGAGCACTATTAAAAACTTGAAAATCAACGGTCAGTTTTGACAAGAATCGTTGGTTTGGAAAGTTGTTGTCAGAAAAAAAGCCCACTAATCATCGTTTTCAATTTCGATGCTAGACTTCATGTTTATTTTATTAGATGTTATTCCCAAAGAGAAACAAATTTAATTTCTAACATAAATTTGTCGTGTAATTTTGAAGTTCGTACTATTATGACATATTTTTTACCTAAACAATAACTAATTTCAAAGGAATAAATATTTTTCATCGAATCAACATTGCCTCTACTACCAAGAACTGAATCTTTTACAACTCGTCTGAATGTTTCTCATATTTCTATTTTTCAACGTACTCCCACATAACTCACAATTGGAAAAAGAACAAGCGCCTTTATTTCTTCGCAATGTTCTATACTAGGCACCGTGATAGCCACACATAACAAAGAAATCCGCATCGCCGTAACTCCAAATCGATACAGCGAGTTACTATTTTGGCTGTGGGCTGACTCATAAAAATCACCAGCGATACTGTCGGATCCGTACGTTTTCTATATAATATCGTCATTTTTAACGTATTCCCGGTAATTTGGCTGTCATTGAGTGTCCAAATCAATCACTCCCTCGCTTGGAAAAGAGAAAGAAAAGAAGTAAAAGGAGAAGGTATCCTCTTCTCGTCGATACACGCGTGCGTGTAACGCGAATAAAGGAGTAACAACATTTTTCACGATGGGATTGTTTGGAATGCAATGTTATAGCCTCGGAGAAAAATCGATCAACGCTCTTTCTCTCATGGAGCGCGCGAAGGGGAAAAATTTTCGGTCTCCGACCTTCCATCCTTGATCGGCTCGTGCACGCCCGAGTATGTAAAGATTACGGGGCGGCCATTAATCAGCTTGCCGGGCCCGCAATTCCAAAGCAATTTGGCTTCGGGACGAGTATGCGTATGTGTGAGAGAGTTACGTCTTGGCTTCGGCAAATAGTTCGCCGTTTATTGTAAATCATCGCGGCGGTCGATTGCCGAGTGATCACTTTTAGGTATATATATATATGAAAGTATATCGAAAGCGCGCACGCCCGCGCGCAAATTTGATTTGTACGTTACCTTGATGGCTTGGAGACATATAATTGGTCCCCTCGGAGTCAAAGAGTAATGAGTTTGCTTCATTTTTTCTTTTATCCAATTGTAATTTATCAGGCATATTGACTTTTCCTCCAGAATAGACTACTATTAGCGAAATTCGAACGGAGGAGCACTGAGCCTCCAATTTGTTATAAAGTGTTTGCATTCAATAAATAACTGAGTATGAATTGGTATCTTTCCGCGCGCGCGCTCTCTCTCTCTCTCTCTCTCTCTCTCTTATATATGATATCTGAAATAATATTGGATGAAAAATTAAGATGTTTCGGTAGCCCCGCGCTTTTTTCTCCTTGATCGCTGTGCGCACATTTAATAAATTCAAGATAGAAAGTGAATTCTGATGGGATATTTCAGTTTATTTGTTGGCATCAAGTTCTGGTTCTCATCGTGGAATGGTGTTAATTGTTGGTAACGAATTCACGTTATGTTAATTCCTCGCAAGTTTGCTAGATCAGGATTTATATAAATGTATATATATATATATATATATATATATATATATATATATATATATATATATATAAAATAGCAAAATTTATTTAAATTGTGATACATTTCAGATCATAGGTTTGATATCACGTGATTTTTTACAGTTTCAAATAGGTTCCTCCATAGTCGGATTTGTGACAATTTCTAAAAATACAATTCACAGTTCAATGTACGGCAAATTAACATTTGAATGCTTTTTTTGTCTTCAGAAAGACTACATCTCTGAATGTTAAAACAGCTGAAAATTTGCCAAAGCGTATTTGTCAATTTTCTCTCCAATTTCGCATGGTACAAAGCAATTTTAATTAGTTCGTCAAAACAAACGTAATTCTAGCTCTGTTATTTCTGCAAGCATCAAACTGTAGTAGGAGTCGCAGTGGCAGCAGCTTGCAAAACAAATCAAAGCAAATCGTGATTTATACGGCCACGAAGGGACTCGTTGCGCCAGTAATATCTAACGCTATTAAAAATCAAAAACAGATATCGCGAAGGGTGTGTGTTGTACATCCGATTTGCGAGATAAAGAAACCCGTTACGCAATCTATAGTATGTAAAAGTAGGCTTCTCTCCCTACGTAGGTTTGGCCACGAAATTGGCTTCCACGAAGATAAACTAGCAGTGAACGAGAGAGCCGTCCACTTAATATTTGTTAAGAAAGACAATGCTCGAATTAACGAGCGCGCCGCCGCCGTCGCCGCCGTTGCTGTTGAGGAACAGTGAGAAAGAGAGTGGGGGCGAAAGGCGGCAGCATGCAGCAACAGCAGCAGCCGACTCGCCGGGTTAGCCCGCAGTCTGCGCACGAGCATCGATCGAGCCGGACGTATATAGCGTATTACTATCTCGCGTTTCTTTCTCTCTCTCTCTCTCTCTCTCTCTCTCGCACTCTTTTCGTCCGTCTGTCTGTGCTCCACCCGGTGGATCTTTAATATATCAGTGACATCCGGTGTATATGTGTGTCTTTTTTAACGAACACAGCTGTGCCTTAGGCTGCGAAGTGATTGATCTCTCGTCGCTCGTGATTATGCTGCACAACTCGACACTTTGAGAGTGAGAGAGAAACTGAATAGGTGAGTGTCTTTGTATATGTACGTGTGTTTGGCAATATATAGCCGGCTAATCGTATGCACGCTTCTGTCTGTCTCTCTCTCTCTCTCTCTCTCTCTCTCTCTCTTTCCCACTTGATATATCAGTTTTGTATTGCATTGGGAAAAGTTGCTCGATTGGAATTGCTAATATTTTAATCGCTTTCCAAGAGGGAAAAGAGCGTAGGTTGAATGTGTATCTCTCAACAAGAGACCTCCCCCGCGTTTGATTGTTGATTTCCGAAAGCAAAAAAATGGGACCGAAGCTGCGCAATCAAGCTTTCACTCTTATCAATTATGTATGTTTCGTTCAACGCGATTTTCTCTAGTTTCCCGAGAAATATTGACCGACGAAACATTTATTTTTGCCGATGGAAGTTAGGCGTGGAACAGTTGGGCCGCGGTTAATGCATTAATTGAGGCTTTTAAAAAATGTTCTACTTGAAAGGGATATGCCGACGCGTCGTTACCGTACCTATCTTATTCACACACTTGTTCGTAATTTCGTAGTGTGTATAGCATAGCTTTCTGTTGCAGACGGCGTATACATATAGAGGGAACACAACGTTATTATAATAAGCCTCTGGATATATCTCGTGCACGTAGTGCTTGGCGTATGATATAATCCATTTGTACCATATATGTAACTTATTTTCAAAGTTGACGTTTCCTCGAGGGTTACGTAAAAACGTCAAATAACCCTTTTATATATACGTACATTAGATTTCGTTTAAATGAACCGTACACGTGTATACGCGTAACATCCATTACACACGTATAGTTTACCACAACATATTACGTACGTACGTACAAAATCGATTGTCCCTATTTGTGTCACAGATGAATCCTGAATTTACAACGAGTGTAAAGAGCGTGTACGTTCGATAACAGCTTGATTATACTGTTTTTCCTTATACTTTTGCGCGATGAAATTCTCCTTTGGCCCGTTAATAACCAGTCGAAAACTTCCTTTCGATCATAACGATACGACTTTATTACCTATACTCGTATACGCGTGTCTGAAATTGCGCATACCCATATAGATGCCCACTTTTATTTTCGTTAACGAGCCACGCACATCGGCCCAACAAAAAACTCGACGAGAGACAATGCTATAACGGTATGTGTTCGCCGAGTATAAACATTCGTGAAAAAAAAGAAACGAAACTGGACAAACGAGTGGCGAATGCAAAAGAATTTCGATGCATGCTCGAAAAAGAACAAAAATGCGATGCGATAATTTAGCAAGAGTTTACTGCGCGCGCACGCGCGTGCGCTGGTCCACGCGCCGAGAAAGATAAAGAACGTAAGAAAATAAATCTTTCGCGGGGTTGAAATTTTCTGTAATGCTGTAAAAATTCGGCATGGTCGCGCGATAACGATCCTTGGACACGCCTGATGCACATAGCTTTACAATACAAGGCAACGCGTATTAAGGAGACACACGCTTGCGGCTAACTCTCTGTGTGCGTGTGTACGTGCGTGTGTGCCTGTACAATATTATCTTTTCTTCTTCACTCTCGCTCTGCGACTAGTGTGTATACACAGACGTACGCTGGGTTTCTTTCGTTCTTCTGCTTTTGCTCCGTTTTCGTCGGGTTGTGTGTTTATAACGTTTAGGTCAATTTCTCGAGCTTTATTTCTCCGCCCGACCTGCGTGACACATGTGTTCTGCAGAGGGGAAAAGATGCTTCCTACGATTTAATACCAAAAATATTTAATTTTTGAAGTATCTTGTATTTGCCACGAAATACAAGTTTATGTCGAGTGACTTTAATTTACAAAATTGTAAATATTCTATGCAGATGGTCGCTAAAGTAACAACGTAAAGTGTACCCGGAAACCGATAATAAAAGTTTCAGCCAAATTGCAACGTCCGTGATCGACAGGCAGAAGTCAATTTGGGTAAACGACTCGTCGTGCACGCGTGATAATAACGTATGCACGAGAGACATCGTTTTATATATACATACTCTCCCCTCCCCCCTTTCACAGTCGTCTTCGCGTATACATAATATTTAAACGAAATACGCCGCACTTGTAGAAACGTCGACAGATTTACATGCGGGGATTCGATTTTTATCCGACCTATGATTTTCGAATATCTGCTTCGACAAAGCAAGAGAACGAGAGAGAGAGAGAGAGAGAGGGAGAGAAGGAGCGAGAGCGGGTAGTTTCTCGTTTTCAAAGACTGTAGCTGCGGGCCAATGACACCTGCGAAATTTGCCAAGCGGTGCGCGATTCGAGCGTTAATTGCCTTCGCAATTTGCAGTGTTTCGTATTTTTTCGTTCTTACGGAAGCTCCACTTTATTATTTTTTTTGACAAAAATTGTCGTGTGCATCAAACTTTGTACGGTACACGCAAGTGCGAGCGTTGACATTTTTGTAATTTTATTTTTGTCTCTATACGCGTACGGAATTCAAAGTATTCTACAAGCTAAGTTAAAAATTTGACTTGTTAATCGACTTGGGACGATAACTCGCGAAAGGGAAAAATGGGAAAACGCTTTAGGGATTTGATGGCATAAAACGAGCACCAGCACGAGTTTATAATGGACATTTAACGAGCTACACTGTCATATTCCTTGCTCTTCATGAAAACAGCAAGCTTTAGGAGACTTTTCATTAAGCTAATGGTACATTGTCATGAACGCTCTTCAAACGTTGTTTTTTTTCTGTCGTATCTTTACTCGAAGATGTTATACGCGTAGAGAAAATAAATTACCGATCCTATAAACTGCTTGCACGCCCGAGATTATGCTTTCTCATGTAAACGCGACAAGAGGCCAGTTTTATGTCTTAAGCAGTCTCGGCGTCGCACTAAGATGTACTTTGTACGTGATTTCTTTTTCGCCATGGAATTATTCGCTTTAACGTTTTGTTTTGCCGATTTTTTTTTAAGGTCAACAGTATCGTTTTACCGTATCATTTACGAGCGTATATAAAGATCTAATTGCGATGCAAATACACACGGAAAATTCACTTTAGTCAATGAAAAAGAGCAAGAAAATATGTTGACGTGGTTAATAAAATTTGAAACGCGCGTAGAGCTTTTTTGCGCGCGAAACAAAAGAAAAACGAAAAATAAGCATTTATCAACACACATACATGCGCGGGAGAGACACGAGTCAATATTCACAGAGGAGTGTTAAAGTTCCGAAGGGTAAACGTAATAAGAGTCCCAGCTAAATTTAGATCAGGGAATCTCCGAATCCCATCTTGAGAGCCCCATGGAATTTGGTCGACGCGTTAAAAGTCAAGGCTATATACGCACGTTTTTAGCTTTCTCTCTTTCTCTCTCTCTCTCTCTCTCTCTCTCTCTCTCTCTCTCTCTCTCTCGATCAATAATAATTTACAGCGCAACTTGACAAAAGATGAATATCTCTCACTTGCGTCATTACATAAAATTTAATAACTTTCAAAGGGCTTCGAATGCTGTATAATTTTGAGCGAACGATTGATAACGAGGAATTCCCACATAAAAATTATCTCCATAATTTGTCGCTATTCGATGATTGAAAACCCATATCCATCAAGCACATTAAAACCCATTCGATTGCTTGAATCTCGTTATAAATTCACATTGACCTACAAATAAATTAATTTAGTAAATAGACCTTTTTTCGATGATCGGCCGTAAAACCAGTTTAGCTCAAACGCGATGACGCGTGCGAGAGAAAGAGAAAGAGAATAATCCTATACAATGCACAATCCTTGCGCTCGGAAAATAATTAGAGCCAACGACCCGATAATGAGAACTAACGAGCAGCGCGAAACGTCGCTGCGGAATGCACCTTGCGGCCCGTTTGACGAGTTCTGCTTGCTGCTGCTTCTGCTGCTGCTGCAGTAGCCACGCGAGAGAAAGAGAGAGAAACGCGGTAGCCTCCGCACAGCGCAAGACTGAACTTCGAGCGATAACGAGATACCGCTAGGTCAACGCGCCTTATTTTTATATACATTCTATCATCTGTCAGTTTTCAGATGGACTAATAAACATTGCTCAAACGAAATGTCACTGCTTGGTGTATATTTAATCCGATGATTATTATATGGGATCAAATGAAGACCCGATCGACAGCTCTCTCGATTCTGATTTTCTTTTTTTCTCTATACGAAATTTTAGTATCGGCTTTCACGGCGAGAGACACGTCGAGTTCTCTTTCCTTGTCTTTTTCTTTTCCTTTCGACATGCGGTTCGGCGAGTAAAATGAATCTTACATAGGTACCTGCGATCAAAAATTGCCTACTGAAAGAAAGTTGAGGTTTCATTCAGAGAACGTAGCTCCGCGTAGCTCCGCGTAGCTCCGCATAGCTTCTTGGCTCTATTTCCATTTTGTTTCTACAAGCTTCCCTCCAGTCACGGACTTGAAAAAGGGATGCAGTAGGAAAACAGAGTAGGTTCTCGAACAAAGAAAAGACGAGCGTAAGGGTTTTATATTCCTAGCTTTTTTCACACGTAGCTTCCTTCGTTTGGATTTTCAAGAAAAATCACGCCCGCGGAAAACCCAGTATTCTCCTTTACGATTTCTTTGAAAATAGGCGAAATTTGGGAATAACAAGCATAACTCGCGAGAAATCAGTGTAGCTGACACAGTGATCAATTTAAACAAGGTCTACGATCTTTGTCTATCACTCCTATCAATTTTCAAACAGAAATGAAAGGTTCATGAGTGCTGTTTAAAGAAAAGCGCTTACACTCGATTTCTAACATCCGCCAACGCAAATTATCTTGATTTTTTTAAATATAGGTACTTTATACCCGTTTTCCTCCTTACAGCGTTTCAGTTCGAGTCTTAATTTCACAGTTTCACGCTCAGTTGCAACTTCGTTTCTTTTAAAATTCAGAATTACGGTCGATCTGCACCTATAACGGTACCCAGCACTTCGGAACACCAAAACTGTAAATCGTATAACTTCGTGCGTACTGACCATACTTTTTTCACTTCGTTTGCAATACGAGGAATCGTTAAAGTGTTCACGCCTAGAGGAACAACGCGGTCAAGATCAAGAGGTTCAATTAATTGGCTCATTTGTCAAGAGCCTGAGAGAGAGGGAGAGTGAGCGAGAGGGAGGAAATGAAAATATATAAGTTACCAAATGGCTTTTAATGTTATAATTATAACACGCGTACAATTTCATGCTTGCTATTTAACCGTTTTATAAGCTGATTTTTTCATCAGACGTTATCAAAGTGCATAGCCACTGGATGCTTCGAGCGTTATATCGTAACGCGCCGTACAGTCTTATCTCGCTTCAGAGGCGCACGCGCCGGCTTCAACTAATCTTTCATTCCGCTGTCTATATAGTGTCGCCGGACTGGTTTTCTTCTTCTTCGAGCGGGCAATAATAATTTCTCCCTGCGGCATGCTGCACAGATTCTTCTCTTTCGAGAGAGACGGAGAGAGAGAGAGAGAGAGAGAGAGAGACCGGTAGCTTGCGTCGAGACATAACTTTTAGTGTTGGGCGATGCGTGAGCGCGATCTGTATCGGACGAGGGGATGGGAACGCGAACGAGGCAGCAGCAACAGCTTCCGTGAGGCATCGAATCATTCATTCCGAGTCTTCCTATTAGCTCTCGAAACTCTTGTACTTTTATTTTTTCTCAAGAGAGAAAGAGAGAACGATCGACTATACAACCGTGCATGCGTGCACTTTGGCTTGTTTATATGAAACGATCGAGCTAAAAAATATCGAAAAGTAATTAACTGATACTGTTTTTTTCTTTTTTTTTCTTTTTTTGTATAGTTCTCTGCTACATTTTTGACTTTTTCTTTTACGCACCACTGAGGAAATCGAAATTGCCATTCATTTATTAGATTTAATCGAGTAATCTACGAGCTTACTTTGATTTACTTACTTACTTATTATTTATTTTACACAAATTATTAGCCTTTCGGTTTATTTATCTGGAAATATTCCAATATAATTACTATGCTCAAGAGATATATAACTTTCGATAATTCAACCAAGACTTGCTGGTCGAGAGTACAGTTTAAAAATAGAGATAAAGTGTCGTGGTTTAAAACTTCTGAAAATGAATTGGCTCTCTGTATATTGCAAATATAGCTTTACTTACGATTCTCCTGTGAATGTGATTATTTTAGAAATCATCGAATAAAAATACTGTATTATACAGAATAAAAAATAAATGCATCACCTGAAGACTTTAGCTGACAACGTATAATAAGAAGAAACATTGTACTCATAGTTAGCGGATATAGCCTGAAGTGTTTTACTCTTAGTATGATAATTGTTGAAAATACATGAACTTGTGAACCTCAACATCCTTCAAAAAATCACAGGCTGTTGCCCATTTATATAAAAGCATCGCTCTCGTCTGTCTACCTGTGCCGACCGAAAGAAATATAACAAGATCAAAGATCAAAGCCGCTTTACTCTCCACGCCTCCTAGTTTTCCCGCTGGTCTCGTAGTCTCTCGGCGCCTCTCCGAATCGTTTGGCTCCCCAAAATTATCCTTTCTCTCTCTCTCTCTCCGGAAGCCGCCTTTAATTGGACGAGGCTGTGTGAAAAAAGAGTTGAAGAAAGAGAGAAAGAGAGAGAATGAGAGAGAGAGAGAGAGAGAGAGAGAGAACAGAAGCTGTAAAATATGAAAATGAATTCTCCTCCTCTAAAATACATGCGATATCGAAAATTGCTCTTGTGCTCCATTCTCTAAATTGGCCCTGTCGATGCTTAGATTGGCGAGTGGGCTGTTGCTGCTACCGCTACTGCTGCTGCTCCATGCGTACGGCTTTTCGTATCCTGATGAGTATTTTAAGCTCTGGCGCTTGCCTCCTTTTTCTTCCTCTTCTTCTTTTACGACGGGACGTGCACGGGTTATGAATTAAAAATGGATTATACTGTGTGACGTGGAGGCTACTTGAGGCAACGAAATATACGATGTTAAAATTTGCTAATGGCTCAAAATTTCGCTCTTTTGGGGAACCCTTTTTTTTCCAACCATTTTCGTTGATTTTTTTTCTCGGATGTAACAGGCGCCATTAGAGCCATGGTGAAAAGAGCTCCCTGATTTGGTTTATGTAAGAATACTGAATAACATAACAGGATTGGTATGGATAACGCTTTAAATATTTATGTAACTTTATTTCCATGAATCATTGTTTTTCTACGAAATTGTCGTAAAATTATTTGCTGGGAATGGAATTCGAAATAGATTCTTTGTCTAACTACTCCACTATTCGCCCTTTTTTTAAACAAACTTCTCCCGAATATACATATTTTTTGCAACGATTATGGAAATAACGTACCATGCAAACAATAATTTATGCTCGTCGAAAAAAACAGAAAGAAGAAAATATTGCTCGATCAGCATTTACAGCAATAAAACAAACTGACGGATGAAATCCTCATCGGGTCAAATATACACCGATTGATATACAACCTGGTCGGTTAATAAAATTCAATTTCACGCAGATTCTAACGCCATAACTCAGCGAAGTCATGGAAATATAAAAGTGAAGGCAAACTCGTCATCGTCACACTACTCATTTTCTTTCTGTCGAAAAATGATAAAAAAGTAACAAATAAAATAAAAAAAATTACGATCAAGATGCAAGTGAGAGAGAAAGAGCAAAGGATTGAAAACCCGAAAAACTCGTTTTTGAGATGCTCGGATTTGGAGCTTTGTTCGATCGTAATCGCTTACGCTTGCGAGCATTCCATCGGCTGGGCCTCCCACTCTCTTGTGTCTCGTGTTTGCGAATCGTTAACAGCATTCCTAAGGGCCTCGCTGCTTCCGTCCTTGCGGTTTTGTCAATGATGGAGTCCTTTTTTTTTGTTTATTAATATTTATTTTATGGCGCCGGGGAAAGCTTCCCGACTACACGCACACATACACGTATATATATATATATTATGTACATGTATATATAGCGGGACTATGTGGGAGGGAAGTATATAGTGATGATCGGATGCAGGATGGACTTTAATGAGGGTCGTGCGGTTGTGTAGCAACTTGTCATCTTCTCTGTCGTTGCGCGATGCTTACAGCGAAACTCTGTTTCACAATGGCTGTAAGACGTTCTAATTTTCTCAAAGTACCAAGTGCAACGAGAATCTAGCAAGGCGAAATACCTTTACGAAAAGAAAAAAAGAAAAATGACAAACTGTTACTTTCATTACAACTTGTGCCATTTTCTTAACTGTCAATTTGATCTCGCAACTTTTTCCACCATCGAAATTTTGTTGTACACATTATCATCGTACAACCACAGAGTTGTTTGGCCTTCAGCGAGGCGTCGTTTAAAAAAATTCGCACTCTCACGCGGCAATGCAAAAAAAGCAAACGATCCGTTGTCTCGCTTCTGTCATTTCTTTTTCTCCCTCTCTCCTTCTGTTTCTCCCTATTTCTCTCTCTCTCTCGTTCTCCGCAGACAGAATTGTTCAGGACACAGCTTCTTCGTCTCTCTTTCTCTTTCTTTCGGTCTCTCTCCGTCCGAATGTGTGTTTAGACTCGTCATCGGCGTAATAAATTTTCTCCGCGTATTGTTCACTTTTGACTTTACGACAAGGATTATATGTTTGCGTGCATCAATCTCTCGGACGATTTTTTCTTCTTTTCGTCTCAATTTCATCAATTTCATCAGAGTGAATATAACTGTTTTTTACCTTCTTTTTTCACAAACTCTGAGTCATCAACTAAAATTTGGTGCATTGACTTTAACTTAAGAAAAATAAAAGTTGACAGATAGTTTGACTCAAGAGATTGACCGGAATGCTTGGGTTTGGCAAGCTCATTTGAATATATAATATCTCATTCACTAAATATACGTTTCATTTATTTTTCACGTGATAAATCTATAATTTGCTAGTTGTCTAGATAAAAATCTTTCAAGTTTTATTCGACTTGATTTTTGTTTCTTTTTTTTCGTTTAAACCGCAAACTGTATGAATCAAAAACATACGATATAACATTTATAAATAAATGGTTTACGTACGATCTGACTTGAATTTTTCTATGATGTATAATATGAATAATAAGGTATACTTTTGTCACTCCATTGAGTCTTCAAACCACTTAAAAGAATGGATTTTTGCTTTGAAAATGTATTTTTACCCAAATGCGCTCTTCCGGTTGTAAATTTATACAAGCATCTTGAATGTTTAATTTACACGTGAAGCCTGAAAGGAACTCGGAGTATAATAGGATTATGAAGTAATAAAATTGATTCCCATATTCCATACTCGTATAATTATTTAACATGTCTACTATAAAATATTCGACAACGAAATATCATTTACAGTAGACAAACACTCAATATAATTTGTGCGTTTATGTTTTTTCTATCGTCCGCGAGAATAAATTATACGTTCAGCTGACGAAATAAAAAAAGAGACAGTTTTGATGAGATTCATTTTCGTAATGCTTTGGCATTTAAAGAGGCTGATGTATACTATAATGATCCTCAGCGAACGAATTTGGAAAGTTTCTCCCGAGAAACGAAGACGTGCAGACTAATTCCATTTCTTCGCGCAGATGTCGTAATCCAAACACATCTAGAACAGTTAACGAAATGAAATGGAGATCGCTTTTCACGCGTCACCGGTAAATTAGAGCCACGCTATTCGAAAAATCAAGGATTTTATTCAGCGTGTATATAATATCGGCATTCCTCATCGGGCCGACAACAATGACATCATTCTCCTGCATGTCTGATGTGTGTAGGGTGTGTGTGTGTGTGTGTGTGTGTATACATGGAGAAGTTCGAAATCCCTTCTTCGTGTATATTCGCGAAAGCGTGTGAGTCAGAACTACAGCAGCAGCAGCAGCAGCAGCAGCAGCAGCACTCGAGAAAACTTACGAGAGAGATTAATGGTCGCCTTGTGTTTTTTTTTCTTTCTTACGCGCAGGGCGTGAGATTTTTAAGTGAATGCATCTTTCGCCAAGTAATTTATGACAGCCGAGCGCGGGAATTGTATCGTTAGAAATAGAAATGGATTATATCAAATGACTTTTAAAATAGAGAGTTGCCTCCGAACCGTTGGATAAAAATATCGTATCTTATCGGAATCTCTTCCAAAAGCCGAAAGAAGCTATATCAAGGTCTATATATCGAATTCCAAAGGTATGCACCCGCCTCTGCGTAAGCGAGAGAACAAATCGACGCTGATCAAAGGACTGCCAGCGGCAGACGTTTATAACGAATATCATCAGCAACGCGACGAGGAAACTAGATCATTAAGAGCCAACCTTGGCGCGAGAGACAAGTTCACTGCACTACTATACTCGTTGTCGCCGTTCTATTAATATATGTATATAGAGAGTCTACGGCGGCCAAAAAAAGCTCTAAAAGTTTTATATGAATTTTGGCTGTTTTTCTCCTCGAGTACTCTTATTAGCCATCTTATCGATCGATTAATCGGCAAATACATCTCAAGTTAATCTTTGAAATAAGTGTTTTCTGTTCAAACGAGTAGTTGAGCATTTAATAATGGATGAGAACATGGCTTCGATGCAAATAATCCAGCGAAGCTATTGTGTACCCAAGGATTTCTTCGAGCCGAGATTGTTGTTTACTCCGAATTAAATAGTCAATTGTAACTGCGACACATCTCTTCCTTCTTTGTTTCAAAGTCAATTCGTCCTTCGTCTTAAATACTCTCTCACAATTGTCCGATGGTATGCATAATCTACGTGATTGTATTTCTTCTTTCCAATTCAATGTGGGTGCGGTGTATACGTAGTACACGTGTCTGCCGGAAGTGCAGCGGTGTCGCAAATAATTTCGTTTTCTGACGATCGACGTAACTCTACGTACAATTCATTCTTACCATTATCTATACAGTTCTTTTCTTTTATGCACGATAAGTCGATAAATATCGTTGTTGAACATTAGAACGATTTTATACAAAAGATGCCGAAATAAACATCTCAGCTTAAACATAAAGTATTGTAAACGAACAATTTATAGTATCTTGAATTTGTAAAAAAAAATCAGAGCTTCCGAAATTAAAAGTGATAGAATTGCGAGATGCGTTATATGCATCGATGATAGCTCTTGCGTAAATCCAGCTGCACACGTGCAATTGCATGGCATGTTACACAAAGTCGTTAAACCAGTTCGGCGATTCTTTTCTGGGCCACGTATAAAACCTCAAGATTCCCTCTCTTTCTTTCTCTTTCTTTCTCTTTCCTTGACCATGTGCGTATATTATAAGCATCAATCAATAGTTTGCACAGGTGCAAGTATATATAGATACACTGCATGTGCACGTAAAACTTTCTCGCGAAAGTCTGTCAGTGTGCTATCGATTGGCGTGCGACTTTTCGATTGCGAATTTTTTTTCAGCGACTGTACTAACCGGTTTTCCACGGTGACGTTTCGGATTGATTAACGGCCGCAAAGTCCCAACTGTGGGTCAATAATGAAAGTGCTTGTAAATATGCTTTCTTTACATGTGGATAAATACTACGTTTGAGAGCTGATTTATATTCGACTTATTTCTTTCATTTTTTATTTCACGAGCCAATTAATCGTTATGTATATATGGACACTGCTGTTTTATCGGTATGGTTTTGCATTTAGACTTGGGTATATACGGTAATCGTAATGAAAACACGCTAAAAGCTTGTATCTAGTGCGTTTATGTGCAAATGCTATACCTTGCGAGGAAAGAAAATTAGGTCGTAGAGACGGAAACGTCAAACGACAAGTTATGTTTCCTCGTGTCTGATTTCCAACGTATTGCGGAAAGTATTAAGTGGCCATCGATTAAAAGCCAAATTATTTTCCTAAAAATAAATGAAAACCAGTTTCCATCAGACGCCATCCTTTACGTAAATATTTCTTGTGTAATTTTGTTCAAATTACTTTCAACGAGCTATTTTCAACAATGATTCCTATCTATTATATTCTTCTTTTGGCTGATTTGCGACAACGAAATTCCTCGACGATGCATACCTAATAAATAACGGTCGACTTCCGATTACCCACACGACATCGAAAATCCTCGTCGTGATAATCCGCGTCAGCGCAATACCATTCCAGGCTTATACCGTGCGTCTAGTTTTTGTTATGCGAGGAGAGAGCCTGACTATCTATTTCTCAGACCATCTAAGGCGTCGCTCGCAAGAGATGACGAGTTTGCTTTTTTTTATCATTTCATTTGAACGCTTCTAGGAAGCATTGGATACGCCTTTATGTGAGTTTCGCGCGTGATTTTCATTTGAACTGCGTCCCTTATATTTCTCTCCCTCTCTCTCTCTCTCTCTCTCTCTCTCTCTCTCCTTCCATCGATCGATGTATGGTGAAGGCTTATCGATGGCCGTATAATGTTTGAACAAGATAAAAAGCTCTCACGGAGATGGGCTGGGTGTAAATGGAATATTTCAATGTTGAGTCACGTCGCGTCTGTTTGTCCGTTCGCCTACCGAGATCCCGAAAAATTGAATTAATTTTTGCATGCCCTTTGAAAAACTTTCGAAAATTGAGCTCAATTACGCCTACTTGAACGTTGAATAAGTACATCAATTCTGTCACTCGCTCAATAAAAGCCTGCTATTCTCTGGGTAAAAGCCGTACCCGATCGATATACACTACACACACAAACTACTTGAACACTCCCGTCTTGCATCTCGAGGCTTACGTATACAAATACCGTTGACAACTTAATCACTGTGTCAAAGTATATTTTCTCTCGTGCGAAGCTACAGAGCGAATGCAAATAATTAAAAAAATGTCGATACTATCGTATTATCGTTGTTAATTACCAGTGGAGTAGAATTAATGCACGTATCAAGAGAGCCATGGCGTGATATATGTGTACGTTGCAGATGCGGCGGAAACGCAAAAAGTGAAACGTTTGCGTGCGTACGTGTGCAGTGTACGATGTGCTTCGCCGATGCTTTTCCGCGGGCGTGAAATTTTATATCCCGTCTCTCTCTCCTTTTTCGCTTACGCGAAGAGAGAACGACAGAAGGCCATCGCCGTAATTTGGCCCTATAAGCGTCGTTGCCCTTATGCTGCGGCACATCCGATATATGTCTGGTGGTGTTGCTGCTGCTGCTGCACTATG
This sequence comes from Chouioia cunea, assembly GCA_030064505.1. Taxonomy (NCBI): domain Eukaryota; kingdom Metazoa; phylum Arthropoda; class Insecta; order Hymenoptera; family Eulophidae; genus Chouioia; species Chouioia cunea. Next base: position 8,588,628 of record JAOPFQ010000001.1, read on the forward strand.
TGCTTAATCGCTTGGTGTAAGGTGACACACCTGTGACAATGCAGTAGAGTGCCTCGATTCACAAGCAGGAAGGATATGATGCTTACAACGGGAGTTTGAAAATTTGATTTTTTTCGAGACTGGTCTGCTGGTCTGCTGAGTTTCGATTCCATGGTTTTGCGTAAATTATCCAACGATGGATTGAATAATTCCATCATTTTACAAAAATGAGATTTCGCATAGGAAAGAACGCATGCGTAAACTTAATTAAACGTTTATAATAATAAATTTTCTTTATGTTACAGGTGAGTTGAGGAAATAATAGTCAAACTGCCGACAACTTTTCCTATTGCGTAAGTTCGAAACATATTATCGACCTCCCGAGAAAGATTTCCAGTAAATAAGTAGTACGTACGCGTGATTTTAATCATTTCCGATTGCGTGTTATAGAAAACAAGATCACGCACTTGCAAAAAACTAATAAAGAAAGAAAAAAAGATACAACGTTGCATCCGCCTATATAAGTATAAAAAAGGAAGTTTGAAGTTATACATCCGCGCACTTGTTTCGGTTATACTGATTACCGTCGTTAGATATACAATCAACAGCAACATCTCGCACGATTGTATATTTAAAAAAGGAGAGAAAGAAAAGAAGCGATAAATCAGCTCGTCTGCAAAATCCTGCTTTCGAAACAAAAGACTCGTCGGCTCGCGATTTGCATTCGGAAAGCTGATCGCTCCTGTAATAACCTGGTATTAACCAAATATTGCGCGAGAAATCGACGACTCTACGGAGAAGATATACAGATTTCCCAAGTCCTTTTGAATAAAACATCCGTGACTAGAGAGACACGTGTAATATGTCGCCGAGAGAGAGAGACCGTCAATATCATATCGTGTGCTCCCGCCCGCACGTATACGTTGGTTTTCACGATTTCTTTTTCAACTTTGAAACTATAAGGCTTCTGTCTGTCTGTCTGTCTGTCTGTCTGTCTGTCTCTCTCTCGTTCAGGCGTGCATTTATTATTTATGATCGGTGCGTGTATATAGAGACGACGATTGTGAGAAAAAAAGATCAAGAGAACAAAAAACAGAAGGCACTTTGTGTAAATTTCTGCGATATCAATGTGGGATACGTATATACACCTGATGGTCACGATCAGCGCAGCAATATTGAGTAGTTTTCAATTGTTTTTTTTAATCGTAAACTTGTTGTTTTCGTAGTTGAATAAGTGAATGTTCAATTCAATATTCGTGTTTTCGTGGAATGTGGAATGCGTTTTCTTTATTTATGAACAACGAGATAAACGTATCATTGAAACTCTCGCTGATGCGTAAACATCATGAATAACTCATTACCACAGTAATGTTATCGCTCGGGCATGAAAAAAGAAAGAAACATTTAATATTCAATCACTCACGTTCCTCGTGTCATTTACATTTTATAAACATTTCATCGAGACACTTAATCATGAAAAAAAGGAAAGTCAATTGATCGGGAGCCTCAAATAAACTCGCTCGGCATAAAAACGTTGAATCTGATAAATTCCAAAGCTGTTGGTATCAGAATAGTTCCGTCAATCGTATCGCTGTTACGAAAATATGCCACGAGTGCGACTGGAAAAAAAATCGGAAGTACACTTTTAAAGCGCGTGTAAGAACGTCGACAGAGTATTATGCGCTTCATTAGTTTCGACGCGCCTCGTAGTGTCACACGATGAAGCGTTAGCACAATGACCTCTCTCCCATCCCTCTTTCTCTCCCTGTGGGCTTCTTCGTCGTGAACACACAAGATTGATTGGAATAATTCGAATTGCTCGAGCGTCACTTCCTCACTCCGAGGGCGCACACATATACGTGCATTCGCTATCGAGAGATTCACGTGCGCGCGTTTAATTAGATAAGCCAAGCAACGCGCAGGAAATTGAGTTACCGAGAGTTTGGCGCCAAGTACATTCATCGCCAACACGAACGCTTTGATTTATCATTAAAGCTGATTTATTGTTTTACCATGGCGGGTGACACGTATGTTTGCTTCAAGTTTTAACGAGTTGAACATGTTATTTGAAAATGTTCATTAAGATTGGACATGTTTATGAAAAAAGTTTTAGAGAGAGCTGTGAGAATGTCCCCGGACGAAATGTCAAACTGCTATTATGTTTTCGTTCTCAAGCATTACTCGTTTAGGAGAAAAGAAAGAGCAGTACAATAAAGTATATTCAGTACAGTGGCATTTGTGTAATGTGGAAAAAAGCACTTATTTTCATCGAGTGACACGAATAAACGTATAATTACACAAATTGGCACAATTTCACACAGGATTCTTGACACTGCAAAGTAGAAATTATTAAAAGAAAAATGCATAAGATACTTAACATCGGAGAGTTTTATTGGCAGCGGGCGAACGACAATTGTTGATAAATAATAGAAAGTCGCACTCAGTTCAGGCAAGTGCGAAAATGCAATAAAACAAACACGAGACTTTGCCAACGACGAGAATGTGGAACAAACGCATAGTGTAAGGCTCTGTCGAAGACATACAGCGTAGGATTCAGTGAATAACCGCGAGACAAGAATATCAAAGGGACACACATTCAAAGAGAGAGAGAGGGAAATAAATAGAGGAAGAGACGCAAACGCGTTCAAGAGACACGACGACGACGACGAATATGGGAGGAGGAGAGGAAGCGCAAGGAAGAAAAAGAGTCGAGAGAGGAGAAGGAGGAGGAGGAAATGAAGGAGAAAAACAAACAGTGCCTACTGCAAAGGCGAATGAGAGTGGCAGGAAGAGAGCACTGGTAGACGTTGGTAGACCAAGTATAAAATGTTCGTATTTCCGTGCCTGGCCGTGACAAAATCGGTACACTTGCTGCCTGCCCCTCTCGTCTATCTCGCTTGCTTGTTCGCGCGTGAATTTTATTGTACGATTCAGCGACTTTCAAGCGTTTATTTATTTTGAAGATTGATTGGCAAAGTCAACCAGTTCGATTGATTTCACTCGAGATGGAATCCTCGTAAGTTTTGTATATTTTTTCGTCTCGTGAAAAATACGATATATATTTACAGGCGTAAAATACAATTTTTCAAAACGCGTACTTTTACTTTCGGAGTAAACACTTACTGTGAAATGTGCGTTCAGGTATAAATAAACTTGAGAATTGGAAACGGTCACACAAAACACACGAGTCAGTGAAATCGAAAATTCCTCTTGCAATGTTTATTTATCGTGTGCTCGCAAATAAAGAAAAGGAACAACAACGATGCATACGTCTGTCTTGGAACTTTAATTAAAAGTATCAGAGGGAGAGAGCTGTCGTTGATATTTAACGAAAAATTGCACGTGCATGGAATCGTGAAAAGAAAACAAAAAAGTATTAAATAAACATCGACATCGTTAATTATATCGATCGGCACGTATATACGCAGATACCGCGTCAACGTTATTTTTCATTCACTTTCGATTAATAGCACGCGTCGTTAAATGTCGTATATCCAGTCGTTGCTCGCGCATAATTATCATAAATCAGATCGCTGATTAGAGATTTTAAAAAATCGACACCCACAAGCGAGTCTCGAGAGAAGCTGTATATTTTTTCCTCATCCGTGTGTTGTTGGAAACCCGATGCTGCTGCGTCATCGTCACCACCATCAACATTAAGCAACAGGTTGAAAAGAAAGCGAACAAGCAACAGAGATTTCTAACGATTGTCTATTTACGTTGTGGAGACGTCTAGCGGCTGCGTTTTATTTGTGACGCGCACTTGCGGTCACGGTGGGCATAAATTTTACGATATGATCGACGCGCGAAGCACATACGACCAAGGTCGGGACATCCCCTCTTCGGCTGTCGAAACGTATAATACATCGACGCGCGTGTGCCACACTTTATTATATTAGCTATAAGAATTGCTTTAAGAATTCCGCAAGTTTTATGTTGATTCGAAAGCTCGGCGTAATCATTTTTTTCTTTCGTAATAATCAAGAAAGTGTGTAGGTAGATTAGTATGACTTCATCGATTTACAATCGAGCGAGTAAACATGGAAAGGAAAGACTACGTAGAGTTCGTTGTATATGAGAGCGATTACTTTGAACGAGCGTTGAGCGTTTGCTTTTATCGGAATATACACACACACACATACACAATATAAAATCCATCGAGCTTGAGTGAAAACAAGCGATTGTTGCGGAATGCAATTTATATATATATAAGGTGGATTTAATGGTCAGTCACAAGTACTATGCGGTATTCATCGTTTTGACGAGCACTAACGCTACGTGCATGTATTATACAAGACGTCTATTATTATTCACGTATAGCAGCGTTCGGAGGGTTGTTCAATTCTGTGGCTTATATAATTGTTCAGTGTATTTTCGGCCAATCTATTTTTAATTCCAACATTCTCCTGTTGGTTTTCTCTGGTTTAATTGATTTACGTTTCTGCGTCGTCGATGTTTATATGGTCAACTTCAAGTAAGATGAAGGTTAAGTCCGATCCATAATTATTGAGCTTGCGACGCAAGTTGCGCGTTATATTATACCGAATACGAGTGAAGTAAATTGCACAAATACGTTTATAAATTGAAATTTATAGTTCCGAAAATCGCCGTCACGAGTCAAGAGCCTTAGCTCGAAGTGACGAAGTAACATCAATAAGCTCCAAGTTTGAAAGCTATTAACAGCAAATACTTTAGAATACAAAGTTCAAAGAGCTTTCTCTCGTTCGCGTAAACTCTTAAACAACGCTCTTTCGCTTGGTCGTGTGATGGCAGAAGTGGTGAAAAATTCCTTGAAAGATCTTGAAAATAGTTCGCTCTTGGCTATATACACGAGGAGGTAGCGCTTTAAAGAAAAGGTGCGTTGCTAGCGTTCGGGGAATCGGGCGGAAGAGCTAGCGGGCAAAAGAAATAGGTTGCTATTGCTGCTGCTGCTGTTGCTGCGAAAAGGAACATCTCGACGCGATCCCGTAGAACCAGTGTGTTATATAGCATAAGAGCACATCACACACAACAGGTGCACAAATCTGCAGCAGCAGCAGCAGCCCTTGTTACATGCGTCGAAGCAAAAACTTAATCGTCCACTTCCCGCCGTACCAAGAGAGCGAGCGCGAGCTCATGGGAGAGTAACACAATGATTGTTGCTGGCTGCTCGGAAAATGTCTGCGTTTCTTTTGGCTCGTTTAGGCTTAATCGATTTTTCAGCTCGTCATTCTCGCGCGAGAGCCGGTTTTCCAAGTCTGATGGATACGTGTTTTATCGTAGATAGCTCTGTGCGAGTATGTGTTGATGTTTATTGAGAGCGATTCTTCTTTTTTTTCTTTCTTTTCATTGCACGTTGAAGTTTGTTGCTGCGGGTATTGTCGACGACGCTTTAAAGTGAAATTGAAAGGGTACTTCGTGGCTTTATGGCTTTACAAAGCCTCCACTGTATATTTATCGACACGTAAACAAACAATAAAAATCTAAACGTTTTTTGCTTGAGACGCGATGTGATTTTTCTTATTTTTCTTTCTTTTTATCGTCGTCGTGAGCTGTGTTGTTAAATTAAATTTTTTCGAACAAGGAAAGTGATTTTTTTTACATGAAAGTTACGGCTTGTTTTGTTCTCTCGTTCATTTAATACGACACGTTAATTTCAGTACATAAAAAAATACTTGTCTTTATTGTCTCAAAAAAGTACCAATGCAAACTATGTGTGCTTCAATTATTCCTAATTTAAAATAATGAGAAACTCAAATACAATAAACACAACAAATTTCTTGTGTGTATATATATATATATTTTTGTTGTTATCAAATAATCATACTTTGATTAGAAATTTCATCAAAGTCCGTTAAAACCAATTAAAACTAATCAAGATCAAAGAGGCAATTGTTCAAACTGCCATTCCAAAATAAAAGCAACGCACACAATAACCCTCTTTTTCAGCGTAATACTTCACAACGCCAAGTTAATTATCTCCAACTAAATGTGCAACACATATACATCCAATCAATTAAATATATGTCTAATTCGTATAAAGCAATAAAGTTTCGACATTCCGTTCTCTCTTCTACCGCCAGCTAGTTAACTATAACACACCCTCTACATCGCACACAATACATACAGATGAACGATCTAATTCTCACGCAGAGTTTGTGGCTCGCGTGCTCGCACAATGGCCCGTTGCATTGCATGAAGGCGAATAGTCCGCAGCTTAGACTAATATAGCCCTTCGACGGTGATTCTATTTCTAGAGCACGCCCGCACGTTGCATGTGCGTGCGTTTGTGCGCGTGCGTGTGTGTGTGTGTGTGTGATGAACCCGCAGCCCTCGGCTGTCATCGTCGTCATCAAGGCCGCCAATGCGTTTCCGGCTTTTTCAACCCCCTTTTCAAGTTTTTAATTTCCTATACACTCTCCTGGGGCTTTTCTAGTTATCCACACGGATATTTCCCATTTAGACATGTAGTACTTTAATTTTTTACCCTGACGAGGGAAGTTTTCATTCGAGGGTAAAAATGGACAAAAGTTTTGTTTATTTTTCGTTTCGCTAGTTTACCGTTTGCAAAAATGATAGTTAATTCGAAAGATTACATTTGGAAAAGTTATACGAGTTTATGTAAAAAAACTTGGCAATAATGATTGTTTCAACGTGAAATGGTTATGATTTGCTCATATTTTTTACCATACAGTTTTACTTCTGACACTTCTTTGAAGCAACAACATAAACGTAGCTCAAGCTCGCAGCTCTTTATAAATTTCTCATGCTTTCCTCGAAACATCTCGTGCGCGAGAAAGCAAACGTTCGCCTTTGATAACGCGCCACTTGTTTTTCCTTCCTCAAATAAAAAAAACGCTCGCCAACAACTCTTCGAATAACGCGCGATCCTCTCTCTCTCTCTCTCTCTCTCTCGGCTGAACTAATCCCTCAAAAGCATTCCAACAAGGCCTCCCTCGCCTAACCTAATTACCATAGACTCGTAAAACACTCGCTCGATATTACATTCACGCTTCCGCCTTTATATATCTCTTCATTGCTATATAGGGAGATTTTTCCCTCTCTACTTGCTTGTGTTCCCCTTCATTCAACGTAGTCACACATTCCTTGTAAACACCGGGGATTCGCTGTATACGCGCGGCGCGTCTATTAACTTTTGCTGCATCCGTTTTGCAAATCGGCGCGTAATAGTACACGTCGCTTTACATGTATTTTCTCCTTTGCCGCGATCCTAACGCTGATTGACATAGGCACAGTGTATATGTATGTTTGTGTCCGTGTGTACCAGGTGAAAGGATAACGCACATGAATTATGACTTTTGAATTCGTCCGTGCGCGCAGTCTGCGTCAGTACATATATATATATGACTGTCGCGAAATGTACATTTATATTTTTAGATCCAAACTCATTTGCATGCACACAGGGTGGGAGTAGGAGGAAGGGCGAGATTGCGAGTAAATAACGCTTGAATTGAAGTCCGTGCGCGCGCAAATGCTTTTATCTCTCGGTTGTCGGCGATAATAATATCCTGACTCGACTGCATCTCTCTTTCTTTTTTTGTTGGTCTTGTCGTCGTGCGTTAAATTTATATTCAAGTGACACATTTATTTAGGATCTGCTCGTTTAATGACAAACACAAATAGTTTTGTTTTCAAGCGTAAAATTCAGTCGCAAAACGCATATACAGCGTTGTATGTAAGTATCGCTTTCAATGAGTGCGTCGATATTAACATCGAGCAATTATTGACATACTTTAACAACGGCGCCGCAGCAATTGATCCAATCCGAATTGAATAATTTATACATAGTGATTACTCGAGAGTACATCGACACTACAGATCCCGCCACGCTTTCCTATTGTCAGGTGGCTTCTGTGTACACGTGTGTGTGTGTGTGTGTGTGTGAGTGTGCGCGCGCGCGCGCGTGTGTATTTTTATGCCCTGCATGCATATATCCCGCGGGGTCAGTGCACGAAACCTGATGACGACTGACGCTATATCTATCTATCTCTCGTACAGCGCGTCGCCTGTTTGTCTTCATCATTGTCCGTTATCTTGCGCTGCTTTGGCTTCGGTTATACTGTGAGTTCGTTTTTTTTTGGCCACGGGGACAGGGGAAGGGGGGAAGATTATTAATAAGCATTACAGAGCGTAGTTTATCGAGTGCACATATACATGTTGGTTGATTTAGGCTTGGCGCTTGTTTGCCATGTGTTCGACGAAGAGCACTTTTCTCTTGTTCATTCTATATAACGCGGTTGATTGATGACAAATAGAGCGTGGACAATGTTTAATTGTCCTTAGCAGCAAACCAGTTTTGAGTTGAACCTTTTTAGTATGTAATCTAGAACAAGATGTAATTCGTTTTTTTAAGGAATATAAATTCGATCGAGAAAGTTAATGCGATTGTACAACCTACATTGTAATATTGTAATTCATTGATCAAGCGTAAATTTCAGATAACATTTTTAATAATCAAGTTTTACGAAATTGAAAACAAAAATGTTCGTTTTTCTTTTATCACCTCGAGTGTACGTATACAAATACAGGAAACTTGCTGGTCTTGGATTTCTTATCTCACGTCTTGGTATGCATAAGTTCTCCTTGAATGGCGTTTTTTCTTCTTTCTGTTTACTTAGCTCCTTAAATTATAGACTCTAAATTTAACTTTTCTTTGCGTACATACCTTTAATTTTTCGCACAGGGAGAATACACGGGGAAAAAAACAAAGAATCAATAACAAAAGCTGGATGCGCGCTCTAATGTAAAAGAAAAGAAAAGAATTCCCGCAGTAATTGAAAAAAAGACAATTAATTATGTTCACTTGGCGTCAGATACATCTTTCTTTGAGTTTTCATCTCGCCCCCCTCCCTCTCTCTCTCTCTCTCTCTCTCTCTCTCTCTCTCTCGCGCGCGGTGGTTTCCCTTTCTCCGGCGAGACAGCAATTATATAGCAGTGCGTAATTCGTGTCAAGTTCCGAGGTCAGTGCGCCCTGCGTGCATAGCAGCATCTTTCTCCCAAGGTAAGAGTTAAAGGCGGGCTTTTTTTACTTTGACTGCTGCTGCTGCTGCAGTGAAAGTATATACACACATGTAAGTGTACGAGGGCGCGGAGCCTTCGAAGTGTGTATGTGCATATGTTGTTGCGCAATTGAGAGCAGCGTGCACGAACGGCCAACAGGTGCCTTTATAATGTATGTGCATGCCGTTGCCGCCGCTCACTCGACTCCCTTTTCTTCGATCCAAGTGTGTATATGTGTGTCTCTCGAGTTTCTGCTGTGTACTATTGCTGCTGCTGCTGCTGCTGCTGCTGCTGCATATGGGTGTCGTGGTATTTTTAGTTCCTATTGTTATAGCGCGAGTTTTTTGTATTTTTGATACTGGAATTATTTGGGTGGGGTTTCATTCGGATTACGTTTTATCGGCATTCACGAAATTTTTCTTATAGCTTTTTTCAAAGGTATTCAAGAAAAAGATTTCAAGAGTCGGTTACGTTATATTGAAAAGCAGAAAAAATAAAGTCTTTTGAAAGTCGTCGAACGAAACAGTGTAATTAAATCGCAAACGTCAAAGGAAAATAAATTGCTGCTGCGGAATGTCTGTCTCTGCAATAAATAATTTATATTTATTGTAAATATAATTTTACGATTTCTCAACAAAAATTATTTTTTCGTAAGATTCATGTATTTAATTGGTCAGAATGAAATCCGCTCAAATTACGATGTAATTGATTGAGTGCTTTTTTTCTAACGCAATAAATTCACAATCACGATCTAAAAAAAGGCCTTGCGTTGATTGATGCCATCATTTTTATCTATAGGATCCATCAGCAATTTTTTCTCATCATTAAATCCTTTAAAAAAAGTCAATTTACGAAAAATTTCGTTACAGCACTCAACTTTAAATTACAAAGTATTCGCATCGAGAAAAAAACCAAGTAACGCGTATTAAAAGAAAAAACTTGCGATCAGAGAAAGGGTGAGAGGAGAACTAGTAAGCGTTCGAAGAGAATGTTATATCTTGGTATGAGTCATCAGCCGTGAATTTTCTTATGCGCTAGCCATCATGACGAGAGGCGCGAGAAAAATTGAGATGTTTGCCGATGCAACTCTCCGACCACGTAAATCATCCGCGTCGACGAGAAATGGCGAGAAAGAAGGGTGGGGGAGTGAGAGAGAGAGAGAGAGAGAGAGAGAGAGAGAGAGAGAAAGAAAGAGAGTAAAGGTATCCATATGCACTTGCTACTTTCATACGCATGCATTCCATGAAGGAATCACCAAGGAAATTGTAGGATATATACGCCATGGAGAAACGAGCGATAACGAGCTCGATTATCGCTTTGTTGCTGGTATTGCGCGGATTTTAATTATGAAAGTGTACTTGATACTCGTATTGTGCGTCAAACGCTTTATTTTTCTACTTGAATCTTGAGATGATAAGTATGGATTTAATCACAAATTACGTATTAATCGGTTATTCAATAGCCATTACTTGTTTTTTTTTCACTTTATTAATATTTTTTCCTAGCCCATACCATGAGCGTTAACTAATAACGTAATTCAGTTTTTCTTCAAGTTAAATTTACAAACCGTTTATTTCACATGTCGCAACCACAATAGATTGCTGAAAAAAAAACAATTCACAAAATTCAATCACACGCAAAATAAATCTCATTCGGACGTTGATTACTAAAAAAACGTAATCGAAGGCACACTCGACGAACGGTTGGACAGCATCAGGCGCGCGCGCGCGATTTCTCGTATCTCCCGTTTGATTCGAATTGAAATGCAGCTGTAATTTGCATAACCGTGCACCGAGAATAAGATGCTCTCGAGAACGACGTGCGTACATGTGGATATGTGGGTTAACTCGCGCGTATAGTCTCAACGAAATACGTAGCAGAAGCAGAAGCAATTGACCTTACCTCGTTTCGGTCCATCTCATTCTGAATACTTTGCAGATGTATTAGTCTGTCCTGAGCTACTTGCACTAATCTTACTCGGTACGCTTCCATTATTCGTTCTCTCTTAAATCCACTTTGATTTAGCCGCTTTGCGTATTACACACGTGGTAGGCTTTGCAAATTAGATAGAGAATTTCGATTGATTCGAATGCGTTATGTACGAAGCTCGATGTTCGACGAAATTTATCGCATCTCGTTACGTCGTAATAGCAATTTCACGCTTATAAAATAATATTATGCTTCTATCTGAAAACTATCTTTTTATATGCCATTAAATAATCGCTGAGATTTTAACGGAAATTCACGTAATAAAAACTTTCCATACCCTCGCAGCTACATGAAAGAACTTCTTGTGCTTTACAACCAAATAGACATATGTTGCAACGAATGGTCAATATGATGGCGTCCATTGTGCAAATTCTCAAGATCTTTCATTACCCGGGTAACGTTTGTATTGTATAAGCCTGAAGAAACGCATACAGTCATAGCAGTAATAACCAACAGTTCATCACGACGTTATGTTATATTTTGTAAATATCTTACTCTGCATTTACCTCAAAAACGACGTGGCCCAATTTGATTTTATTCAGCCAAAAAACTATCCATACATTAAACAGCATGTCTGGCGCGCGCCTGCATTTGCAAAGAACAAAGCTCACGCGAGCAGCTGTCCCGCGGTTGGTGATTGCTCGTCGATTGCGAGGTTCTCTTTTATGATTTTTGTTTTTACGTTTAATCTCTGAGTGAGACAGAGAAGCGCCATGTCTGAACAGTTACAGTCATGAAACATGCCGTGAGTTTGAGTAATTTTGAAACTTTGCGGAATAAGCGATTTGTCGCCGCGAGAGGCAATTCAAGGTCGTTAGTGTTGTTTCGTTTTTTTTTCAAGAGGATTAGGGAAACTCTCTGTCTCTCTCTCGTTTTACGTTTACTGTTAGTTACGAGTTTCGAGGATGCTGCTGCGCTGGCTGTAGCTTCGGTAAAGTGATTTAGCGTTGTTATTACTGCTTGGCATTCTCTCTCTCTCTCTTCACATGTAATAATAACGAGGATAAATCGTGTGGTAGCGTTTAATTTTTCATATTAGCTAGCCGCACGAGTGTAATTATCATCGAACTTCCCGTAAAAACGAGGGAAATGAGGCCTTTCTCTAATAAGGAAAAATCTACATAGAAAAATACAATCCTATATTTTCCTTTCCTTTTAAGAGCTGAGTCTGGTGTGCGAGACATTTTTCACTCCATATTTCGCTACACTGCGCTAGAATGTAAATGATTCTCGATTTCATAAGTGTTAATTGCAATGAAAAAAAATATCTGATGAAATTGATCGTACCTGTACGTATTCGCTCTTTATTTTGATTGATTCGTCCTATCCTAGTCGTGTAATTGGATGGGGGAAGCGGGTGGAATGCGTTAAAATGTGCAGTATCATTTGAAAAAAGGTTAGTCGGCGCGTTAGGCTTTTCATTTGGAGTAATGATGTAGAGTCTATGATTTTGAGCGTGCGCGCGCATGCAGGGTATAAATAATATTGGAATGCACCTTCCATACTGACTTGGGCTTTTTTCTTCACGCGTGCATCTCCACGGTAATGATCGAGCCTTTTTCCATCCATACACTCACACACACACTTTATGGATGACGAAAGTTTTTCTTTGTCGGAACACTTATGATTTTTATAGTTGATATACATTATATTCGTGAATTAATTTACATCGAGAATAAAGAAGCGTAATTAAATCTTCTTTTTAACATTTAAACTTGCTACACCACGTCTAATTTACGTAGAAAAAAAGTATTCTCGTGTAGATGAGTTTGTGACAATTAGCCTGTAACTCAATACACTCGATTCCGCATAAAAAGGAACGAGTGTTTGTACGACTTTTCGAGACAATGAAAAACGCAATCGTAATCGAGATTGCCGGGTAATTTTTACGATTTGAGATCGTAATTAATCGAAGAAGAGAAAACATATATATATATATATATATATATATATATATATATATATATAAACGAAAAGGATATACTGGGAGGGCCTTCCCACGCCTGTATCTTTCATTGCATAGTCGAAAGTCAGGTGCTTTTCCCTGTGTACCGAATCGAAAAAGAGGCGCGCGAGAGAGAAAGAGAAAGAGAGAGCGCCAGTTTAATTGGGGGTTCGTTGGGTTCGATCGATCGCACAATCATCTCTCTCTCTCTCTCTCTCTCTCTCTCTTTCTGTTTCGCATGCTTTGCCTGAGAGATAAAGAGAGAGAAGAGAGAACGATTTCGACTTCGGATTCTAGAAGAAACCAAGAGGGGGATCAGACGCCGCTCTTCTTCGAAATGCACATCCTGTTCGTGCATTCAAATAAACATACTCATATGCTCCTTGTGCAAGAGTTTACTTTCTAGCTTGGAGAGATTCCAGTTAAGAGTTAACATGCCTTTTTTACTCGATTAACGTTATTTGTACGAGTTGAATAGTTATCCAATTATTCGCCGTTGGAATTTTCTTGGATATTTCATTATCGAAAATTTTCTCCATTGCACTTTCAATTATTTGTAAATATAACCTTCATTACGGAGCAATTTTACCAAAAACTGTTTCTTACATTCCATATTTCATTCAATTAAGCTTCTCAGAGCCGCTCGATCTTTTTAAACAATCATACAGGCACAGAGGATCAAGGGGGAAGCTGGGGGCCTCGAATTCCGCAAAACGATTTAAAGCTTCGGGCTACCGCACACGCGACAATCCCGCCTTAAAAAAATGAGGCATCTATTTCGTTCTCATCGCGTAAAATGCTATTAAAACTCACGTAATTCCGTCTGGTTCTTTTCAGGAGGCCGAGATGTTTAAGCGGTTAACAAAGGCGAGGCGCCACAGTGCTGATGAGATTGGCGGTGGTGGTGTACTTCCAAGTCCTCTGAACCTTCACGAGCCACCAGGACGCAAGAATTCCGATGGCCAAATACTTCGCTCCAATGCACCTGCCACATATATGTTTGCCAACTCGAGGTCCAAGTTTTCTAGAAAGAGCTGTGGCGACGCTTATGCATTGTTGAACGCCGACGATGACGAGTCGTCGTCGCCAACGCCCGCAACCTCGATCCAGCCTGAAACGGATTACAGGCTGGTCACCGCCGTGCCTGCGTTTATCGTTGAGCATGAGCCTGAGAAACAGAAAGGTTTGTCATTTTCTTTGTTTATTTTTCTTTTTTTCAGATATGCAATTAGCATGTGCTATTTTTATAAGAATATGAATCAATTGCGCTGATTGTGCGTTGAAATGATCTGTTATAAGAAAAGCAAAATTAAGATTCAACTATAGAGAGGAATACATTCGGTATAATTCTATCAAAGAAATATAGCCACGTCAATACGTGGCTTAGTTATAATACACAAAGTTGTCTTTTTTTGAGAAGAGATGAAGTATAAATTGTTACAATTTTCGTATTCTTTTATATTTCAAAGAAATCCTTTTGCGGCAATTGGAGTTCTTTTTCCGAGCATTTTTTCTGACTTTGAGTGTCGTGTAGCGAGTCTAAATGAGGCGGCCATGCAACTAGAGCAGATACGCCTCGATTCACCCAATGCTCGTGCTTACGTTTGCAATAAGTCCGGAAAATGACGACAAAGCCTCGCACAATATGTGTGTGTGTGTGTGTAATTTCTTCCGCATTTCGTTTTCATTCGTCGTGCCGCGTCTCTAAATTAACGCAGAGTATTTTGTAATTAGCTGCCTTAAACATTGCTATTGTAGCGGTTGCACTTTTTCTCTCTCGATTTGTATAATTCGTTACAAGTTTATAGCATACTTTCGTTAAATAAAACGCGCGACCGCATGGACAAGAAAGGTTGAAATGAAAAATTAATATTCGTCGATCAATTTACGTTTGACTTTTATACGATCGTTTGTAACACTAAAAACTTTCTGCGTATGCAAATTAATCGTCATTTATTTTGCATTCGACAAGGGCAAAAAGATCGTAAATTTTCAAAACTTGTACACATAAGTTTGAGCTGACGTTTCAAAATTAACAATTCTTGTAAATGAGTTTTTTTATTTTAAGCGCAAGAAAAATCAATTTAACCTTCACCTGTAATTATCCTATTTTTCCATAACGCTAGAATGCGCGTGCACAAAATTTATGAATATCGGAAATCACTGCCTCGACTGGCAAACGAGAAGAAAAACGTATTTTCCATAATGATCGACCCACATATCGAGACTTGATATCGCTATTCGTTTGCACGGCAGTGCGTCAACGGATTTCTTGTGTTGAACAAGTCCTCTCTATTTTCTCGTGTTTGCAGGTCTCGCAAACGTCTGGGGGTTACGGAGAATGAGCAAGAAAATTGATTCGTTTCGTCGTTCGGGATCACGCGAGACAATCTGCGGTACCATTCCAGAGCACAACAACAAAGACATCGTCGACGGGTCCGACAAGAAGGCACCGCTAGAGCGACGTTTCCTACAAAACTCGACGAGGTCGCCATCGCCTTTCAAGTCGTTCTTCATTCGCATGGGCTCGACGGGTATGTTGAACTCCACGGCGAAGAATCGACGAGCGTCGCAGAATTTCGAGGATCAAAAACGCACACCCGAAAAGGAGAATTTGTTTAGAAGTTGTAGCACCAGTCAGTTGAATACATCGCCAACGTACGTCAAGGGCGACGACCCATCGGAGGGCATCGACCTGCGGATAACCGCGAAGAACGAGAAAACCGTCTCCTGCGACAATCTTAGTGGTAGGCTCGTTGGCGAAGGACGAACGACTAGTTTCGTGCCGTGCGACTTCAGTGAGCCAGGTAGAAATGATTTCATGAGGAAGTCCAGCAGTTGCGACTTCAAAGAAGCGAAAAAAAGTAATTTTCCATACGCATTCCTGAGATCGAGACTATCGGTGCTGCCCGAGGAGAGAAACTACAACGGTGTGATGATGAATGGAAGTAAAGAGGATCGTTTATTCAAGACTGCTTCGGAGGAGCACTTCCCGGCGATGAAGATTGAAGAAAGCTTCGAGGGTACGACGACACTGGGTCGAAGGAGAACGTCAAAGAATGGCTATCTAAGCAGAGACTCACAGCGATACAGACTTCAGGATCCGTCCAATAGGTACGCGAGGAACTCATACTCGGAGGATCGTTACGAGAACAAAGAGAGCAGGTATTTCAGTCCGATGAGCTTGGCGATGATGCAAAGCGGCTTCGAGGAGAACTGTCGGAACTCGATATCGTTACCTTATCAAGGCACCACTGATCTCGACTACGATTCCCCATCGACTAATTCTGCACTGCTCAGAAGTACTCGGAGGAATTCTAGTGGTGAGCAGAGATTGTCGTCACACTACGTCAGCTCAAACGAATCGGGCTACGACAGCGACGGTCCTCGAGGAGAATCTGGAGAACCACTTAAGTGTAGCACGACTGACAGTTCCGACACGAGTAGCGTTGTCGATTCGGAGCTCGAAAAACCTATGCGAAGTTCGACTCCCAGTGAAGACGTTAAAGACGAGAGCCTCGTTTGGAATCATCAGGCTGCCTCTGGGAGGATATTGCCAAGTATACACCAAACTACGACGACGACAAAAAGTGCAGACGCGATACAAGCGTCGGCTCATAGGATGAGGCTGCAGCAGGATAAGACGAGATTCTTGACTGATATTATTCAGCCACCTAGCAGGGTGCGTAGGTGTAGACTGGTGAGCTTAAACAAGACTGATCCGAAGGAGAGTCTGGGGATTAGACTCGCCCAGCAGAGAGACGATGAAGTGCGATATGTTATTGTGCAGCTTGAGGCTGACGGTATCGCGCACAGGTAAAAAATATTCATTTTTTATTTTATGAAAATACGTCTTTGCGGTCAAATTTTTCTTGATTAAAAATAGTTTTGACGATGACGATTGATGAGGATTTCGGTATTTTCAGACCATTTTGCCAAGAGTGACAAATCAAATCTCATTTATGATTTTTTGTTGAAAGGGATGGGAGGCTGAGGCTGGGTGACGAGGTAGTCGAAGTCGAGGGCAAAGATCTGCGCACACTCAACAGTCTCGAAGAGGTGCAAGACTTCCTTCGCTCTTGCGAAGGTACAATAATTCGCTTGAAAACGGCCTACGAGGAAACGGTGCCCCACATTTACCTCAATGAGGATGCACCAACGGATAGTAGCGATCGTCAAACGGATACGCCAAAATCTCGCATCTCGGAATCGACGAATTGCCCGGAAATTGTGAAAAAACGGCCGGATTACTTACCATTGGAATCGACGACGACGACAAGGCATATGGCTCGTTTCCAAAAGGGTCTTGGTAAACCATGTCTTGGATTTAGTATTGTGGGAGGTCGCGACAGTCCTCGAGGTGAAATGGGTATCTTCGTGCGGCGTGTCTTCCCTGGCGGACAGGCTGATGTCTCTAAGACGGTCTTTGAAGGTACGTTACAAAAAGAAAAAAAACAAGAAAACAAAAGATAAAACGCTGCTCTACTTTAATTGTATTTACTCACTTTCCTTTTGACCGCGACTCTTCCGGTCGTTGCCTTTTTTTAAGTCGTTAGTGCCTCTGGTAGGAGGCTGAACTCTTGAGGATAAAAGGCTTGTGGGTTATTGCTAATTCGGCTGCTGATTGAGTTTCGAGAGAAAAATGCGTGGGAATTCCTTGTTATTGCGTAACGTTATATTTTTATTTTAGTCGGCGCATTATAGTTATTGCTATCGTATGAGGCCAACTTCCACATTTTCTCCAAATATAATTAAAAAATATTATCGTATTTAATCAGAAACCCAAAATTATGTTAGAACAAAAGAATCTGCTCAAGAACACCTTTGAGCAATAACTCTTACGTGTAAGAAAACTAACTTAGAGATGAAAATGTATTTAAAATGCTAAATTTGCAGTGGAGTAATAGCTCCAACAATAGACGTAGATATCCATCGACATACGTACATATACACACATACACACACACACATACGTAGATTACTGTTTACGAGAAAGAAAACAGGTTCAAGACTACTTTCCGCCGTTGAAGTTTAAGGTAAAAGCACGTACGCTCGCACAGCCTTAGGAATTCTCGCCAAGATTCCGGCATTTGTCGAACACATCTCGAATTTGTAATAACCTTTCTGCGGAACGGCTCTTGCATTTCCAATTCGGCTAGTCGAATTTCAAACGTCGTGTTTTATTTCTTTGCCAAAGTAACGTACAAAAAATCAATAGAAACGACTGTTCCTTTGAGAAAATGATAAGTGGCGCGCAAATTGATCAATAAATTCCACTTGAAAACAAATCTGTAATCGTAATACTTTCAATTACAACGAAGCTTTCGTAATAAAATAATTGCACATCCATCAAGATTATTTCCTAATTAAAACCTCACTCAGCAATTACTTGGACAAATAAAAAAAGGGATGAGGTTGCCTTAAGCGTTATACAACGATATATCGAATGACGATTATTTCGCAATGTAAAAGTTAGCAAAATAAAAAAAAAGAGAACAAATCGATGGCTTGCGATAGAGATGATGCTCGCGGTCAACAACCGACGGTTCTATAGTGATGTCGAAAAACGACGGCATGAAAGATTACACCTGCACGCGCCGCGTCACGTGCTTACATAACGGTGCTGCCGTTTGGTGGGTTGCAAGTATCCAGGCGTTAGCTATACGTGGGTGGATTTTCAGTTTTGATGGACACTGTTGACCATATTGGTGGTATGTAACAGCATGCATTTCGATGGGATTTCTGACGTTGCGCGTGGGTATCGTGACTTATTTGGGTAGGCCGAGCGCGCGAGGTATTACGTTGGATTTTCACTTTTATTATTGCTTCCGGTGACGTTCAACGGTTTGTTTATCTTTTTAGTGACACTTAAGATTCCAAGTCTCTGCATTTTCATCAAAGTTATCAGACTGGTTGCTCTTTTTTATCCGACTATCGTTTTACGACTTGACGTATGATTTATGTTTCGATTATTCCAGCTGCTTGGATAAAAGCTAATACACATTAATGAATCTTGAGGCGTTCGATAGGCAGCATAGAAATGGATCTTTCATAAAAAAACATTAATAGGTTTCTTTGTTGTTATCTAAGATGTTACAGGTGAATTGCATTGCGTTATTGTGAAGCGCGATCAAATGTCTTCATTTACAATAAAATCCAATGTTTCACCTTGGCCTCAAAAGAGCTACAACTATTAAAATCGGTCACTATAACTCGTCGTTCAATTCTTGTATAATGAATCAAGCAAAGTTAAAAAAAAATTTGTCGAATCGACGATAAACGATAACACTGAGAAGACGAAAAAAGCTCATAAATATTAACGTAACATCCTTACTGATTACTTATTCAAGGTTTCAAAGTTTTTTCTGATGTATTGAAAGCGCATTAATTATCCTTGAATCTTGGCAAAGGTGCAAATAAACGATAAACAGTCATCGCGAATGGTGGACCATGTAGTAAGTGACAGTTAAAGACTCAATGTTCATTGACAAAGTGGTAGTGATTTCGCGTGTGTCACCGTTGAATGAAAAGCGCACACACTCGAGCTGAGTAGGTTACTTAAACTCTCTAGCGCAGGTGAAATTCAGGTTGCAGGTCAGTCACGGGACGTGAAAATCTCTTATGCACGTAATGCAAACAAGTGCACACTCACACATGCCTTACGTCTAATGGATATTTCTGTTACTAGTACGTGAAAGAGGCGACAACGACGATTTTCCGTTGCTCGCAGACTGGACGACCTACTTGACGCTGTATTTACGAGCAATTTTTTTCTTGACATTGCAGGTGACGAGATTCTAAGCTTCAACGGTAAAATGCTGCGAGGATACGCGCATCAGGAAGCGATCGAGTTGTTCAAAGCTGTTAGAGAGGGCGTCATTGAGCTGGAACTCGTCAGAAGACACAGGTACATCCTCTTTTTTTTTGTACGATAGTTATATTTGTTTGAGAAAACAAACGAGTATTAGTAATACAAGACACGTGCACTTTGAAAGTTATTGCAATGTTACGGTAAAAGTTTGTACTTCTTTTGTAATAATAAAACTTGCGTATTGCTTGGAATACGCTTTGTGCTATTTACTATTTACGAACATTGTTATTGTTGTTCGACTTGTAGTCCCTTTCTGTAGTTAACGAACGAGCAATGTAACGGTCGATTTTTTTTCATTTACTCACTTGAATAATAAAGTGTGATGTTTACAAAAAAGATCGAAATTGGTACCTATCATTTTGCAAGCTATCGGTTAATTTACGATTTTTAGAATCTTTTATATGAAAATAAAATGAAAACATACGCTCGTAAACGTGCAGTGTTATCGCATAAAAATACGTTATTTTGCAAGCTTTTAACGAGCGATATTTTTCACAATTTATGCCGTACTTAGATTTCCAAGTATGAAGATTAATGTATTTATCTTGGCGTTATTCGGTCCGAATATTTGGCTCGAAACTTTCACACACACACATATATGTATATGAAACGATTTGAAAGCATACGTATTATTAGAAAACTTTAATTGAATGCTAGAAGATGTAGGTCATGGTAGAAAATATCGAGGTAATTTTTGTATGTTTTTACTAGTTTTCAATTCTACTCGTCATCTAAATGAATATTTGATTTTCATGGAAATAGCTTGTTACAATTAGTACGTTTAATTAACCTTACTTTGTTGCAGGTATCACAAGGTCTCTTTAAAAACGGCACCGTATTAAATCGTTCAAGTAAAATTTTGAAGGAATTAAAGAATCATACTGCCAGACGTGCCTACTTCATCCAGATTATAGCAATCATCTCGACGACTATCAACAATTCGCTGTTCACGAATTCTTAGATTCTAGTCTTCGTTTTTCATTGTTAGTTCTACGAATTTTTTTCCCATTCGTTGCCTATTATGTACTTTATATATGTATACGTTTAAATTATTGTTTTGTTCGACACTGCGTCCGATGCGCCAAGCGTATTGATTAAGTTTTAGCTTTGTGCGAGCAATTTATTAAGTGGTATTTTTTTATTTTATAAGCAGACGTATCGCTTTGTCATTGTAGATTTGCAATGCGATTAAGCATTTTTGTATGTTATTTTAAAGTGCCTCTTTGGTATATTTACAAATCAAGTTCTATAGATTATTTTTTACCATGAACGGTTTATCATCAAATCGTTTATATCCCTTCTAAGGAGATTCAAACTATAAAAGATTTTTTACCAAGCAATAATCAGTACAGTCCGACAATAATAAGAGAGCATCATTTTCATACTTGAGTTAACGTCACACGTAACTAAATCAGGCATAATTCAATTTAAATAATATATATATACACATATATATATATATATATATTTATTTTTCAACAATTTTACAACTTTACAATATTTACATTTAAAAAGGTAGCATTTTTTTATTTATAAGAATGTACAAATTCCAATCGTCACGTGTCGGCCATCAACAGATCAGCGCATGATTTTGCTTTTACCGCTCTGAAACACAAAAGCAAAAGAGAAGAAACATTTAATAACTGTAAACATTCCTTTGGAGAGCCTGCAACAATGCAAAATAAAAGTATTATCAATGTACTAACTGTGCATCGCGATTTCGAACTCGCCGGCAAAGATGCAAAGCGATTGGTCCGTTCTTGATGTTACGGAACAACTGGACAGCCTCGCGATGGGTCAGATCGTGACATATCTGCCCGTTAACCGCGAGAATCTCGTCACCGGCGCGTAATCGGCCATCTTCGGCTGCCTGACCCGCAGGCAACACTGATTTCACGAAGATGCCTGTAAAAGGAAAAAAGTGTAAGAGATAAATTTTGTTCGAGATCTCCGTTCGGATGGGCACGTTTTAATTATTGTAAATAGCGTTTTTTTCTATTCGAATGAATTGTACATTAGGTTTTCTTAGAATATTTTTACAATTGTATAAAAACAATCTTAGTGAGTATTATGAATTTTTGAGTATTGATAATTTAAGACTTTTATGGATTAGATGTGTATAATGAAATTATAGAATTGATATCAATTTGATTCTTCCTATTGTTATCCTTAAAGGTCTGAGTTATCTATATAGAGAGCAGATTTTTAACGTTAATTATTCACTAAAGTTTTAAAATGTAATAAAATACGATTACGTTTGCCAAAGTAGCAAAGATTCATATCTCAAAGAAATATTTATCTTTTTGAAATTCTATAAAAAGCTGTTTTTTTTCGTGCAGTTTTTGATGCAATAGCGATAGAAAATGTTGAACTTGATTGATATATTCTAGATAAGAATGCGCAATGTGATCTGTTTCAAATGTATCATCTACTTTCGCAAACTATATTTACAATATAATTTTTGTTTTTCTATTGTTTATGAAATTATAAAATCAACAGGAAAAGATTATAATAAATTAATCATATTTTCATCTTAAAAAAAAATAAATAAACGAGTGTTGATTTTTTACCAATACTTCCTTTGGGACTGTCCCTTCCGCCGACAATTGTGAAACCCAGTGATTTTTTTCCTGATCCTTTCTCGAAAACCACCGTCAGGAATGTCGACATTGTATTCCTAGGCCTCCTGGGTAATGTACAAAAGTTGGAAAGACTCTCCGTAGACTTATTCTTGTCTAAATCCTTCAACGAGCCTTTTTCCGGGGACTCGTCAAGCTTGTTAGTCTTTAGTCTGCGAGATACGTGTTTTCGAAAGTGCGACGCCTCAGGGGTAACGATAACTCCGTGTCCATTCTCAATGCTGACGTTCTCGTAGTCAACGCTGCTTTCCATCAGTCTCTTTTGCACAGGCGAGTCGGCTGGAATCATCCTGGACACGACGATATCAATTTCGCCAGGTGTGCCACCGCTGCTCAAAATCTTGCGAGCTTCAGGCATCGTCAGACCACGAAGTCGTTTACCATTCACGATGAGAATCTCGTCGCCGATCTTAAGAGTACCTTCCTTATTAGCCAGTCCATTGGGTACGACATGAGCAACGAGGTATCCTGCTGAGTCCGGTGTTTTAGCGATAAAAATGCCAAGACACTGGTCGCTCGTTTCCCTCAGCAACTTTACTATCAGTGTCTTCTTTACGCTCGTATTACTCCTGATGGCCACAAGTTTGTTCGCATCCGGCTCACTGTTTCGAGGTTTGTTTAGAACCGGAGACGATTTTGAAACCGCGTCTGTGTCGTCCAAGAGTGACGTATTTCTGAACGCCCTTGGATCTTTCCTTAACGTATTGGTAGCACTGGATCTTCTTGGTGGTACTTTTGGTGGCAAACCGAGCACTGTCGTACCATGATGCAAGTGATTGTTGTGATTCATCTGTGATTCCGAGGCGACACTGCTACATCTGTCGTCGAGCAGTGAACTCGTCGCCGAGTCATTGTCCAAGATGCCCGAGTCGTTGTCATTGTCCTCATGGTCTTGATCGTGGTCTTCGAATAATGGATTGGTTCGCAGCTCGTCGAGTCCGGGAAGAGTGCCATAGGAAAAACTTCGCAACCGTTTGCGCTCCTTCTCTTTGCCTTCTTTCTTATAAATTTTGCCGATAAGTTTGCTCGTCGAGCTTTTCAGATACCTAAAAAATAATCACAATTGCATTTTCCTTTTTAGAAACGTATGCCACATTGTTTCATTCTTTCCATTGTTTCGACAAATTGATTGAAGCCTTTTTGACAAGATTTCAAGAACGCGAATGAAATAATTGAAGCAACAATTGTCATTTACCTGTTCTGCATCGCCCGAAATTTAGCAGCCAAACAACTGGATGGCGTAACGCTACCAAAATGCTTCTCTTTCTTCGCCTCTCCGCTGCAATTCTTTTCCTCGAAATTCTCGTCATTGGTGTGTTCTCCTTCGGCGTCACTTTTTGACGAATTGAGCGTATCCTTGCTCTTTCGCCAGCGTCTTCTTCTGGGTTTCGGACTATCGTTCAGCTTAAATCCAAACAATACAAACCGATCGTCCGATTGTCCAATACATGGAAGTCTACTCTGCGACTTGGACCGTCTTTTCCTATTTTTCGCTGCCTCTTCCTCGTCCTCCTCATCGTCGTCGGCGTCGTCTTTATTAATAATATGCTTCAAGTCGTTTTCACCGACGGATCTTCGAAATTCAGTTCTACCAAGTTCGTCGCCTCGAAGCTCGCACATCGAACGAAATTGTCGGTTCTTTTCGTCTTCCGCGTCGATTTCGACAACGTCGACGAAATCGTCGTGCTGATCCTTGAGAAAACTCAGTCGAGTGTTACGCACTCGATCTAGGAGCGGATTACGTTTCTCGACGCTCGCTCTACGTCGTTCCTCGGCTATCTTGCGCTTGTCTTTCTTCTGATGTGACGAACTGCTGCTGCTACTGCTGCAGCGTTCGGTCGTCACGCTCGAGGTCTGCACGTTGTAGCAGTTGCGTTCGGACTCTTCCGAGCTTGAACGACGTCGGCTCCATCGTACCGGCGACATGTCTGGAATACGAAGTCAGGTATTAGTTATGCCAGCCACCGTTATGTTCGTGCTTGATGCTTTGAATTTTTTTAAGGGGTCAAAACATTTGTATCTGTGATTTCAAAGAACCCGTTTGTTTTTGATTGGTTTGAATTACCTGGTCAATTTTTGCGAGTTATACACTGGATATCGCATGTTTACGTGCTAAACAATCCCGCATACGAGTATCGATAAAATTTGGTGAATTAGTAGTTTCATTTAGAATAATTACAACATCAATTCATGAATAATTTATAAGCTAAACCAAGTATAAATCAGTGCAGTTGATTAACGGTTGTAGCAATTTTGCAACGGATCACAATACAAATTATTCAATTTAACTTGGCTTTCGGCAACACTCTTAAATCTAAAAAGTGCCTATATCACGAATGTGCTTGCAATAAAAGTACATTGATAAATGTCCTGCAATTACATTCCAATTTATTCGAAATGATACCTTGTTCTAACTAATTTAAAAAAGCGCGAATAGAAAGAAAAATAAATCAATTATATCAGACACCTTAAAGCACATTGTATAGAGTGAACGGTGCATTATTCAGTGATCCAATATCATTCGCGTAAAGATAAAAAATGTTCCCGAGATCTGGATATAAATAAAATTTCTAAAGAAAATATATTTACATAATGATCAATGTACTTGCAAAAGAGAAATCAGCGGAGGAGTGCTAATTACACCTAGACATTACGCCATTCGAATCTACTAATCCAGTCCTTCGAGTTAATAAAGTTAATGTACTCCAATACAGTCAGTAAAATATTAATTACAAAAAAATTTTATTTTTATAAAAAAACAATAATTTTAGTGACATACAATGCAAAATGTTTTCTCTTTATACAGGTCATATTGTAAAAAAACAATGCCGATCCTTTGCTTTAGTAATAAATCAAGTATTGTTCCATGTACACAGCAAACAATAATATCGATAATTCATCGATGTATAATAAGAGATGAGTATGTGGCATATCGTAAGTTATTATTATCAACAAGTAGGCGTGCATGAATCATAGAAATTCTACAAGAAAGTAGACTGCTCGGCAATAAGAACAAATTCAATGAATTATTGTAGAGGCCGCCGCTATTCGTACGGAACACTTATGAAAAATGCTTTTGATGAAACAGTACATGGTTGGACTGCGTACGCGACGGAATGTCGTGAGGTAGAAAACACACACACACACACACACAATGCAGCACTCTAATACATCGTTAGTAGCACAGATCTATACGTATACATACATTTACAGAGAAAGTATACAAACGAAGGAATTCGCGAATAAAACACTCAGTCCGGAAGGCTATTTACGTTTGACGATCTGCTGGAGGCAGTCGGCGTTTGCATCCGTACGATGGGAAATCCTCGGGAGCGGCATTATTCTTTGCTTCAGCCGATTGCTTTCGACTCTCCTTCACTTTGCCTCTCTGGCTTTTTTTACTGTTTTGCCGAGTTTGAGATTCCTTTGGAAGAAAGCCACACTTCAATGTCAATGAAAGAATGAGGTAGAGTTGGTTTAGGATGCACTTCTTTCGTCGTGTTTTAATTTGTAAGATGACAGAGGGAGAACGATGTGACGACGAGATTGCGGCTACCCGGAACGCTTACTTCATATTCGTTGCAAGAACACGTGCAACTGAATCAACATAGAGCTATACATGAGGATATAAAGTCTTTGGAATGCGAGAAAATGGACGAGAAATCAAGAATATATAAAATTTCTCGATATATTCTATTGCAATGATCTATGTATTTTTTTTCGTTGAATCAGCGTCTTATAAAATTTCGCTTCACGTCGAGTTCTCACACGATGTTACATTATACAAATAAAACAGGTTCTTCTCCAAACTCGTAAAAACTCGCGATTTCAAATGCGAAACACTCAACTATACCGAAAAAGAAAAAAAACATTCACAATACCTCTCGCTCGAGTGGACCAGCACATCTTGAACATCCTCGAAACTTAAAGAGAAAAATAAACAAAAAAAGATGAAACGATTTCACGCCACACTCACTGACCATCCGTTATTAAAAATAGCTGACATTGAGCTTCACGAGAGAGTCAGCGCGGAAAATCGTTGCTGACGTTACGACGAGCAATCGCGAACTGAACTGACTCCGGTTTTTTTTTTCGTCGGCCCTCTGCCCGCACGTATGTACTCGTATACATGTACGCGTGCGTGTGTGTGTGTGTGTGTGTGTGTGTGTATTATAGCGGCGCTTTGCACGATGACTCGCGGTGGGAGGTGGCATTGTCCGCGCGCCAAGCGTGACGCCCAGGATGTACAAGACGAGCGCCGTCGCCGTATAGCGCGGGAGGAAGTCACTTTTCTTGAATGAATCTTCCGTGTGAGCGATATACTTTGCTCACCGAAACAATTATTCACTTTCATTGTCTATCTGTTCGAGTTGTTGTCTTTTTTTTTTTTTTTGGCAAATGAATTTTCATGATCTCTTTCTTCTGTCTAGTTTACGACTTTTTTTACTGTACGAATGTTCTTGATATATGTAGTGGCATTGGTGCGGTTGGCAAAACAATTAGAAAGTATGCGCTTGTTTATCGAAGGCGTACTTGGCCTCCTTATTAAGATCAATTTTATTGCCTGTGCTAATGTGTTCCGGTACATGCACTTTATGCAAGTCTCTCTTCGAATCTAATTATCCATATGCTAATTAGGAAAAATTCATCAGGGCTGCAAGTACAAGTTAATATTGTTGAAGTTATCAACAATTTAAAGAATGCGCATTACAAATTTTCGTCCTGATTTCGCACTCAAAGATTAAAAACCAACCGAATCTTTTTATCTCTCCCAAAATAAACATTAAGCATCTTATCGTTATCAGAACTCCACATGCACTTGACATGCGCATTTAACGCGACGTTGAAATTGTTATATTATCTCTCTATGTATCTACGTGTAAGCTTTTACACACACGCACACGTACGTGTAATAAAACAAAACTGAATCTAGAAGGTAAACAGAAAGAAAAGTTTCAAACCAAAAACCGAAAAAAGTAAAACGACCTCGTTGAGAAATCTATCCTATCAAAATTCATCAAAGCATGGCGCCACGAAATCAAGTTAAAAATACTGCATTAACGATTATCGCGTTATACGACGTTTTCCCGCCCGTTTCTTATTCCAAAAATAGGAGAGATATATATTTTGGTGAGTTCAAAGAACCAGATCGTCGACTAATCTCATCCCTGTCTATCCTCGGCAGAGGTTGTTGGCCACGGCTATTCGCGCGGCCGCGCGAGGCTATATCACCTGTAGCGGTGAAGGTAAAATACTACTTCGGCTATGTGCTTTGTTTTTACGAAAAGTCGCGAGGTCGAGTTTTTCGAGTGGTTGGACGTATACGTGAGCACGGTCGATGACACACAGGCATACATGTATCATTGAAAGGAGAGAATGTTTTTTTTCAAGGTGATCAGTTATTTTGCGAAAGAAAACGCATCAATTGATAATTATAAGCGTGACTGATTTACATAAAACATGAGCATTCGTCATTCGGCAAGACGTTAAGAGTAAATTGATTGCAAATACATTGGAAAGTCCGTAATACAAGATTAAATCGCATTGAAATTGTATTGAAAGAAAATAGATAAAGAAAGAGTCGTGTTCGGTGGCAAAGCGTGACATAATAAGCGGTTTAATATAATGGAATGGCGATTGTTTTGAGAAAATTTCCACCGCAACACCAAAACCGCACCGTCTACTCATCAATATAGGGATTTCATCAACTAGTCAGTATTTTCTCGGGGAAAGCTTTTTCGCCTTTTAATGGCTAGTATTTCGATGTCCCTACTTCAAACTGTCAGCGCCATGTTACATTATGCACAAGTGATAAATTGACTTTTAAAAACCAGTTGACGCCTATAATACTTATTTAACAGGACTGTATAGCTTAACGATCAGCCAAAGGATTTCATTATTTGAATGGTCGCGTGTATTACAGGAAAAAGTTAAAACTTTCCAAATATCTTGTACTCATTTTTACACGTCTCGCGAGATCAGCAGGTAAGTGTGCCGGGATGTACGTTAAAACCACTATATATGTATATATATAAAGGACGTGCGCTGCGACACAAGATGGAAAACCAGCTATATGTGTACGTGTATATATATGGAGAAGAGGCTGCTTAAGGAATTCGATGCAGCTTCATTCGTTCGGTCACCTGGTCGGCAAAATGCAACACCGATATGGCTAACTAACGCTTTCTCTGAATTAACCAGCAATTTTTTCTCTATAAGAGCTCTTTGCTCACAACTATTTCAGAAAAATCTTATTTTACAAGGTCGATTTTATTCTGCGAAGGATTGCAATTTTTTAATTTTTATTCAATTGTTAACTTACTCAATTATATGAAGTTGATAAATATCATGTCAACGTCCAATGCCTGATCGGCAAGCATGAATAAATATGTCATTTCGACACTTTAAGGCTTTGTTTTTTACGGGTGAGAAAAGTAGTGCCGTTAAATATTTAGGTAACTATAAATTTTAAAACCAAAAATACGTTAACCTACTTCCATGTTTCAGGTATAGATTGTGTAGATTACTTGTAAGAAAATGCAGCTAGAATTTTAAAAAGTTTGTTCTGAATCTTTAAAGAGTTTACCTTGCTCTCTTTGTCAATTCTCATTTCCATCTTATTCTGTATAAGACCAGACAATTTCGTGTTTCAATTTAATATTTTTTTCGATCTTTCAAAATCTTTCGTAATTGAAAATTATCGATGAGTCGAAATGATAAAATAATAATAGAATTATTATTCACTTAAATATCATCAAACAAATGATACGACATTTATTTGTAGTATTATAATTAATCTTACGCTGTTGCGAGGTAAAATAAAGCGGGTTATACTAAAATAAAACCGTGTTAAAACTGAACTCAATACATAAACGCAGAAATTTCCGAACGTGAAATTTGCTCTGAAATTTGTTAAAATGTTATATTTTTGATGGTAATAACTCATGCAGAATTCGAAATACTCGCTGATCCAGGGGTAAAAAACGTAACGCGTTGATTTCGCAAAAACCAGTAGCCGGTCAAGAAAAATCGCGCTATCTCGAGCGATTTTTACAACCCACGCCATAAGTTACATATTCATCGAGCCGGCAGCAGCAGTGGTGGCGTGGCGTCGGCACACATATACTGTAAGTGCATTTGTTATTTCCCACCGATCCATAAATCGCTCGAGGCACAGATAAATTCACGACAATGGCCAATAATAGAAATTTCTCGTTTCGCCTTTTTATCTCTTTCTCTCTCTCTCTTTCTCTCGTGCGCGTTCTTCTCTTCATGAGCAGAAATTTTCTCTCACCATGAACCAAGTCCAAGGCCACGTATGTTCATATGCGTAATTATGTATGTATACGCGTTCGTTCGATTCTTTTGACCGCGCAACGACTTTTTCCCCCGCATCGAGTCGAGTACAGATATACGTCCGGGGGCGTGCAGCATACACCTGCAAATAGAGACTATCATGTTCGCGGTTTTTTGTAAAAACCAGTTGAGACAAGAGGAGTTATTGAAAAAGGGCAAAATTATAGGTGTTTGAAGAAAAAGAGCGCCGAAAAACTGGCATCCTTCCTGTCGTTTGTCTCCGATGAATTTTACGCCTGCATGCTCGTAAAACGTACATTTTTTTACAAATTACTCACCATTCCTTGTGCATAAATTTGATACGCTACATACACGGTATTAAGGTTCTACTTCTGAACCATAAAGGAAATATTTCTACGTGAATATTGGTTCCTGATTTGAGTTATATAAAAGTTATTCCAATCGTGTCCGCGTTATATATTTACTCAACTCTTGACATCAATTTTGAGTTATTATACATGTTCTTTATCATGTTCAAATATCGGCTAAAACGATAAAGAACATTTTTAATTATATTTTATAATTAGAAATTTCAGTGAAAATTTGTCGTAACTTCTCTGAAGTTTTTCTCTGCTTTTTACCAAATTCTAATTAAACAAACAACCAAAGTTCATTTGACAAAGTACATTTAGCAGCACGCCTATACTATTAAAATGCCTTTGAGGTATTTGCAAGTCTGTCAGTTACTTATAAATGTCACTATACGTCATAGACAATCTTCATAGTAAAAAGTTTGTCATAGGCTCTCGAAAAATGCGAGCATCACAGCGTGTAGCCTAAAAAACGCTTATATGCACACAATAAGCAATCTATGAAACTAAAAGAATAAAAATAGGGCGACAGAGACTGGCGTGTTATATATATAAAAAAACGATCGATCAGCTCGATTTTGGCGGATGAAATGTCATGCTTGCTAACGCTGAGTCAGTAAGTCGCTTTACTTTTACGGGCAAAGTGTCGTTTTGCACCTGCACAGGAAATCGGTTATCGATTTGCTTAGTACTCGGATTTCAGGCGCATCATCGTCATCGTTGTAGCCCTGTTGTTTTATGCCAAGTTTACGATAAAACAAACGAATGCGAGAGTAACCAACTTATTAAAATTGGCCACGCGAAGGACACTAAAATTAACATAGCAACTATATTGTATGCGATAATCTTAACGTTTGGAAGTCTGAATTGTCATAAAAGGAAAAAATAAAGAAATTGATTTTTATACATTTTTTACTGGGCGTTTTATCTCTGCAAGTCTATATGATTCGTCGAATTAAAACTTAGTAATCCCTTTCAAAGCAAATTCTTATCTGGTCGATAAGTTATACGTTAAATTACCCACTAATCTTCTTATCGAGCCTTCACCATGCATACATATATATATACGTATATGCGTTAAAGAAGTCTCACAATAGCAAAAGAACGCTATAGTATTTTTTTGTCGATTGCAAGACCGATATATCGAATTGTCTTTTTGAGATCGGCAAAGACAGATAATCTAGCTCTTTGGCGACGGCAATTTACGTGAACTGCAGTTTACCTCGGAACTTGGAGACGGCAAGGAGCCTGGGTGAGTGCTGACTGCATGCTTCCGGGTTCTCATCTGTGTCCGTGCGCAGAGGGCTGAGACTCAGTAGTCGCGGTGCCGCTTCCGCGTGATGGGCCCGAAACCAGCGCATCCTGCAACAGTGAGAGCAAGAGAGAATGTAAATGTTATGCAAAAACTTTACGTTTTGCCACACACAGGTTTATTGCGTAACGTCAATGCTTACGTGCTTGGAATTATAATGTAAACGTACTTTTTTTTTATTCATGAACCCGACCGAAAGAATGAGTAATTATTGTGATACGCTTTTCTTTCTTTTATTTCTTTTATTGTTCATTCGTTTCCATTGTTTTGTTTAACAAAATGTGTAGGTTTTAAGGCTATAAGATCGTTATGCAATCAAAACTGGCGCTCCTCGTGAGCCTGAATTTGACATATAAATTATACGTTAGGCAGTGATAAAATGATCTTCCAATCATAAAATCGTAAGAACAAGTCTACCATGGAAAACAAAAATAAATTCGTAACAATCCGAGCTACTGAGCGCGTTCCATTATCGATAATAATTCGCTCGACCGAGAGATAGAGAGAGAGAGAGAGAGAGAGAGGCACATTTTAGTCGCGTGTCTGGCGATTAGCATGGCATTAATAGGGTCGGTGCCATGCACTTTTTTTATTCCATATTTCTACACGATATACCTGCTGTCAAGAGATATCTTACGATTTTTGCTGAGTATCACGTTTTGTTTCGGCACGGCTACGCGCGGTAATTTTGTCAGTTTACAAACCAAGAGAGAGAGAGAGAGAGAGAGAGAGAGAGAGAGAGAGAGAGAGAGAAAGATCTGCTTTTCTCATTTAAACTACCATGCCACTTCACGTTGCGGAGAATGGAAAATTGCAAATGGGAAAGTCGTTTCTGAGAGATGGAGTAAATTGCAGTTCTTCGAAAGTTATCTTCTTGTTTTACGAAGTATTGAAATAAGAGTGAAAACTGCGGAATGATAATGCATTGAATAAAAAATGAGATTAGTAAAAAGTAATGTTGCTATAAAGAAAACGTTAATCGTCACATTTCAATGTTGGTATACGAAATGTATGCATACTTTCGTGACTGACAATGAGAATATTATATCGAAAAGTCATGTCTGGAGTCACGCGTCTTAATATACGTTATGGATAACAATGGACGATTACACAATATATTACAGAATGACAAGCTTGATATTAGAATTTCACTAATTCAGGAATGTGACATTATGTACAAATTTTTTATAGAATTCACTGTATTTGCTAATTTTATTTCCACATAATTCCGATAATTTCAGTATTATTCAAGTTTATTCAACGCTAAGGATGAATATACGAAACAATTCTTACTGTTACGAAAAAAAAGATGAAATTCTAATGGCGTGTTCGCGCGAGAATTCAAATCGAAAATGGCGTTGTGTGAATAGTCTTAACGGGACGCCTTCGTTCTTCTTTTGCCACACTTTATTGAGTTGTTAACCCAAATTCAGACGGGCGTTTTACAGGGACGGCATCGTATAGCCCCCCCCCCCCTCTTGTTTTTTTCTTATCGACCCTTTCGCGCGAGCTCACGCGGGAAAATAACGAGCTCTTGGCCGTTGCTAAGCCTTGCGCACGCTGCCAATAAACAATGCACCGTTTGTTCACGCTGCTTCTGCAGCAGCCTTGCGGGGATCCACCAAGACAATGGCAATATAAAGTCGATGTACTTTTTATCGCGTTTGCAAAAAGAAAAAAAATAAGACGATCGGTAATGATTATGTTCGAGCCTTGAAAAATGAGTTGTGATGGTAGGCAGTCTATTATAGGAAGTCAACGTTTTGCGAGCAGACTGAGTTATTGGCTTTGTTTGTCATTTTTATCGTTGCTCAAGTCCTATTAAAAAGATTAACCGTTGTAGTTAGTAATAAAGAGATGAGTTCCTACCGAGGCGAAATCAGCCCGTAAAAATAATTGTAGCTCGTCAATTTTTCGAAAGTTAAATCTTACATTTTAAAGCACACTGAAACTTATAATACTGGGGTTTCAAACAAGGGCTCGTATTTTCTATTGGCTTTGTAAAGAAGTGGAAATAAATTTCGCAACTCATAGCTTTGTCTTTTTTTTATGCATCCATCAAAAAATAAACGCGGCTTTAAGAGATATATCCGTTGAAAGGTCGTAGCTGCTGATGCTGTTCGTAAAAATTTTATTTTTAAAACGCATTTTATACGCAAAATTACAATATCACGCAGGAATTTCAACGACGTTTACATAAAAATTTTTTGTTGCGTCGACGAATGGATTTGAAGAAACCTATATCGTGTAGAACCTTTTCGAAAATTCCGATAATATCGTTATTTCCATCGCATAGCATGCAACAATAAAAGAAAAAAAATCACAAAAAGAGATGAATCTTAGATTGTTTAAATCTTGCTGATACATGCTCTTGTAGAAACAGTTTCGCAATGTTGGAAGATTGAACCTTTTACGTAAACGGTGAAATAAATCCACGATGGGAAGATTCTGTCAACCCACTTGCAGTCGAGACACACACGTAAGATACGGTCGTATCTATATGTTTATACATGTATGTTCAATGGCTTATGAATAAAATGTCTTACGTCATTTTTTAACTCTTCAGTCAGCGAAACGACTGTTTAAGCCACGACAAGTTTTGCATCGTAAAAAGAAAATGAAGTTGGTTGACATAGACTCACGTAAGAATATACATTGCAAGTATGGTACGTACGTGTTATATTTGCGCAAATGTTCATTCAGCGAGAAATCGTCAAACTTAGAGTCAAGCCAAACGCCAAGACGTAATCTTACAACAAGACAAACACTTTCCTCTAACAAAAAACGAAATTGCACACGCACATGCGCGACACTTCAGTAAGGAGATACAAGAAAAAGCTACAACAGAAAATTGCAACGAAAAGGGTACATGTACGAAAGGCACGTTCTTTCTCATGCGCACGACTGATCAGTCAATTATGCAAACGGTGCGCTAAATCTTACGCAGTTTTTTTGCTCCTTCGATCGAGCTTACTTTTGGTGCTCTCGTTTTCGACAACTTTCTCCTCGTTGTCGTCGTACACGCACGTATAGTTACACGTATATATATATATATTCCTCTCGTTTTCACTTTCCACGAGTAAAGCGTCGTCACACCCGCGATCGTGTAATATCGGCAACGTGCCTTTTGCTACTGCTGCTGTACCGCGGTCAATAATAATGGCCAAGCGGTTTTAGCCGCAGATTTTTTTTCTTTTTCTGTCGGCACTCGTTGTGAAAGCTGTTTCGCGACTTGCCTCTGGTTACTGCTATGCTCGAAAATTACTCGGCGAGAGAGTAAAGTGTATTATAGATTTAGAAGTGGATTGGCTTGTTATCGATGTATTGTATATAGGGAGGGTTTGGTTGTTATGGGTCGTTGTGTCAAATTGAACAGGAAATTCGGTATTTCGGCCACGGTAAGTAACAAAAGTTTCAGTTTTTTGACAATGCTTGCAGTGCTAAGTATTTTGAACATTCTCTTTCTTTAAAGGAATTTTTCTTGAACTACTTTTTTATTATATCAAAATAAATAATCAGTACGTTCGAAGGAATGACGTGAGAATAGTTTTATGAAATAACGAGCTGATAGACCTTATCCGACGACTTTTAAGAACTAAATCATCGTATCAATTTAATTATATCTACGTGAATGCGTAAATAAGTTGACGAGTGTTGGAAAAAAGAAATACATCATTCGGCTCTTACGTATTATTACTAACGTTTCCTCCATAATGAAAAGCCATTACCCTCAGATATTGTACATTACTGCATAATACGTTGTAATTACGTAATTATTTAAACTTGAGGAAACGAGGAAATGAACACTTTGTAGAATTTCTACAAACGATTGATAGTTATTTACATGTAGCAATATTTATTTGTCCGGGAATTATATACACTAGAAGAGATTAGATTTATCGACAAGTGCAAATGGCGCACATAGGTGCTTAAACATGACTTTACATTATTCTCAAAGAAAAGGAGGGAGAGAGGGGGAAAAAGTCTAAATCTAAAATCGACACACTGAGTCAGCCGCATCTGAAAACGACATAAAACCTTGTGTTCATGCCCTTCGACAGGAGAAAGAAGCCGAGAGCCTCATTTCCTCCCGGCAGGACTACTCTCAGCAGCATCCTGTCGGACTGGCTCGCACGCATTATATTATCCTCCTTTCTGTCTCTTTCTCTCATCCAAAACGAAAGGAGTAAGCAAAAGAGAGAGAGAGAGAGAAACGTGGCAGCGACGGCACAGGAGAACTCATCAGAGAAAAAAAGTGCCGGAGGCGAGCGGCTTCTGTAACGAGCAAACGCCGCGCCGCTGCGACGACTCACGCACGTGCGATTTATCTCTTGAGGTGATCATCCTATTTTCTACGGAGCGCGCGTCCGCACATTTATTAAAAGCTGGAAAGGCAATCATTATGTGAGCTTTTACTATTTTTTATTCACTTTTGCGGTTTGGACGAGAGATTTCGGTGGCACGTTCGATTAAATGGATTCATGTATAAATCTCTTGTGATGTACTAATATTATGGGCACGATTGCTTTGTTACAAGTAATTATTTGTCTTAGAGTGAGATAATGTACAGATTTCTATTTTATTAGAGACGGTGAAGTGTAAGGTATCAAGCATGATTTATGTGGAAAATTTACTGTCAAAAAGGAAGTGAATTACTTGGTTCCTCTTCGAATGATATCTCTTTAAGTTATCAAATTTGATCTACGATTAGTTTTACATGGTAATACAATTAGACTTTTTTGAAAATATCTTGAATTATGATCTGCTTTCAGATTTTTGACACAACCTATTTTTATTACTTCGATAAACTGTTCGGCTATGAAAGTCACTTTTATTTTGTTCTTTTTGTACTCTACATCGACGCCAAAAGTTTAATAGCGTTTCTGCAGGCGTATAGACTTTGATTAATAAAAATTTCATCAAATTAAGCTACTTGGCATGGTCGGTTTATTAAAATGTACATTTTGATTAATGTACGATGTGGTTCGTGAAACGATCGAGATATTTATGTAACGTGTCTATATTTGAAGTTCGACGAGAGAAATGCCAACATAGTTTTTTGTGTTTCACATATCACATAAAGACATGGTTGTTGCGTGGTCGAATACAGCAAAGGATTAAGTAAGAATTAATTTACCAGTCCTTGGTAAAAACACGTTTTAAAAAAGTTTTACTCAAAATAGCAAGTCACGCAAATGATGAGATAAACATTTGAGTAATTTGAAGAATTACTTAAAATGTACTGTTGTTGTTGTGACCGAATAGTCCTTTCGTTATTTATTTTCTCTCAGTTTTTTTAGAAAGAACAAAAATGAAAATATACTCCTAGAAAAGTAACAGTAGTCGTAAAAACTCGATTGGATTTCCATTGCCCCTAATTTACGACCTTATGGGTCATTTTAATATATTTTCACGACAGTCCAAATGACGGATGTTTCATCGAGAATATAGCCCAGAAATAATCGTAACTAATGAACTCATCGTAAAAAATCAAATTTATGCGTATCTTAGAGAAGATTTCCAGCCATACGCGCACGCGTGTTATTATAACAGGCTTCTGTCCGTTGTTAAAAAAAATTATACGTACCATACCATCCACTGCGCGTCACATCAATCAAAGTTTGTACAGTTAGACGCATCAGCAACAAGCATAAAAAAAGAGATATATAGAAAAAGTAAGGCTGTTTACAGAAAGTGTTGTTAGATACGAATTTATGAAATTCCACTATCTGACATTGTTAATTAAAACAAAATCCAATAGGACTTTCCGACGACCAAAATTCCGATGTATCTCCATTAAAGTAAATAGTTTTGGAGATTCGCAGATGGCTTCCTGGAAAACTTTCATCTTTGCTTCCCACGCGCGAGGAAGAATAAAATAAACTATACGATTATTTGATAAAAGAATGTATTTTATGTCAAATATTATATAGACGTATAATATACGATGGATAGATTAGTACGAAGTGAAAGCTATTTAAGAATTTTCACTCGCTAACATTCGATACGGCACAATTATATACGAATACTTGTACGAGCAACGAGTACGTAATTTTTTCCACAGCAAACACTCATTGCGAAAGAATCGTCACATTATGTACGTTCATCATTTGGTGCATGTATCACTGAAAACCTAACAGAGATGTATAGCGCTGCATCACAGTAACATTTTTTTAATAAAAAATACACGAGGCAATGACAAAAGCAGCGCAATTAAAAAATTCCCAATTTCTTTTCTCATAATATCCTATAGATACTGTAGACGCACGATGCGGTCATTCGTCGGAAGTGCTCGCAACGGAGAACGAGAGAGAAGGTCCTTTTTAGCGCAGGATCAGCAGCAGCAGCAAAGTGCCAAGCATTCCGCGCTGCTCTGGAGCCCAACGAGTGAGTGAGCGAGCGTGTATAGGCAATGCATGTGCGTGCCTAAGGACGAGAGAGAAAGAGAGAGAGAGAGAGAGAGAGAGAGAGCTCCAAGGTCGTTGCTCGAAAGGGAACGACACAAAGAGCAAGCTATATACACAGAGAAAGAGAGACAGAAAGAGAGAAGTAAATACCTCTATGCACAAGCGACACTTGGAAACTGCGCATATGGCTTCGCACTGATAAAGCTTGATTTATTTGTTGTGCAGCTATTGGCTAATCTGTTCTTACTGCACTGCTTTTCTTACATTTTCCAAACGAACAAATTGTTTGTTTGCTTTTTCTTGTTCTATTTTACTTTTGGATCATCAGATATTTTACCTCGAATTATCTCGTTCGAAGGAAGTCCAATCGGAATGTTTAAATTATCATTTGCACATAACTTGATAAGTTACTCCGTGTTATTGTATTCTAAAATCGTATTTATGTAAGGTTGTTCTTAACATTTTATTTTATCATTCAAATACGTTAAGCCTTTGTATCAATTTAAATGGAAATTGTTATTCTGAATCAATTGTTGTATCAATCTGTTGCTCTTGTACGTACGCCGCTTTCTAAGTAATTATGAATTGGAACGTTGATTATAAAATTGGCCAAGTTTCAGATTCATCTGTTTTATAATGACGTTGTACGGAAACACGCTATTTTGACGCGTAAAAATTACAGGCTGGTTTTCAATAAATAAATATAAATGTTGGAAGAAATGAAAGATCATCTGTTTCTCTTAAAGAAGTGCAAGTACTGATATCGCTTCACTGCCGATGAGTAATATCTTCGCATTGAAAGTATTGAAATTTATCGTTTGCGTTCAAAGTGTAATCATTCAATTTGTCAAATTGACGATTGAAGCTCGACTGGCTGTTTTGGGATGCGCCGTAAAAAAAGTGAATTGATCATGACTCATTTTTCACGCAGTAGCGTGATGATACATATGATTTTGATGTTTCGCGATGATAAAAATAAATGGTGATTGTATCATTGAAAAGGTTTACGCGAAACGGAACTACGAGCGTGTAATTTTATTCCTGTGCAGTATATGTACACTTAATGGTTTTTATGTTTTTGCACGAATTCTATTCATTTTACGATCAAGGTTATCCAAACGAATGCACGATACAAGATATGAGTAATCTATAATTAGCAATGTAGTTTTTGATGGACTGATTATACTCAGAAATACTAATAAAATTATGAGCGTGTAAACATTTTGAGATTACTCCATGTACAAACTAAATATCAATAAAAATTGTTAATTACGATTTGGAAAAACTGATAAATATCGAATATTTTGTTTTATTGATGGAGGAATAATCAGCGCTTTTTACTATTTATATCGTTATATTGAAATCATTAGAATAGACCTTAATCAGTTTCATCGGAAAGCATCTGAAAAGTAGAGTTTGAGATTAAATCACCCATTTCTTATAATGTTCGTAGTTTATGGCTTGTTTGTGAAGAATTTACTCGGTAGCCACAAGTAAATGTAAAAAGCTCTATTAAAATGTTATTTCAAAAGAATATTAAAAAGATAACAGTTTTCTATCATCTTTGAAAGAATAGTCCAATCCAATCACATTCATGAAAAAATCACTTAAAAAGCCTAAGAAAAGAAATATTGAAATTGCTAAAAAAAAAGAAAATAAAAGAGAGAAAAGCAATACGTAAATCCTCAGTGACTTTCCTTCCATAAATACCTTCTCACCCGATTGTTCAGCTTAAGCTACGCGGGTAAAAGGCCAGCAACACACGCTTACTGCAGACAAAATGTCCCGTTAAAACGAAAAGGCTCGTGTGCGGGGGTGTCGTCGAAGCCGCGTAAGCTCGAAAAAATGCGTGAAGACGATAGCAGCCCTGGCATGCTCTCTTCCTCTATATCTGAGGATAATGCGTATATATATATATATATATATATATATATATATATATATATCTACATACATAAATATATATACTTGCCGAAGCAACGACGCTTAGAGAATCTCGCGCGAACCGTTGGCTTCACCTCTCCGTTTCTTTCACCCGATATAAACGCAGATTCTTTGGTCTTATCTCCCGAGCTAAATGGAATTTCTTAATTATACATTGGATTCTTACCGGTAAATAGTTTTTTGTTTATAAATAATTCGCGGCGATCGACTTACACATATCGTTTTATCGCGACATTGAGGAAGCAAAGAGGCCTTGCAAGATGACGTCAGCGAAGGAGACAGTTTTAAAGGCCTGAATAAATTGGACTGATAAAACATTCAGAGTGTGAAATGCTTTAAGAAACAGCTAAGGAGGATTTAAGACGAGAGAGAATCTTTTGTTTGTACGTTGGTTAAGTCAGTATTTTGTTGCATTTCTTTAATAAGCCCATGTTTACGGCTCTTTGCTCAACCTTTACAATCGCCATGGATACTGCTTTTATTGTGCAATCGGCTAGTTGTAAACTTCGTCGTGTTATAAAAAACACAAATCGAGACTTTCGCATTCGCGATTGAAAATATTTTACACTTACGAAATCACTCATTGGCTAACTAATGTTGAGTGAAGGCGCAATCAATTTTGCGCGAAAGCTTTAATCAACATATCACCTCATCTCAATTAATCCGACAGGTCAAACACGCATACACATACTCACACTCGCGCGCGTAAACGTACATTACACAGCTAGAGGCGCCTTTTCAAACAATGTGCTCGTAAAACAATTTCCTCGCGCCTGGCGCGTTTAATCAAGTCACCGTCTCTACCGAAATTTATTCCTCCGCCTCGACTTTCTTTTCTCTTTCCCTCCTTGAGGCGGCGGCGTACGGTCTGCGGTTTTCACCGTCACCTGCGTGATCAAAAGTTCATGTGTAGGTTTAATACTCCTTTCTCACGAAGCAGACGATATGCTACATGTATATGTATACAAGCGTTGCGTCATTATTGCCAATAGGAGGATAGCTCAGTTTGTTTAATTACTATTCGAGTATTTAATCTTTGTAACTATAGTTAGAAAAGTATTCAAAGCTTTTTATTTCTATATCGTTCGATTTTGAAATGTTGCTTATACGTTTTCTTGGGTTTAACAGACGATCGTAAACTTTGCAAAGCAAAGATCAACGATCGTTAGTAATTGGTGGAAAATAGGTTAATGCGCGTCGAATCGTTGCGTTACATTTATTAAATGTATTACCAGACACAATACAATTATTCATTGACGTGTGGAAAAAAGGGATACACCATATTTGTATGATTTAATTTAAAAATTAGCAGAGCTTTGTAAACGAAAAAAAAATCAATTGGAAGCATTAGCGTGGTGTGCAGCCCACAATAGTTTTGTTCTTTTGTCTAAGCTTTTGGATGAATATATCTATTGTATCTTTGATTGAATTGAAAACTACGAGTCAGCTATTTTTTTCCAATCTTGCAGACACGATTCCATTAATATATCTATAAGTGTTACATATTATTTCCATTTGGAAACAAGGAGTGTACACACAAAAGCTTCAATTATATAGTAAGTCACTTTTATCAGGATGACACATTATAGACGGATGTAGTAAGCGACGGGTTTTTAAATAATATTTATATATCGAAGGAAGTTTACAGTTTTAAAAGAAACGTAATAAATTTACAGTTAATTTGCAAAAAGCTAAACTCATCCATAAAAATCGCATTGTCGTCTTCATTTGAATATCAATGTTGAACAAATCAACCTTAATTCGTCGCGTGCATTTCTCCATTCGACGCTTCATTTTCTCCAATACTGTTTAATTATAATTCAAAAAACAAACGTCAACGTAATATCTCAACGCGATCGAAAGAAATATTGACGATAGCGCACACACACATATGTATATAATATATATACATATGCATATATACACCACACATTGTCAGCTAGATCTGATTTCGTATACGCGCGCGCGACACCGATCTCGTCGTCGTAACGCTATATCCACGGATTACGTTGTGCGCCTCGTATTTTATTATACACGCGTGCAAGAACGATAGGTGGATTACAGCATACTGGTCAGTGCACACTATACGATAACGGGCTTTTAGAGAGAGAGAAAAAGAAGAATAAGAAAAAAGAGAGTTTACGGTGTTCGCGCGTGCTCTCGCGAGAAGTAAGTACACAATTGCCAGTCAGACACGGAAAAACCGTTGGCTATGTGTTGCTCCATTTTTCCTTTGCGCGGGAAATTCGCGCCACCCAAAGACGCGTGCGATTAACGGTGTTCCTGCTATAGGTATCGACGGACTTGTTTTTCCAACGTGAACGACAGAAGTTGGCGTTCGTCCAGAGATCAATTCGTTGTTTATTTTCGTGAGCTGCTTCAAAGTTGTTGTACTTGAATGTTAATTTAGTCGGTATATATAAATCTGCGGAATTTCATACGAGCATTTGCGAGTTTTATTGTTATGGAAAGGTTTTTATAGACGTGGTTAAGCCAGGGAATCATTGAGAAATTTTATTTGTATTTTATGAAACGTTATTTTTATCCATTTTGCTTTGTAAAAATTATTTTACTTGAGATCAAAACGAGCTTCGTGAGGATAAACCGATTATTATCTTATTCGTTTATCGTTTGATTTTACGATGAGTTTGTAAAATCCTAAGATCTATCAAACGATGCGATGAATTAAAAAATCAAGAAGTTGATTATACCACGAGTTTTAAAAAAGAATTAAATCTAATATGATTTTCTTCGAATGATGCTACCTATATACATATACATATGGACATATATATGATTTACGTCTACTTAGTTATGAGATGATCAGTTGAAATATCATGAATAATTCCCATGATATTTTCAACGCACGATCTGATTATACTTTTCCATTTACTTAATAAAAATGTATAATGTAATAAGTCACCGCGACGTTATATCTAAAATATAGAGATAATATTTTTTTCTAAAATATAAAATCCAACATCAACCACGAGGATATTTCCATACCACATACAGCACGTTCTTATCTCTACGGGCAGTTTTTCGAAGATATATCGTGGAAAAAGATGTTTCGCAGATCGCTAATGGTGTCGGTATGTAAATGGACGTGAGTAAAAATTGTAGTGGGGCGGGTCTTTAGAATGTTGTACGTATACCTATAATTCTAATTAAAAAATCAACGATCGTGAGCGCATGTGCGCATTGTTCCCGTGGTTTCCCTTTCGCGTGGAGAGAAGAGAGCAAAGTCTATTCCTCCGAAGTTAAATGACCGGGAAAAGAAATGGGAGGGGAAGGGAGGACAATAGCTATATGCTACAGCAGACGGCGACGAGAGTATAAAAATTAGCAAGGAGAAAGGGAAGCAGGCTTTGTAGAATGGTACCTGACGAGATATATAGAGCTACCTGCAAGAAATTTACATGCGAAATTGAGAGTGACTACGTATAACACTTCAATGAATTTTTCCCATTGTAGATTCGGTCATTTTTGCGAATGGAAAACTGCATATAACAAACAAAATATGACGAGACGTTCGGCTATAGGTAGATATTTAAAAACGACATCTTTTTGCACAAATAAACGATGCCTTGGAAACGAAAAAAAGGCATTATTTTCGATGGACCAAGCACTCGAACGAAGCGGCAGCTTTAACATATTTATCTGCTAACAATCAATAAAATACGTAAACATTATTCTCGCATCAAGCCAAACTACTCTCCAATGACACATCGCGGGTTTTCTCTCGAAAACTTAGTCATTCACCAAATCAACTAGGTGTATAATATATAATTCTGGATGCCGAATATTTGTCAGTATATATGCAAAGAACCTCTCACGAGAGAAAAAGAAAGAAAGAAAAAGCAAAAACGAGATTGCACGTACAAAAGCTGCGTGGGTGCACTTACACAGCGCACGGTATCGCCGTAAACACTGCTCTCTTTCTCACACGCGCG
Organism: Chouioia cunea; assembly: GCA_030064505.1. NCBI lineage: Eukaryota > Metazoa > Arthropoda > Insecta > Hymenoptera > Eulophidae > Chouioia > Chouioia cunea. Next base: position 8,632,334 of record JAOPFQ010000001.1, read on the forward strand.
ACGAGCATATAATATCACTTGGGAGCATATATATATATATTCTTTTAATTATTTCTCTTGTTTGCGTAACAAGTCTCGTTATCTCATAAAGCCATAATCGCGCGATTTCTGGGACGATCGAGGATGCATGGAAATCCCGGTCACCTCTTTCTTTTTCTTTTCCGGACGTTTTATTTCTCTCTTTGCGTTATACTTTGCATTGGAATTTCCCAGGTGTACACGTGCAAGAGAGCAAGAGGGGAACAGACAGAAGCGAAAGAGGGAGATGTATATATATATGTAGAGAGAGAGAGAGAGAGAGAGAGAGAGAGATCATTCCTGTTAGTACGTTGGCTCGTTATTAGGTAGTGCACTTCTTGCCGCGAGATTGCAAGGATAGATAGGACCAAGGGAGCGAGTTTAAAAAGCGATTTCAGATAAATTACGTGTATTACGCGCCAGCTGAATTATTGCATTCTCTAGTGAAAAAATTTTCCAAGATTTTTAAAGATGTTATTTCTTTCGTATGCTAACCTCTTCTGTAAAAAAACTTATAAACTCCGTAGTGAAACTATCAGTTTGTACAATTTCCAAAAAATTATTATGTAAGCATAGACGATGGTATTTCGCGTTGTTAAGTTTGAGCCTTTCAAAAGGAATCGTCCCGAATAATTTTATCACACACGCTCGTGCGTGCCGTTCAGTAAAGATAAATCTCGCCGGGTGAAAGTCCATAACGAGATTAATTATATTGGAATATGATTTTTGTTTTCAAATTTGGCGAATTTCGTCGTACAAGTGGGATGTCTAGTGCATTGTAAATAGATTGAATGTCGTTGTCGACGTTGAAAAGCACCATTTCTATCAAACGCCGAGCAACCTACACTCGTTAGTGTCGGCTTACGCCTACGTCAAACTTTTTCTCCTTTTCGTCAAATCGTATGATTTGCTTTAAATCTTTACTGCGACTGTCCTGTAGGAGATCATAATGGCTCCTGATGAAGTGCTTTCTCAATTTGCACCGAGTTGTTATGCTCTTAAAATGTACAATGATGAAAAAAGTCAAGCGTTATTCCAAAGAATTTACATATAAATCGATTTCGATCTCTAAGAGATGCTCAAATCATGAAAAATAACCTACGAATGTCAAATTTATTCGGAGCTTTTTTTTTAAGTTTTTTTTTAAGTGATCATTTTGGCTACAATGAAATAAGATAAGGTTGAATAAGCCACATCGATAAAGCCTGTGGCTTCGCAAACTTATCGATCAATAAGTATTACTTTGCTGAAACTGCATTAACATTTTTCTTCAAGAAACAGGCACTGAGCACCAAATTAGCCTTCAGAAAAGGATATAAAAGTCGTCCGTCAAACAAAGTCCCCCCAGTAAACCACTTTCACCAATCCAGAATATGCTACAGAAAATTATTGCATTGCGTACAACATCGCCTCTTCTCACAACGAATAGCAAATGTTATTCGTTGCGCTAATATCTAGCGGTCATAAAGAGGTAAACCTATATACTCAATCTCAGATACTTGTATGTACACACACACACACACACACACACACACACACACACACACATACATACCCTGAGCAAAGCTCACGAGAAACGGGTTGCACCAAGCAACAATTCGTCTTCCAATCAAGGTCGTCGATGAATTAATCTTTTTGAATGCGCAGCCTTCGGTATGACACATATAATAACCACAAGTCACGATAACAAAAAAATGTTGGCTTTTAGTGCCTTGCACACAGTACAACACTCACAGAGAGAGCATGACGCGTCAAGCGCGCAGGATCGACTGAAAGCCGCACACGGTCGCGGCAACGGGCGGTGAGGTGAGCACGCGATAGTCAAGTCCGATGCCCCCCTCCCCTCTCTTATTCTTCTTCTTTTTCTATATAACACGCGCTCAAAGTCTTCACCACCCAACACCAGCAGAGTACGCGGATGTTATGTGCATCGAGCGGATCGGCGATAGGGCTATATCCTTGAACCAAACCGTATAGACATTTCGATGGCTTTTTGTTCTTTCGTTTGAATTTTTTTTTTCCAATGAACGCTGTATTTCTACGTTTTCGCATTGTATTACACATATAAGATACGTACAACTGAGTATCGATTTTATTTGCGAAAGAAATTCATCGAATGGAATATAATTGTGCGCTTTACAAAAAATATAGCGATTCGATCTTGTCGCATTAGAAAACTGAAACGAAAGCCTATATATAATAACGATGCTTCGCGATTATCCGCATAATGCGGCTGGCCATATCCATGATCCCTTCTTTTACGGGTATAAATACAACACTGCCGGGCGTTACGTCAGATACATTAATTAAGTATGTTTCAACTTTCACCACCCTACAGATAAAGGGGTTCTACGTTCTTTTTCCACCGCTGTTGTTGTCTTTCTTTCGTTCCTAGAGAAGTCATAAATCTCGCAACAGTATTATCATAGTGAAAGTTTTAATGTGAAGTTTTACGTTTAATGCAGTGAATAAGATAGATTTCCTTTTACATAAATATGACGAGTATTTCGAAGAGACGTTATACAAAAAGAAATTATTTTATCTGCCGGAAACTTGTGCTCGTTATTAGCAATATTATATTTTCATTATTTCGGTAAAATTATCAGTGCGTAATGAAAAAAAAAATTGCAAAAAAAGGAAAACTAACGACTTAATTTTGAACGATAAACGTCGTAACTTGTTGAAATACTCTGTTAGCTCAGCCGCTAAGTGCGTCAGATAAGTATATCGCGATACACCTGCGTTTACTCAACTCTAAAATAGCAACTTTTGTTTTTACATCTTTTTTGTTCAGCATTATCTTTTTCATTCTGAGAAGACACACAAACTGTTTATGAAAGTTCAAAGCTTATTGTTCATTGCACACGTACGTCTATTCGTGCGTTTCCTTCAAATCGTAGCAGTAATTCAAAATAACTATTCGGAGTCAATACTCTTCGCAATGTCACCGTTAAATAAAACTCTATTCAGCATTGTATTATATTCAACGAATTGCTTTGGGACATAAAACTTGGATAAAGTACTGACATCGCACGTCTCGCAGATACGAGCGTAAAAGGGGCAAACAAGGATATGAACAAGACTCAGCAAATGCTACAAAGACGAATATAATTGAAGCGCAAGAGAAAGAAAGATCAAAAGATCGTGATTGGGAGCGGCCTGGAGAATTATAAGAAGACGGTGGATGTTTCAATCGATCAATAGCTGCTGTTGCTGCTGCTGTTGCTGGGACACGCGATTTCGTTGGGTTTTATTATTTCGCAGCGATCTGTAACGGTGCGCGGCCGCAGAGACCCACTTTCCTCATCGCATATCTATCCTATTTCTTTCTCTCTATGATAAAACCAGCAGACCACAATCGTCGTCGCGCGCCCGCTTTTCTAATTTATACTTACGAACGCTCTATATATATATATATATAATATACAGTCACGCCGCATATCGAGCAATTTCATTGATCACGATCCACATACAGCGAAAGCTAAAGCCAATAGTCTGGAGCGTGCAGCATAAATACTTTGAGTATTTAGTGTTTCTTTTAATCAATCGGTCTACAAGCTTTTATATGTTTTAGGTGTACTTGCCCCCCCCCCTCCCCCTCCCCCTCTTATCCACGAGTATCGAAACAAGCTGTCCAAAGATACCACGATCTATGCGTAATTAATTTTATATAATTTATGTACTACGTGTATTGAATTTTCTACGATATACATATAGCGATCAAACGAAATTAAGTTTTCCGATCTAACATCATATTGATTCCATTTGCAATTTCGATTCCATTATTTCAATCAAAGAAGCGCGCAAGGTTGTTTTTCATAATTCTTAATCGCCGCATCTCATCCGGTAATTGAAAGAAATTCCATAAATCGAATTTATATCATATCTTGTGAGGTATTGAATCGAACTACCGCTAATCATGAAGCTACAGTTCTCGTATCTGGGTGTATCCATCGGTATTTCACCGAACAATGAAATTCAAACGAAGTCGAAAGAGAGAAAAAAACAGGAGTCCAAGTGTACCGTACGCGCGAGCCAATGATCTAGAAGCCCCAAATTTTACGAGAGCCAACTCATCGATGAAATATCCAAACGATCTATACATGATTGATAGGTGGACTTTTTTTCGTTCTGTGACAGGCTGTGCGTAATTAATTTCTAACAGTGGGCGAGTTACGTCATGTGAAACAGGACAGAAGAATTGCAAGTTACTTATATGAACAGCGTGTTTGTGTGTGTGTGTGTGTGTATGTATGTATATATATAATGTCACTAGCATTTAACATTCGTTCCATTTTTTTAACGTTGGATTTTCAAGTTTGACGCTAATTTTGCAGCTTACTGGCATTGTTGACTATGGGCGTGAACTACGGAAAATGTGCTCGTTACTTTGGAATTGCCGTACGCGAAAGGTGCGATTATGAATGAATGTATATATATATATATATGGTATTGGCATGTAATTTTGCATTTTTTAAATGAGACGTAATTGGACATAATGGGTCAAACCATTTTTCTTTTTCTATAATTCATGCAATACAACAAATTGTAAATGGTAAAAAATAATTTTAAAAATTATGCCTTTATTTCAGCAGGTTAAGTGCTTCGGCGTAGATAATGTTTAGTTAACATTTGAAACAATATTTTGGATTTAGGAAGAAAAGAAATAAAAAATAATGCTTTCCGGAAACCGTAATCATTTGATCAGACAAATGACCTTAAATTATATTTACTTTACCAAACGACATCCGATAAGAATCATCAAGCTAAAGTGCATAATATATTTACAATTGATGACAGTTGAGTATTTCCACTTTTTGTTCTCTCCAATTTGTTGAGTGATAATTGATATGACAATTTAACTGTAAATTCTATCGACTGATTTGTTCTAAGGATTTAAAAATGTATTATAAGACATACCATAAATACTATCACATTTTACATAATGACGTACTACTTGCTATAAGAATAATAGTAAGCGGTGTATCTAAATGTTTGAAAATAATCTTATCTACACGCTTTCTAATTCAATTGATGAAAATTGAAATGATTGTTTGATGTGCAAGAGCATTATTTCTTTTAAGCGTTTAAACAAGAATCATTGCAACCATTTATGCAGAAAAAAATTAATAGTCTATACATAAATACACAAATATTTTATCGTTGGGATATGGATCGATATAGGATATATACAATAGGCGTCAGCACTTTACAAGCTGTAGATTTTCAGATCGTTTCGTTTCTGTTCAACTGTTGGTAGCGACGGAATCAATTTTACCCTAACTTTTGAAATTCAGAAAACGAAGAATGCGAAAAAACCCGATTTAACATATTTTGTACTCTATTTTATATATTGTGAATAATTTTTATCGTTAAAGCAGCTTAAAATCATGTTTATACTGTAAAAGTGAAGTTATGTTAACAGTGAATACTGCTCTAATTAATCAAATTTAAATCGACAGCGAAATCGCGGGTATTGCGCTGCGCAATATTATTTATTATTTTCACAGCTAATTGTATACAAACATAAGCAGGAAATAGAACAGATGATCAATATTAATCAAAATAGACAACAAAAGGACCTACATTACGCCAGCCTACAAATATGCATATGAAAGAATAAAAATATTGACTTATATATTCCTAAATGCACATTACGAAAAACATATTTTTTTAAGTTGAATCTTCGTTGTTTTTAGTAAAAAATAAGGAAACGGGTTAATCATAGTTTTATCTTACATACAAAATTGATGCAGGTGGAATCCCGTTTGAAATTTAGCAAGCTGAGTCGCTTACGCATGCGCATCACGGTCGTGTTGTATGTATGTGTAGTACATACAATATGCACATACATCTAGTTTCTCAATGATAGTTTTTAGCTTTTCAAATATAGATGGTTTTTTCTAATATTTAAAGATGGCTCAAATTAAAATAGCGAGGGTTCCACTTTTTAAGTAAAACAGAATTATGATTAACCCTATATTTATCAAGAAATAGACGTTTTTCTTTAGCATACATGACCTACCCGTTTTCTTATTTTTTATTAAAAACTGCGAGGGTTCAACTTAAAAAAATATGTTTTTCGTAATTTGTCGCTGCATGAAATCATACCTTAAAGTTGTTAGTGAAAACACTGAAAACCAGTTTAATTCGTAATCATGGACACTGACGTTGCTGAATCAGAATTCTAATTAAAAATTCACGAACTGATAAACATAATCTTGTTCAAGAAATTTAGAGAGTGGGATCAAAGTTCAACATCACGTAACGAGTGTACAGATATTTTTGTTGGCTATGTTCTTAGCGTAGTGTTCAGTGGTACAACGAAACAAGAGGAGCGCTTTATTAATTAGATCGAAATATAATTATAAACATATCACAAATGACTGAAAATGTGTATGAAAAAACAAGTAGTGCTAACAGATATGGTCCACTTATTGGAGCTATCGACGAGGGAACGAGTAGTGTCAGATTTTTGGTAAATAAATCTGTTTTTAACTTTGTATTTTTATAATTTATTTACCAATCAATACATTAAAACAGTAAATATTGGTAGTTAATCTTATTTATTTTATTAAAAAGTTGATTATTATTCAAGGTGTTTGCATCTAATACCGCAGAAGTTTTGACATATCATCAAAAAGAATTAAATCTCTCCTACCCTCAAGAAGGATGGGTTGAACAAGACCCAGTGGAAATTCTAGAAGCAGTATATGAATGTTTGAATCAAACTGTGGAGAACTTAAAACAGTTGGCTATTAATCCAGCTGATATTGTTGCTATAGGAATAACAAATCAAAGAGAAACTACAATAGTTTGGGACTCCGAAACTGGAAAGCCCCTATACAATGCTATTGGTAATTTTTAAGTTATCAAGTATGAATTTTGTTGTTTAGTTAATATTTTGCATAATTAAAATATAATATTAACAGTATGGATGGATATGAGAACTACCGATATCATAGATAATCTTCTCAAAAAAGTCCGTAATCAAAATAAAGATTATTTGAAATCTTTATGTGGATTACCTATAAGTCCTTACTTTAGTGCTTTAAAACTAAAATGGCTCATAGAAAATGTGAGCGAAGTAAGACATGCAATTGAAGAAAACCGATGTATGTTTGGAACGGTTGATTCCTGGCTGATATGGGTATTGTATTTACTGTTTTATTTGCTATTTTCGAAACAAATTTTAATATTTTCACGAAAACAATCATTTTCAGAATTTAACTGGCGGAGCTAATGGAGGAGTACATTGTACAGATGTAACAAATGCTTCTAGAACAATGTTGATGAACATAGTGAATTTGAAGTGGGATTCATATTTATTGTCATTTTTTGATATACCTCAAGATATATTACCACAAATTCGTAGTTCATCTGAAATATATGGTAATATTGTTGATGGGGTATTGCAAGGAGTTCCTATATCTGGGGTAAATTATAGTTTACTTCTTTTTCATTGATTTTAATTGACAATTCTTACGTGAAGAGGCAGTATTACAAATAATTTGACTTTATAGTGTCTGGGTGATCAGCAAGCTGCTTTAGTTGGCCAAATGTGTTTTCAACAAGGCCAAGCAAAAAGTACTTATGGAACTGGCTGTTTTCTTTTATATAACACTGGAACTAAAGTAAACTTTGACATTGAAGAAAATTTATGAATTTTGCTCTTGACGTTGCAATTTGTCATAATGAATTATTTATTATATTTTCATTTTAGATAGTTGAATCCTCTCATGGATTGCTCACAACAGTTGGATATCAGTTTGGGCCAAATGCAAATCCAGTCTATGCACTAGAAGGTTCTATTGCAATGGCTGGTGCTATTGTCAAATGGTTAAAAGAGAATTTACAAGTTATTTCTGATGTACAAGAAACTGAAGCCATCGCGGAAAAGTTAACTAATGATAATAGAATCATTTTTGTTCCTGCATTTTCTGGATTGTATGCCCCTTATTGGCGAAAAGATGCTAGGAGGTATAAATATTTGAAAGAATTTTTATAAAATGTTTAATTATACTTGTACACTACATAACGACGAAATTCTAGCGTTATTTGTGGCATAACGGAAGACGTAAATTACGGTCATATAGTCAAAGCAGCGCTTCAATCTGTCTGTTTTCAAACTAGAGATATTCTTGAGGCTATGAGAGAAGATACAGGTATGACACTGACTAAATTATTAGTTGATGGAGGAATGACAAACAATAATTTGCTCATGCAAATGCAAGCTGACATTTGTGGCGTCCCAGTTGGTTAGTATTTATGTATTATTGATTTATTATAATCGCGCACTACATAGTACCTACGCTCACGTAACGCAAATAAAAATTTGGCATTGGACCATCATCGTTTCAATTGATACGTTGTCAATACTTCATTTGTCAGTTTAACATGATTGATTCTGTATATAAACTTATTGACCTTGAGAGGATTGCATTATTTGTTTTTATTTTCTTTATTTTGAATCAGTCATTAATCATAATTAAATCGTTATACAATATGAATGCGAGTATACTATTTAATAAAATTTCATTTCCAGTAAGACCTGTTATGTGTGAAATTACTGCACTTGGAGTAGCGATGGCAGCTGGTTGTGCAGAAGGTATTAAGAAGTGGGACATAAACATTGGTACTAATGTTCCAAGTGATACATTTACTCCAGCAATTACAGAAAATGGTATCAGCATACTAATTTACAATTTCCATAGGAATTTCCATTTTTATGTAGTTTAAATGATCAAACTTTTTAGAGCGAGACATGCTTTACTCTGAATGGAAGAAAGGCATAGAAAGAAGTCTTGACTGGGACACTGATAATGCTTCTGGTACGTATTAGACGTCACAACTTTACAATTAAATAATTCCGGTATGCAAAGTAAAAGCTCTATTTGTAGAGGAAGAGGAGGACATCAATAAGATGACAGCACCTGGTTTATTTATGTTTGGCACTATTTTACTACTTTTATTTGCGAGATATAGAGCGTAAAGTTATTAAAAAGATTTTATATACGGAAAATCATGATATTCCAAGCGATGGTAATGAAAATCGCTCGTCATCGTCGCATTTAGTCATTTAAAAAAATCTAACTACGGGTACAGATGGAGAATTACACGTTGTATAATGTACATACATCAATTTCATTTACAAGTTAGTTATTAAGATACATATAAATTATACGTATTATTTTTGAATTATTTATTCTTCACAGTAACAGTCATGAACAAAGATTCCTATGCAGTACTTAAAACATTTTTATACACTTATTAAAATTAATGTTTGTTTTAATTTAGTTTCATCACAATTGTTAACATTTATGGGAGTACACTCAAATCGTCAATCGCTCAATAACATTTCATGATCATGATAACTAGAATTCGAATTCTAAAAGTGTTCTGTAAAAAATGTTTGTGAATTTGAAACACTGATTTCAAATTACACATTTATAGTGTCAACCCTGAGATAATGAAAATTTTTTATAGAATATGATAAAAATGTTATAAACTTCAAGTGCCACTTTAATGGATTATATTGTTGTTAAATAAATAGAATGCTTTTTTAAATATCTTGTTTTGATTTTACTGTTGTATCTTTCTATTTTTTTATTTGGAATTTTACTATTTTTTTACACTACTTGATTTATCGTTATTTATTTACTCTTCGCTGACGTCTTTTTCTTCACTAACATTACTTTTCTTTGAACAAGATGATTTTTTTGATTTGGAATTTTTTAGCGACAGAGTCTTAGCGCTGAGTGACTTAACACTGTTGGATGATTCGTCCTGTGAAAACGATCATATTTCTTATGTTATTTCAATGAAATTTAATATGAAACAAATATATTATCGTTATTATTTTCTTTACAAAATGAGCGTCATCCGTGGATGTCTGAGCTGTGGCAGTCTCTATAGTAAGCCAGGCGTCCTTCTGAATTTCCGCAATGCTCGGGCGCGACCTTTGTGGGACGAGAATCCGTAGTATTAAGCTGCGACATGCGCGCGATACTTTGGGTGATTTTGGAAAGATCACTTTGCTCTGCACTTGCTATAATAATTTCAAAGTCGCAAGTAAAGTATTTCTAGAATAAAAATTGGGTCAATGTTATGTGTTTCAAAGAAAACACTCGTGTTGTTTTTAATTATTGTTCACCAATAATTTAAGTCATTTTTCTATTAAAAAAAAAAATATATATATATATATATATATATATATATATATATCATGATACAACCGAGTAATTGTCTTGTACAAATATAGATCAAGAAGCTACCTTACGTAATTTTGACCAGCTGGTATCGTCGAAAGGTAGCCTGCCAAACACCATAGTGTAGAGGACAACTCCAGCCGACCAGATGTCCGATAGTTGCGGCTGATAAGGAATGCCACAGATGATTTCTGGCGAGGCATATGCGAAACTTCCGCAGTATGTCTCGCAAAGACTCTGCACTCCGTCGACTGGCTTCATGTGGCCCCTCGCGAATCCGAAATCCGAGAGCTTTAGGTTGTAGTGGCGATCCAATAGTAAATTCTCACATTTCACGTCCCTGCACCAAATATTCGTGGATTCATTGTTAAAAATGATATCATCGCTGTTTGTTGAGCTGACGGATATTTAAAGTTCCAAAAAAATTTCAATTGATTAGAGTATCAAACGCTATAACCGCATCCGATAAAAAGCCTTCGTTTCAAAACTGAGTCAGGTTTTCATTGTCTTACCTGTGCACGACTCCTTTTTCGTGACAGTAATCCATCACTTCCAATAATTGCGAGAACCACCGACGACTGCGCTCTTCATCGATAAATTTATCTCGTCGAACCATGTCGAGCAAATTGCCATTTTCCGCAAACTCCATGATAATGTACACTCTGAGCGTAACGAAAGTGTAAGAAATAGAATTTCTCAGTAGATCGCTCGTACAACGATTGTTTCATTACCTGTGAGTAGTTTCGATGGCCTGTAAGTATCGAATTAAATTTGGGTGACGTAGATTTTTCACGACCTGAATTTCACGAGGCAAAAATTTATTCAGGTTAGCACTTGGCGCTTGAAATTTCGATATCACTTTGACGGCTACTTGACACCTATGTCTATTAGAGTCGGCGAGCTGAAAATCGAAAGCTATTACCATAAGCGCCAAGAAACTTATGCAAGGATAAAATGAAAATGTCATTTTTTGGCGTATTATCAAAACTCAATTTTCACGACTTTTAGTGTGAAATATCGACAGACTGTTTCGCCTTATATTATTTTTGTATTTTTCCATTTTACATCATTCAGAAGATGCGATCAAGTTTTTATTCTACTAGAGAACGTAGTCGATATTTAAAAATATATGTACATAGTAGAACGTTTACTTTGACTGTCGCGTAAGTGCCGACTCCGACAGTTTTGCCAAGAATGTATCCGTGAGATTCTAAAACTGTAAGTTTTTTTTCAGATTCGGTTTCTTCTTGGTTTTTGCTGTGAGAACTTGACTTCGCTTTACTTATTGGTTCATTTGCCATTCTGAATGTGGGATCATTGCTCGATTGAGAAAAATGCTCGTGTAATTTTAAAGAGGATCGTCGAAATACCGTCTTACTTTGTTCAGTTTGAATGGACACATTTTAACGTGAAATTCTAAGAGAATTTTTTCCAAAAAATTAGTATACTGAACTTTAGCATATTATTTTAGAATTTTAAAACTTAAATTTGGTTATGTTTTTTTTTATTTTGCTCAAGGCAAATGTCATCAAATGAAGATCGACAGTGTCCGGGCGCTCAAAGTTTAAATACTTCCGCGTTTTTCACCATTTTGAATTAGACGTGACATCTGCATGTTTTCGAATGAAGTAGCGGCACGCGCGTCAATTGCGTACGTTTCTGCCATTGAAAGTTTGTTGAGATCAATAACATTTAGTTTTATTGGAAAAAACAGCGTCAATTCCATACAATGGCTGACGTATTAGATATTGATAATGCTGAGGAGTTTGAAGTTGATGACGAAGGTGATCGTAAGTATTTTTACACGATGAATTTGGCCAAATCATTTAAGTAACCTACAAATTTTACACCCACACGTAATAAATCATTAAATTGACTTTAAATCATTAATTAATACGAATGTAAATGCTTTTATTTGCAGAGGGGATCGCCAGGCTAAAAGAAAAAGCAAAGAAGAGAAAAGGTCGTGGACATGGAGCAGAACTTGTTTCCACAAGAGATGATGTGGGTCATTATGAATCAATGCATGTAGTTGAAGACGATAATGAGCCTGGTCCTCAGAGGTGTAAGTTTAAGTCACTTTTGTGTCTAGTGTGTTTGCGAAGTTAAAGTCAGTTATTCATGTTATTCAAGTACAAACTATTACTAATATACCTATTTCTATACTTCTAATATACTCTCGATATACCTATCAAGCACATTTGGAATCTTGTATGGATTTTTTTTATATTTAATTGATTTATTTGAACTTTTTTTTGTCTAGCTGTAGAAGGATGGATCTTATTTGTGACACAAGTACACGAAGAAGCACAAGAAGACGATATTCAAGATAAGTTTTCTGAATTTGGGCAAATTAAAAATTTGCATCTCAATTTGGACAGAAGGACAGGTTTCTTGAAAGGCTATGCTCTTGTTGAGTACGAAACATTTAAAGAAGCACAAGCTGCCAAAGATGCTTTGAATAATACAGAAATCTTAGGGCAGCCAATACAAGTTGATTGGTGCTTTGTCAAAGGACCAAAGAAGTAAGTTTATATAATTTCACAAGTTTCAGTTAATATTTAGAATCTTGAATTATGCATAATTATATTTATATTCTTTTACAGATTAAGGAAGAGAAGTAGCAGGAGGCGATAAACTTATTTATACCAAATTATTATGTAAAATGACATTAAATTCTTTATCTTTTCTCCATTGTAAACAGTCAATCTAAGTTAGATACCATTTTATATTACATATTACATTCAAGCATTTCTCTCCTTGACAACTACAAACTTTATAAAGAAAAAATATGTCTAAATCTGGTAACTAGAATAAATTAAATTGTTCATAAAAGGTTTTTGTCAAATAATTTTATTTTACTCTTTCTTACATAATACCGAGTTAAAAAAAGTCTTATTTTTTGTTTTAATAAATACAGATATCAACAAATTAAGCATAGTAATTAAGGTTTGCTTTCTTCTTGGCTTGCACTTCATTAATTGCTTCCATTAAATCTTCATGTGTTACTGCTGTAGCATTACGTCTAAGAGCAATCATACCCTGTAAAATATACAAAAAATTTAATGAGCTACATTCAATATCTTATGAAAAGTACTTTATTGGATTTACAACATACCGCTTCTACACAAACAGCTTTGCACTGAGCTCCATTAAAATCATCTGTACTTCTTGACAATTCTTCAAAGTTAACATCAGGAGACATGTTCATTTTTCTAGAATGAATTTGCATGATTCTAGCTCTAGCCTCTTCATTGGGATGAGGGAACTCAATTTTCCTATCTAACCTTCCAGATCTAAGCAAAGCAGGATCTAAAATATCCACTCTGTTTGTTGCAGCAATAACTTTAATTTCTGCTGTAGAGCTAAAACCATCCAATTGGTTCAAAAGCTCCAACATAGTTCTCTGTACTTCACGATCACCAGCTTTTTCAGAGTCAAATCGTTTTGTACCAATAGCATCTAATTCATCAATAAAAATGATCGCTGGTGCTTTTTCTTTAGCAAGGCTGAAAGCATCTCTGACAAGTTTTGCACCATCACCAATAAACATCTGTACCAGTTGTGGCCCAGCCAATTTTAAAAATGTGGATTTTGTCTGTGCTGCACATGCTCTGGCCAGCAATGTTTTTCCAGTGCCTGGTGGTCCGTATAACAGCACACCTTTAGGTGGTTGAATACCCAGGTTTTCAAATTTCTCCTTGTGTGTCATTGGAAGAACAACAGCTTCTATTAATTCTTGAATTTGTTTATCTAGACCTCCAATATCTGAGTATTGTTCAGTAGGACGTTCATCAACTTCCATAGCTTTGACCCTAGCATCATATTCTGCAGGAAGAGTTTCCAAAACCAAATAACTGTCTTTGTTAACACCTACCAAATCACCTGGTTTCAAAGTCTCAGCATCAACAAGTCCTATTACAGGAAGAAAGTAGGTCTGCCTGGTAGATGTCTTTATTACAGCACACTTGCCTTTACGCTGAGCATCTAGGTCAACAACTGCTCCATCTTCTTCTCCCATGTCTTGAGGGTCAACATCAAGTAGTTCAATAACATTAGATACTAAATAGGGCAAAGTCTTGTTAACTTTGATCTTTTCTGTGTTTTCTTTTATCTTGTCATTTTTATCCTGAAGTTCATGTTTGATTCTCATCACCTCACTTTTCATTATTTTAATTTCATTATCTAACAATCGAGTTCTGGATACTATTTCATCAGTTGACATGCGAAGAACTTCTTCACGAAGGGTTTCCTGAAAAATTTGATAAACCGTCGTACATTTCAGCAAAAAGTTCATTGGAGGATTCTAATGTTATTATTTTTTGATTAATAGATCAACAACCAGACAAGTGTTTAGAAAAACGTCAAATTGAAAGTTTAAAAGACTCTATTAAAGAGTTGTTTGAAACGATGATTTAATTATTATAATAAACAAGCGTTGTTTATGTTGTATAAGAAATGCTTGTCATTCAAATTAAACCTAACCTGAAAATTAAAAACTATTTCGAATTACCTCTCCATCTTCCCAAATAGATTTGTCTTCTAAGGTTGCCATATTGATGTTGAGGCTTCTTTAACGGTTATTTTTATAATAAGAAAGAACAAAATTTATAGCTATGGAACTGTAAAATACTACTTTACAAGTATTTCACTGTTCCTGGGCTCCTCTTGTTCTATCGGATAGCAAAATCTACTTGATGTGCGCACCCGTAGATGGCGATAAGAACAGCGTTCTTTTTTATCAATTCGAATTGGAGTTATCTAGATATTTTTATTGAAATAATTGAATTGAAATAATAAGGGAATACGGGCTGAGAATAAAATTTACGTAATCCAGTAGGAATATTTTAACTACTTGTTAAAGTACTCATTGACCTTTGATTGTCGTAATTAAAACTGTCTTAAAATCTTTGATTTGCATAAAGCTCATTTCGAAATTCTCTTTTAAAGTTACATTATAACATTATATGTTTAATTACTAACAAAGTTGAAGTGAAATGATATTGTTTTATTTTATTTAAACCAGCATCTTGCTCTCACTGTCTCTACTATCACGTAAAAAAAATAAGAGATGCTTCTGTGAACTGCATATAACTACGATACTTCAAGAGTAATCAATATATAATATACTTTCAAGCCAAAAAGAGTACATAGGGCAGTAAGTAGTTTTTTTCTAAAGTTCTTAAATACCAACTTCTTCATTAAATGTGCTGCAACTAGTACGACACTCAGTAAAAATATCTAAGAAATCGAAGGTAAAGGAAGTACTAAGAAACTTTACTGGAATTTTCTCAAGACCTCGTAATTTGTAATTATCTTCCATTTCGGTAAAAAGGGCTTGAAGTTTCACGTTCAAGTTATAATCTTCATTAAAATAGGCGATGAATACTTATAAACGAGATTACGAATTCAAATTTGTTTTGAGTTTAAGCTAACATACAAACGGTTCAAAGTTTTATAACGTAAAAAGAAACTAAAAAGCTTGTCACTTAAGAAGTATTCGTAGCAAGACTTATCTTACTATCACCAAAGTTTGATTTGAATTCTTCGGATTTCTAAAGTTTGGGATCACTTTCCTATATGTGTTACCACTATTAATAAGAAAACTATTTTAATTATCTGAACACCATCATTGAAACCATTGATTTTATGTGATTGGCAGATACAATTTAGTTAACCCGAAGGCGCAATTACGAAGGTCAAGAGTATTAAATTGATTCAATTTTTCAAAAATACGCTTGTGTAGTAAACATGAAGTAAAAGTAAAAAGACTGCTGGCGTTTGTAATTTTGTTCACACGAATCTGACTCATATCAAAGATGAAAAATTCATATTCAAAGTTTTATTGAATATTCAACTGTATGCATAACAAAACAAAATGGATCTATTGCTCAACGAAACAAAAAAGCCCATCATGTCATATCCATTAAATGTGATGTTTACGTAAACGAAAAACCCATTTGTAAAAGAATCCCAATGATAACTGCGACAGAGTACGAGTGGACAGTTTTTCGTGGCTCAAAAACACGACTGCCTCTAGCATGGAAATGTAAAAAAAAGGAGAATGAGAAAAGAGGGTCGAGGAGCGTAATAGCGGTGTCCGTTATTGCAGTTCCGTCAATTGCAGCCTGACAGAGCTGATAGAATCCCCGCTTCGATTTGGATAAAAAAGAAGGCCGGTCAGGAGAAAAGCGCGCTCTCGCTCACTCGCTTTGCAGTACGTACGTGTCCCACTTCGCTCGGGGGATCCAATAAAAATTCAATAGAATTCCCGCGGCCAGCGTCTCCTCCTCCTTCTCTTCCTCCTCTTTTCTACGTTCTCTTTCGACGGAAAGGAAATCCAAATGCCGTGCAACCAGCGTTTTCTTGCCTCCTCATTGTTTGTATACCTACGTCTGTGCATGCTCGTGGATCATGCAAAAAGAAATTGAATTTAAACGACTTTGCTGTAACAAGAGGAACCGAGGTGTTAAGGGTAGTTTCATTCAGTCGATTTCAAAGTATCGATTTCAAATATCGACGGTCGATTAAAATCGATTAAAATGACAAAATAACAATAACAAAGTGCAAGTGCTTGATACCAGCCAAGGCGAAAATACTTCGTTATCATTGTTTGAGGCTTCAATTGAATATGCAAAATGCCTAGAACACTTTGACTTGATGCTTAAATGCATTGAGATCCGATTAGAAATTTAGATTCTTGGACTAATTGAAGTATCGTTTTTCTTGATACTTTAATTTTCACCTGATCTATATATCTTGCTAGAATTTCGATCGTAAACCGTGCACATTAAAACATCGGAAACAAAATAAAGCAATTTGAGTTTTTTTACAAAAAGGATTTGTACATACGATATGAACAACACTTTTCTTGAATCTAAAATTTAATCCATTTATGTATTCGGGATCATTAACGTGCTAAAGAATATTCATGTTACCTAGTTCCTTTATTGAAATGATGTACAAAGTTACGTATAGTTTATTATTTATAGTTTAGAATTTTCATACTAAGTTCGTACTAATATGTTTGTTTTCCAATTTTACGGTATCGCAATTCCTTATATATTCTACGTAGATTTTTCATAGAATCTTGAAAAATTGTGAAACCAATTCGTCGTGTAGTATATTTCAGGCGCAGGTGCTAATATATTCTACAATTCATTATAAATTAAAAATAGCTGTTCTTGTCGCAAAATACAAATATTTTAATTTTTATGTATAATTGTATGTACATATCTAACGGCCCTTTCTATAGATATTATGTAGTATCTTTAAAATTTGATATAATTGATCAAATTATTTAACTAGAATATCTTTAAGGTACAAGTTTACTCGGCTTATTAATGTAATTTTAATTCGAAACATAGAGAATTGTTCAAGCTACAGCTTCCTTGGCAGTAACGGAAATGAATTTCCCTTTGAGATTTGCCAACATTTACTATTCATAAAAGAAAAACATTCAACTTTAAATGAGTTCCATTCCATTCAGTTTACAATTTGTTAGCTCGTAATAAAAAGTTGGTATTTACCCATGCTGCAGGAGAAAAAGAAATTACGTACTGTTATGAAATTGACTAATTAGACGATCGTACAATTTGAGCAATTTTTCTCATTGGCCTCGCTCAAACACTCGAGTTAACATTCTATTCGAAACTTCTCCGAGTCTTCTCCAGCATAAGTCCACTTCAGACTTTGACTACATAGTAAAAAAAAGTTCGGGCTGAAAATGTCCCAATTAAAGGTCCACTGTGCGTAGCAGCTTCGAAAAGTTCGTTTCCTAGCATGCCACTTTATCTTTCTTAGGATTTTCCTTTTCGCGATATATATAGCACTGGCAAAAGTGACGAAACTCTTCGTCACCGGCGCTCTAGCCTAATTAACTCAGCTCGACAACTTACTTTTACACCTTGACGCTTACGACGTCTTTAGCTTCAAAGTGATTGAAGACCGAATACAAAAGCTCGCTGGGATTAACATCGTCGTTGCGAGACTTTGCAGGCTACAGCTCTTTATCATGCAACGGGAGCGAGCGCGCATAATCACGCGTTTTCGGTGGAACTTCCAACTCGATTATCATTTTGATCCCTTCATAAAAATGCATAAGCTCGTATTCTCTCGCGAATTGACATGAGCGTACCTGTAAAGTGCGTCTATCTTTGGTGAGGATTTTTTTGACACATGTCCGAAAATCGCGAGAATACATTTTTAAATTGGCGCCTGCACTGCGCCTTTCTCTGCTGCAACCTATCGCTGATGCATTTCCCATGAGGCTATATACAGTAGCTGCCGGACGAGATCCCAAATGGAAGGACGAAGACGCAAAGACAAATCGGAACCGAGCCGTGATCGCAGCTGTGCTTTCTCTCTGTACTGCAACGAGATATTCTATTTTGTGAGCTTTTCTTTTTCTTTGTTTTCCTTTTCTTTTCGTAAGTTTAGCCCGACTACCAAATGTACCCTTGCTATAACGATACTTTTCACATTTCCAGCAACCGAAGTTATTCTCATTGATACATTATGTATGGTGTTGCGTTTTCGACGTATATAAAAATTTCTTATTTTTAAACTCGACATTTTTCCGTCACAAAATCGGCTGCTCTCTGAAAATGTAATTTCGCGGTCTATCACTATGCATACGAGACATTAGTTTCTTTCCAGTAGTATAGATACTTTAAACGCTGCAGTAACTTTTAACATTGACTAGTCTTTTTTGTTGAATAATATATATTATTCAACTTTTTGCTTCAATTTCTATTTACTTAAATTGCATTTAAGTACAAAAATTTAAGTAAAGTAATTTAAGGCACACGAAAGGGCACTCGAATTCTCTGGTGGGAAATATGAAATAGGGTTTTATAAATTTGTTAAAAAAAGTATCTTTCAATTGTTTAATTTATATTTATTCAAAGTAAGTTTGTTAATTGGAAATGTTCAATTGATTTCTCGCAGCAAACACAGATATGCTGATGCGAATAAATAATATTGGAAAATGCTAAAGAGACTTTGAATTACATAAACGATTCGATTGTTTATTTAAGTTTACTATAAATGTTATCTATAAAAAATGACAATCCAGACGTATAGTGTAGATTAGTATAGTTATGAAATGCATTAAACACTATTTTTGATGCATATGTGCGAAAAATTGCATGTTGTTTTACATAAACGCATAGAAGTATAAATCAAAATTAACGATGCATATTTTGGACATCGTAAACTCAGTCAATAGCAGTAAACGTAAGATCTTAACGTTGTAGATGTACAATCCGTTGGTCATTCATCTTTTAAATAAATTCCACTCTTCTATTTATTAACATTTCACGCCAAACGATCTTGAAGTTACTTTCTGAGAAACGAAATCCGAGGGCCGTGATTGATCGTTTTTTCCTTTTGGATTTCAAGGTTTTTCCTCAACTCCACGCCATTATACGTATACATGGGCACGTACATTTTCCATGGGAAATCCCGAGCGTCGTACAAGAAACAGCTCACAACGGATTTTTTTGTTTGACACTCGCCCGCGCGTCATTAGTCGGCACTCGACTCTTACCTCAGCTCTAACTTGCCAAGTGTTGGCTTTTCGAGTTGTAATTGTAACGCAAAGCGACGTCAATTTGCTTTTCTAGAGCAACCCTAATTGCTGCGTAATTTGCGCTCGAGTGAAGACATGGTTTTGGGACGGGCCGAAAAATGAAATAGAGTTTGATGAGTACTCGTATTGATGTACATTTTTCACTCTCTATTCTGCGTCACAAATAGAGTTCTTACGTCGTTTTCTCATGTCTTCTAGAGTTGGAGAACGGAGACATGGATGTGTCTGTGTATGTTTTTTTTTGCATTGTGGGCAAAAAAATTCATTGATTTCATCTTCTTTATTGAAATCCATTACGAAAATTGAATAGGGTTCCCTTGCTATAAGGAAAAATGTATTGATACATTTAAGTAAATCTTGAAAGATTTCGTGGGGTCTGTTGCTAGATAAACTCTGTCTTTATTCTCTAAAAGACAATGATTTATCCCGGGTGACGTGATATATACGGCAAGAAATAGATATATCCTATCAAAGATTGCTCGTTGAATGATTCATGTAACTATAGTGTCAGCGAGAAGGCACACAATAAAAGTTTAATCTACTAAGGAATTTTGTATTAGATTTTTGGCTGGCGTGTATCCATGCTGATGTGGTTCAATTTTGAATATACGGACTCCACATGAAAGAATTAGTTTGCATCTGATATGAAAAGTTTTTTTTGACCTACCACTCAAAGGATTTAGGGCAAGTGTGATTGGAATTCTCGTGAATCTCTACAAAGGACTAAATTTACTATTTCGATAAAGGGAAGTACCTTTGATCCATTATTAAAGTGTAGGAACCAATTTCTTTTAAACGAAAATGTTTCATTTCGCAATATCTTTTTAATTTACAAAACATCCAATATTGTCAGAAAAGAGTCATTGCACTTTCATTGAACTCGTAGGCGTCTTCAAATATTTACAAATGTATCGGCAATTCCACGCAATAGTTCTATAAATAAGTCTTCTGGAAACTGCATGGTTAAAGATCGCGGTGTTGATTCTGCATATTTGTATGAATAAATTACAAATTTCAGAAAGCTCTGATATTTACATATTTCATTGCTTTTCCCATATTTAAACTATTTTATTTATATTTCCTTCTAAGCCTCACGGCTGCTTGATATTAGCATATAACTTTTATTTACCATGCACATATTTAAATGATAAACGTTAAATGTACAAAATAAATCAAATCGAATTTTAGTTTTATAAATAAATATATTTTGTTTGTTAATCAGTTTTATTTGTATGGTTTATTTTTTTCTCCTGTTATAATTTTTTAAATTATGCTAGTATTTAGATCCCTTAAATTTCAAGACTAGTTCATTAATCATTTTTAGAAATCCATTTTCATAATTTTATATAATACTACGTTATCTTATGGTAATCGATAAAATGAGAATAAATAAAAATCGTGGATTCATTAAGAAAAATCCCGTTTATAGAAAACATTTGTTGGTCCGTTATTTTCACTCGCACGTTTAATTGAATAAAGCAATAAAAGTTATATTGCTGCATCAAAGTAGTGAAACTCGAGTTTGGTCAGACACCCACCCATGCAATCGTACTGTAATGTAGATAGTGGAGTTTTAAATTAAATTTTTTTCTTCAAAAAGAAATAGCTTGAAGCTTGTAAAGCATGGAAATTCATTAATTTACAATGCAAATATTTGCCCACGTTCTGTTTTTCCCCCAGTCGCAATTGCTTAATGTAATACGATATCTACTTTGATCTACGCAATGTAATTTACCGTGAAAACATTTTTTATTGTTCAAGTGGATTCCTAGATAGGCTATCGTTAAAAAAAATAACGAATTTCTACGAAAGTTTATTAAGATTCTAGTAAAAGAAAATGTGCGTTAAACAAATGAAAAGCGCAAGACTGAACTTCACGAAGAACTGTCGAGGATGAAAATAAAACCAACTATGAACATTTGAAGAATAAATCAACAAAAAATGAAAATAAACAAATAAAGCTAAACACGACAGCGATATGTATCGATGGAGCGCAAACACTCCAAAAGAGAAAACTGTGCTGCCAAAGTATCGTGTAGGAGTAAACGAGTGAGAGAAAATCGTCGTCCTCCATGACGTTGCGCATCAATGTCCGTTCAAATCTCAGTTTGAAATCAGTAGCCGCAGCGAGCGAATGAAAGCGAAAGAGAGAGAGAGAGAGAGAGAGAGAGAGAGAGAGAGAGAGAGAGAGAGAGAGAGATAGTCCAAGAGGGGTATGTAGCAAAGTGATAGCTGTACAACGACAGTACGAGAGAGGAAGATAGATCCCTATGGTGAGAATGGAGCCGGCGAATAGAGAGTACTGGCTGCTGACGATGGTCTCGTCGAGAATGAGTGAGAGAAAGAGAGAAAGAGAGGGAGAGGGAGAGAGAAAGCCAAGGATACATATCGAGGCATGCGCACTCCTATCATATTGATCTCGCTATAGTAACGATTCCCTCTCTCGTGGCGCTGGTGCTTGCTCTCCCTCACCGCAGTACAGAGAACTCGTCCCTGATATATAGACTCGACGGCTCTTTTTTCTGTTTCTTTTTTTTACCCTCGACCCATGGCTCTCGCGTAGAGATCGTGCATTCTAAACGTAGCGGCGATGAACCACAAAATTCATCGAAACGGCCAAGCAAGGAGCTTGTATATTTATGTATTAAATGCGCGTTCGACGATTCCCACGTGCACTTTCTCTCTCTCTCTCTCTCTCTCTCTCTCTCTCTCTCTCTCTTTACCTACAAGCCAGATTGAAATGCTCGCTTGGGGAATAGCTTTGACAAATTTACCAAAGACACGTGCCACCAGTCCAATATACTATCGATCTACATCGAAACTATTGATTTCACGTGGAGCAACTATCTCATCGTTCGATACTCGATACTTTACTAGTCCGATGAGAATTCTAATATTACTAATTATGCATTCCGCGGTGACGTGCTATGAAATTCATGAGAGCTTTTGCTCTCTCGCTATCTTTCATTTTAATTTTTTTAACCGTATGGCATGAACATTTTTGAAAATATCGATCGCTAAGATATCTTGCGCAAAACTGAGATTGTTTGCCACGTGCTTTAGAAATATAGGTCATGATAGCTTAGAGAAAACGAAGATTTTTTTCATATGATTTTTTCCTTGGGGATCTATGCTTGTAAATAAACGGAAGATACAGCCAAGTGTCAACAAAACTGTCAGGATAAAAACGTTCTCAAATAGTAGCGGTGCCAAGCGTCGTAAGTCTAAGAGTTTGACTCGACGTTCCAAATGATTTTCAAAGTCTCGCCAACTATACTATAGCCACTTTCTCTCTCTCTCTCTCTCTCTCTCTCTCTCTCTCTCTCTCATATGCACACTCTACCTTAATCTACCTAATTTCTCAAATCGAAATTTCCGCAAGTGGTAATTTGCGGAGTTTGACTATCGAGTAATTTGAGCGTTATCAAGACAGTTGATAACACATTGAGAAGTGCGTCTTATCTGATGTCTTCGTGGGTGAGCATTCAGCGGCATTCAGTCAATAAGCGTGCACGCGATCTATAAGCATAGCGCATAATTGGAATTGGGGTTTTCTCTCTTTCTATCTTTCCCTTGGGAAGTAAATAACAAGCTGGTTCAAAGATCAAATCTCTTTCCCTTCCTCTGTTTTTGTATAGTTTATTCTGATGGAAAAGGGGACTATTGGACTCAAGTCTTTGGGTAAACACTTTCGATGAACGTATAAGTCGGTGGCGGTGGTGTGACTTGGCTGCACGTACGCCGCGCAGTGCGTTCGCGATAAGAAACGAGTTCGCACGAGAAAGCAGCCGCGCAGTCGAGAGACAAAGCAGCAGTAGCGAGATCAAGCATGAAAGAGGGGGATTGGACGAGAGCGCGCGGGGGTGTCGTAAAAGGGAACAGCAGGCAGGCAAGCAGTCAGGCTCTGTAAGCGGGAGAGAGAGAGAGAGAGGGAGAGAAATAAAGAAAGAGAGAGAGAGAGATAAAGAGAGAGATAGATAGAGAGGGATGGAGAAGTAAGGCGCGCGATGAGGTCGGGAGGCTGCGCGCGCCTGCCTGCAGCAGAGTAGAGCGGAGAGCCAGATCAGAGTGGAGCAGAGCAGAGAGCTCGAGTTTTCTCTCTCGTAACGAGCGCGTGCGCCCGCAGTCCAGCGCTGCTCGCTGCGAGGCTCGCACCACATACACGTTCATTCGGCCATCAACGCATGGCGCAACAGTGGTGAGAGAGAGAGAGAGAGAGAGAGACGACGACGACGTCGGGGCGAGATCCGTTGCTCGATCGATTTGCCGCCGCCACCACCACAGCCACCGCCGTTGCCGTTGCTCCGCACCTCAGATCCGACGAGAGAGAAAGAGAGAGAGACACTTAGACAGAGACAGACAGAAAGAGAGAGAGAGAAAGAGAGAGAGAGAGAACAAGATAGAGAGCTAACGCCACCGCGAGTGTCGTATTACAATTAATATGAGGCCGTGAGTGATCAACAATATTTCCCGTCAGTAATAACAAGCCGCGAGCGAGAACGATAGATAGGGAGAGAGAGCGAAAAAAAGCTATGAGGAAACGTAGCCCCGTGGAGAATGTGGCTGACCGGTGGCTGCAGAGCCGTCATGGTATTGTTCGTGCTGTTGCTGGTTGTGCTGCTTGGAGGCTGCACTGAAGAGACCGAGGAGGCGGAACGAGCTGGGGCAACGAAGCTAACAACCAGAGAGCAGCGGCCCGCTCCGCGCCCTCGGGAACATGAGAGGAGGCTGGACCTTCATGGCGGCGATCGCCCTGGCTGCGTCGGGTGAGTCGATCTAGTCTGTCCAGTCAACAACTATACATGCACACGCATATACAGACGTATATGCACACGCACACGCATACACAGACATATACACACATATACGCACACATTGCACATATTATACGCGATGCGTGATAATATGCTTGCGATGGAAACAGGTAGGCGACGACACGCGATCGTTACTAGGCTCGTTAATGCAGCTCTCAACATAGTCACGTGGTTCTTGAAGCGCTCCGCGCTCTTCATCGCTTCGTCCACTTTTCAATTAGTTGATCGCGTGGTATCAGTCCATTTTTTTCCTCGCATACTTTATAAACTTTCGCTTTCGTCGCTTTCATAAGCTGACAAACTTGCACTATTTACAATTCGTGCGTTTATTCGCCAGAATTTTAGCATAACATATTTTAGCTCCGTGTTCTCCCTCCCTTTCTCGAGCTATCTAATTTTGGGGGAGGACGTTGAATGATATTCTTGATTCTCGCTCATCATTGTTTCTCACGACAATGTCATATCTGCATTTGAACGTATGAAAGCAGAAACGAGGATAAACGCGCAGGACAGAGAGAGAGAGAGAGAGAGAGAGAGAAGCAAATGAAGCACACGGAATCCTCTCGAGGCTATTCTCTCTTCCTCTCTCTCTGGCAACGGCGATTGATAACGCGTGCGCTATCACGGTCGATGAGGGAAACTCTGCAAAACTGTATTTCTCTCTATCTCCCTCTCTATCTTCCTCTCTCACTGTCCGTAGCTAATCTAGCTGTGGTTGGTGACCCGTGTGTTCTAACTTATTCGCTCTCACTCTCTCACTAAACACAACTCAGATTTGTTTGGCTTGCGCTTTCGTGCACTTAACGGCCAAACAGCTCTCAAGGCAAACAGTACGCGCGAGCCCCAAAAGGGAGCTTTATTTTCAAGTCCTCGTCGTTTGAATTTCAGTGGGAGTTTAACCTATATTTAGCCGCAAGCACGTTAAAATCAAATGATGTATTTGGATATCATCCTCGCGTATCTCGGCAACAGACACTCACTTTTTTTATGTAGCGATCGTCTGCCTACCTATTTCAAAGTGCTTCGCGACCTATACATACACGCATATTTATTTACAAACATCCAGATATACGTATCCTAAGACATACGATGAGGAAAACACGGATGATACATCGGCTGTATAAACGTGAGTGAAATAGAGAGTGTGTTGCATTACACGGAAGGAAGAAGCAAAAAAAAAGTTTGTTCCGAAGAGACATGCGGGTAAGCGAGTTTTTCGCTTCTGATTAATGTCAATGTTTGAGAGCAAAAGTGAGAGGGCGAGAGTCCGAAGTAGAAACAGATGCAGCTCGTGAACGGTTATATTCGACGGGCGTTATTGGTCGGAGGATCTATTTTAATAGGACGATGCTGTCCCTCTCTCTCTCTCACCCTTTCTCAACGCTAATTGTTCGACGGGAGCTTGTTTTGGCCTCTGACTAATATGGGGAGTATCTCCCTTCCGACGGGCTTTTCCGGGGGATTTCCTGCTGATTAGTCGCGAGGGATGATTAAGGTGTTCCAAATTCCGTAAGTTACCGCCGCTATGCAGCCACGATGCCTCATTCGATAATAACTACTCAGGGATGAAGCGTAGCGTGTGAATAATGAGGCGCATGGAATTGCAATTGTGGTAGCTGTTCTATTATACCAAAGCTTGAGAATAAATTAAAGGAAAGTTCGGATTCGCGTTAAAATGAAATACAATGAAAGAAAAAGAAAGAGTGAAACTTTGATAAAAGTGCGCAAAATGGAAATACTTTTAGTACGTAGGAAAAAAAAGAACAGGAGCAAGCAAAAAGAACGCGAGAAAGCGTATACGAAAATGCTTGCCCGGCGGATGCATACTCAAAAAAAGCAACACGCGAAACGGAGTTTGCTCGTTGGTGGAAACAT
The DNA here is from genome assembly GCA_030064505.1 of Chouioia cunea. NCBI lineage: Eukaryota > Metazoa > Arthropoda > Insecta > Hymenoptera > Eulophidae > Chouioia > Chouioia cunea. The sequence continues at coordinate 8,658,841 of JAOPFQ010000001.1, forward strand.
GCGCAACGGGATATCGGTTTTCGACGCGACGGTGGTGGTTGTGGCTTGGTGGCGGTCGTGTTTTCTTTATCGTCGTGTTTCGTCTCCTTTTCCCAGTGAGTCGTCGTTGTACAACCGCCACTGCTGCGCTTGCCACCCCACTTCCTTCCGTAATGAAGTCGTTGTCGGGCAAGGAAAAAAAAAAAAAGAAACATCGCTCGCTGGAATTATTGGAAAAAGTTGGCTACGCAATGGAGCGAGAGTCGCTTATTACGCAGGGAAAATCATCTGATATAAGTATTCGCCAAGAATTTTGCTGCTAGCGACCTCGCTGTGCACCACTAAGGCAGAAAACTTTGCTGACTGCCACGTTAATATGAAATTTTTCTACGTTAGTACAACATTTTCTCTATTTGCTGGTTGCACGGCTTCTTCTGTTATACTCCTTTTTGTCAGATTGTATTTTGTCCGTTTCCCGTTATAGAATATTACTGGTGGAATTGACAATTATATTAATCAAGCTTATCTGTCTGATAGTTTCATTAAAAGTAGAAATGAAAAGATTTAATTTTCAATATTTGATATCAAATTAATTCCATAATATCGTATAGTTACGCATACCGATAAAATTCACTACTGCAGCGAAGAAGTGAAAAAGCTTTGTTGAAAAATTTATTTCGAAAAAAAGAGAGGCAAATTGCCTTGTCTCGTAACTTTGCAACAGGCGCGCTATGTTCCACTCGGCTGAAAAAAAAACTGATGGCACCAGCATAATTCAATTAATTAGGTGAAGGTACAAAATGAACTCTGTGTTTTTACGTGTTCGAAAGAAAGGAGAATAAGAGACCAAAACAAACAAAAAAGTAAAAGTTCATACGTGTTGAGAGGAGTTCGCGTTTAATTAGCAACACGTCGGCAAGACAAAGAGCCGTCCCGTCAGAGAGTTGTCGACCGATTGAAATCACTCGTGCGAAAGCAATGTTTTTTCCCTGCGCTTCATTTGCACACGCGGTTTGCGCATAATTAGTAGGTCACCAGAGAGCGAGTGATGCTATTCTTTTTTCTTCGCGCGATATCCGTTAATTGTTAAGCGATTGCTGATCAAGTTTGTGCGATCGTTAGGTGTATAATGGCGGAATTATGCATCTAGGATTTCGCTTTGGAGGATTATAAATTATCGTATATAAAGTAGAATTTACATAATATTTCACGAAGCGAGCTTAGACTTAATCTTAAACTGCATTGTTTACGATGTTGACATTGCAAATGTTTCAATAAGCTTATGGATTACGTAATAACAAACAAAGTTGCTTTGAGACAATAAAATTTGTTCAATGTAGCACAATGATAGAAAACAGTCGTTGTTCAAGATCGTCAGTCGAGTACGAAATTGAATTAAATTTAACGTTGAATGTACAGTGTGGTTAAGTGGTCATATGTCACAGAGCAAAGGCGGAAAACTTTGTGGCTTTCCTTCTCGGGGGGTTTCTTCGTTATTGTCATAAGCGTTCATCTGTGTTATTCTGGAACACAAATTGAAATTCTCGCGAAAAGTCAATGAAAAGTGATTTAGTGGTTGATTTAATTTTCGTTGATCGCGCGCTTCGTGTACACGCAACCGCAACCATGTTTACCGTTGATTTTCTTACTTATCGATTTGCCGTGTTTATTTACCCGATGAAGGCGCGCGCGCAGTGACAGCGTGAACGTTAATAACTGCAGCGTTTTTGTTGACAGTGCGGCCAAATGTATCATCCGTGGTCCCGATAAATGCACTTATACATTTCACACACGTATATATATTCACGATACACGTACATGCTATATCTACACTGATTTAGATACACACATATATATATATATAAATATGACACAAGGCATACATAAAAGAAAATTGATGAGATTTACAAGCAACATGTATCCGTGTGTAATAACATGCGCTATACCACTATATTGTGCTCGGCGTTTTAAATAACAAGAGCTAAATATTATCAACTAAAAGAAATGATATGAACAACAACTACAACAACAACAACAACTAAAAAAAAGTAGCAACAGTTGCAAACGACTTTGTGCAGAATAAAAGCAAAGGGATGCAAGGAAAATAAAAAGAATTATATGCATATAAACGAAAAGGAATATAACAGTAAGAGAGTTGACGAACACTAACATGCACGTATTGCTGATGAGGAAAAAAAGAGTGTAATGGAAAACTTGTCGGTTCGTGGCGACACTTAAAGTCTCTCTCGTGTGCTTGCCTTTTTTTCCCTTCTTTCATACTGCCATACTGTGAACTTATATATGACACAATGTAATGCTGACACAAATACACATACATTACGCCAATGACACCGAAGACAAAAATTGACACTCGATTGATCTGCAAACATATGTTTCAAGTATTTTCTGAATTTTGTCTCAAGAAATCGGACAACGATCTTGTATCGATTTCATTCTCACTGACAGCGATGGCGTCGTTTATTTTCTTGTTTATTTTATTTAAATGCAACGTTTTATTTGTATTATTTTCTGCTAGTATCGTTATTATATAAGTATCACACAAGCTTCGAAAACTTTGCTATAGCGCTTATTCACATATATCTCACTGAAATGGATAGGATAATAATAACAATGAAAATGACAAAAGTCCGTTGAAACAGGTAATATCAGTCATTTCTTTATTGATTGCGCTTTCGTTAGTTGATAAATTGCTAACAGTAACATCTAGAAACCATAGATTTAGCGTAGTCAGCAACAGCGAGTATTTCGGCTATGCTGTACATAATTAAGTAGTATGGCACCGTATTTGGTCAGCCATATGCTTATTTATAGAGCTTGTAAAATTGTAAATAGTTTTTGCGAATTTTTCAAAAGACATTGTTATACTAACGAATGTTGATTTACCGTACGAACAAAAAAATAAAATACTAATATGACATTGAGACAAGAGTCAATTCTGACTAAACTGAATTACAGTTACTTTACAGAAATGTAAAACATCGATTGCAAAGGTGATATAGTGCGACATTTAGAAATTAGTCAAAGTCGTTAGGAGCGTCTTGAAGGAACCACAGCAGGAGGTATTGAGTGGGTATATTGATCGATATCACTGTTTATCGGGCCGGAATCGTCGGCACGTAATGAGCATCAGCGTGTCGAACACGCTCATTATGCGGCCAATCGTGAGAGATCTAGTGCAATGCAATATCGTGATACACAACGAAGAAATGGTCGATTTAGCGACATTATCCACATAGCAATACTTGGTATGTTCTATTTGGAATCGCTTATAATCGATAATATTATATAATAATTGAACAAAATTTTGTTGTTCAAAAAAGGAAGTTTTGAAAAATAACGCATAGTCTATTCTAAATAACTTAATAGAAAAGAGCTTGTCGTATACTGCCACATGCTTTCTAGAAATTAATCAAATGTATCTATTAGTATATTCTGCACTCGGTTTCATCGTTAATTGAACTAAACAAATAAAGCCTTTTTACAAGTTTTCAAAATAAATGCTATAATTAATGAAAGAAACGATGCAAACTCTTCGGTATACGTATATGGATGTATATGTGTGTGCACTCGAAACGAAGTCGCGATTTGTTGATGCGAGGATAACGTTAATGTACTAGAAATGTTGTTTACTAGCTATTGCAAGATTATCCATAGTGACTAAAGCAATTGTAATGCACATCAATCACGAACACGGTGTGTTATCGAGTAGAAGAAGACTTGATTATCTGAGAGAGTAACGGATGATAATTCAACATCGAACGAAGGCGCGATCCATCAGGGTCGGAAGCTAGTGTAAAAGGGAAATAAAGGAAAGGGGGAGATGGGAGAGAGAGAGAGAGAGAGAGGCGAAGGATTGGTTTCCTAAAAGCCATCGAAGCCAATATCCGTGGCTGCGGCACTCGAGTTAACGCGCGCCGGCGAGCAAGATTAATAACTGGCTCTGCGCGTCTTTTCCGATTGAGCTCTACGACTGCTGCTACTACTGCACTGCTATGCTAGTGTCAATCGATGACATACTCGGGCGCGTGTATGTATATGTTATATCGTCAAGTGGCTGCTCAATCCATTATCCTCGTAATCTTTGACGATTCCTCCAGTGCAGTTGCTGCTGCTGCTGCTGCGAGAGTTCCGATAGTCAACGAGAGCACGTATATGTATGTATATGTGTGTGCACTAGAAACGGAGTCGCGATTTGTTGATGCGAGGATAATGTTAAACGAATGGAGTCCTCGAAGAGAATTACGCTCATGAGGGGCGTGCCCGTGTGTTTGCTTTGCTCCCATTTAATGAGAAAGGAGTTTTGGGATCAAGAGATTTGCTCTGTCTTCGTCGATCATACTGCTTATAGTCTCTAGTTGATTGGAAATTAGTTTGATGATTATGTACTTTGTTAATTTCTTTTTCATCACTGAATTAACAACCTTTTGAAAAGAACATTTTTTCTACAAATTGAAAACTTTGTAAAAAAAAGAATCAAAAAGATGTTAAAATGTGTAAAAAGTTGATAAAAAGTTAGATTTGGACCACATAAAAAAGGGTTAACCTAACTTTAATAATCATTCCTCAGAGAATAAGTGACTGGAGCCATTCTACCGCTTGTGAAATGTGTCTTGGAAAAAAGGGAAACGGGAGAAGAAAAAAGAATGAAGGAACGAGCGCGAGAGACGTTTTCACTGGTCGGAATTTCCGTCGTACGACCTACATATTTGTAAAAAAGTTTGTTCGCGCAGTAAAACTTTAACGTGCGCTGTAGACAACGTGTTATCGGCCGTGTACGCGTCGCGTTGCCCGCCCCGCTCCGAAAAACATCCAAAGGAGGAACGCGCGGTGGCCTTGGTTGGTCGGGCTTGCAAGAAATCCACGCTCAGCAGCAGATGGCACCTTTTCATGTGAATTTTACGTTAAGGTTTCTTCCCTACTAATCTCTTTCAGCACCAAATATTTTTCGTAAATGTGCTACATCGTTCGATAAAAAAGGAGTATATATATTTGCGTACGCGACGTTATTTTTCTCTCGGGTTCGACGAGAATGGAAGAAAGAGAATTAATCAAATAGCTGGGAGCAATAAATCAGCGACACAACTTTGAATATTCAAAGCTCGCTCGGCTGTGAAAAAAACTTTCATCCTTATAAAGCAACACGCGAGAGTGAGTGTTGAGAAAAATATCTCGAAGGAGAGAGAAAAAGAGTAGCGATATTGCTATAAAGCAACGTCGGTCGCGCTTCAAAACTTGCAAGAAGAGCATAACAAACATCGTTATCATAAAAAAGTTCAGTTGAAATGATTTCAGCGAGACAAAATTAGCGACCAGTCGTAAAATCTTGTAGAGCGTGACGCTCCATAAATCATTGTGCTAATGTCGCTAAAATTACCATTCGATATGTTATTTTATTTTTGTTCTACAAAGTTTCTTACGGAAATATTAGTTTCGTACAGAAGATAAATTAACATTAAAAACTGAATTGCTTAATTGAAAATTCTTATAATTTGCGAAAATTCAACAATATTACATCATTATCACATTCTCAAAGTTAGTCGTCATTGGCCTTGTAAAATTAGAAAGTTGATGAGATCTGGATTTATAATGAACTAAATATGGTATCAATACGAATTCGAAGTTGACATAAATTGATAATCTGGTCAGGGTCATAAGTCGTGTTTGAAGAAGAAAACCGGAACCTTCAGCGCATATCAGAGAGAAAGGAGCTGACGAAAAAATAAATGGCTTAAGAAAAAGAGAGGAAAAGAGACGGATGTATGAGTCACGTCGGATGTACGTGTACTATGCGATGGCGAAAAGCTCTCAACTTGAATTACACGGGATACATTCGAGAATTTTTCAGACGCAGCTCGCGAGCTTACTACTCCTCGGCTACTTCAAATTACAAATAGAACGTGATTTCGATAGAAACTTGAGTAACCAACTGCGATCCCCGCAGATTTTCTTTATCGATGACCTTTTCAATGGAGTTGTGCGCTCTATCGAGTGAATATTGCACACGAAGAAAATAACGGAGAAAGTAATAGAGTTGAAAATCTCAAATAAAAGTCAAGTAAAAACTGATCATTTATTTTATAGAAGCATAATCGAAAGCTAGCTTGACTTTCTACTTACTTTGTTGTTTTATTTTTCAAACTTTATCTCAAACACAAATTGATATCGTAATAGTATGCAGTTGATAGTTCAAAGTAAAATATTTCAAAGATCTTTGACGTGAAATCCCGTCACTCAATTTAATACGGATCTTCAAGCGCATCTTGTTTTTACACGATCATTTTTCATCTGTATTTACATTTGCCGTTTGAGTTGTAAAAATAATCTGTCCACTGCAATTCAATGTTCATATTTTTTTTTCACAATAAATACAATCAAAATGTTAATCCAAAATTTATCATTCAAATGACTACCACATAATTCAGTAACGTTGCTGCATAAATTACGCGGAGCTACGTGTAACAACTCACGGGTTTACTCGATTATTGATAGCTGTGGAAAATCCGTGAAAATCAAATATTAGTAAACTGCTAGCTGTGCAGCTTTGAATCACGAAAGCACATCAGATATAGAGGAAGGGGAGGGGGAGAGAGATAGCACGAGAGGATAGAATCGGTCTCTAGCGTAAATCCTAATTACATTCGGTCCTAACGAAACACACGTTGACACAGATGAACCAGAGTTATACTATACCCTAGGAGCGTGTATACTATGCAACATTAAAGCGTACTTGCGCTCATCTCACACGGCTTTATATAAAATGCCTGTTTACCTCCGTCCATACGACTCGCGCGAAGCCAAGATATAAAAATAACACATCGTCGCGAAAGGGAAAAGATACGAGAAAATAAGTATCACGTACTCACGCATGTAAACATGCAATACATATATGCACGAGCGCAATACATGCCAATTTAGAAATTGAAGAAAACCAATGTATAAACGCAGCTGCCAAAAGCTTTACCGTCAAGGAACGAGCGCGTGATGTAAATCGATAATCGCGCCAGTAGGTCAGACCCCTTTGCGCGTCGGGCCGCGAAACTGTGCCAAAGTCCGCCGCCATCGCCACCATTCGCATTCTTTTTTCGAAACGAGAATTTCATTAGCGATGAGCGGGAAATGAAGAGCAAAAGAAGGAGAAAAAAGAGACAACACGATCCTGTCCGGATGTCGCAGACCTCGCAACAAATTTAACAAGAGGGAATTGCATCGCCACGTTTGTCCGTATCACGGTTGCGTTCGCACTTTCTTGTTTTATTGTTTTTTTTTATTTTTTTAGGCCAATGACCAGTGAGACGTGATAGATTATGGTAACGTGGATAGGATTTCAGAGTTCTTTTATTCTCTTAAAAGTCGATGTATGTTGTAAAGTAGATTGTCTTTCATCCTTGTGAGATTTAATTTCTCATGAAAAAATCGATTTCTCATACGCTCTATAATTACTTTTATATAATGATAATGCTTCTACGAAAATACGTTCACTATGGGTACTGTAATGGAGTACTCATCTATATTATAAGGTGTTTTGATCGGGTTTACATTATGTCAGATAGCTTAAAATTTTTTTTAAGGCTGGTTCATAAAATTATTTAGAAATTTGGATAAAGCGCAATGCTTCTCAATGAATTAAAATTGTTATCTTTTTAATTGCAATATATGTTCTAAAAGACGTAACAACGAGCTAAACATTTAACATCGTATCGTGTCCTATACTCATCAATAACCTATTACTATACGTTAATTCATTTTACGACAATCTTTAACAAATAAACCGTGGTGTTTGTAGATAATACGGTTCAAGTATTGTCGAGCTACGAAGCCGATATACATCTTTGGCCAAAAGTGTTTCGAAATGAATGGGAACCCCGCTGAGTGGCTAATTAAAATAAACGTGACGTGAGCATTTTATGGGCGATGTAGTGGTAAATGCGAGAGAAAAAGAAAAATAAACGTCAGCAAAGCTGGTAGTAACATAATTAAGAAAAAAGTAAAGCCGTTAAATTACACAAACTCCTCGTAAAAAGTCGAGCCAATTTACTTTTTTTCTCTTAGCCGATATTGCTTCAGGGGTGGGGGGGGGGGAGGGAGACGTCGCTATCTACCGCGCCAAATTTCGTTGTGCAAATAAAAAGTACGAGAGCAAAACAGCCTATCTCTAAAAAATAAAACGTGCAAGATGTGCGCCAACAAGCTTCATCGTTGATCAGTTCTATACGCTTCCGCACTTAGAATTGACGATATCTGTCATGTAGGTATAGGGATACATAAGTGTAATTCAGAATTTATGAAGCTTTTTTAACGTATATATATTTTTCTTTTTATCGCCAATTTTTTGCCTTTCAAGGTTTGGTCGCATTGCGCCTATACGTGAGGGCGCAATTAGTTATTAGCTCTCTCTCGACTGGAGGCGGATTGATTTTTAATTGCACCACTTCTGCTGCAAATGCTTATAAGCCGCCTAGAGGACTGATTTTTTCCTATTTCTGCAACGTAGCCAATTTGTTTTTTTTTTTGTAATCAAACAGCACAAATGTACATCGATTTGGGTTACGTACGGTTACTCGCATCAATTACGCGGAGAGCTTTAACGAGTTAAAGACTAGCGTTAAGTGTGCTAATTATTGGATTGAATACGAATTTCGTAATTGGGAATGTGCGACCTAGCATAACCGTTTGATTTTATAAATCGGCTCCAATTCCGGACGGTGCTGAAATAATTAATTGAATTCGTCTTTGTGCTGCGTCGGTGTCGTTTGAGGATTTGAGGCAAAAATCTACTGGGTCAGCGTAACTAATTATCGATTTCTTCGCTGTATATGTTCACTTTTGTATTTGCTAACGGAAAATGGAGCAGCAGTAATTAATAATCGAGTCGAGTTATCCGATTGGAAGCTGCATATTTTTAGACTAGTATATTACAAATGTACATAATAAGATTTGACGATATTTTAAAGATTTTACTTCATTTGCACGCTTATTCGGCGTAAAAGAAATATAATTGTTCTATTATTGCAGAGTTTCCATTTCTAATTTTTATATTTAATTACTAACACCTTATAACTTATAAATGAGAATTGCGTAAATGTCCAAAAGTAACTAACAAGCACTAATATAAGCCTTGGAAACCGAGACCGTATCAGCGTTTAAACAACCAACAACAAAAATGAGCTAGTATCCTCTTTCAGAAACGTAAAAATATAAGAGAGGGGGAAGTCAAAAAAGGCAGCGTCCTGGCAAATACGCATATTTCCAGTCGACAAAAGTTAAACTTTCGAGAAGTTCGAGCCAAATCCACGGCAACAATGCGCGCGGTAGTGCCGATTCGAAATCGTAACCCAGCCGAAAAAAAGCGAAGCAAAGCCGCGGAGAATAATGCCCGTACATATATACACGTATACACTTGGCGAGCTTTAATTACTTCCGCGAGGCCGCGGTTGAGGCGAGAGGTAAACGCGACTCGTCGCTCGGGCCTGGCAATTTCCGGGCGACGAAGCTGAATTGCAGCAACGTTAGTCGGCCAATTGGGTCGTGCAGGAAAGAAAAGGCGCATACGTTTGGCAATTAACGAAATAAATAAATAAAATACAGTAATAATCTATCTAAGTGGTTTCTTTTTTTCCTTTCTAGCGTAACGTTGCTAATAATTTGGAATTCCACAGTTTTCGGCACGGATGTATTTTGAAAATTTTAAATTTTAGTTAGAGTCCTGTAGGACTTTCGTATTCCCTTGGACGGATAGTTTTATGGTATTTGCCTGGTTTGACCGAATTCCTGCAGAAATGAACGTGGGTATGTGTAACTGATGAAGAATTTTGTTTAATAACATTCATGTCACGGTAACCTGAATTGGCCTTTTATCATCTCGGTTGCGTTTTTGATAGTAGCATTCTATTATAACGGGATATGATCCGTATATGTATGTCGATTATATTTTTGATATGTAATATTTTATGGTATAATGTTGTATATTGTTATTGTATAACAGCAACAGTATGAATGTCTTTTATTAGTAATTGACATAATTGCATTCTGATAAACCCAAAACTTCGATAAAATTCAAAACATTGATTGGTTAGACTATTGTATCGACTACAAGAAAAGAAGAAAAAAGAGAAAAACATTTGTATAGAGCATGTACATTGAAAACTTGTAAATAGGCTATACCGACGTTAGTACTGCATTGACAGGAAAAAAACTGTAGCATATAAAAGTAGTGATTTCCCAGAAGCATTATGGCATTCAAAAAGGGCAAACTTTCACGAAAGCAGGACACAAAAACATTAGTAAACAAATAGCGAGCGTGGCAGAAAATCTGTTATTATCATTGCAGAGAAGAGGGAGAGAGAGAGAGAGAGAGAGAGAGAGAGAGGAGTTTAAACGTTTTGGAGAGTTACTTATTCTTTGGACTCTCGAGCGGAATGGTTGGTGTAAAAAGAAAGAGAGTGACTGCAACAACAATTATTTTGCGGTGAACCAGCGCGCTGCGCATTTAGTGCCGCAGCTAGTGTATGTTAAAAAGCGAGCAAAGTTTTCGAAGCGCCAGCGACAATGAGAGCCGTTTAAGGTCCATTAAACGCGAAAAATAACACACTCGAGCGCAGAACCACAGATAAGATAAGACTCGCGGACGTTTGCAATGCATATATTTCACGACTCGTTTTACATTTACGTGTATACAAGTGTAATAGTATTTTTTCGCGTTTTTTTTTCTTTCTTTGTCGTTTTCTACGATAGGAAACGACGCCATCATTGTCTCCAGTGCGAGTGACTCTATTCTGTGTGGGATCTTGTTCTTTAGCAGAATATATACAATGACAACAATAACAAAAAAAGAGAAAAAAAAGAATCGAAAAAAATAATAACAGTGAAAAGTAGAAAAAGAATATTGAAATATAATGAAATGTCGGTTAGGGCTCGTCACTGGCGGTTTTCATGAGAAGAGACTGCTAAACGACCTGCTGGATACGTACAACACGCTGGAGCGACCGGTCCAAAATGAGTCCGACCCCCTTCCGCTGAGCTTCGGCCTTACGCTTATGCAAATTATTGACGTTGTAAGTTTGGCACGAAAAAGAAAGACAAGAAATAATTAAAAACCAACAAAAAACCCAAAGTTCATGCCTAAAGTTGAACAGTTATTTCTTAAACTTTTCTCAGACAAATACAAACGTTTACATTTCAAATTATAAGAAACACACTGTTTACATATGGCATTGATACTTTGTTCAATTTTTCTTTTACTACTATCACGCTTTCAATTTCTTCTTCTTCATCATTTCTATCTCTGAAAGACTATTTTTGCATCAATTTTAATTATTCCAATGCAACGAGAGAAGAGTTTGCCCTGCTACTACACAAAATAAGCGTCATTTCACGAACTTGTACTAAAACTATTTATTTTCTACAAAACATTTTGTTACTAATCTCCGGAATATCACTTAAATACATGGCTAACAATCCTAATAATTTTACAAAATTATCGATTTGAAATAAGTTTTATTTGGATATTAACAAAGCAAAGGTATTGATTTTATCCAAAGAAGTTGATTTAGCTACTTCATTCGACTGATTTTTGCTTTGCATGTTATTGTTTTTCCAAGGAACAGTAACATAGTATTTAGCGTTGAAATAATGTGTTAATTGATTATTAATTCAAATTAGTTAACTATAATTGGTGCGTTATTATCAATCAATTTAAATTTCGTACAACTATCTCATCTGAAATAAGATCATAATTCAATTAAAGTCTATGTGTGAAGATCATCAATCATCCAAATCAATTTAGAGTTACTACGCAAATAACAGTACATACTTTCACTGATATCAGATAAAGCTAATTAGTTTAGACGTTAAGGGTCATTATGACTTGTTATTCGAAAGTTCGTATCAGTATGGCAAACTATTTTCTTGTTATTTTCATTGCTTGAAATATTGGTTCGATAATTTCTTCCCATCTAAATCATTTGTTCAAAAATTCTATCAGCATTGTAAATATGACAATGATAAATAATTATCACGGAAAAAATGATGGAACCAGATCAAAATATACGCGAACCTAGCTTATTGATTGAATTTTTTTCATTTTATCGAAGTAACTTTTAATATGCACGTAATTCGAGTGACGCCCATCAAAACACCATTCATTCATCAAAATTTGAGTTGTCCTCGATATTATTTTGCGCGCAGTTCAATTATTCCTCTCTCGCTCACTCTCGCATTTTTTAAACATTTTTTTATCAATTTCTCAGTCATTGCACCTTTTTTTCTCGCTCGGGCGATTTTTCACTATGCCCCTATCTCGCTCTTTTTCTGCCATTATTGCAATTTAATCGTGCTACCTTAATCGATTTCAAATGCATATAATGCCCGATGCGCGCCACTCTCACTTCTCACCCGCTCTCCTTCGACTGCCTCTTTTAATTTTTCTCTCATGGAATTCGCCCTTATTGATATACGACTTTTTTTCTAATATTGCGAATTGCCTATATTGCTTACTAAGTATCACGGCCATGACAGTTATATTTCTGTTCGACTTTGAACGTGGTCACTTTAATTTTGCTGTAGAGGCATTCGAGAATTCCGTTTTGTAATGGAATGTAAATATTTCTGTTTGATGATCTACTTGCTGAAAGTAATGAGGCTAAAGCAAAGCGAACGCTGGAAAATAATGCTCTTTGTACAATTGTAGTATTCAATTTGACATATTGTTTAATTTTAAATTGCAGTAAAGATTACGATTGAAATATTGATAAAATCATATTGACGTGAGTTTGCTTTTGACAACATTTTGCCGCTGAAAAAAGGGAAATCGGCACAAAGAGATCGCTATACCTGATTTTGCCGCCTTGTGTTTTCGATTTCGCTTTATGCGCGAGTAAATATCTGCCATCCGTACATTGGTGAAAGTTTTTTTTATGTACGTTTGACTGTGAAAAGTACTTTGATCTGCGAAGCGTGCCTATACATAGCTTTTTGCTTAGAAATTTTTTTGTCGCTGCTTTGTGTCGATCGATTAGCATGAGAATTACTGATTACGCAAAAGAAAGAAGAAGAAAAATAAAAATCGTCAAAGCGATAGACAAAGAAAAACAAACTAAATCGGATAAACTCGGGGAAAAGAAATTAGCGATTGTTGAATTTCCTAATAGCGCGAACAAGCAATAATTGCGTATGCGTCAACAAATTAATTTTTATAAGCAACAGTGCCCCACGGGTTACAAAACAAACACTCATTCCGGATACCCCGGCGAGTTGATGGGAGATGGGAAATCTCGATTATAAATGCGTAAACAAATTTTCGAGTGTGTTCGCTCAGCTCTGGCCTCTCTCTTGTCAGTATGCAAATTTTTATTACTGCACTTTTGTGTTTCGTTTTCGAAAGGTCTTTTTGAGCTACGTGGTTATTTTCATTGATTACGTTTGCACTAACATACATATATTCTATCAGAAAACCACTCGATTTGTTAATTTGTGTATCGAACATGTTATTATTATGTATATTATTGATTCGCGTCTCTTTTTTGTGTCTTGTTATACTATATACCCTTTATGATACCTTCTCTATAACGATAATATAGCAACGACACTCCTTAAACAACAAAACTCAATGTTTATTCAGACATAGATTGTACAGTTGTGATTGTTAAGTACTTCTATATACACTAGATACATTTCACCAATGATACAGCGATACATATAATTTTCAAATCCAGCAATCGATAATTGAAAACTCACTCGTGGGTAAAGTGCGATCAAATGAGACAGTGTAAACGTGCCCAGTGTACGTCACAAGCGAGCATCTTGAAAGATAATGATTTCCTCCGGCTAGAATATCCAGTTCCCAGCTTGAATCTTCTTCCTAGCCAATAGCCATAAATATAAGCTCCTGAATGAACATTTTCAATCCACCTCTTACAGATTCCTCAAATAATTCATTGCTTATCGCTTCCCTGCAAAATTCCCGAATTTCGCGTGCTAATGTTTAACCGATATCGTCTACCCGATTTAATTACTTAATCGTCCAGTACGCAAAAAATGGAATTTCAATATATAATTCGTTGTTTTTTCTCGAGATAAAACGTTTCCAAATTCTAGGTCTTCGAGCTTTCAAGGTAGGTAGGTTATTGGTGAGAGAGTTGACATTTGGCATCCTCTTAACTCTTAAAGGACTTGGCTCCCGTTGAGGCATCTTCTTGGCGTGATAATATCTATCGATCCGTTTGCTGTGTCTCTTGAGTGGAAGTTTATTTTGGTATACTTATCGTTTCAAAGTAAAAGCCATTTTCTTCTCGCTTAGATATTTCGCGAAACATAATTTTCCGATCGTTACAGACAAATCAAAATTCTTTTCTTTTGAAGCTTCATTTTCAAATGTATGCGTGTAATTACAGACACCAATGTAAGCCAAAATACAAGATAGAGAGAAAGAGGGAGAGCGTGTCGCTCGAGAAGTCAAAATAATGTAACAATTGGAGTAGAGGCTATCTGAAATTATAGGCGTGGCTCTGTATAGTCACTAGATAATTACCTTCGTAACGGATGCCGCCAATAAGAGCAACTGCCGAATCTCGCGCGCGCCTGTGGCGGCCGATTCCATTCTTTCGTCGTGGTCTAATCTGAGTAATGACGCCCGTAACCTCGTAATTAGCGAAGGCCTCTAGCTCGCATTCCGGGCGTGCGACCGCAATAAGCTGGTGCATCGAGCCATCGCTTCTTTCTCTCCCTCTCTCTCTCTTCCTCTCCCCGTCCCCTCCTCTCTCTTTTTTTTCTTTTGTTTTTGTGTCCCCGTTTCAAGCTATACCAATGCTAAAGAACCTGATTTCTCTGTCTCTTTCTCTCTTCGTTTCTAGTTGTATACTTCGGAAAGGATTGCGCTCAACTAACCGTTTGTTACCAACGAGACTTGCGTGCATTTTTGCGCATCGTTTGCTTACTATTTTACGAATGCTCTGCGCGGAATCCACGTACTGCTCTGCTGCAGTTAGTTGCTTCTTTGTTTTCTTCTCCTGTACATTCTTGAGGATTTTTTTTTGGATTCTGGAGTATCATTGTGATGCGGAATGCAACAGATTTTGCTTTCTTGCTCCTGTTTTTTGCAACTTTATACGGTTGGTTTATTTATTGGAAAATTGTGACATTTTCTCAATTGTAGAACTAAGATTAATCAGGTGGATTAATTCGTTTTACGTCAGTCATTGCAATGTTCAACATTGTAGAGCTTACGCTTGGGAAAATTGTCGTATCGTATGTAAGTGTATCGAAGCATTTTACGCAAGTCTTTTCGTTTTATCAACTCTAAGGAGAAATAAAAACCAAAAACGTTAGTTTCCATTTATCAGTTTTAGTATGAAATGAAAACTTTGACATTTCGACGTGAAAGGATTTCTAAAATAATAAAATAAAACTGTGCTCTTTTAATGTACTACTTTTCATTTCCGCCGCGAAACGAACAAAATAAGAGTTCCATATTTGCTATTTGATGCCATTTAACATCTGTTTCCCGTAGTACTCGAATGGTATTGTAAAATTACGGCGGTAACGAAATAAAAAATAAAGATAAAGAAAGAAAAAAGAAGCATGTATACGAGCGTAGTAAATACATCAGTGACGCTTGGACGTTTCTTTCGGAAAGCACTAAAATGCCTTTTACGTACTTGTTCGTATATAGAAGTAGAAGGGCTTCCGCTCTCCTTCTTTTCTTTTTTATTCGTCGTGGGCCCGACAAACTTTTCTCGAGATTTTTACGCCACTTTTTCCTACTTTCGGACAGCACACGTTTGTCCCATAAGTCGAAGACTACTAGGCGAGTTTTTATTTGTCCTTGTATAAGATGAGATTTCCATTAACGTCCGTTACTATATACATTATACAAAAGCGCGTGGGCGCGGCGAATTGCAAGTATCGAAGGAAACTCGCTTGTCTCGCTCTTAGCCGGAGGATCACGTTGCAAATTAAGGAAATTTACATGAACGTGATGCGCGAAATTCGTGCCTCGAATGTACATGGCAAAGTTAGCCTGGAAATCTGAGAGTAGAATAACGGTACGACGCGAAGCAGTACATTCGGAGAAAGTCCTTGTCTATTGTTACTCGATTAGAAACTATACGCTCTAACGTGTGTGCGCGTTTCCAGTTGCTCGAGCGCAACGATTTCGAGCTTGAATAAGTGATCAGGTGCCGTTAGCGTCGTGAAAAAGCCGTTGCTTCCGCATAAATTTAGATCGAGCCCTCGATGTGACACACATTTGCGTACGCTGCTGTTCTACGCATCAGGGGATTTGCAGTACTTACGCGGTCGGCATACTCGGTAAGATTTCATTCACATATTCGAGCCTATATTCTTTTTCCTCTCTTTGAATTACGACTACACGTATACGCGCAGCACCCTCTGAGACGTATATCCATATATGTGCATTTGCTCTCAAGGGCTTATATGTCCGTGCGGACAAGAGAGAGTTTTACATTAGAAAATACGAGATACCTCATAGATCTCACTTTACAACGGACGCTCGCGCGAGGGAATCCTTTGACCAAAGAATTTTCGGCAGCGCTCCAGGGATGTTTCGCAAGTGCAAAGTTTGCAAACGATGTATGTAAACCCTACTACCCGTCCTCTCTGCTCCTTACGCGTATGCATATACATGCGTATATCCCAAATTACCCGTCGTTTACTCTCATTTTGACTCGCTCTGTGGCGCTTATATACACACTGAAATGAAAATAATTACTGTTTGTTCCTTCGAGGTTTACAGTTAATTTTGTTGATAATGTATATATACATATATATATATATGTATATATAATTATATATTACATAGGTTTAGAGCAGGTAATATTTGGACTGACGTAGTGAGTCTGTTGTTGATTCTTTGATGCTATTTATACTTTGACACGTATTTCGAGCTGCACACTCAATTATTTATTGATATTAGGGCATACATTTGGAACCAAATTCTATCTAATATCTGTTTTTGTACAATATTTTTTTTTCTCTTAAATGCGTGATACATATTTTTTGTATACGTGCTAGTTTTTACTTTGACAATACTTTTGATAACATAAATGCTGAATATCTTAATATCGTTCGAACACACTGTACGTTTAAAATGCGTTTGATAGTGCCTTTCTTTATAATTACAAATATTCTTAATTTTTGGTATACCTAATTCGAACTGAGAAAGTTGCATGGAATTTAGTTGACCGATATAGAATATTCGAATTTCAAATGTATGCCCGTTTGTAATTAGTAGCATTTTTATTATCGCAAGAGAAATATAAGATTTGTCGCCTGAAATGAGTTCAAAATTACATTCAATAGCTGCCATTAAGTGCTAATGCGGAGTTCAGCCATTTTGATTTTTGCTGTCCACCATTGCGGCTGTCACTAAGGTACATCTTAGTCAACCGTAAACTTGTATGAAAACAAAATGAAGCCCTTTTTATTGCCTCACTGATTCGATTGAAATTTAAGCCCGGTGTAGGCTAAATTTTGAATCGACAATGGAGAGACAGTGCAAATTTGGACTCAAGCTGGTGGCCAGTAAAAATCAAAGTAACCACGCAAAAAAAAGTAAAAAAGGTGACAGGCGAATATTTTTCTCGCGTAATCAAGAGAAGCGCGATTAATTCGATGAAACAAAAAGAAAAATAATCAAAGAGAAAAGAGATAGCAGAAGAATGATCAACACGGCGCAGAGAATAAACAAAAATGAAAGATCAACATATTCGATTATTCGTGTTCAACGGACGGCGAAAAGTTTAAAACACATTCGTATTGTATAAGTGCTCGAGAAGGACAATAAAAACAAAAGAAAAGAACATACAGCAAAAAAAAACAAAGAAGGAAAAATCGACGAACGACAAGGTGATAGAGAGCGATAAACGACACAACGATGACAACGACGACTCCGACACAGACAGACTACGATCGATCGATCGGGTGTACGGCTGCGATCGTCGCATGTGCAGCAGCTCGCTCTCTCGGCTCACATCCGGCGATCAAGTGCGCGCCGTGTCCATTAACACGCACACATTCACACAGAGACACATATATATATATACCTACTCACCCACCGCCTATAGCACACGATTATAAAAGAGGTGTGGAGGAGAGACAGAAAGTGAGTGAGGCGCTTTTCAAGCGCTTGCAACTTGCCCAGATAAAGAGAGATATATATTATACAGACATGTGTTATTATAATATATTTACCTATGTATACACACGCACGACTTTTCGCGCCCAAGTAGCCCGGCGCATTTTTCAGTATTTATATCTTATACGTGTATATTATTATATATTGATATACATATATACATACATATGCTCTACTTGCTCCTCGTATATGGTAAAGAAAAAAGAGAACCACTGCTCCTAAAACAAATCGAATAAATCATTCTCTATAAACGATTCGCTCTGCATGCCGAATTATTGTGCGTTGTAGATTTTTTTAGCGCAGTGCTCCGCACACAGCCGCACTCTGACGCAACCGCAGCTTTTTTAATAACGAATGACAATCGATTGAGTACGGCCTAGCCGTTGCCTATGTATGCCCAATAAAATTTTTGTCACCATCGATGTGTCCTGCTCGTTTTATTTATTTATTTTTTTTATTGTTACCCATGCAAATCCCACGAGGCAATCGATTTTCATATGGATTTCTTGCTTTCTTTTTCTCTTGTGATTGATAAATGGAATATATAAAGAAAATCGCCGAGACAAGAAAATGCTGATGGTAAATGAGAGCTAGTCGATTTATGAGTTGTGCATCTGAAGGGTTGCTGCGCTGCGTCAGAGTTCGCGCGAGTCTGCAAAACAACGAGTCGACGAAAAGGGAAGGGGGAGTAAGCGAGGGAGAGAGATAGAGAGAAGAGATCAGCCGTTAATCCGACTTGGGGAATGAATATTCCCTCTGCGCTAGCTTCCTCTCTTGCTCCACTTCCTAATTCGCATGCCGTGCTCGCTCGCCACTCATAGTTTCAATATTTTATTTTCTGTTGTGTTTTTTTTTCGTTAATAGTTAGATACGTATTTAATCGTTCACATGTGTGTCTGTATTACCTTTTTGCGAGGTTGTACCTTCTATTTCAATTTGTATTTTTCCAGTGTTCTGTTAAAACACTCAAGAGATTCAACGAGCTAGTACAATGTACGTTTTATCATCGTTATATGGTTCAACAGAATGTAATAACGATGAGTTGTGATATTTTTATGTTATTAATAAAAACCAATATTCTTTCAGGTTTTACGAACTTGGAACGCCTAGTTTATTAAAATTCATAGGGTATACATTGTATAATTTAAATAATGAATTTATCCAAGTAATAATTGAATAAAATTTCCATGTTCAAGACGCACACTTTACATGACCAGCTCGCTATCTGCATGTGAACAGATATGGAAATGAAGTTTACTGTCCTCCGTCTCGTGCAATAAACAATGCAAAAAGTATTCTGCAGCGTAGGGGAATGGGAGAGCGCAATAAGGTTGAGCAAAATAGGATTCAATAAATCGCGGCATAGTAATGAACAGGGCGCACGAATTTGAAAATTTTGTAGGTAAAGAATAAACACGCAATTTAAGTGTAATCAAAAATGAAAAGGAAGAAAACAATAAAGGACATACACTCAAGGGGACGCTTTTTTTCTCATTAGAAGGTCATCTTTGGCGCCTTTTTTATTATTTCTAATTCTGCAAAGGCCCTCTGGCCGCGGGCCACCTTTCTCTCTCTCATCCAGGTCCGTCCCCAAAAATGTCAAGTGTCAGCTGTCGGGCCGAGTAATGAGAAAAAAATGGGAGAGGGAGAGAAATAATATGGCTTGCGAAGGAACAAAGCAGTGTACACTTGCGCGAGCTCTTGTTTCGCGACGTTCTGCAACGACACACACACACACATACATACACGTATATAGGCGAATAGAGAAAAAGAGGTTTCTTCTTTTTCAGGGTAATGGCGCGCGTAGCAAGCTTTCAACGAGGCATTTTCCCATCCCTTTCCTCCTCTTCCCTTGATTGTTCGACCTGGATTTGTCACGCTAACTACCGACGAATAGTATCTTACAGTTCTGATAATCGACTCCATCATCAGGGACCCGGAAACTCGACGATTTTATTATCGATAAGTTGCGCGGCTTGATGGAGTTTTGTAGGATTTCAAAATTATCGACGGATAATCGAGATAATCCGTAGTAAATCATAAAAAGTAAGAGAACTCAAAATAAGTTGGACATATATTTTGGATTGTTTTTATCGGTTATGATTAATGTATGTGCAGTGGAAACGGATTTCAAATTAATATGTGAATTGAATTGAATGAAATAGATAGTAAACGTACGATGTGATAATTCATGAAAAGTTTTTCCAAATAATCACCAAAAGCAATGAAATTTAAATAAAAATGTACGTGGAGGTCACGAAAAATTGTTGTCGAAGTGGTCGCTAATTATATTCGTTGGTGGGTTGTATACGAAACATTGTTTTTTTAACCTTCCTTCTTCACTCTTTTTCCGGGAACATCACAGTCAAGGCCTTGTGCCGCGCCATTACGAGAATGAGTGAGTGCGAGGGTGTAGGGGTAGGGCGGTCGGAGAGGAGAGAGAGAGAGAGAGAGAGAGAGAGAAGGAGGATAAAGCAAGTAAGGGTGCGTGTTCAAGTGGTCGTTTTTCCGCTCGCTTGCTTCACTGCAGCAGGCGTGTGTGTCATTAAAACCACGTCACGGCCTCGAGTTGAGTTAACCCTTTATCTTATACATATAGTGCACCTGGGTACCAGCTGTGCATAGTATGTATCATATGTGCATTATTTTGATACTTTAGACGAATTCGCGGTCTCGTGCATGTATATATGAATATACATGGGTTCATTTCCGTCTTTTCTTTTGGTTTTTAAACCACGTAAAATGGATGTAAAGTGAGTATGAAAACGGTAAATGGAAGAATATTGAAATCAAAGGGCGTTTGTTTGCTTTATCATTGCAAGCTTTGGACAAGACAATAGTACTTTACCACGAACATTTTTGGAGCGTGGAATATTTGACTATTCACATTATTCTCGCGTCTTAGAAATTTGTAAATGCAATTTTCACAAATGTCATGCCAAACGCTGACGTTATATGAATAGTGTTGTACGTTGGTGTCAGACACTAGACATTATTTTTTAAATCAGAGCTTCTTTACATTGTGAGATGTATCTACTTACCTGGATCTCAGTTGTTCAAGTTATTGTGCGTGATAAAACTGCAATCTATATTTCGCATTCAAATGTATATGTGTGTATATATATTTTTATTTATCGTCCTTTCTACTGGTATTTTGAAACGAAGAATACAATCAGCTCAAATATTTCCGCCCGTAATTCGGGGAGATAGTATCTTGTCGAGAGGAATCCAATCCAATTTACCAACGACGATTTAATGGGTACGATCGATGTACCTGCGCAAGTATAGACGTATGTCGAGTATAGTAAGACGTCGTTAGGCTCATCCCAGACACTCGTGTGCTTACATGCATTGACGACAACTACAACAACGACGGAGACATAGAAGTGCTTTTCAGGCTTTCGACAAGATTTCAGGGCTCAGCAATCGATCTTTTTCTTAATCCTTTTACCTTGCTGAAGTACTTCGATCCCCGTTAAACATCAATTTCTACAGTAGCTCGTGCTATCAGAAGATTTTACAATCAATCCATTTTTTTCGCGGAAACCCTATAAGGTTTAAGCGTAATTATAGACTTGTCAGCTTTTTATGTTGATAATTGAAGTTTTGTCCTTACAGTTGATATTTAATGATGCACAGTTTAATTATCTCTTAACTAGTCTCCAATCGAGCAGATAAGCGGAAAGTCTACAAAGCTATATAGAGAGAAATCAGTAAAGAAGGCGAGACCATCGAAGCTAAATAAATACCTTGGCTTCAAGTGTGATTAAATGAATCACATGCTATATCAGTGTTAGAAAAATAGTATCTTACTCTCTCATCCGCAATTACTTTGATGAAATGTTTTTATCACTTGAGGAGAAAAATAACGAAAGTGTGAGAGAACGTCTTGTTTCTTTTTTTCCTTTGCTAGTTAGGACGTAATCGTAATTGTCACATCCCATTATACTTTAGACCCGCGTGCGCGCATGCGGAAAATACGCCTCGCACGCAGACCGTCGTCGACAGTGCAAGTTGAATGCTAACGCTTAGCTTGTTAAAAATGACAGGCGCCAGTGAAGATTTCAGTTTTGCTCTTTGAAGTTTTTACTTCTTGTTTGACTCGGAAATGCATAGATCTCATAATATATAAAAAACTCACCGTGGTGTAAATTAATTTTTTGTCAAGACTTACTATTAAAATTATCGCTAGATATGTGTGTACTATTCGGACAATAATATTCAAGTATTGGTAGTAACATTTTTTCTTTATCTTTCTATGGATTAGTCATGATCAAAGAAATCATTATACTTTCTGAGCAATAAGGACGCTATGTACATTATTTATGATATAAGTATAGTCGTATCGAGCACAAGAAATTCATCTTTCAGACAGATGAACAGTTGAAACTACTGATATTATCCTCTGCAAAAGAATCTCCATACTAAAAGTTCATTTTTTATCAAATGTAAAACACGTTAATATCCGAGATATTGGGTATTTTTTAGGAGTAATTTTGTATGTCTAGTTACATATAAGAAATTTCAAATTGTATCTAAGAAGTTCTTAAGTGCCATATAGTCGTTTTTAATCTGGAACAATAAAAGTTGCAAAATTATATATAAAAGCCATGCAATTTGCTTGCTACAAAAAGGACAAGAATTTTACGAAGCCATATTCGATATATACAGGTATATCTATGTATCTCTTGCGAATGGGCGAAAAAATCAAGATCGATAAAAATACCAAAATCCAGGTCATAAAATGAAATAGAAAAAGGCAAAATAAAAAAGTGTGTGTATGTGAGACAGAGAGGGAGAGCTTTGCGCGCTGAGTGAAGGGGAGGGAGATGAATTGAAAATGCGTAGAGAGAGCGAGAAAGAGAGAAAGAGATCCTTTGTGAGGCGTCGACGCGGTGGCCAGGGGCTGGTCGGCGACGAGTGGACGTCTTCTTGTCTTGAGCGCGCCAAGAGGCTCGTCGACACTATATGGGCGAGGAAAAATGGCGGTGGTTTAGAGGCTGAGGCCCTCGGGTCGTGTACCGAGCTTATATGAGAGATGAAAATATAAAAGAATCTTTCTCTTTTTTTCTGTATATATGTGTATGTGTGCTCTTCGTCTGTCGCATTGTTGTGTTTTCTCTGCTGCTTGTTACTACCGCTGCCGTGTCTTTTTTCGGCTAAGCGGCACCAAGAGTGCGCATATGTTTTATCATCCTCTCTCATATACTGCGCTTTTACGAGGGACCAGCCTGCAGGAGTAAGGGAACGGACTTTTCCTCCCTGTCTCTCTTTTTTTTCATCATCTGCTATTCTTTTGCACTAGCATGAATTTTGAGTCCATTGTTCTATATCCTCTTTATTATTTCGAAAAATGCTTTTTCCACAAGGAGTTTCAGTTTACGTTTATTTTCGCGCGCTTTCTCGTCTTTAGCTCCGGGGCTATATGTACTAGCGCTCGAGAATACTCAGAATCGAGTGAACTTTTTGTCCTCAGTGTCTTTCTGTTCTCGTCACTATACAATTTTTCGAATTCACGATGTTTATACAGGCTACCAACTTCTAGGTTTTCTTTAAATTATATAACAGTCTACGTTTGATTTTCCTTTAGACATTACTGCAAATATTTTTCTACTAATATTGGAACTCCCGCACCTCCATTCCAACTCCATTCAGACCAAAATAGCTGCTAGCTAGAATGTCTAATAACTTCAACACTTCAAAACCAACTCCTTAGCTCATATTTACCCATTGCCATTAACTAACTAATGATTTGCATACATTTTCAAATAAAGCTATTATTATTTTATAGTATTTTAACAATTGAACTTTAAAATCAAGACGACGTACGTTTGTTAGCGATCTAAGAAACTTGATCTAATTATTAAATTGTCCTTTACATATTTCACGAAAGAACAGTTTTCATTTTAATTGCAAAATAAGAATTCAAAAATTTTGCATGGAGTACTGGGGGAAGAAAAAGAAGCAAAATGAAAAAGACCTGGAATTAAAACAAAACGCTTTTTATTTTTCGTCCCGAAATTGCACACGTCATTAGAGTACAACGGCGTATGCAGAATGAAAGAAAGATCGTCAGACCATCTCCATTTAGCGTCGCTTCGACTCCGCAGCCCACTAATTACCAAAGTAGGAAAAAGAAGAAAAACCGAGAGAAAGAAGAGTGAGAGAGTGAGAGAGAGAGAGAGAGAGAGAGAGAGAGAGGCTAAGAGTGAAAACTCGTCCACCTGTTTACGAAGGCGAGCATTTTTTTTCTTATCTAGGCCGCACGAAGGGAGGGAAAGATCGAAAGAGAGAAAAAAGAAATAGAGCGACCTTGAACGCTCGTGAAAACGAGGAGGACGGAGAACACGAAGAAGAAAAAATAGAAGAAAACGAGTTTCGCGGCATATCTAGTCTTCACCTAAAGTAAAGAGAAAAAGACAGGCAATGGTCTACCGCGCATCCTAATCTCCTTCTGTCCCGTCGAATAGCTGCCCGAAAAATCTTAATTAGACGGTTGGCGTGCGATTCTTTTTCTTCGGCGGAGCGAGTGACCGGAATCGCAAACTTTTAATTAACTGCTGGCGGTGGAAAAGAAGGGGTGTTCCACCACGACAGAAACTTAGCCATTCACGCCCTATTTAACGGGGTAGTGCAAAAAAAGGAAAAAGTAGTTTGGGCGCAGCTAGGAATTTTTTTCGTAGACAATAGCCTGTGCCTGGCTTGTTCTCTTTCCATGGAACCGCGCTGGCATTTTACTTCCGCATGATTGTCCCCTTTTTTGTACACTACCACCCCTCCAATAGTTCATATACGTCCTTTCCCATGTGTACGTGTGCGTATGTGTGTGTATGTACGAGAGAGAGAGAGAGAGAGAGAGAGAGAGAGAGAGAGACGTAGGATGGAGGTTTTCTTATTTTTTCCCTTTACAACGGAGTTTCGTGGTTACTGCATACGATCGCTTGAGAGGAATGATCATTCGGGAAAATGCGAGGGAATTTCGGCTAGGTAATACCGACCTAGATTCCAAATCTAATAATGGAAGTGATTGTCTCCGGTATCTTTTTTAGATAGCATATCACTTGAAATTCCCTCTTCATGAAAATCATTTTACACGTTCGTGATTTTCATAATATCTGATAATGAATGTTATTTCGTACATTTTTTATGATTTACACCTAAATTCACCAGAGAAAATTTGCTGTATTTTTTTTCAATCCCGTGGAACTTTTTTTGTATTATTCTCCCATTATGCGGCTTTCGAGTTTGTACATTTTTGTGAATCACTCTGTATAAAGTTAAAATATTCATAAATCCTTCGAGAAAATATATTATAAAAATGTGAAAGTTTATGTCATTGTGATACAGTTTATTGACACCTTCTATACTATTAATTATTGATAGTTTTCTAGCTGAGATCTGAGTAAAAAAAATTCTAGAATAATGACTTACGATGGGTTATTGTATTCAACGAAATCAATTAGGTAGGAAAAAACACAAGATCATACTGCGTATATTCATTGGAATTAGTTTTTTATTCAGATGCTACTTTATATAAAAATGGTGGGAGCGTGAAAGGTATTGTGGGAAATTACAGACACACAATTTCTGAATGTCGTTGAAGCGCTTATGAAATAAAAATAATATCGTAATTTATGATGAGAAATGTTATCTGCTAATAAAAGTAAACCAATACGGCACTCAAGTTGTAGCACGTATCAATGGAATAAAAATTTGTTTTTCTTCTTCCTCTCGTGAATTTATTCTGTGAAGGAATAATATCCAATGAAAATTGTAGCACTATATATATTCAGTTGGGAAAATTTATATGATCGCAGTAGATCGCTCGTTAAAATTAAAACATATTTCAATTAAAGCAGGGCTGAAATTTCGCTCATTACAAGGCACAGCGCGCTCCGGAACATTTCACCCTACTATCAGCTTTTTCACTTATTAACTCGGGCGCCGCATAAAAGCGAAGCCCGATAACAAGAAAGCAAGCGAGCTCCAGTAGTAACAGAAGCGTGAAAGGGTGTATCGACCTCCGCTATTTTTCTTTCTCTTTCCCGTTCGCTGCCGACGTTTCCTCTAACGGGCAGTTTGGTATTTCCGAAGGTCGGACTTAGTCAGCGAACAATAGAGGGTAGGGAGGGTCGTTCGAAATTATTGGCATGGGCTTTTTTCTCTCTTTCTTTTTCTGCCTGTCTTTATTTCACTATGTACTGAGAAAATCGCGTGGAATAAGTTTGTGTATATTGGATCCTTTTGAAATTGTAGGCGCACGTGTGAAATATTTAATGTTATGTTTTTTTACGAAGGTCAAAGTGAGCTATGCTGCACTATAGGATAGTGGCAAAGTAAATTTTGCGACATATTGCTTTTTGAATGGCATTGAATTTTTCATACGAGAATGAAATGTTGTGTGCGTGTGGAGTAAAGGCTCCACGCGAATTATTTATCTCGAGATGATAGTATCGCCTCGCTATTGCTCGCATGTGCCTAGGTATGGGTTATGAGGGTATACAGGAGGGATTCTAAAGGGATCAAGTTAATTAAATTCTGTGCTACTGCGGATAAAAACGTAAAAATCATTATTACATATGCTCTTTGAGAAATACTTTTCATTCGTTATAATTAAACTCAAACTCACTTCAAGCGACGTTAGAAAAACGTCATTACTTAGTAATTCACGCGACATAAATTGGAGTTTACTCTAATTTACGCAACTTACATTATTATCAAGCTAAATATATTTTGTAAATTAAATAGGAAATAACGAGAGTTGGATGGTAAACAACGCGACTTTTGATCGTAATCTGACAAAACAGCAAGGAAAATGGAATTCTTTTTCGTCAGATTGAAAATCTAGACTTTACATTAATAAGAAGAAATAGCTTGTTAAATGATTTTTTCATTGAAACAGGTTTTTCGCAGGAGGAGAGGAGTCGGGAAAACCTTGATATAGATATATAGCCCCATAGTTAGAAAAAGAAAATGACTGTTGCGCATCATTAATCCAAGAGAAGCCGTAATGAATAATTCATTAAGAATTTACTCGAGAACAGCATAGTATAAAGAGATTTCGCGACGTTCTCCGCAAGTCATGTATAGCCTAGATAAAAGAATATTTTTTTGAACCGTTATCAATCGATTTCTTGTCAGACACAAGTCATATGACGTACAGCATCCGACAAAACAAAAATGGACCTCGCACACAGACAGACAGATAGATACGTGTAAGTTGCTTTCGCTTCAGGCGAACTGCTGTAGATCCTGTCTGTCGCTCTTGAAATTATGTCAACGACCTCGTTTTTCTTCTCTGCTTCATTCTTTCTCGTTTTTTTTACCTAAGTGATGATTCGCCATTGTTTTCTGGCTTTAATTATGCTAATAAAGTCGAGCCTTCAGGCGACATTAAGCAAAAAATAATGGCACCCAATAAGAAGAAAAAGACTATAACGGTTGAAGAATGAAATCGCGCGTGCTCTTTTTTACGCCGGCAACAATTACTATTATCATCACTTTCGAAGTAATCTCTCCATTTTTCTGCATTGTCTCTCTCGTCCGACTTTGTTTTGTACTTTATTGTCAGAGGCTTATTAAAATAGTGGTCACAGAAAGGAGGGAGGTAGGGTAAACAGTTATAACAGTTAACGAGGTGGCGAAGTTTCCATCGAAACAATGCCTCGCGATGATGTCAATTTTTCATGCAATAAAATACACACAAAATCATACATAAAAAAGAGAGAAAGAGAGGGAGAAAGAGAGAGAGAGAGAGAGAGAGAGGCATGAACACCAACTGCCGAATGGTCCTCGTCGAACGCCCCGATGTTTTATGTTCGTTTTGGGAACTAAAGCTCCACGGGTTTGTCTTTACTTCTATATAAACACGATGGCAATATGTTGACAAGTTATGAAAGGTTTTATAGCCGTGAATAAAATGGGTATACGGCTATTTATGGGCTATTTAATTGTCGGTCACTTTTATTTTTAGATGAATAAACACACTTAATGATTCCAATTATATTATAAAATAACTGATACGTGCTTTTGTATTTCTTTTGCAGACTGACTGATGAAACATGTACTTTATAAACGGAAGTGTTTATTGGGCTGTAAATTTCTGAATGTCTCTGTCAATAAAAACGTTTAGTAAACTTTAATAATTCTTGAAACGAGCTTCTTTTCATGACCTCGTAAAAGTTAAAGAAATGTGCATGCAAATTTGTATAGAGATGATAAATTTTCTAGTCCCTGGGCTTTGGTATGTCGATCTATAAACCTTTTAACGCTCTTGTCATTCTTTTAATCGCACTTCATAAATTGGAAATTATCGGTCTATTTCCTATAAATTGTTCATGATTAAACTAGATAAAAAGTTAGTATATTCACCGTTCTCACGTATTATTAAGAGAGTAGAACATGACAAAATTATAGTTTATAAAATTTGTCTAGTGAACAAGCAAGTTTTTCCAAGCATGAATTTTAGACTCCGATTTCTGGTAAATCAAACTGTATATAAATAATCCCAAACGCAACTTTGAAATATATATGGGATTCCTAGCGACCAAAGAAGGAAAAAGGATGAAAAATCGTACGAATAAGTAAATTTTAGTAGAACGGAAAAAGAAAAAAAAGCAGGAAAGACTGTTATTCGTTTTGTTTACCGTTGTAGTAGTAATATGAGAACGAGGCATGCGGCAAGATTTGAAAGCCAAGTATTTGCTCCCCCGTACCGCAGGAAATTGTGTGCGCGCGAGGTCGCGCACAAGACTCGAATGGGTCAATAATAGAACGGCAATAACACTGCACGTACCTCTACCTATGATGCATACAATCGTGAATCGGGCTTTTCTTTCGTGTAACCTTTGCAAATAGGCTGCGCTTCAGTATCGACTATGAATTTTTTTAAGTTCCCTGATCACTTGCTACTTTTTAGATAAAAAGCGGCATGAGCGTTGTGGCGTACCGAGGAATATACCTGGGTATATAGAAATAGTATGAAATTTGCCAATAATTTTCGATATTACAAAAAGGTGATGGTCTTCTATGAAATTCTATACACATGAAGAATGTTTTTTCGTGTTTTTTTACATTTTGAAATATTACAACAAATAGCACTCCACGAATAACATTTCAAAAAGCATTGCTTTAATACATAAATTGATACATTCCATCTGAAAAATATCTCCTTAAAGACAATCAAATCTTGGAAATAATTTTCTTTTACTGTATGACGGATACACGAAGAAATTTACATTATATGCTCGCTTGGGCTCCTGGTACGCCGACAGAATTAAAAGATAAGTACACGTTTTTTGTCTCTCCTTCCCTACTCGTTCTCTCTCTTTCGTAGTCCACGACAGAAGAAAAGCACATCTCATGTTCTACTAGGCCCTTAATTTAAAAGGTTATCTACAGAAAGATAGTAG
Source organism: Chouioia cunea (assembly GCA_030064505.1). Taxonomy (NCBI): domain Eukaryota; kingdom Metazoa; phylum Arthropoda; class Insecta; order Hymenoptera; family Eulophidae; genus Chouioia; species Chouioia cunea. The sequence goes on from JAOPFQ010000001.1 coordinate 8,688,400, forward strand.
AAACGACGACGGCACTTGAATCCTCTTGAGAACTATCCAGACTGAAGGCATATTCATTCGGTGCTCGTTTTCCCTTCATCCTCTCTTTTCCTCCCTCATACTCTCTCACTTTTTGGGTGCATCCAGTTCGTTGGGATAGGCTGTCTGCACGCGACGTTTAAACCAGACTTCCACACTCATTTCGTATGCGGTCCAAAAAGAGAACGAACAGCCCGTCTGTGTTTGACGATTGAAAAGGATAAAGTTGCGCAGACGCTTGACAGACTTATGCACTGGTACTCATATATGTGTATGTATAGTTTTTATTTATTTGTGTGATTGTTCTTTCTATATCGCTTACAAACTCAACAAAACTCGACAAGACTAATTACACTAGTCTCGAGTTGGGATTTCTCTCAGCTATAGTTCTTGCCGTACTCTCTCTTTTTTTTCTTTCCTTCTTTTTTCTCGCGAAACCTGAAACTTTTCCAAATACTTTGTCTGTTAAATTTAAATGGAAAATCAAATCTCATTGGGCACTAATTTAAATACTTTCTGCCGATTATTACTTTATCAAAGTTCTTGTTTTTATTGATTCAAAAAATGGCGTATTTAATGAGCAAATTATACAAAATTTATTCGCAAAATGTAGTTTATAAATTCCTTGAAATAATATAATTTTTTTGAGTTTTCATTTTGTGAAACGACCTCTACAGAGAAACGTTGTTATTCTCAAATTCATTAAGACTTTTATATTTTTGAATTGAAAATTTAGGTAACAGCAGTCAATGGACGTGATAGAACGGCGCCTTTTTACGAAATGGAAAAATAACGACTCATTGTGTAACAGAGGAAAATCGACGATAGCCACAAGAATCAAATAGAAGCTATGGTAGTCCGATGTATAGAGGGCATGATAAAAATATATACGCAACGATGATTGGAAAGACTATATGTGTTTGTCTATGTATATGAATAGACGAAAACAGAATACAATTTTCGAGCGCTTTATAACTTGCAGTCTCAATTCTTTTTCCTCTCTCCGTTTTTCTCTCTTTTACGAGCTGATCGATATGTTTTTTACTCGAAAAATACATTTTACCAGATATCTTTTAACGGTTCCCTCTCTTTTGATCAAAAAGCCAGTACAAACGTAGACGCGAGTACACTGTCGACCTCTTCACTCGTTCGTTCGTTCAGGATAACATATGGAATTTTTAAAATCACGTCTTTATAGCATTCAACTGTATTCTAATATTCCCCAGAGTTAAGCTTTTTTAAATGCAAATATTAATAAATTGAATTAGTACTTTTTATTCAAAATGTAGTTTAATTAATTTATATAATATCGATATTGTTGGAGTTACAAAAAAGTATTTCTTTTCGATTTCTAACAAACATAATAATCTCCTAAACAACTCGAAAAGTACGTATCGATGAGGTAGTAAAAGAAAGAAGAAAATGAAGAAAACAAGTCCAACAGCCCCAACGTGAAACTAGCGTGTTACTTGTTTGGGACAATTTTTTTTGTCCTCTGCAACATCCTATAAGAGAAAAGTTTCCAATTGAGGCTACTTTCAACCACTAGGCGCGTAAGTTGAAAGAACAACAATAACAACGAACGAAAAGACAAAGAGTGTGACACTTTTCCCGATAATTTTTTTTTTCGCAGCCTCACCATTACCGGCGCATCGACGAGCGAGCATCACAAAAAAGAAAGTAAATAAATCAACGGGCTTTTTGTCTTTTCTCTTACTCTCACACACATTACGTGAGTTCATCGAACTATACGTATTTCCCATGAGAGTCTATGTACGATTCGTTCGTTGATCGAAGTCGTCCCATTAATTTTTACGTCTCTCAGTTTTGTCGAAATTAATTTAATTATCGTGGCAATTTAATACGAGGCCGCATGTCAAATGGATTTGAAAATAAATGATCAACAGTTTGCTCGACTTTGAATAATTAAAACGTATAAATGAATTCAGTGAGTGAAGGGGCGACACCCAAGGGAATTTTAGGAAACTGCATTTTCCAACAACAAAGTTTCATTAATTTCCGTGTATAAAGATTCAATAGATGCGTCTCTAAAGCTATATAAAGTGTCGTTATCTAGTTTAGGTATTTGTCTGAATTAATAATTTTATTGACAGCACATTGATTGTGTTATCATTGAAATATAAAGAAAGTCGTAGCTGTATTATTTATATATGTTGAAATAGTTGCATGAACAATTATCGAAGTATTGTACAAATTCTTCACGTGAGAGCACTCGTTGACATTGAAAAATACCAACAAGGTAATCGCGAATAATGCACGTTCGCTCGCGAGCTACAAGTGAGCTATTAAACCAAGCCTCGTAACACCTCGAAACATTGAAAAAAGTTTAAGTTTTTCTTTCTCTCCCTCTTTTCAGTGAAGCGCATTGTCTCGTAGCGGAAATACCTTGTAAAAACGGTATGTCAAGCGTTCAGTGTAACGCGGTTGTATTTCTCAAGCGTGAATATATCTCGCACACAATTTCCCTTGTATGTCTGTATGCATGTGAATTATGTGCAATCAATGGGTCTAACGTGTCGTTAACCGCTCTCAACTCTACGAGTCGCTGCACTTGGTTGTAAGTCACGTCGATAACTCGTACTCCTAATAAAGTGCACTAGACGAGTACGGTTTCTACGAACAAAGACTTTCGATCGATCGTATCGTACAAGACACGCTTTCCTCTTAACGAGCCCCCGATCCCTCTGGATTCTTTAGGTACCTAATTGTCCCGACTCGGAAAATGTACCCTCTCGTAAGAATTACTCTTCGATGGAAACACGATTAGATAGCTGAAGAGAGCGAGTTTAACGAAGCAATGAAATATCAGCGGAATAATAATGAATAACAATGGGTGGGAAGATAGATTAATAAGGTTCCACTTAAAAAAACCACGAACGAATTGCATATAATTGCATATAGATTAATAAGGTTCCACTTAAAAAAACCACGAACGAATTGCATATTCACTGATTCTTTCTTTTAAGTAAAGCTAGCCTTAACAATAATCATCTTTTTACGATCGATAGTCAAAAAAAATTTACTAAGTACCATATCGTTGCGACAAAATGTGGGATAATACATTTTCAACTACTGCTGTTTTTCTGAAATATTGGGCTACGCAATTTTAACATTTTTCCATCGCTATCTAATGAAAGAGTTTGTGCATCGCTGAAAAATTATGTCAACGACATTATTAATCAACGGAATTATACCGCATACCTATCCTGGACTTCGCTATTATAATTTAACATGTTCTGCGCTGGGTTTGATAACTTGTCCAGAGGATGTAACGTAAATCCGGTTCAATAAGATCGTTACAGTATATACATCGCTACATTACTATCACAAAACAATTTTATTTGATTAATATCGCATGACAAGGGACTGACAAATTAAAAACACCTTGATGGTTTAAAACTAAGCGGAACGCCAAAAAAGGCTTTTTTATCACTTTACCCATTACAAATCAATTTATAAAACATTAAATTATCCTGCTATTATATCAATTGATATGGCTCACTATTATATGTATATTTTAAATATATCGATGAGAAAAGTTCGCGTGTCTGGTCTATTTTTAATAATGTACATCAAATTGAAAACCGCATTTTTTTGTGTTTCATGCATAAATCCATTGTACAGCATTCACCAATAAAATAAAAAAGAAAACTCCAATTCATAATTTACTTTAGTACATTGGCCAAATAAACGTTTTGGATGTTGTTTTTTTTTCACTTCGCAAGTCGAGCATAAATTCGTTCGAAGGATTATCTCTGAGAGAAAGATGAAAGTCAAAAAATTGCGGACCATTGTTTCAATATAGCTGTAGCAAGCAGATGGAGAAAAAAAGGGATATTGAACTTTCACAGATCAACAAAACAAAAAACGAGTGCGAACAAACAGGAAAGAACCATTATCAGATGCGTTGACGATAAAGCTCGTTGTGAAGGGATAAAAGAATAGAGCTAAAGAGAGAAACAGAGGAAGAGAGAGCTAGAGAGAGAGGAGTAGAGAGAGAGAGAGAGAGAGGTAGAGAGAGAGAGATAGAGAGAAAAACTGTTGTTTCTTCTTGCACTCTTCGTTGCTTATACTTGCACGTTATTAATAATTATAACAATAACGTCGTAGTAGTCGCTTTAGAAATTTATTTTTAAACACGCTCAGCCCTTGTTGATCATTTTCTCCTTATCCCCGGCTGCCTCTCTTTCTCTTCCTTCCGTCGTTGGCAGCGCTGACCCAATTTCCCCCTTCGCAGTGCGCGCGCCGTGCGCGCCACAGAGGAAGAGAGCGAGAGAGAGAGTAAAATATGGACCTAGCCGCCATCGTACTGCTGAACGGTGCTGTGTACTGCTGGCTTTTTTCATACATCACCCCAAGAAAGTGAGAGAAAGAGAGACGAGCGAAAAACTAAAGGGCGCGGTATATCCATATAAACGACAAGTCTTATCACCTGTAGGATGAAACTCTTTACTGTCTGTGTTACGTAGATATTCTTAATGTGGGAATGTCAAAAAGTTTTTGGAATATAAATTGCCTTGACACTTTCGATTAATTAATACGTAGTTGGAGCGATGATCAATTAAATTTCCATAAGTATGTTTAAGAGGGAACAATTTTACCAGGTCTACGATGGTATAATATTAGCCGTGGATGTCTCACATAATTGTCTCGTTACTACTGATTAGCAACAATGCCGATATTTAATCGATATATTTTGCTTTGTTTATTGAATCATATAGAGATTCCGTGCGAATTTTATTGAAATAATTCAATGTCGAACAAACAGCCACTATATTTCATTTGCAGAAATGCGTCTGACCTTTAATTGACTTGTTCTACTTGCCAGTTACATGTAGTAATTTCTTTTCTTTTTCGTGTCTGATTAAGGGATTTCGTATCGATTAAAATTAAAAAATTCGAAGTATATTTATTTCACTTTTCGAACTTTGCGTTACGTTCTATGTAATTCTTTCACTTCTGTAAAGAAAGAAAAATATTAGTTCTTAAGTCGCGGTTGGATACGCTTTTAGTGCATACTTATTTCGAGGCTTAAGCTCTCGGCTTTAAGGTAACCGAAACGGTGTAAAGAAACTAACTAGACGTGCAGGGCTACTGATCCGCAAGGGATTAAGCGAGTGAGACTCTTTGGCTCATAAGACTCCGAGTTTTGCGCTCTCACTCTCGACGAATGTTTCCGTTTTTGCGGATCTACGATTCGCTAATGTAAATGGAAAAGGCATTTATCTGAAAAACTAGACAATAATATTCGATTTTTTTTTTGACTAAATAAATAGTCGGCTAGAGTATGTAGTAGCGAATATTAGGAATCAGTCAAGGAAATTTTTAGTGGAGATTAGCTACTTTAAAGCGGTAGACTTCAGGTAGTAACTTCTTGAATCTCGCCCCGCGGAAGCTAGCGGTCTTACGGTTCCACTTTGCTTCTTTCATTCTTTCCAAAAACTCCTTTTCTCCTTCATTGCTTTATGTATTTTTCTCCCACGATTTACCTTTCTCTCTTGGTACCTGCGTGAGAATCGTGCGAATTTTCGTATGTTTTCATTTGACTCTTTGTATTTTGTCTTCTTTAGAGAGAGAGTAAGAGAGAGAGAGAGAGTGAGAATAAGAGAGAGAGAGCGCGAGAGACAGCGAGAGAGAAAGAGAGAGAGAGAGAGAGAGAGAGCGAGAGACAGCGAGAGAGAGAGAGAGAGAGAGAGCGAGAGCGAGAGACAGCGAGAAAGAAAGGGAGAGAGAGAGAGAGAGAGAGAGAGAGAGAGAGAGATAGAGAGCGAGCAATCTTATATAGAGCTACTCATCTCTCGTTTTGCATTTTCTCAGGCTATCAGGCTACTTGAATATTCTTGCGGCGACCAACTCAATATTTTCAAGTGCCTCGGTGGCTCGTAATGAGGAGATAAATAGACTGTTGTAAAGTGTGCCTTGAACAGCTTGCTCTGAATTTCTATTGGCTTTTCCAAGTTTAGATTTTACCGGTAATTTCTTATACTTTTTTTTTCTTTTCGCTGATAAAATTGAAGATGCTACAAAATTTTGATAACGGATGAATATTTATTAATGATAGAGACTTCAGCGTTATGTTTTTAAAGTATAAATCTGAGCGAAGGTAAAAATTCGAGTATTTTTACAAAATCATCAATAAACATGTGAGTTTCTCTTGAATGTTTCGATATGCATGAAATGATGCACGTATATGATAGATAAGCGTTTATTAGTTTCGATCGATATTGTAATGTAGTTATTAGTATGTGTGTTGACATAAACATCAGAATTAATTGTGATAGCTACATTCATTAATGTAACTCTATGAAAAATAGATCTGCATGTTTTACATCTATAGACAGCAACATGTATATTTATTTGTTAATTATTTTTTTCAGGACGAGAAAAATCAACTGCTCATTACGAATCTTTGGTTGAAGCTGGTAAGTTAACAGTCACTGTTGTCATTTTTTTAAATTATGATGGTCATATTGAATATTCCTAATAAACATTGTACGTTATATCTAACAATGATTGATTAAGTTTGAACAAAGCCTCATTACGTCAAGCTTGAAATTAATTAATATCACAGCAAAATATTGACGTTACATCAATTCATGAGTTATTGAAGAGAATTTCAAAACTAAGCAGTCGGTTATTCAATATTGAGTTAATTACAAAATGACCTTTTTAGAGATGGTTAGAACCGTGAGAGCACAATAAACCATTTTGTAAGTAAGAATCAGATAACTTATTTAATTGATACACGTGCAACAAGTAGCAAAGCGTACCATTAAATCCGTTCTTTTAAATTAAGCTACATAACATTTACAATATATTCATACTGTAAATCACCATTTGACGATATTAGATTTGTTTAAACTGCAGTATTTTTAATCAAACAACCAATTTTTTAATTTGCTACGTTGGTAATAGAGTTAATATAATAGTTACAGTTGTATCTTCTTTCTTGATTGCCAATTGAAATTAGATTACAATTAAGTTTTGCAAACGAAAGAACTGATTGAATAACAAAAAATAAGAAAAGTTGTGTCGTCAAAGGGTGAAAAAAATAATGGTGATTTACAGCGTCAGACTTTGACACGCGACAGAAGAACGTTTAATATGACAGGGTTTAACTAGATTTAAGAATGATATCAAACAGCAAATTTCTCTCGTATCGACTTTGCTTACAACTCGATATCGTTGGTCTACGAGCGAGCCCCGGTGTCGATAACAGAGCTGCCTACGGCTTCGACTATACTAGAGCACTTACCCTCAAGAGAGTAATTGCCTCAAATTACACGTTGCCTCCGAGTTTGAGACTAGCAGCCTTTAGTAAAAGCCTCTGTTTATCTAACTTAGTCACTAAGATTCTCCTGATGTTGATGAAGTTTTGTGTAAACAATGTTTCTTACTCGTTTGTAAACCTGTTATTTATTATTAGTTCGCTTTATTGCTATAGTGAAAACTAATTTTGCAAGATTTTTATCTTCCCCTTGAGTCTTAATAAAAAGTACTTCATCTGGGGACCATTGGGAAAATTTGAAAATGGAAAGTTGAAGAAGATATGGTATTAAGGCTGCAGCAAAAAGATTATCGATGACAAACATACTCTGTTGTTGTCTATTTCAACGAATTTATTACAGAATGACAATAAAAAAAATTCGTTTTGATTTCGGTCTAATAACTATTAAATGTTGAAAAAATAACATTTTTAAACGTGTTTAATTTGTTCCATATAGTAAAACCTTAGAGAATAAAGTTTTTTTGTAGTACATTATTTATATCCCCTTTTTTAATTGAAAAGGTGAAATCAATATTTCATTAAATATCTCATATTTTTTTAACCCAAATCTTGTAACTAAACGACTAATCAATGAAGCTTAATATTTAAATAGAAAGAAAAATCATGCAAACATCATAATTGACTGAATTTAAAACGTTTTCTTGTAAATTCGATATGTATATTAAACATAGTAATAAATGAGGTTTCACTTATTATCAAGTGAAATCAGTAATAATCAAAACGTTTGTAAAAGACGGTAAAAGTAAAATATCGATGTATATTCTATGAAATCACCATCGCCAGTAATTGATCGTCTATATCAAATTAGTATTATTAATTTGCTGAATGTTCCGTCATTTGTCTTCATGCATTACAATATCCTATTAATTATTAAAATATTAACCTTTCGCACACATTAAACAATGACCGATCTGCTTTTACTTGAAAAGAGGAGCATTTTAGTGGCGAGGATAAGATAAACGAGAAGAAATGGCACAAGGTTTGTCCAGGAAGACAAACGAAAAGTTCGAACGGCAGAAATAGATAGCAGTAGTTTACAGTAGTTGGTGTCGCACGTGTGTGGCGGGAACGGCAAGAAAAATAGCCGGCACGAATTTGATCAAATTTTAGAGCTCGCCAGAAACCAATACGTGTACGACATTTATATATATATATATGGATCTGGGTGTGAGAAGTTGGTAGTAGTGAGTTGATATCACCCCTCGGGCCGATCGTCGACGTCGTTATGTCCCGAGCACGTTTACGATGTCGCACGCTCGTAAAACTGCGCGGGGGAATGCGCGCGATTAGGATTCCTCGAGTTCTCTGGCTCGTGTGGTATACAGCTGCAGTAGCTTTGCCACCACCACGCTGCCGTGGAGATGTAATCGAAAGCGTTGAGATTCCCGATTGGTCGACGCCAACGCGACGACGATGGAAAAATTTTAGGAGGAATTTCTCTCTCTCCCTCTCTCTCTCTCTCTCTCTCTCTTGGTAATCTTGCGCTATCGTGTGGAAAGAGCGAGAGACAGAAAGAGAGAAAGAAAACGGGAGTTTACTCAGAGGAGAAAAACCTTGGCGCTGAGTGAAGTGGCCTAATTAAACGAGAGAGGTGACGATTGAATTTCGACTACTTGCTTTTTTTTGTATTTTACCATCGCTCTTCCGAGTAAATAGAACTTTTATCGATTTTTCCGAAGTTAATAGTTGTTTTAAGGGTTTTTTCGAAATTCACTAATAAAGACAGCGCGGGAAACTAAAACAAATCGAATTTTACGATTCAACTTTTATCAAGCTTTGACGAAGGTTTGTCACATAGAAAACAGTGGTTTAGTTAGCATAAGCTTTTGATCGAATTTTAATTTTCCATCGAAGTCACAGTTAAATAAATTCTAGATTAATACGTTTTAGATAATTTGTATAATAAAAACAGATAAAAAAGGCTATGTAAGTGTAATGCAAATTTGAGATAATTTTTAAATATAAAAATTGAATTCCATAAAATATGTCAATTTATACTGTCAGAAAATGTTATGAAAACCAATAACGTACAATGTTTATTCGTCAAACGTCAAACAGTGCTACGGCAGTGAATTTCACAGTTAACTGAAGTCGGCCAACTTGACGTTTTAAGCGCTTCTGGGGGTGTAGGGGAGGCACTCTACTACTTCGGTGAGTAGTGCCTCTCTTCACTCCGCGCAGCTGTCTAAAGTAACGAGCTTGTAATGCAAAATCGACATTTCCTGCAGGAATGGAACGACGTTAACATGGTGTGGGACCCTTCCAAGTACGGCAATGTTCGGGACTTGAGGATACCACCGCATCGGCTCTGGAAGCCTGACGTCCTCATGTACAATAGGTAAGTCACAAACACACTCTTTGTTTTCCAAGACCTTTTTGCTTGCGACTAAGGAGAACAAATTGGGAGAACTCCAAGGATGAATATTCATGTGGCGTGCAGTAAGAGAGAGAGAGAGAGAGAAGGAGAGAGGAAGAGAATAGAGAGAGGCTGCTCGTGAGATTTTTAATATTTATGGGCCTACGAGACGTGTGAGCTTGCGTTTAAAAGCTCTCGCCTAGGTACGGTTTATTTGCATTCGAGGGAAAAGGGGGATTTACATGCTAAAGAGACTGAGAAAGGAATCTACTCAAACGATGATATATGGTTGCGAAGGAATTAGCCTGATCGCAAAAACTTTCGACCTCGCAAGTAATTGAGGTCTTTTTGAATGAATTTTTTAAAAACTATTTTACCAGTGGTAGTCGCGGCTAATAGCAAGGGATTTCTTTTATTCAGCCATTCCGTCCGTGGGGTACAATAAGGTTTGAACGCTCGATGAGTGTGACGACTCGTCCGAATGACGATGACGCGAAAATTGCAATTTCGCCTGATGAAAGATTCGCTTTTTCACTGCAAGCGGGTATTATGGCGACACCGAGCGCACATTCTACATCGATTGACCTAAAAGTTCTGAGGAAAAAATTGTTTTCCTCTTCTTTGTGTTTGTACGAGTTACCTGAAACAGTTAACGATTATTTTTAAGTTTTAAAGTAGCAATGAAACAAAACTTAATCAGATTTTAAGAAAGATAAATATAATTTTTGTGGTTGAAATTGAAACTCAAGTATGAATTAACAGAGCTCGCTTTCTGATAATAATTCACCATTTGAAGCGCAGAGAAAACGTAAGACGCCATATGATATTTAAAAGTAGAAAATCGTTACAGATTTAACTTCTAGATAAAAAGCAGCGCTCGGCACATTTAACTTTTGAGAGAGGACGAAAGACGGAAAAGCTCTCTCTCTCCCTATCTTCTACCACTAGCATCAGTTTTGAGTCTAGATGTATTTCGTAAAATCGCATTTCAACATCAACGTATACATTTCTCCGAGCTCAGGTAAGGTGTCGCTTGGTCCATTAAGTTGACTCTTTCTTCGTCCTTGTCGTGCCGAGAACTTTTACGATCTCTCTATCTGTCGCTTTTGAAGTCTCAATCTGCAACATTTTTTTGACATGCCAACTACTAAAATGACAAATCCCAGTTTCACGAGTGTTATCTCAAACTTGTATACCAAACTGATTCGGGAAAAATATTTTTCCAATGTAGTTTTATGCCCTTTGCAATAAGACTTTTCATTTGTTTCATCAAAACTTGAGCGAGCTACTGTTTTCAAAGTATGTAAAATTTTTCACTTAACGTACTAGTTCCTATAGTCCCGTTAAATTATCGAATTTTATTAATTTATTTTATCAATAATTTCCATTAGAAAAGTATATAATTTATAAAGAATTGTTTGTTTCAAAAATCTTTGATAAAAAAACCCAATTGAATTTGAAACTCTTGGTGTACGAATTTATCATGCTTTCTCGTAAATTACGGATAGCACTCATACGTTATTGGTTCAACTAATCAATCTACTCACAAATCGGAAAGTTAGACGTAAATAATGTAGAAGTGTACATTATGTGCGTACCTTGTGCATTTAGGTAATGTGCAAACTCGAGGTTTGAAGCATAAATATTGAATGTATATAGCACGGGAGAGCGTGTTGGCTTACGTTGCTATGTTCAACAAGCAACACACGTTTGTCAGCGCAAGCGCTAAAAGATGTCGAAATCATGCAGTTGTGAGAACAAGAAAAAAACTTGCACGTAGAATGCAAAAGAGGTCGAGTTCGTATTGCAGTCCCGGAAAAGCCCTAGGAAATTCGAACTATGTAGAATTTTTGTCGAGCCAGCAGTATGGCAGTAGTAAAACATTGTCCAACGGTCATGTGCATAAGCTTGAAGTGAAGAATGTGATTACTCTGCTGTCAAAGTATTCAGTCGAAAGGAAAAATGTCGGACAATGTAGCGGAGCTGTTCTTTTCGCGATATCAATTTCTACCTTTCTCGGGATTAAAAGGATATCGATGATAGACACTACACGTGTATTTCTTTACATACGCTTTTATGTGTTTGAGACGTTTCTTCAATGGCTTTCTATATATTTTTATGTATATTTCTTAACTCATCGATATTCCATTTATTGCGGAATCATTATTTGTACGTTATCCACTTTTTTTTAAATACACAGTATCTCACGAATATTCTCTTTTATCGAAATATCTCCATTCATCTTGATATCTGAAGCGGATGCTTTGCCGTGATTAATACTTCAGATGCAATAGTTAAATCCCACTCTAAACTCAGCCGCTCTTGATTTATGCATGGAAATTGTGTACTCTGGACGAGTTATGTTGGCTTTCGTTGAGTAGTGGTATAGGATTTCTTCGCGGAGACAGTATAAAAAGTTCATTTTTCTATTGTAGAGCATTTCATGTATCCAACGAGACATTTTTCAGGCTTTCATTTAATCCCTAGATATGTTTGCATCTTTGATGTTGTCATGGAATAATAATTTCTCGACTATTCATTTGATTCTAGAAATAATTTTGTAAGATGGATTCAACTCTCTCGGTTCAAATAGGATTTCCTATCAAAGATGAGCGGATAAACTTCACGTAACTTTAGCTAGAAGCAGGTTAACTAGTTTATGTACAATTAGTATATCAGCTTGTGATATTAAATTAATTTAAAATGTATGTCATAAAACGTTACGCAGAATATAAATAAAATCAACATTTAATAAATTTTTCGAAATTCGAGTCATGAAAACATGAATCACAATGCAGACTATTACTAACCAATGATAATTTTAATCTATAAGAAATAAAAAATACACTTTAAGAACTGAAATATTCAAAGCGGCAAAGTTAAAATTATCCAAATAACACGCCGTAAAATTGAGTGAGCCAGTCGATATCGGAAAACTGATTTCAATATCTCCATATTTTTATTATGCTTGGGGTCGATCGATGACCTATGTTGAAAATTTGTTCCACTACACCCTCGATAGATTATTGACCACATAAAAGCTTTCATCAATTTTTAAGTAACCGAATGAGAAAAGTGAGTAAGGAAAATTTAAATTAACTTTCGCTTTCGAAGTGAATACACATTAAAAGATAGCAAGACCTTCGTATGTAAATTTTAAAGCACTTTATTTTGCTTTGCGTTTATGAGAGTGAAAACGGAATGTCGCGCAATCTCTTTTCAAGTTTCAACGCGAGTTGAAGTTGTGCGTGTTTGCTTTCGCGCGCCGATTAATTTTAATGCGATCCTCGCTCGCTTGGAATGAATCCCAATGGCACTTAACGTTGCATTTTTTTCTGTTGACTGATTTAATATATTTTGTAATTCATCAGCCAGATAAGGTTCCTCGGAATTGTCAAAGGCTCGTCGTGATATAATGAGACACATTTTTTTCACTTAACAAAGCAAACAAATCCTTTGAGTTTTTATAGCTGTAAGTTTTCTATTCATCTTTATTTAAACGTAACATTTTAACGTATTTACACTAGTTTGGAGGAAACACTCATACATTTATATTGACTTTAATCGTTATGTTTCGATGGTTTGTTTCGAATTTATACTGCCCGCCTGACCAATCATTGACTTTTCCACTGATTTTAATCAGTATATTAGACAATTTACTTTTAAATTACATTCATTTTCAATTCATTATGACTTAAGTTAAGATACCTATTTAATACTATTATAAAATGTATACTTTATTTGCAAACAATAAAATATAAATAATATTAATATTATAAAAAATCTAATAATGGATTGTAATAAAAAATCAAGTTATTGCTCACAAAGTCAGTAATCTTAAAATTACCGTAAATTATAAAAATAATGCATTTCAATGAACGTTTTTGTGTATAAAATGATTTATAATTCAGAAATCGTCTGAAGATAGCATTTAGATAAAAAAATAGTAAAAATTTAAATAGGCGTTACAACTAATTACGCTTACGCAAACCGATATGTATAAAATGCTCATTTCAGTAATAAGACACGCAAAGAAGACGTAATGCTTTGAATCTTCGTCGAGCATGAATTAAAAATCAGAGTGCACGCAATAAATCTGAAATCCTTGCGCGAACTCGCGAAGAAAGATGTATACTTTTCTTCCCACAGAAATAGAATTGTAATGAATTATATCCATTCTATATAAGAAAAGCATCGCTTGAGACGAAAAAACGAGAGAGAATGAGCAAGCAATTTATTTGAGAATGAAAAGACGAAAGAAAGCTTTACTCGAATATATAGTACGTGAAGATAGAGTGGGAGGGAGATCTTTTGGCTATAAAACGCACGCGGAAATCCGCGCGTTCTCACGCTCGGCCTTTCAGCACTGGAGATGCGCTCACCCACGAGATTTACGGCTGAAACGCCCGTGAGTCAGAGAAAGAGAGAGAGAGAGAGAGAGAGAGAGAGAGAGCAAGAGAAAGGGAAAGGAAACGAGCTACAGCTTGCAATTGAGGTACGATTTCAACACGATTCACAGGGATGGGATGAGGGTAAAGACGCCTGCATATGCGACTATCTTTCTCTGTTTATCGGCTGTACTCTGATTAATGAGTATCTGTATACCTAGTGTATTCATTTCAATAGAGCCTTGGCTACATTTTTTACATTACTGATATCTATCTTAGTGATTGAATGCTGGCTTAGACTAGATTTCTAATCGCGGTAATTTTTTTAAATAATAGACGCGCTTGACAATACAATGTTTATCGCTCTATTTCGGCAAGTCAATTGCAGGTGTGCCAATTGTGAGTTTTACGATGTATAGTTTATCTGTAATATCCGATATATTTATCTGCGCTCGACAACGGAGGATAATAAATGCGTTAGCATCGGCGAGTACTATTTCGAATTTCAAAAAGCTTCTGGAAATGAAAAACCAGAATGAATATCCATTATCTCGTTTTCCTTAATAAAAACATACAAGTTATGTGCTTTGTATAACGTGCTTTCATTTGTATACAACATCATGCATTGATATTTGTTTGTTGGTCTGTTAGTGAAACATAAGCTTAACCTTTTGCAATTTTGCTGAATTAAAAAAAGTGCTCCAAATAATTTCCATCCACAATAGAAATTGAAAATGTTTTGAACATAGATAATAATCATCGAGTATTTAATCAAATGTGTATCTTATTTGATTGTTCATTTACGCTATGGTAGTATTGAGTATGGATAGTTTTGAAATCGAATGAAGTAAACAGAAGAGAAGGGAAGGTCAGGGGTATTAGAAAACAATTACTCGTCAGTAGGAAAGTTATTCCTATATCACTTAACGTCTTCGATCTTTTTTTCTCTTGAGCAACAAGACTCGTGGATCAAGCGCACCCTCTTTCTTTGTATCTTGCTCGTGAGTATCTATTTGCACGCCACGAAAGAAACGTGCTGAGAAATAAGAAGCGTGGATCCAACAAGAGAAGAGTTATCTCCCCCCCTATTTCTTTCTCTCTCTCTCTCTCTCTCTCTCTCTCTATCTCTTTCTGTGGGTATCGGTAACGCGGGCACGTCTACGTTGCTTCTCGTGGGACTCCGTATAAAATGCAAAGTAAAGAAGCGCAGCTCATGCCCGCGCGCGCATACGATTTAGGGGTGTGACCTCGATATTTCGTGGTACGCCTTTTCACCGAGTATAATCGAGGTCGGTGCTTTTTGACGTACCTCAACCCTAGTGTATAATACCTTTTTTGCACATGGATCTTGGCATATTTTTTTTCTTCCTCTTCCAGAGATACATTTTTTTGCCCAGGGAATAGAGCTAAGTTCTTTTTATTTTTTAGCACCGACGTGGATTTTAGTTTCACTTGAATTTTTGATGATACTTTGGGGGTTTACGAGTCGTATGCGCACGTGAACTCAAGCCAATTTTTCCAGGCAAATCAAAGTTATGCTTTTTGACGTAGAGTCGAGTGCAGTTGGATTTGTACTTATTGCGACAGAATGTGTATATACATGTGCAGCTATTTTGAAGAGCGCATATTTTCTTTTCTTTTTGTTTTTAGGGCAAAAGTGCTTTTTGGAGTTATAACACTGGTGAAGCAATAATTTGTGTGTAGTTGTTTCTGTTATTTGTATTTCTTTTTCGATTAGTATTAAGAGTTCTAAATCCTATGGATGAGCGGTAAAGAGTTTTTAATTAATTATGAATGTAAGGCAAAGGTTGAATGTTTCAGTTATTTTATACAGACTCTAAGTCGAAGTCAGTATACTTAAATTTTATCGAATTTGATAATTCTATTACATAAGCTTAATTGATTGCAATAATAGAGTTTTTATTAAGAGTATCTATTATAAAAATGCTTTATAAAAGGTTGCTATTATTACACATATAATCTATTTTATGAAATATGAATAGAATGTTGGTTCAGGTTGTTGGTTTCGTAATCCAACTTGATATTTCTGCGAAACATCAATGGTGGCTTAATTGTTTCGATAATACATGAATAATCCAGCTCATAACAAGTTCTATTATTAACTCTACAAAACAATAGTGGATTTTGTCACAAACGAATCTTGTATAATCTCTAGCTAAAGGGCACGTTTCAGAATTTCAAATGCTCTTTTGAATGCCCACTTGCAAATCATACTAAAATTGTTAACCCTTCCACTTTCATCTCCACAATGTTAGGTAATTAAAATAACGCGTTATTGGTAGTTATTAGCAAACGGCCGTACTGCTTCGAAAGTACTTTTTGCTTTGGAAATTCGGGCAGTCACGTTTCTCCTCCCTCCCCCCCCCCCCAGTTTCATTCTCTCTTGAGCGCACTTCTGAATAATCAGTCCAATTGCAGTCGGCGTCAATTTGTGAGATAGGAGATGCATTGCAGTGCTTTGTTATTCCAAATCTCGACCACCGCGAAAACTCGAATTGATTGTCATTAAAGGGCGTAGAAAATTAGCGGAATTAAGTACAAGTCCAGAATGGCTTACTAGTCGAGTCTCCGGTATGATTTACAACTCTCGACGACAAAAATTACGAACTTATCATTACGAAACTTGCATTTATTATTCATGACGTCTTGCCGAGGTGGTTTGCTTCGTTTGCGAGTTGTACTTCATGAGAATATTTGAGGTTTACTCGTCAGTTACGTAAAAAATATACAAGTTATAAAGTAGTTAAGTGCCCGGAGCACTTAGTAACTCTTTCACTCTCTTCTCTCATTTCGAAAGTTAAGGATCGATGAAAAATTCCTAAGGGAAATATGAATTTTAAAACTTCTTTAGCATTTTTTTCAAGTCATCTTTCGTTGGGCGTATCATTTCCCAGCGCAAAGGAAATTTAATTAGTTCAGAGTTCTTGAGCTGAAAATGATTCGGTTATCTCGACAGTGACAGTCATGCATTCTTTCAAGAAGTAGAAGCTTTTTAGACCAACGAATAAATAGAATTGAACATTTTGGAGGAACCATTTCTGGGGTAGACGAGTTGCGTTGATTCATCGCGAAAGTGACTTTTTTCGTGTTAATTTGCTCTTTTCAAATTTTTCAAAATGCGTAAGATGAGCTCAGTGATTTGTTTTGAAATTCCCAAAATATTATTTCGTATTTCCTATGTTTCGGCGATTATTTCAGAATGAAATCCAAACCCATTACAATACAAATGAATTCTTTCTTATATCTGCCTGATAAATTGTAAAACAAGCTTCGAACAGTCTCTTCTTTGAACTCCAACTTTGTGTTTAACACAAAGCTCAAGATTTACAAGATTTGTTATAAAGTGTTTTATCCTAAGAGTTTAAAGTTTATAAAACGGAGAATGAATTAGATTATGCATATTATCAACAAAAATTAAATTTCACTGAAGCTTGCGTTTGCATGGCGGAAATTACTAGTTTATCTAAATCCATAGTGTTATTTTATGTCATTGTTGTGCTCGACCTTGAATTTCAAGAACATAACTATATATATATATATCTGTTGGTACACCTCGATGCATCATAAAATGTATTGAAATCACTTGTTTGCCGACATTTATATTCTATCGTAAATCCCGTAACTGGCTCCTATTAAAGGGTTCAACATTACGCATCGTAACGTCTTGAGATTTGTTACACTCAATCCTCTTTGGAAATTCTACTTACAGCTAGCTAAGCGAGAAAAGGAAAAAAGAGTCCCGCATAATTCAAGTGAATTCCCAGAAGGCCTTTTCCACGTAGCCGGGGCTGACTATGAAATTCGCGAATCTCAGCTCGGTTGATTCTGTGCCACTGAGGACCAGAGAAGAAACAGCTCCCAGCGCGTGATTTTTTTGCTCACTATCACATCTCTTGATTGTAACATTCGCGCTTTGTGCGTCGTATTTTAGATCCTCTTTTTTTCATTTTTCAGTTCGCATGGTCTGTTTTGGAAGTACAAGCTTTAAACTTAAAAAACTTGCACGGCATAATATTAGAAAAGTCGAAATTTTAAATTAACGAGAATAATTTTCTCAATGCTTCAACTTTTTTCAAATGAGAAAAAAAATTCTAGCTCTCTTCGTTATAAATAATGAGGTAAAATTGCGGAACCGAGAAGCTACAATATTTCGCAACCGAAATCCATTTATCAAGTATAAATTCATTACATAACTCTGATTTTAAAAAAGTGCTTTTTTAATCTATAATGAGATAAAAAAATACGGTAAAGTAAATATCACAAACGAAATAATCATTTCTATATCAGAAGCAATGGACTGGTATATTCCATAAAGTATATTGGTCTTTTCTACTTCAGTTAATCATAGTCGGTGCAATGTCCTTATTTCCAATTGAGTGTTCGACATAACAGAGGAGAGGGGAGAGGAGCTTGATAAATCGCGACGCTGCAAAGAGAGAAAGGGAAAGAGAGAGAGAGAGAGAGAGAGAGAGAGAAAGCAGCACATGTACCTGAGTATACATACGAGCCATAAATAAATATCATTTCACCCGTTTATAATGTTGTTATTGGTTATAAATAAATGGCATTGGAGGAAAAAAATTGCCGCGCCTCGCGCGATATTTTTTTGTTGACTATCTGAACTTGACACACAGAGCTATAGAGTCTGCCAAGTGTGCGGCCGATAAAGCTAACGTAAAAATATCCGCTCGGGTATTCTCAAAGGACGTGAAAAACGCCACTTAGAGGCGAGAAAGAATGTGGCGCCGACGTATATATGTATACACGAGATTTACTGCAATCTTCCTAAAAAGCTTATTGTTATAAACTTGCTATACGAGATTAGAAAATGTTTTGTTATGAATCTTGTACGCGCCAAATTGATTGGCCTATCAAATCAAACTAATGTGCGCATTTTACTTATGGATAGGAAAGAAAATGTATTCATCAAAATATTTTTGGCAATTTCATCGGTCTGTCATCGCAAGAGCAAACCATATGATTTAGAGGAGAAGGGGAGTAGGGCAATAAGCGTGGAATTTTGCGGTGTCTGTATTGGCGCGAGATTTCAAAGTCAGCTCTCTGGCTTCAGTCCAATTCGCCTGCTCGTTTTACCTCTCTACGACCGGTGTATGCCTATATGTAATTGGAACGAGGAGAGAGAAAGAGAGAGAAAGAGAGAGAGAGAGAGAGAGAGAGACATCTTATGGAAATTGAGAGCCTGGTTATGTGTACCCTCTCGATTTACATCAATTTACGTGCAGATGAACGCCACACGCGTCTCGGGTTATATTGACGAAGAGGCAGATAAGGTTTGACTTATAAATAAACACGTGCAGTTGGCATTGGATGACAGCTGCCGGATGAGTGCACTCGACAGTCGCCCCCAACCTCCTACCCGAAAAGTCCATGGCCCGTGAATAAACGTCGCACTCGCGTGAAGTCTATATTGAAAATCGCGAGTGTCATCCACTCTGTAAGGCAGATTCGAGCTGCAAGTGACGATTATGCTTCGGGGAGATTCTGTAACGCGCGAAACGAGTTGGAGTGTAATTGATTAGCGGTTATGGACTTATCCTACCGTTGACGTTCGTTACGATTCAGTTCATTTTAAATATTGCCACACAGCGAGATTATATATACACGTATACCGATATATTACATATATAGGTGAGTGACATTTGAAACAGATAAATATCCATTCTACAAACATATAAAGAATAACATGAAATAAAACATTGTGTAGATAATAATAATGATAATGATAATAATAATAATAATGATAAAGATGATAATAATAATGGATTAGTTACCTATTATTTTCAGAAGTTTAATTTATACCTCGTCTTTTTGCATTTTATCAACAAAACTAATGAAGAAAGTTACAACTAATAAATTTTAATTACGATTATTTATTAAAGTTGAAGATTATGACTTTGGTAACAATAAGAAGTGAACTATTAAGAAAAATAAAGCGAATAAATTGGATGGAAATTTCTATTTGTGTATTTCTTTTGTATCCAAAGAAAAAGAATTAAACATATAAAAGTTACTTCGGAACACTTTTCGTCTTCAAGAATCTATCAAGCCGTATACAACTGACTAGGTATTGATCAAACGTTGACGCGAGTTTTTTTTTATTTTTCAATCCAATAGTCACAATATATTGGTGCCAATAGCTTGTATAGAACTTTTTCTACGAAGCTTACTTATCTATCCACTCTCGCATCTTTCTTGCTATCCTCGAAGCAATTACTCAACTTGTCTAGATTGTTACAAGCAAACTCTCTAAGTATTTAACCCTGGATTATCAAGCACTAGTCCTCGAAATACGTACTTTGCGATATGAAAATGAAAATGGAACTAAGTGATCAGGCGTACGAGCTTAGGTAATAAACGAGAGTAACAAGAAGTTGCATTGTCAAAGAGTATATAACGAACTTATGCGCTCGCATAGTCTTCGTTGGCGTCATCTACGTCGTCCTCGAAGCCCTGTTTGCTTGTCTCTCAGCTCAATAACCGGCGTAACAAGCACAGTAATTCATTTTTCCTTTTGAGCAGGCTTCTTACGTAAAAGATTACTTTGATAGTGAGAACAAAGGAGCTCAGAAAAGAAAAAATTAGATTCGCCAAAGCCTGAGCCGACCCCAATACAAATACTTGTGTGCGTTCGTGTATTTACTTTGCCGATTCTATCTGGAATAAGAGAGAAAAATAAAAAAGGAAAAAAGGAACTCGATGTCGGAAATTAGCTTTATGGATTTTAACTTTTCTCTTCTCTTTTTTTATGGAAGGGAGAGGAACGGTCACGAAGAAAAGTTGCCGAGTAGGCGAAAGAATTTTTGAAATTTATTTTCCAAGTTTTGTGCCAGACGCTGATGAGAACTGTGGAAGATCGCTTTAGCTGGTTTGTCCTCGATGTAAGTGGATTGCGGTTGGCTTTGTTATGCTTAAGTACTATGGTCGGTGCTTATCTATTCCTTCTCAGCTCGTTAATGCATCAATGAGGCTTAATCGTATGCCTGTTGTTTTGCGATTTTTAAGTAATTTACTTCAACGACGTATATAAATAAAGAAATAGGTAAAAACGACAATACGCTAGTGTCGCGGCATGCGGAAACGAAGACAAACGACCGATCCGAAATTGACAATTTAGTCCAGTGAAATTGCACGTTGCAACGCGCGCCAAACGGAAGTCTCCAGCTGGTTTCTCTTTCGTGTCCTATACAGTGTACATCTGCCACTCGGGTCGACTTCAAAGATAAAATTTTAAAGTGTATGTTTTTTTTAATTTGGAGAAAAAAACGAGTATGAGACGTCGGTCAAAAGAAAAACAAGTCGTGATTTGGAACGCTCGTTGTTTCTTTCTCTTTCTCTCTCTCTCTCTCTCTCTCTCTTTCACTCAAAGGGGGAGAAAGAAAAGTTCAGCTACAAAAATGGAGAAGGACGCCGAAGGATTCAAAAAGAATGAAATAACGGATTGGGTTGTGGCCAACTGGCCGACTTCCAACCAATCCACTGCCAGCTGCGGCTGACGGAATTTTCGGATTTTTTCGGAAAATGCCACCTCGCCGCTGTCGCCCGAAAATCCTGGAAAAGTTCATTGTTGCGCTTCGCAGATTTAACTGTCCCAGAATTTGTCACGGCGTTTTTGTCTTCAATGATAACTATTTTTGGGCCCAACGAAAACAAAAAAAAAGAAGAAATAGAGGAACAGAGAGGAAGAGAGAAAAAGAAAGAAGTTCGTTTGTGCTCGATTACCTTTTTTTTATTGTCGAGCAGGAAATTGAAAAAGTTTGGAATAGCCTCGTAACGATTTTGAGAAGAGGCAGCGTTAAACGTTGAACGCTCGCATATATAATTTTCAGCAGTTTGATTGTTTACATTTGAATATTATTTGTCGAATGTACTGCATCGTATTCCTTTGAATTTTTGAAATATTCGATTTTGAGAGTAAAACCACTTTTGAGGTTTGCAATACGAAGCTACGTGGCGCTTTCAACTTCGACCGCGATTCCAAGTTCCAGATGGATTATTTGAACAAAGCACGTTATTTCGAACTCTGAAGCTATTTCCGTTCAAATAAAACTCTCCGACAGTAAATCTTATGTCTGAGAGACAGTTTTTATGAAAATTTCATGAAATCCTCACCAAGTTTATGTCGATAATAAAGTTTGGAATCCACTCTCTTTCTCTCCTTATAAAATATTTCTTATTCTCTATGATTGATGCAGTAACTATGCTCAATAAAATCATCAGACTAAGGAGAAAAGAAAAATATAGATGAAGATTAAACAATTCAGAGATAAATCGTTAAGTCGCGCTATATGAGATATGAAATTAATAATCGAAGACTTTGAAAAAAGCATCAGGCTCGGCCAGTAAATCAAAGTGAGCCTTCGAATTCTCGATGAAATAAAAAAGGTTATTACACACGTGCGGACTTTTGTTCTCTTTCTCTGTCGTGTATTATATTCGGGCGGCGTGCGGTGCATCGATGAAAACTTGCTGCGCGGTGTGGTGGAACCTGATTGCGGATCGAGACGCTTGAAATTCGAAACCTCAAAACTTATGCGCAGATTTTCCGCAAGCCGCAGCTTGCGCGACAGCTATCCGCTCGTTCAAAATCACGTTTCCCTTAACTCGTGTCCTCCTCTATCCCATTTCATCCTTTTCATCCTCCTCTCAACACCACTCTGATATTGGGGACAGTGCGGATGCCATACGGCATGTTCTCATGCACGTGCGCATTTTTCACAGATTTATATTGTGCTCGCGGTACGCAGAATTGCATAAGGTTGAAAGGTGATATTTTTGTTGTTTCCGGAAAAATTCTCCTATTTTTGTCAAATACTAGTTTAGATTTTATCGTTGGCGTGATTTGATTGCTTTTTTATGTAATGTATATAGTTTTATTTTTTTTATTATCTCAACGTGGCACTAAAGCTTTTAATTGTCTAGATAACATATAAGTACGCTTTTTTTGAAAATATTGAAAAAGAAGCACAATTTAATAATGGAATAATCAACCGTATAGACTTGGTGATTACCTAACTGCATTTTCATCAGCGTTTTTCTTGTTGAGAAGCTTGGTGTGTTATGCTCTAATTTAAAGTTTTAGTGTAGATTAACATGAACTCCAAACAACTTTAAAATCATATTCTAGTCAATTTCTCTAAACTTCGTGTCAATTAGAGTACCAGTTTCACAGTATTAGCGTGTTATCAATATGCAATGTTCCTATTATTTTGAATACATAAGTAGTTTGGAGAAGTAATGTGAATATATACTTTTTCTAGCCATATTTGCTAATAATTCACGTATAATGAATTTCATTCATTATTTTTCAAGTAACGAACCAATATTACGGATTGCTAATGATTCATAGAGATTCTAAAACTACAAAAGGCTGTAATAATGCTCGTTAGATTCTACATTTCATGAAAACATAAAGTAAAAGCTGATTAAAAATTTGTAAACTGCAAATATATACGGTAGCGTACAATGGCTGCAGCATAATATTTTCATGAACATAATGGACGTGTGAGCATAAACAGTTAATCCGAACAATAATCCTTTATTCGATAGAATCGAAAGTCGTCGTCGTCGTCTCTCTTTCTCTCTCTCTCTCTCTCTCATACAAGCCGCTAAACGAGCAAAGCACATCGATAAAAACATACAAACCTCCCAGTAGAGCGAACTGTTGAAAGTTTAAACTAGCAGTGGGTTAAAGCGAACATCTTCGACGACGTAGCCATTAGCCGCGGTAAACACGAACCTCGACCTGCAAAATTCAGCCTCGACTACATGCGCTGTGGCGTACGATCGATCGTTTAGTCAGCGACACAGACTCGCGTGATTCTCTTCTCTCCGATATCCCGTACTAAGCGATAATCCATAGCGCCTTTCAAAAGAGACAGACCAAGAGAAACGGAGTGGGGAAAATGAGAAGCTTTTGCATAGAAATCTTGGTATGGGAATTCCTACAGGATATGTGCTCGTGCAACATTAAACAGGATATTAAGTGCTTGCATACACTTTGGGGAATAGCTTCCCTTAATTTGTCCGCCCCCACTTCTCTCAGCATCCTCTCCAGATTTGGCTTTCTATTCTCATCGCTTGCGCGAAATGATTTAACAGGGTGTGGCTTTAAAATTCGTTAGAGCTCTAGGATATGTGTATACAATTGTACGCTCACCCGCGAATAATCGAAGTGCGCTATTACCGCCTCCGTTATTGCTTGCTTCCCTTGAAATTTACAGCCTTGTTTATTCGCTGGCTGATTTTGTTGGCGTCTATTGCTTTCTTATTCTTTTTTATCGTTTTCTTTTTTTCAAGGAATTGATAGCCCTTGCAATTGCTCACTATCGTGGAGGAGGCTGAAGATGTATCGTTTGGCTCTTAATTGTTTTACGACGAGAGACATTAAGCGCTGTTGTAAAAATACCGTGAAATGTATTTTTACCCTTCGACATCTATTGGTCTGTTTTTTAGTGGGTTCCGCGAGTTGCTGGAATTTTAATATTTCGTATTTCTCATCGTATTATTATTTTTGTGATGATTTTGCGAAGGTAGGATATAATATAATTTTAAAATCAGCTAATTAAATCGCGATGCCAGTTAAAAGTAGTTAAGGTTAGAGTTTCATCAAGCGTTCCATTTATGCATTTTGCTGGAAGAACTTACTATTGCTTCACCTTCTGAATGCATCTACTAAATAAATATTAAGTTATTATGTTAAAAGAAATGAATTTATTATTCAGAATGGACTTGATAATTGGAGCTAAAAGCCTTGAATATTTTATAAGGTCGGGCAAAAGTTTCGCAAAGTAGTTTACTTGTTACGCGATCTCACGAGACAAAGTGCGGATGTGGTACATTTTGGAAGTAGCCGCTTGTAAACTCTTAAAGTGCATTTCTTTTCGAGGACAGCTAATGAAAATTGCTGCAATTCGAACGTCTATATATATATATGTGTGTGTGTGTGTGTGTGTGTGTATATGTGTGACAAAAACAAACATTGTTCACCGCGAGGAATAGAATCAAATGCTAACTCGATAATCATACGATATCCGTCCAGCACGAAGCAATTGCTTTAAAAATACTGAATATAGCGCAGTGCAGGGCTGCAGTGGCACGGCTGTTGCCGAAACGTGCGCAGACTTGGTGAAGACAAATTTTCACCTGCACATAGACACATACATACGTAGCTATTCCCTTTATCCTTGCTTCCTTTGTCCTGGCGGGTGTCGTTAGAATCCTTCATCGGATTTATATCCGACACGTTAGAAGTCGAATGAAGAAAGTGCGCTCGACGGATATCGACTCCACCCACAAATGTATTTCAACGTTCTACATGTTGCTTGCATATCCATCAGTAAGCAAACACCCCCTCTCGAATATGAACAGAAGAAGAAACAAAAACAAAGTCTTTTGTCCCCAACTTTCCTTCATCACACCTCAAAAAAATGATCAATGTTCATAGATAGAATAGTATACAAATCTAAATAAGATTGAGTTGTACAGAAGATAGAAATTAAAATAAAGTATGTAGGTACTTTTAAGAAAGAAAGAAAGACGACTTCGTTTTTTAAAGATACATGAAGGCCTTCAAGAATTCCCTTTACTGCCGTGTCATAAAGTGACTATACTTCCTAGCTCTCGGTAGTGGCGTCATGCAATTTGTATGCTGAGAAATACGACTGTGAGCGGCATGCTCGCGACCCTAAGGGATAGCGCAAACAAAAGTTGGCTGTCTCTCGAACGAACGCCTGCCGACTCTAAGTAGATTTCCTTTCGCTTAGAGCTTTCCTCGCGAGTCGTACGCTAACTTAAAAAGCGCACTAGAGAGCCTCTGAGAAATCACTCCGTGTAAGCGTAATTGTCTGGAAAAGTTTAATAAAGAGTTGCGCAGCCGCTGCCACCGTCGCCCGCGCGCGGTGCCCGATTAATTACGAGCTTCGCTCTAAATGACTTTACGCTTATCTCAAGCCCACTTTAATAAAGCTCACGGCCCTCATTGTATCTTTACGATTATTATTACAAATCGTCCACCGTACCCCATTAATTCTCATTCGTACTATTGAGCTTTCATTTTAATTGTATTTAATGCTCCACGATAAAAAAAACGCTTTTAACCCGGCTTCATCCTTTTGCTATCGAATTCTTCTTTTCCTTTCAATCGGCTTGAGTGTAGAAAATATTTGCTCGTTGAGAGAAGAGTAGGCAACTGTTGAATGGGATGCATTCAGTGCTTGTCTAAGTTTGTTTTTGTTTGTTTGATAAACGAAATTTTAATTGGGAGTTTTTTCTATGTTGTCAAAGATTTTTTCGATTGAAAGAAGCCATTTTTCTAGTTGTATATATATATCTAAATTAAATATAGAGCTCAGTCAATGGAAAACAAAATAAATTGCTTCATTCTAAGAGCGAATGAGGCACTCGTGATGTCAGAGGAGTTCCAGCAAGTAGATGTTTGCGAAGACAAGTCATGCAACCAGACTAGTCAATCGCCACTTTTAATGCTTTACTTCTTTCATTTGCAGCGCCGACGAGGGTTTCGACGGCACGTATCCTACTAACGTAGTGGTCAAGGAAAATGGCACATGCCTGTATGTACCACCGGGTATCTTCAAAAGCACCTGTAAGATAGACATCACTTGGTTCCCCTTCGACGATCAGCGTTGTGAAATGAAGTTCGGATCGTGGACTTACGACGGCTTTCAGGTATGTTTCACGATTCATGAACATAAATCGAATCACTGTCAAATATAACACGTGACTCGAAAAATATCCATAATTTAATCATATGGTCCATAAATTGCACGTTAAAAAGTAAACAATTTTAGGGGTCACAAAAATATTCCAAGAAATGCAAAGAAAATTTAAAAAAAATCGAATAAAACATTATACATACAAGAACCTTGTTAAAACGATACTAATTGCTTTTGTTCTTTGTAATAAAAATTCCTACAGATAATATTAAAAGTGCATTTTTATATTGAATTTTTTATTAAGTATCTATTAAAAGTATTGCAAGTATTATATTGCGTTTCCATGGAAGTTTAAGCACTGTTTTCACTAAATATGTAACTCCGTTTTTGATGCCCACTATAGTTGGATCTCCAGCTGCAGGACGAAGCTGGCGGTGATGTTAGTAGCTTTATTACGAATGGCGAATGGGATCTTCTAGGTAACATTATCGTTTTCATAAAATTAAATATTTGCTGTATTTTTTGCTACAAAAAACTATTATCGGCAAAATCAACGGAAAAATATTTATTTCAAAATTATGAAATAACATTATCTATTTCAGTGAATTAATTAGTAGACTAATAAGAAAAAGTATAATCGTTATTATTTTAAAAAGGATACTGTTCCGATGGTTATATGGGCGGATATTTTTCTTAAAAGTTAAACACAAATTTCCTGACTCATTTATCTGTTTTTAAATATTAGTCATCTGCAGAGCTAACAAATCATGAAATTTCCTGTCACTTTAATACAACGACTCTATGAGGAAGTAAAATAAAAATAACAAATCTTTTCCGGAGGTTTTAACCATAAAAAATATTATCTAATTCTGACTTACAACGTTGATAAATATTGTCCAGACATACAGACACACACTCACATAGATATAACGTGCACACTCGGCGGGCAAATCTCAAGATAAGTATCCTAATTATATTTACAGGTGTGCCGGGAAAGAGGAATGAAATTTATTACAATTGCTGTCCGGAGCCATATATTGATATTACATTTGTCGTGATAATAAGAAGGCGAACGCTTTATTATTTCTTTAATCTTATCGTACCATGCGTTCTGATCGCCAGCATGGCGGTTTTGGGCTTCACATTGCCACCGGATTCCGGCGAAAAACTCTCTCTTGGTGAATAATTTTCTCGTTTTCACATTTCATTCACGAGGCTTCAATTTCGTAATATCCATAAACGGTGATAATAAAAAAATCCTCGTCTATTACAGGAGTAACAATCCTCTTGTCTCTCACGGTGTTCCTCAATATGGTGGCAGAAACGATGCCTGCGACCTCCGATGCCGTACCGCTTTTAGGTAAGGCAATAAAATAATTTTATTACTTTCATGAATGATTTGATAGTCTATGTAACCAGTACTGGGGTTATCAGAACAGACCAAGACATTTTCGGTCATAATAATAATGAGACGCATTACATTTGGAAATATTATTGTTAATAATTTTGCAGATGTATTTATTAGCTATTTATATTTTCAGGGACGTACTTTAATTGTATAATGTTCATGGTGGCCAGCAGTGTGGTCAGCACAATTCTCATATTAAATTATCATCATCGTAACTCTGACACCCACATTATGTCCGATTGGGTATACATACATTTTTTATGATAATGTTGTTAAACTGAATTTAATTTGATAAGCGATTAATTAATATTATTGACAGGTGAGACTCGTCTTCCTAGATTGGCTGCCTTGTTTACTGCGAATGTCAAGGCCGCCTCGTGAGGATGAAGAACCGCCGCAAAAATCTCAGAAGCCTTCACCAGTGACGGGTTCGTATAATATTTTTTTAAATTGTCTTAGAAAAACATCTTTTCAGTCTGTAATAACATTAATCCAATATTGACGGCTATTATTTGCAAAAGTTTCAGTCAAATATGATTCTTATGATTTATTTGTTTTAAACATCGAGTTGATCATGATTTATTGCTTTACGAGAGCCGATTTTATCCGAAGCGACGAATGAACAAGAGAATATTTTTTTCATTATTTCAATAAGTTTCGCGTAACATACTCCACCTTTTGTGGAGATGATGTATATACTGATTGGATGAATCGTGAACTATCAACGTAGGTACGAGCAAGTCATATGGGGATTTGGAGTTGCATCAGCGCTCGAGCAAATCCCTACTGGCGAACGTGTTGGATCTGGAAGACAATGCGCTCGCGTCGCACAATAATTTGCTGAACAACGTGTACAGTACGCCTGGGCCCCATCACCCACATCACCATGTGCATACGACGCCCCATCATCATCATCATCCGCATACGGCAACGACGACGCCTCACCATCAGCACCAGACGCCGCTCGCCCACTCGTCCTATCCACCACCACCACCACCACCGCCATCAGCTCATCAGCTTGGGCATACGCCTCATCACCATGCTCATCCACCTGATCCATCGGCTGGGCCCCAGGTCGAGACCATCCTTCAAAGCGCTTGCTTTTGTGCGCGATACGAGCTCATTCTTATTCTCAAGGAAATCAAGGTAATTATATCTCTTATCAATCTACCTGTCTCACATTTATTTGTTTCTCATTTTCAACAAGCTTTATGCCTTTGCACTATAAATCTAAGTTTTATACTAACTTTTCATTAGTAATTATTTGAGAGATGCTGTATCTGAACATCACTAATAAATGAGAAAAAGAAAGTTTTTTAAACAGAGGAAAATGATTAAACGTAACTATAAACTCAATTTTTTTAACTCAAAAATGAAGTTTTAAAATGTTATCAAGTTGAATTTAAAAATTTCATCACAATTCATGTTTTCGATGAAAAATACTGTCGACGAAAAATATAGTTACGTTTGATAATATTTATTGGGGAAAAAATTCCGAAAACTCAGTTCACAAAGTCTTGGGATTTATAGAGCGCAATTTATGACACTGTTAACCGGACCACTTTTCTGCGTATGCTTACTTCTTTTGATAAGACTTGCATGCTACTAAATTCGGAATAATCCCTGATTTAAATTGTTAAAAAGATCTTCTAGTCAGATAAGTCGACGCTTTTTCTAAGATTTACGATGTTTCACGCGCTGAGAACTTGGATATATGTTGCGGAAAATATTGTGCTTAAAGCAAGACCTTGATCAATCGTGCCGGCTTGATATATAGCAAACGTTACATCATCTAGCTTGATGTGCAAGAAACATTAATTTTTTGAATAATTTGTTATTTTTAAGTCATACTTTGATAAATTTTTTTGTTTTGATTCAATTTTGATTTTTGTTTGCATAATAGCATAACGCATACTGAATTTTGTTATACATTTTGCTAACAAAATTTTATTGTAAACATTGGTAGTTGTTTAATGTGGTAAACGCTCAAGTAGGTATGAAGAGAGGATGTGTACGCGTGACCTCGATTTTGGTAAACGTCGCCGAATGAATTGAGCGTTTACGTAATCAAGCGCCAATTGTGAATTTGCGGCACATGCGAAATACATTAATTATTACATTCTGACCTGGAAACATTAAGTGACACGGAACGGGATTAATTTTCAATGTTCGAAAAATGATGTTTGGCAGAGGAATTGTATCATCTTCTTTATTCTATCTCAAACTGAAATACAAAACAAAATTTTCATAAGCCCATTGGTAAGTGAGGAACAAAATTTATTCTATTGAATATGTGTTCGAAATACATAATATTCATTTATCATTCTCGCAGTGATATTTTTAGTTTTAGCATTTTAAAAATAGAGAAATACAAATTTTCTGATGGTCTTAATGAACATAAAAGATAACATACTATGTATCGATGATTCACGTATTGTTTTTAACTTTTCAAGGACGATACAATAAAAGTTTTACAATTTTGAAACATGAGAATAGATAGTAATATATAAAAAAAACGTAATTTTTCAGTCGTGAAAAAACCTAAAATATTAACTGAGGCAAATTAAACTGAAAGACAATCGTAATAGAGACTTCTCATTAATTTCATACTTGTAAACTTTGCATATTATGCATAAAAAGTTCACATCTCTACTGCGTGTAAACTTAATGTAATATCTGCTAAAATATTGCCGAAACAATGTCATGTTTTTTTATCCCCATTACTTTTAGCTGCAAGAGGGGGAGGGGTGGCGAGAGAAGAGTACACGTGGAAAACGGGACACAGAGAATAGCAAGGCTTCAATACGGCCCTGGAAGCTCAGCGGGTTCGAGGTTTTTTGAGTGTGTTTGACTTGGCGAATGCGAGGGTAATAATCCTGCACAAACATTCGCAAGGCGATTGGCGCAATCTCTCTTTCTCTCTCGCACATTTTCCACGAGTCAGCGGGAAACAAAGAGTAAAGTTTTCGGTTTGCGTTGCACTCGTGTTTTGCGTTAGCCATTTCTGCTTTCCCTCCTCGCTCAAATGTATAAATTGTCGAGAAAGGAAAAACTTTCAGCCTAGTTAATTTGTTAATTTGGGT
This sequence comes from Chouioia cunea, assembly GCA_030064505.1. Classification (NCBI taxonomy): domain Eukaryota; kingdom Metazoa; phylum Arthropoda; class Insecta; order Hymenoptera; family Eulophidae; genus Chouioia; species Chouioia cunea. The sequence goes on from JAOPFQ010000001.1 coordinate 8,719,675, forward strand.
TTGAGAATTGGTAAATCATCTTAAAATCCAATGGTAAGTCGAGATAAGGTAAATTTCGGAGCTTTCATTTCGATGTAGATTTGGTTTGCACTTGGAGATTGGGATCGAATGGGCACATGTGTCGAACGACGACGACGTTTGATTTAGACTTCTGATTGCTTTTCGTTTGATATTTAATTTGTAATAATATCCTTTTGGGTTAAATCCAATTAATCACGTAACAAAATCTACGGTATATTGCTTTTGGATTCTTTCCAGCAATGCAATTTACACATTGTACATCTCCACTGGAAATAGCATTTGCTTTTTAATCAGTGGAATTCTATTGCACTCGGGCGGTGCTCCAAAAAAGTGGGACACTGTTCGAATCAAATAACCTTTTATCAACTGATACACGGCTGGTTTTATACGTTACAACAAAATAGTCTGGTTAATCTTCACAGTCGCGTACTCTATGAATGTGCCGGGAATTTTTTTCCACGGTATGACATACAACGTGATAAGTCAATTGATTTTATCTCTTCATTCATCTTTTTCTTTCACAAAAATATGCTGCACAGCTTTTCAAAGAATTTTTTTTCGTTTGTTTGACGATATGTTGTTTCAAATATATTGATTGTTGATTTAGAATACTATTCAAACTCTTACAATGGATGCTGCATGCTACGTATTTTTATATAAAATTTCACGCAAAAGTAATTTCTTTAATCCTCGTCGAATAATAGAACTAGTAACCACTCATTCAATTGAAAATTCAAAATTTGATTAACGAATTCTTTTAACTGATTTTGGGAGTGAGGATTGCATTTTTTTATATAAATATTAATTCACTATCAATTATGTTTGCAGATAATTACGGATCAACTGAAAGACAACGAGGTTCAAACAAGGATTACCAACGATTGGAAATTCGCAGCGATGGTGATTGACAGAATGTGCCTAATCATTTTTACTCTGTTCACGATAATCGCCACCATCACCGTCCTCTTCTCGGCGCCGCACATCATTGTCACGTGATTATCGAGCCTCTCACGCATCCGAAGAAGACGAAGGCGTAGTCGCAGAAAGTGCATCGAGGACGCTTTCCGACTGCGCTGTGGACGCCACCGTTGTTGCTATTGCTGCTGTTGCTACTGCTGCTACTACTGTTCAGCTGGAAGAGGAGTCAAACTAATGTCGCTTTTCGTTACACCTCAACCGTACGCTTTGGGTTTTTCACGGCTGCTCGCGCAGCCTCGAGTCGCGTTTTAATGCTAATTAAAAATCAATGAGAAATATTATTAAAGATGATAAACATATATAATAGTGATAGAAAGGAAAAGAGAGCGGGAAAACACGAAACAAAAGAACACAGTGTGTCTACGAAGCAAGATCGTCAGAGGAAGAAGGGGAAGAGAGAAACTCGGCCCAAACACGACGACGATGACGACGACGACGACGGCTACGACTACGACGATGACTATAACGGTGACGAAGAGCAGTGTTATCAGTGTTAAACGTGCGAAACAAAGCAATACACGAACGAGTTTGAGAATGAGACGAACTTTGTTCCAGACTCATCCCTGTGTTTGCGAGGCGAACGAGTAAATGTCAAACTCTATGATTTTGTCTCTCACTGCATTCAAAGTTTTCGAAATGTAATACACACATACACACACGACGACGCCTTAGCGATTCGAGAAAGATACAAGTGACATTTCACATTCAATATTTAGCCCGCGTTGTTTCGTATCATTCGGTATATGATCAATCAAGCGATGCTTATCCCCGGGCGTCGGCCAATTATTCAGATGAGCCTTTACCAACAATCCGGATCTTTCAATCAGACTAACGATTTTAATACGTTTACTTTATAGACAAATAAAATCAAAGGATAATCGTGCACTTAAAATAAGTACGGATACAGCCTTTTGGCCATTACTTAGAGTAACGTTTAAACGCAAAAATACATAATAACTAAAAACAAAAAAAATTAATACGGGGAAAATTACGCGCAATACATTAACAATTACGAAAGGTTTACGTAAAATAAAATCGAAAAAAGTCATTGGTGCTGGAAAAAGGCATTAAAGCGCACACATAAATTATGTAAACTTTCTCGAATAACACAAAATATGAACTGCCAAGGTGATTCAAATATGCCAGTGAATTTTATTAATCCGTACATATTTAAATATCATTAGTATATTCATATAAATAATGAAAAGTTGCAAAAATAATTGCAACGCATAAAATGAGTAATCGTGACGAACAAAATAAGAAAACGATCAACAATGAGCGAAATAGAAATCGGGATTCATATTACGAAGCGGACAATTTCACTGATAATAATGATAATGTCATACGTAATCTACTCGTAAATACTATAAATAATTTACAATCCGGAAAATATTACACTTATACAGGTACCTATAAACATAGAGCGTATTATGAATCTCGTTACTCACTCGATCATAGGTTAAACGAGCAATCGTCCTTTATAGACGAAATTTTTATGGTCATACGTAATAAATCTTCCAAGAGTTTTTCGAATACCGTTACTAACGAATTAATAGACATCAGTATGGACGACTTACTAAAATTTGCAATAGACATCTCATCACGAGCAGGTTTATGTGTCCTTGTTGCATGTTTTTATATATTATCATCACTTGTTCATCGTTGGAAATAATTAAGATAATATATACTATATCTCATATAATCATGTTGATTTTCTATACATTTATGCGTATCCATTAAACATCGCATATAATGCGGCGTATTGTTGAATGTTTTACAAGAATCAGTACGATGTAATTGCTTTCTCATATCACATACAAACACACATACACACACACACGCACACCCACGCATGTATAAAGATCCATATTGCGCATCGAGTCGAATTTTCTTCTTCCTCTTCCTCTTCAAGACTAAAGTCCATTTAGCAAGAAAATGGAATAAATAATTCTTAACATTTGAAGTAAAACAAAACCTCGAGGTGCAGTAAACAGAAATTAAATAATTAAAAAGAAAAACAGAAAAAAATAGGGGTATTGTGAGTTTCCAACATGTATTGGCAATCCGCGCTATTCAATATCAGAGAGCGAAAGAAGAAGTATAAAAAATTGTCAAATAAAATAATAATATAGCTTTTCTCGATTGTTTAGTGAAATAAAATAATAATAATAATGTTGATGATCGGTGTCAAGCACGCGCTCATGTATATAATTTTGCATTTAGAACATTCCTGTTTTTACAGAACTTATTGGATCCATATATCGGTTGTAAGTAAATTAAAAGGTTATGTTACCTATCTGAATCTTCTATTGTGACCGTTAAATTGTCTAAGTGTATTCTAAAATAAGTGAAATTTTATAAACTTTGAAAAATCAAAATCTATATATGTAAAGAAGCATTTTTTAAATTTAAATGTATCGCTATCGGTAATTTCAATATAATTCCGTAAATGAGGCTTGTCATGCCATTAGTTCAGACAAAGGTTTTATTTATGGTTTTCATGCTATTTTGTCGATTTTGCGTAATAAGCTGACGCGTACTGAAATTTTCAACTCATTTAACAATAACGAGAGACTTTTTGTGGCGCGCGCTTGCGCGACTTCAGCGATTTTCAGACGCGACAACCAATCACGTTAATTCTTAAATAAGTATTAAAGTTGCGAGCTAATTAAAGCGAAGAAAAAAAAAGTTGTTAATGATGTTAAAAGGATAAATGAAAAATAACTACGCTAAATAATAAATAAAAATACTATTAATTCATAATAAATGAACAAATAATAAAATGAAGAGCGAGTAGTTGAAGTACAGCGTGACGAAAAAAAACGAATTGCGATCTCAAAAGTGAGTAGAAAATTTATGAAACGACAGACGTAAAGGCGATGATTATTATTACTATGTATAAGATTTTAAAAACATGTACTCCAAAAATAAGAAAATAACGTTTAAGCAGTGAGCCGAGAGAAAGATGGTAATTGGAAAAAGGTTGCCTAGCTAGGTTTACGATTCCCAAGCGAATTTTTCAAATTTTTTCAATGAAGAAAGCCACGTAGTCGCTCCAAAATCAGTGGAAAAGCATACAGAAAAAATCTTACGTCGAATTTTTTACTTCGAATATTTTACAACTAAATGAACGTCTAATTAGCCAGCTCTTCCCTTTTGCTGTCTACATTTTTAACGGTAAATTAACGATTTTTGTACAGTCAATTGTCGAGACACATTTTTTAAGCGTCTTCAAACATGCAATGACTAATAGTTTTTTCACTGATTTGGGAAAGAGGATATAAAAAGCGGATATAAATTATACTCATTAAATAAATAAATACATAAATACACGGACGCAAATACACTACAAACACGTTGTTGTAATACGATAAATAAGAAATAATCAATTATTTAAGTGAGCAAGCGGAGAAATTGGCCATTTGCTTAATGCGTGTGTTTCAGAATAATTTTTATTGGTAATTCAATAATTGTAACATCGATCATTTATTTTTTCAGTAAAAATATATTTGTAATCATTTCTAAACTTCAAGAAAAGTAATAAAATTGCTGGTGCTTGCAAATGTTATTTGGTTCATGAAACGCACGAATTTGTCCTTCCTGTTTTATCATACGTCAACTCAACGAAAATGTTGAATGGAAAAAACTATTAACAAAGAAAACACGTCATTGAGAAAAACTAAACGATTGTATGCTCCGCATTGCCCTTTATTATCAACTTAGTGATGGTATTCCTTAGTGAAAACAAAACATAAAGTCAAGCTAAACTCTCTTTCGATGAAGGCTTATAAAGCGTTATTTAAACAAGACGAAACTATTAAACGTGTACCGCTAAACATAATCTATACATATTTAAACTATTGAACGCTAAACTCGTATTCGTATAAATACTAAACTAAACTAATGCAGTAATAAAAATAAATATTAAATAATATGAAATCTATTTAAGAATGCGCGCAGAACGTTTCATGATAACAAAACAAATATTGTGTAAGAAGTGGCGAAAACGTTTTGATTGGGACGAAATGAGATCGAGTGTTATTGGGGAATTACTTTCAGTGATTATTTAACTAGAACCGCTTCGTTACTTGTTTAAAAAAGAAGAATGTTCACATTTTTCAAATGTATTTCTATTCAATATTTAATTCATGTATATTTTTACAAAAAAAAAAAAGAAAAATAGAAACATTTGCGTTGAGTAGAATTTTGCTCAGAACCATGTGCAATTAAAATGTAAAATCATTGAAAGAGCAAAGTTGTAGTCAAAGCCATTACAGAGTAACTATGCGATTTATTAAGTGATTGCTGGAAGTATGTAACGTATTGAAAATATGTAGGTACTTGACGAGATAAGAGGGAATAGAACATAATTATAATCAACAAACGTTATAATCGAATTAGTCATTTAGTCGATTGATCAAGAGCATATATGAAGGAAAGACGAGACAGAGAGAAAGTTAGAGTAGAGAAGAGAAAAATAAATGGCGTGCAACAGACATACAAACATTTACAAGAACACACAGTCATTTTATGGTAAATGATCGACTACTGAAACATTGCATTTGCGAAAATGCAAAATACATAGCGTGCGTCATGTAAATTCATTGTAAGAAATAGTGTAAATTTCGATAGTTTGAAAACGATGTATTGATGTTTTTTTAATGTATTATTTTTCAAAGTAGACTATATAGTGAAGCAAGCCTAAGAGAATTTTTCATAATCTGCCTTTTTCAATCGATTTCATAATTTTCTGCGTGAAAAGTAAGAATCGAAGTTGCTTAAAATAATTACTTAAGCAAATGTTGATATCAAATCGTAATCATGATTAGTCTCATCTACATATAATCACGAGTTTACAATTATGACAGGAAAATTCTGAGGGAAAACAATCGCCCCGTTAATTCAAGCACATTCTCACTCTATTTCTCTGTCTCCCAATATCGAAAAAAATGTGTGCTCAGCTCACGGGCAATATCTCCGAAACTTACCTACGAGAATTTGAGGCGGACATAAATCGAAAGAAGAAAGGTTGAAGAATGAATGGAATTATGAGGCGATGTTAGATTCTGCTGTACATGAAAAAAATATATAATAAACAATAAACTTTTCCGAAACTTTTATTCCCTAAAGAAATTACAGAATAATAGCATCATACATATGGACGACGAAATATCGAACGTCGTATCGGCAGATTGCGTCAATTCATCGTCAAAATAGATATTGTATACATTGATGATAGAGTAGTATTAGTGTGTATGTATAAAGTAGGGATGATAATTTTTTCAACTATGCGACTCATCATCATACGAAAGAAAATGAAAATGAAAAAAAAAGTGAAGATAAAAAACGTAAAATATAAATATATAAATATGGATATAGGGCCGATATTTAATTTTCATCGTTAGATATTGTGATGTTACGCTAAGTTAATCATACACCACAGTCTACCCCTTAGTTTTTGTACATTATTTGCCGACGCTGTTTGAAGAAGACGACGGCGATTTTCGTCGACTGCGAGCCACGATCTCACTTGACTTTTAAATGATGATGAAAATAATAAATAAAAAAACATAAATAAAAAATCGTAGCGCCTCGATGAACAGCCTAGTTTAATAATAGTAAATTCATATTGAAGGAAAGGATAATTAAAAAGCACGTTTGTTATATTTCTACGCTGGGCTCTTGTTCGAGGCATTATCATATAATAAACGCGTGTTGATTGATATACGAGAATGATGATCCCCTGTTATAACTGGTGAGAACACAATCGCCGCATTGTAATATTATTATTATATTATTATTATTATTAAACAATTATTACGTTATTATGAAATTGTTGAAATAAACGGAACGACAAAATAAAAGTCTCAATTTTTATTTATTTGTCAGTATATGTTTATCTGGTTGTTTTGTGGTTTTTTTAATAACAAAGTTTGTATTTCAAGTTTGTTTGTAAATTTCAAGAACGTCTTAGTATTTTTAATTCTCATATATTAGAGGAATAATTATAAATGTAATGTTATTATATCCATTACGGAAGCTTAATTGATTTTCAAATCAATTCGATAAGCCGGTTAAAGAAACGTTCTTTTACATGCATGTGAATTGTCAAGGAACTTTGAAAACATTCGTTTTTCTATCTATATTATGTAAAAGTTCCATCTTACGATCGATTAGCTGAAGACGAAATGGGTCAAAGCGTTTTAGCTAGAAGCCAGGGAAAGTACCACCATCTGTCTTATGAGAGAGGAAGCTACATCAGCTTTAGTGGATCACTATGTTAAGCTCTGTCGATCGATATAATTATCTTGGAGATTTTTTAAAAACTTTTTCGATTTACTTAAGTCTGGGAAAATGATTATTTTTTTTAATAAAATCATAATTTAAACAACTTATTTGTACTTTTTCAATTGCTTATTTTAAAACTTTGGGCATCCTGTAAATGCCTGACCATGCGTTGAGATTACGATTTGAGACAAATATACCGTATGCAGACAGGTGACATCTACAGCTATCGACATTCGGTAACAGTAAGTAGCTTTTTATATTTATATTATGATATTTATTTGAATAAATTAAGCGTTTAAAAATCTGTCTTATTTATTAAGAATTCGTTGTACGTTTAAAAACAAAAATTATTCCTGATATATTTTTTTCCCGTAATGTGCGAACTTTATTCATTAGGTGGCGTGACAATATATATATGTAATATTTGGATTCCTATGCTTGAATCTTCAAAGAACATTAACCGTTAGTCATTTGTGGAGCATATCATTCTGAGAGATAAAAATCTCAGCATTTAACTCTTTATACCAGCACCGATTCAATTTCTATTTTACGGAATAACTTAAATGCACAATATTACGTAAAGTTTCTATTTAAACACTCATGTGCAATTAGCCAGTTGTGGGTATTTACTAAATAAGAAGTTATGAACAGTTAAATTTGACGGTCAACTACTTTGTAAATAAGAAACTCTTCAAAATCTTTTTCAAGTAACTTGTCAGACAAATTGACTTTCATATTGCACTGATATATACTGGCCGACCCAACATATTTGGTATATGTTAAAAAGCAGAAAATCGTGAGCTCAATATATGACAATCATGAGTCATTTCTCACGCACATGATTGTTTGGAAGGCTTACCGTGCATTCCTCGTCAAACACTCGTCCGAACATGGGGAAAATCCAACACATACTGGGCATACCTCAAAAACTCTATGCGTTTATAAGATCTATCGCTCGGCTGAATCTGGCTAAAACTCAATAAATGTTGGTTAGCTATCGCATTTCTATTCCTATCACTATAACAGAACTATTTTTACAGATCTAAAATGAAAATTGAGAGAGTGATCGAACGAGAGTAATAAGTTCAGTCCGTTGCGAGAGGTGCGTCTGACAGGTCGCCATCCGCCACGTTCAGTTGTTGTCATCGCGAAGCGTTTATGTTACCTTATACGTACCAGTGAATTGGAGTCAGCCCCAATTCAAGGTGACTGTAGTGGAAATTGCTCTAGCATACCGGACGAATGGTCACCGTGCTCATTGTCCATGAGGCTGCAAGGGCTGTCCCCGTTCTTAAGACGTCGAGGTCGCCTTCTGTAGGATAATTGTGTGGTACCCTTTCCCACCCTATCGCTACGACAACTACGTATAAGTGCACTAGAGAAGTCTCAATTAATCCAGTAGTTGTCTTTGTAAACTTTTACTATTGTGTTATAAGTTTATTCCTACCCTTTGCATTAGACTTAAGTATTTGAATACAAATTAATCTATGTAATTGCAATTTTATGTACTTACTCCTGGCTTTTCCTATATGAAAATAGGGACTTTATACCTCAGTCAAGCTATTATAATTTATAGCTTAATTTTTAACTTTTTCACAATTCTTAATAAATCTATTAACTTAAATTATAAATCATTTTTGCACTAACTCCCTGACTCCATAATTATTATCAGGTATACAGTTAATTACACACAGTAGGTGAACTTTCATGTTATTGCGACTAATTAGCGAAAATGTTTAAACGAAACAAACAAAATATATATATATAGATTTACGAAGAACGTAAATCAAATATTCGAAGTAAAGAAGCAAAGATTGTTGTCGTCGTTCCATACACAGTTTGCCCTCGATCGATGTATATAACGAACCGTTTAACTTTTTCCTCCGACAAACGAGTTCGAGACGAGAAGAAAAAAAGCGAGTTGGCGAGAAAATAACGCCGATGAACTAATGGAGAAAAGAGCGTGAGAAATGAAGTCAAGAAAAAAAAGAGCAGGAGGAAGGAGGATAGAAAATACGCGAGTCTTCGAGCTAATTAGTTCGGGCACTCTTTTAATCATTGCCAGCTTCTGTGGTGACACGGCTTTGTTGTTTAAAACTTTGTTATCAACGTAGACCCGTTTCACGTTTGTTTGTGTCTCCTATATACGCACACACGTTCCCTTACAGTAGAGATTCTGCTTTTGTAACTGATTTTTTTCCTCCCGTTTTTTCGTTAATTACATCGAGGTATTATTTACTCTTGGTACGTATTAGTACATCAAAGCCAATGAGATCATAAGTGGGAGCTCTTGCTATTGGTGCGTTCAAATACGGTTGACTAGCTCTGGAGATTTTTTAGATTTCATCATGTTCGGATAAGTAAATGTACAAAAATGTTCAAAGGATAAAACCTTGTAAGTCTTTTTATTTAATGTTGAACCAAATCTATGTAAGTTCGAGATGTCATTAAACATACAATTAAAATAAATTCGACAAATAGTTCTACAAAAATTCGATTATTAAAATTAATCAAGTAATGATATTCATTCTTTTTATGGTTATAAGCTGTTTTTTAACAGTACTTGCAATACTTTGTTTTATATTCTATTATTACCGTTAATTTCGGTAGACTAATTTATCAAATATTGAATGTTTAGAAGTTGAAGTATTAATAGGGAAGATGAGAGAAATCTTTATAAAAAACGACAATATATTCCCAAGTAGCCGTTATTATCCACGAAAAACAAGTTCTGCATCGAAACTTGTTTACCCATTATTTGGTATTTCTCGTTACACATTGGGCGTGTCCCACCACTCGCCTCGACAGCTATTGCATTCGCAAGTAAACACAACTTTTAATTTTTTACCGTTCTTGTAGTCAGCGCGCATAACGTTTTTACGTGAAAGTGTTAATGGTTTACTCGGTCGGCAGCTATATATGTATATATATATATATATATGCCAGCACACTCCTATATATGCTCCGTGCGCACGCCTGTCTCGCTCGCGTCACTTTTTTATGCGGATGAGCTCGATGTATGTATGTACCTACATACGTATTTGTAATTTACGAAGCTGCTCTGCTGATTACATATTTGCTGCGAGGATATAAACACTGCAACGCTCGGGTAACTGAAATTTACGAGTGAAAAGGTTAATTGGCTTTTCGAAACGTCGCTTGATATTTGTCACGTTAATGTATAATTGAATTACTCGAGATGTCGACGAGGAGCTTATCGATAAAATTTAATAATACATATATATCACTATGGCTCAGCTACGATAACAACTAATCAATTTCATGGACAATGGATACTCTTCTTGATAAGGCATACCCGACCAATCGGAAAAAGTGCGTGTGCTACAAGAACTTAAATAAATATATATATGCATGTGTTTGTATGTAGATGTGACTGTATTAAAAAGTTGAAAGAGTTGAGAAAGTAAGTATAGAACGAGCGAGAGAAGTTCGGCTACTCATACATAGTATAATTTCACGGCATGCAGATAGGTCAAGTCTTGGCATTAAGGAAGTTTACTACGGAGCGCCAAGCAGTTCATCCATGCAGTCAACAATTATTATCAAGGCGTGGCAAAAGAAATACAAAAATGAAAAAGCAGATGAAAAGAATAATTTTCGAGAGGTTATTAATTATTGATGTCCTGATGGCTAAAATTTGAATAGCGAGCGGTGCGTATGCATATTTCCTCGTCGCCTTAGCGTCTTGACTTTGTCGGAGAAAGTTTAATTCGATGAAACTTCATTCTTCGTTTGAATGAGTAGTGCACTGCACTATACCAGCACACTCTCTCTCTCTCTCTCTATCACTCTGAAAACGAGCGTGTCACATACACATCTCTCTCGAAAGCCTTAATTTGCCTTGAGAAATCTCGTTTGCCGCCAACTTTTAGAATAATAAGCTTCCAACTTTCCCACTCCACGGTCTTTTTCTTCGGCCTGTCTTCGTTCGTGAGTCACATAACATTCAAATTGAAATACTTTATACCGCGAGCGGCACTCTTAATAAAGCAAACTTCATCTTCTCTCCCCACCTTCTTTATCCGCTCTCTCTCTCTATCTCTCTCTCTTTGGCTTGCAGCTTTGGTTAAGGGATTGGCAATGCAAATCAGTATTAGGTAAAACAGGTAGGGCTCTACACAGAGTAAACTTCATAATTTCAGTTATATTGAATTAAAATACAGTTTGTATACGCTTATCTTCGGTTTTCAAGGCGACTTTATTTCAATAAATGCCTTGTGTTAGATTGCTTCTTCGAGTAATTTATGAAGTTTGATTGACGACGTAATGATCACCGTAAAAAAGTTACTTAAATAACTCTCCAAATAATTAATTTATGCCGATAATGTCATATCAAGATACCATTGGCGCTTTCAAATAGTCGAAGTATTGTATTACGACCATAAGATACATAAATGACTTTCATTGTAATATTTGAAAGACTGAAAATAAAAAAAAATAGTTTCAAAATACTTGTTTTGATTTTATTATGTAAATGGGTTATGGATATTAACATTGTTAATTATATTATTCATGAATGTGAACAATTTATACCAGTATTATATATTACTTTTACATTTAAATAATACAAATGGATAATTGAATGTATGGAATTATTTGAAACTATTATGAAGTATTTGATTAATAAATTTTGTAAACTATAAAATTGTGAATTATTAAAAAAAATAAATGCGATGAAAATAAGGTGAAGTATATTTTATCCCTTCAAAGAACTCATTACAAGAAGCAACAATGCACCACCGCTCTATGTTTTTTGTACACATTTACTTTTAAATTAAAACCACTAGAGCTCTTGATTAAAAAAAGCTGAGTAAAATACAATGAATGGCAATTTTCTCGTGAACTACGTATATCGATACAAATTGAATTTACAGTCTATCAACAATATGAATTCAATTCAGTCTTTATAAAAGAACCTTTATTTTGGGAATCCTATTCACTCTAAAATTAATATTGGTTAAGGAGTGTTGGTTCCATACCTAAAATTACTTACACAAATCAATTTGAATTTTTCCGTCATATAGTTGGATCTGTCTGGATAATAGGTTTTTTAAATGACAAATCCTTTCAGCTATGTGTTTGCCGTAACATAGTTACTGAAAAGAAATGTTTGATTAAAACTCAAACTTTGTAAAGTAAAGTAAGTTTCATGAAAGCGACAAGTTGACTGAATAACTTATGTAAGTCTATTCGCAAACTTGTTAGCTACTGCACATAAAGATATAAAATGCAGAATGAAAAATTTTTTACCTTCAAATTTTATGAGGATGAGCTCAAAGGTTGACGAGAAAAATCGAAAGAGAATATTTTTCATTTATTCGTATTATTAGTTTTGTAAGGCGAAAGGCAAACACTCGCGAAAAGTGTTGGTTTTCGAATGCAATGAATGGGAACAGTGGCAAAAAAGACGAACGCATCGAAAAAAGTAGAGCAAAAAAAACATTTCCATATACAAGCTACGACTAGAAACCTTTCAATGCTAAAAAGAAAACAAAAAAGAGAAATGGAAAGAGATAAGAGAGTAAATAACGTGTCCGCTTTTGAAGAACGTCAAAACACCAAGGTTGAAAGAGAGAAGAGGAGCGCTCATCAATTGCACGCGGAACTTGCAATAAAAATTCCAGCAGCGACATTAGTGCGTTGCCTGGGAGGCAAGAAGTTTCCAAATAAGCGCACTCGTTTGCCCTAGCGAAACAAGATCATTGGGCATACGCAGCAACGCTGGCACGCGGTGATAATTGTTGCTGCCATTGTTCCTTGGAAAACACGCCGGCCTGAGCGCCAACCGCGCGTGAATGCTCCACTGCCGCAAGAGTGGAATGCGTACTCGACTATTGGTGCTGCAAAGAGAGATAGAGAGAGAGAGAGAGAGAGAGAGAGAGAGAGAGAGAGAGAGAGAGAGAGAAATGAAGAAAACGCAGATAATGACAACGAAAATACGAAGAGAGGGAGAGAGAGAGAGGGGAAAAAAAGAAATACCAGAGAATTCAGGCGCAGCAGAGCACAAGTTTCAAAAAGAACGTACAACTTCAAAAGCTTATTTTTGCATTTTTCCAGCAGGTTGATAAATGCTCAAATTTTTTAAATACATACATGTATTTTATTTCATTACTGTCTAGTGTGGTGTTATTTGTTGGAACTTAGATTTTTTACTAGTGTATATTGGTTGTGGATCATAATATTCGACTATCCCATATGATGGAACATTTTTTTCTACACTTGAGTCTTTTATTTCATATATTCAATTAGTTCTTGAAAACAAAAATAAAAAACATCCCTATAAAGAGTAGGTGAATGTAATGTTTATTATCCACATATTTTTCTTACTTTTCAATGTTAAGAAAACGAAAATGTATCAGCAGATAAATCAAGTGATAAAACGAGTCTTTGTTTCTCCCAAATAATTTTGATGAATAAGTCGAGAGTCATTTTAAATTGATATCAAATCAAATTTAATTTTGAAAGCGGTAAAGAAATGCACGTGGAGAAGGAGAGAGAGAGAGGGAAAAGAGAAAGAAATGTGAAAGCTGTACGGTGAGTAATGTAAGATTACATAGCAAAGAAATAAAAATGAAAAGTCGACTTTGATGCGAATGTGAAAAGCGATCTCCGAGTGAGTAATGTAAGATTACTTATGACATAATATTTAGAATATATTATATTAATTTATTAACTTTAACCTTATTAACTGTAACCATAAATGCGTGCACCATAAACTTATTGTTATCAATCAACAATGTCATGATACACAATTTAAAAAGTTTACCGAAATTTTATAATAACCACGCTGGAGTTCGTGGGTAAGTTTCGACGTATCAGCCCTTTACGTGTTCGACCAAGTTTCGAGACTATGCCCCCCCCCCCCCCACACACACACACGTGCCGTGGTGGGAAAACACTGGGTTTTCATAAAAAAATCTCAAAGTTATCAAGTGTTTAAATGTATAAAGCATGTCGTATCGAGAGGGCTCATGCTTTCGAAAGCTGTAGTATATTTGAACACATTGATCTTTGACAATTTTAACTGGGAAATTTGGGAATTTTCGAAAGCTGTATGGGAAATTCACAGGTATAATCAATATGTTATTCTCAAATCCAATTTTGAGTATTGCATATTTAACAAAAGATCTAGCTTGAGACGTGTTCAAACTCATTTTTCAATACTCCTATGACAGGTTAGTCATATAATTTTTATTTATAAATAAAATAAAATTTTCTTTGTTTTTAATTGAATTTCGCTTTGTGATTTTTTGTCTCTTTCTATCATTTTCAATCCGTTTTGGGAACTAGCTCATAAACTTATAATGAAGAAGTTTGGTTGTAAAAGCTCTCTCTATAATACTCGTAATCTACGTATAGACATTTTGCTTTACCTACCAATCAGCACAAATAACCGCAAGTATAATCGTAAGGCAGCATCACTTGGCGCTTAGCTGAGAACTTGAAGCGCAATCGAAACTCTAGATGCTTTTACCTCGTAACAGCTAGGAGAGAGAGAGAGAAAGAGAGAGTAACGCGCATGAATGGAACGCTTGGTTGGAGCGCGAGAATCGAGCAAAAGAGATGTGCGCAAGCTCGGCAGGTTAGCGCGCGCGCGCTCAGCCGCTGTGTGAGGGTAGTTGCCAGAGCCGCAGTGTCATTTCGCGACGCGTCGAGCTACAGCTCGCTCCTCTTCGTCCGCGTGCTTTCTGATTCTCCGATCTCCTTTTTACTCTCTTGCGTACTCGCTTGTCAGCCACCGGCTTTAATTGAAGTGTAATAAACGGAGCTTACATTGATAACTAGATTATTAAAAGCTTCAGTGACAGTGTTTAGAGAGAGGCAAGTTTGTTTGTTTGTTTGTTTGTTGTTTTTTTGTATGGTAAAACAGTGCGGAAATAAAAATGTCAAACAGTGAAGTGTGATCTGTGCGCGTATAGAGATCAGTGAACCCTAATCGCAGAAAGTTCAGCGGTTTTGCTCTCGTCCTCCTACCCTCAAGCCTTTTAAGGCTTCAATTGCCCGTTCGACGATATGCTCGACAACTGGGTGGAACGGCGTCGTCATCGTCATCATCGCCGGCGGCGCAGCTTCTCGCCTCGTTAATCTTCCACTCGTGGATTATGATAACAGCTGACCGAAGCTCATCCTATATCTTCGCTATGTTGATGCTTGTACCGCTATTGCTGTCATTTCTCAATAGGAGTTCGGCCCAAGGTGAGTTGTCAGCTCAATATTTTTCTATATATGTATGCTCTTCTTCAACTCCTTTCCATCTATTTGCATTTCAATACAGCATCAATCAATCAAAGAATATCCCAAATGCTCTTTGATTTCACTGCGGATCGAGCCTATACTGTGCTGTTTACTGAACTATCAACATATCGAATTTCTGTTGGGCTTAGCTGTATAAGAAATTATAGTAGTTTAGTTAAAAATGTTTCGTAGTCGGATTACGATTAAATTTGATTTAAAATCACTGCTGAGTAAACGATTTTTTTCCATAACATAACTAAGTCTACGGTATAGAGTATGTCGCTTGGTAAACACTTTGAGGTAATATTGGTGATTTTGCTTTACAACAATATGCTCAACATGTTGACCCAATTCGATTCGCCTGCCGGTCAGTTTCGTATGCACACAGGGCATTTTCAAGTGACTCTTGAGAAAATTGAGTTTACACCACCCCATCAATAGCAATGATTTTTATAAAATAAACAATGAATACGTCGTTTTGTTACATACAATTATCACAGGGATGGAGCAATTTATTTTTATTTCATAAAACAATTTATCGTAATTGAACGAACGATCAATCGTTGTAATATCATGTTATCTCATCGCAATCTCGCCCGGCACGAAATAACGAATTATAATGACACAACTTCGTGAAATTTGTAAAGACAAATAATCTATATAATGCACGATCTGAACTGAAACAAAATTAATTGACTCAAGGATATAGATTAGACTAATTAATCTTTTTCTCCATATGAAAAAAAGAATAGTATTTTTATTTGATGAATAGATAACAACATTTTGTTAACAACTAAGAATCATTCAAATGTTGCCTTTAACTATTCTAAATTAAACGGATTGACACGAAAAATTAATTATATCTCTTTAAATGCTAAAAACGGCAACGTTTCTCATTCGGCAGAGACAATGATATGCTGAACGTTGTGCAAAGAGGAAAAAAATTCCACTGGCTTGATAGAATTTCCGGCTTATTAGGGTGAACATTCAGTTTTAGCTAAGCTATGAATTTGTAGCTACTTATACTTCACACGCGGTACATAAATGAGCATAAACTTTTTTAATTAATTTACCAACTTAATCAATGTTTTTACAATTTATAGTTCAGTTTACGTCACTAAACAATGTTTATTCGTTGTTACGCTGAAATATGCTCTTCGGCTTATTCTTATTTATAAAGCTAACTTTCAATTATCTTTATTATGGGTTAAGCGATATGTCCACAAAAATTGATTTACATGAAGTGGCTTGTTTTGGATTTGATACGCATAATTTAGTATAGCAATAATGATTATATACATAGTTTTAGTTATACTATTAACCAGTTTAATAGATTCCATATAACTAAATATTACAAATAAAATTATTTATCTAGGATACAATTTGTTTCATAAACGTATGATTTCTGATTGAATTGTCAATTACACTTTTTCTCATTAAAGTATTATCATTCTACGCGATAGTTATGATATATTATTCTCGTAATCTATTCTATACTATTTCAAGACTACAACAATCTTAAATCTCACAATCGCAAGTAAATCGGTCACAGATACAAAAATTAAAAAATATCTATATACTAGAAAAAGCCGAAACGTATCCGAAACGATAAGAATTACTTTATTTTTGAAGAGTGAAAAACAAAGGAGAACAAAGGCAAACGTAAAAAAGAGAAGCCGCAGAGAGGGTGTGGGAAATAGAGAGAGAAGTACTACCAAAAAAGAACGAGCTCGACCTCACATTTTTCCGTGATAGTCAAAGCACTCCATTAGCCGTGTCGCCATTATTTTTGTTCTCTCTCTCTTTCTCTCTCTCTCTCTCTCTCTCTCTGTTACCCTGTAAAGCGCTTTTCGGCTTGGTAACCGACGATTTATTCTCGGCCCGCCCAGAGCATTTGAGAACCATTATGAATTCATCATTGGCACGCGCGCCATGGTAGTCACCATCTTTGTTTTACCTCAAAATAAAATTGACGTTGCGTGTAATTACAGGCAATAGGATATACTCTGAGCGAAAGAAAAAAAAAGAAAATAACGCGACTTAAGGTGAAAGCACTAGCTGAAATTAAATGTTTCTCCGAGTAAACATGAGAAAACTTGGAGAGGTTTGCGTGAGGAGCTGTAAGACGTGTAGATAATGAACTGTGTAAACGGAGGGTAGAACAGATTTTCTTCTACTCTCTGACATTTTAATTCATTCGTTTTCTTTCACTGGATCGTACTTGTCTCATTAAATAAGTAACTTTTATTATTTGATGTGATTTAACATAATAAATTATTGTTAGTGATTACGTGATTACAGTTATTAAAAAAACTGTTCACAATTAGTAACAAATCTACTACTAAATTATTCTGATAAATACGTTTCTTTTATCAAATCAGCACTGTAATTAATTTATCATAATATATTTTCTCTCTACAAATAAATGAAAATAGTTTCGAGAGCTACGTTTTAGTGTTCGGGATAAGGATAAAGGAGAATAAATTTTCAATTGGATTACAAACACGATTTACTATATACTCCATTTTTACAATTTTACTGTGATAATAATAAAGGAAGGTACAAAATACTCGAAGACCTGCCCCAACGAGTATCGAACGCATTCTAATCAATCTTCGCTGACCAAGTCGAAAGTTTAATTTTTCTCTCCCTATTTTTGTCGCTCTGTCTTTTTCTTCCTCTTATGTAGCCGTTGTTTTTCTCAGTGTGCCTTGTGACCCCCGCCCTCGACACTTACTCTTTCTCTCTCTCATTTTCCTATCGAATGAGATAGAATACAATTGTTATCTATCCGTTTATGTTTGTCCACATTCATCTGTGTTAGCAATGTGCATGTGCCAATGAGTTTTGGGATAGCAGCTTCTTGATTGTTATGTTAATCGTATGGGTTTTAATTCGAGGAATTGCACTTCTCGATTCCATCCATTTGAATTCCTATCATACGACAGTAGAGGAACTCTGTATTTTGTTCTGCCACCATAACTTAAACTCGAATCGTGTCTGCGTATATTATTCAGATTGCTCGCGAATTATATCGATGATTCGAGCATTTATATTTTTATATTCGTAGATTGTGATTTACAATTATTTGCCTCGATGTGGATTTAATGTTACACTACAATTATCTTTCGTTGAGCTGTATCTTGTACTTTTTATTAGATTATATCAATATTTTCTTGTACAGAGTGATTTCGAACACTTACATTTTTTAGGAAAACAAAACACGTCAAAGATTCATATGGCCGTGTGGTCATATCATCCACCAGAACATGTAATTTTCTATATATACAGCGGTGAACCTATATTTTAACAATTGGAGCTCTACTAAACTCTTTCATGGTTTGCATTCAAATAGTTTTCTTCTAATAGTGCATTCAAATATTCGAATAGCTTGTTTATAGATCAATAATATTTATCATTAAAATGTTTACATTAAAATTAAATTAAAATTATTTGATTACACTATTACGTTTACTCGTAATAACTGTAATATTCATAGGATAAGTTTGCATACGCATTGTCTAACACCATTCATTTTAATACGAAAATTTTATTTTCTACAAATGAGATCGTGTAATTCTTACGTTAGTTCAAATTATCTCCTCTTGTAATTCAGTTTTAATTATCTTAAAACTTCCATACATATCCTTTACCTTAACCGTACATAAGTCTGATCGCTTAGCTTAGTTACGGCAGTTTAGATACATTAAGGTGTAACTTGAGACAATTACAAATACTCTAGCACGAGTGCTCTGGCAATCTAAAGCTGTAACATCTCTGTTATTGGCTGTATAGCCTGCGGGAATGTTCAAGTCTCCTAAATACGCGCAAAGTATACTTAATTGCGTGATAATATTCTATAATATTACTATATGTAATTAATATTTAGGCAAATGATAATGAAATTTGAATTGAACCGTACATAAATGTTTATAATAATTACCGAATGCATATCAATACTATGAGTTACGAATTCAATAATTGATTGAATAACACCATTATGGCATCCGTGCGGTCTGAAATTACATTACCAATGTAAATTATAAAGCTTCTTTGAAATCATCGATAAAGCCTCGTTACACAATCATGAATATTTTTCTTCAAAATAGTATTTATTGTATTGTATGTGTATATATACGGTGCTATCGATACTAAAATATCGCAATCTATACACTTTTAAACAAGCGCAGCGTTAGTTTGGAAGTTAATAAGATAATGAACATTCGTACTTCAACATCAAGTTAATGCGAGTAATGGTCCCGATAAATTTAATTCGCGCCATAACGCGAAGAATATAATTTGTCGGCAAGAAGTACCACTGAATGTTCTTTTATAGCTCAATAAAAAGTAGGCAATAGTCGAATTATCTATACTAAACAAATGCATATTGTATTTAACGAGAGTGATTGCTGTAACCTAAACCAAAGTGAAAAAGACATGACTACAGTCATGCTTAGCTGATGTTTACATTGCGATGCGTAATCCTATTAGGCTTGTTTTCCCACGACCAAAATGTTTCGGGATTTGTATTAATCACGGAGACTGCTTTCCTCCGGTCTCTCTTGCTCATTCTCCCTTTTATCTACCTCCGTCCACCCCCCTCTCTCTATTTTGCTTTTGCCAAAGTAAATAATTTTTCTTGTGACTTCTTTTTTCGAGTAAAGTAGGCTGCCTCGTTATCATGTTGTCGGAAGCTTCTTGTAGTTTTTTGAGACAGCTTGATTGGTGCTCAAGACTGAAGTACTGTTATCGAAGTTTTTTATTTGCATTTGTAATTTTTTTTTCGACATCCAATATTTGAGAAAAGTGTATGTCTGTCTGTCAAAGTATCAAGTGAAAATTTGGAACACTTTGGCATTATTTATTGAATCTGGCCGTTGCGAGTTTCATACAAAAATCTTCAATCTTTATACTATACTTTTCTAGGATATGAGAAACTCTCGAATGAATTTGATTTATTTTAAAAATATGAATTGCAGGAAAAACTCAATAAAAAAATTATTCTCTCACTGCTCTTTTATTTTGTGTAATGTTTTTGGTGGAATTCAATATCCTTCCATGTTTTAAACACTTTAATAACAAAGCATTTCTTCTACGAAAGATAAATCATAGAAAAAAAAATAAAGAATAGAAAGTATCAATACTGTCTGTTCTTCATTGAGTCCGAGAAACTTCGTAAAACATAATTACCTAGAAATTGACGTGTGACATGTCTTTTTGTCTGAACGCACATGCAGTGTATTAATTCGTTGCTCGTGCGAGTTAAAAACAAAAGAGAAGTAAATATTAGAGTTAGCATCATACAAATGCGATTGTGTCTCCATTGAATTTTCACTTAACGATCGCAAGGTAGCGTGATTTTATGTGCGTTTCGCCTATAATTATTGTTATTTCGCGCATCGGCTCCAATGCTGAATAGGTCGTTATTACGTTTCAATTAGCGCAATCGTGTGTCCGGCTTTTCCGATGATCGTCGCACAGTCACATCAATATATAACAACCCACATCCCCAAGCTCCTTTCATTGGCTTCGCGTATACGACGGGAGGGAGGAAAAAAACTCGATCTGCATGCGCGGACGCTCATACCCCCACGGCTTTCACGTCTTGCTCTGCATTAATTGATCCGGGAATATGAATTGCATCCGACGATTGTTCTGCAAGTTTGATTAATTGCCACGTATAGATTTTCTTCATTAGCGTGTACATCGATGTAAAAAAGCATCCACTTATTTTTATTTATTCACTTTTGCTTCTTCGCTCTACTTGTCTAATAGATAAAGTTTGTTAATATATAGAGCGACGTTAGCTGATCGATCACAAACCTAATAACGTAATGCTTCCGTAAACTCAAACAGTCATTAAGCCCTATTTGAATGTTGCAGTTTGGTCCGTTGAATAAGTCAATTGTCAATTAGACTCGCGCTTTGTGTGCGATCAAAAGCAATCAGCAAACGGTCCGATAAACTTTTTCGTCGATAGCTCGATTCGACTTGTTTCCGTATTGAATTCTAATGGGACGTAGATATTGATTATTTCAAAAAGTATACAAACGAAATTATTAATTGGTTAAGCACATCCAATGAAAAATCTATTGCTGTTCTCCTAAGTTTCAGTTTGTACTCTATATATTATAATTTATGACAACATTAATTATTCCAGTAACGTTTGCACTCGCGCAATGACGACAAATATCTTTGAATCATTAATTAATTCAGAATAGATGCGCACACATAATCGGGAACATAAATAAACATTATCTCGAATTGTGATTTCGGTGATTATTTGTATACCTATAATTATTATCATATTTCTTGTTATTTTAATGGATACTTGTTTATTCGGCGGTAACGGAAAACGTCGTGTGGATTTTTGGTAAAATAGCGAATGACAAATTGCACGAGCGAGCTTATAATTATGCAAAAAGTTGCTGCTTCCAATTACGAATTCCAATGAAAATGGTCAGGGAAAAATCCAAGCGTGCGCTGATAATCCGATGGCGTGTAATTATTATGAACTGTGTTCGTGAGTCGAAAATTGCCTGGACGCACTACACGGACGAAATGTTTCGACGTTGTACGCGAATAAATCTATACGGATGTGCATTTTCGCGTACAACTGAAAAGTTGTTATTAAGCCCCGTGGCAACAAATGTGCGCGTTCTTGCATTTTAGCGGGGTGAGCTGAAAAAGGTTTTTGAATTGGGCCGAGCAATCATGCGAATGCGCGCATAAATAATCCGTGATGATGATGGAACATCAGCGACCGTAATTAGATGGGCGAAATTCAAATTCACGTGTTTATATGCATGAATAACGACCGCACATAACGTTTGCCAACGTTATGAATCCTTTTTTAACGTCACTTCTGCTAGCTTTTGATTTGTGTCAATAATGAGCTTTTTCTATATCACATTGCAATAAGTATACTCGGAGAAAAGTGGTTAACATTCAGAATCAGGATATCGAAACGACTTTTTAAAAGTTATATAATGAATATCACTCGTTATAAACCTGTCATAACGTATATATTTTAACGACTTAAATCCGCAACTACTGGCAATTAATGATCATTCAGCGTTTAAATAGCTGTATAAAAATCCACTTGGAAGCCTCCACAACATGCGCCAAAAATAACCATGTAATCCGAGATTCTCGTATAATGCAGGGCTCGAAAATTAGCCGTACAAGAGCGCTTCACTTTAGCGCGAACATATCCCTTTTGGCACGGGCACAACTAAAAGCTTCGTTCATACATATACTCGGAAACGCACACATGTCCGCAGGACACGGTCGAGTGCAGTAGACGAACATCCGAAAACGAACGCGAACAGAGTTTCGCACCCTTTTTGACATTGTAATGTCGAATTAGGGTCGCGCGCTTACGAGAGCACGCACAAAAGGGGGAGAAATGGCGAATAAAAGGTTTGAGCGGAAATAGATGTACGCCCCTCCCAACGTGGAGATAAATAGGGAGTGGAGTGGAAGTGGTCGCAGAGAAGGATGGAACGTGGTCGTGTGCGTTCAAACCGAGGAGAAATGCGGCTATTGCTGACCGACCAAGAAGGGTGTCCCTCGCTCTTTCCATCCCTCTCCTCGTTCATTCAAAGCTAATTCGTTATACCACATGACAAATCGTTTCAGAGAGCGCGTTATATTAATTGGCTCATTGAATGACAACTACTCCGAAAAATCATTTTATCGTGGATGTCTCGATTCATGTAGGGTGTGATCGTTTCAAGAAGTTTTGGTTGCGGATTTGATGTTTTTAAATGTGACGATAGCGTTGAAAAGTTTTTATTACTCAATAAAAGATACCGTCGAAAAGTTGAGTTAGCTGGAACTGTGTTTTTTGCGCGTGGAAAGAAGAAACTTCTTTTGTAAATGATGTAGAAAGAAAAAAAGATTATGTACGGAGAGCAGGCGAAGAAAGTAAAATAAATTATTAATTAGTGAATGGTTGCACAATTGAAACTGCTAATAAGCAGAAAATGGGAGGAAAAAGAGCAAGAGAGGAAAAAAATTCGTTGCATTGCGTGCTTGAAATTTCGCAAGCTCTTGAATTTATAGTCGGCTGAAAGTTGTACCGTCTTATTTTGCATGTCGGAATTCATCATTATAATTATGATTCGCATCCGGCAAAGAACAGCAGAATCACGAACTAGCTCTTCATTAACGAAATGAGCTTAATGAAAATAAGATCAACAGTTTACAAATCAACACTGAAACTCAACGTACCGGACACTTTTATCTTTTTTGTACTTATTTTACAATGTCCCTTCATTGTGTGTACGCGCTGCAAAGCCGGCTTACCGTTTTTTTTTCGTGCGGTCGGCCTTTTTTTCGTAGTCGCGCACACTTCCGTGGAGAACCCGAGGGATTATTCGGCAAGTTATTTTTTCCGAGCATACAAGGGGAGGGAGACTACACTTTTATGGGCCATTTGCAGGTTCATTTGTTTCCGTGAATACACTTGTAAGTCCAGGGTTATTTTTATCTTTCGAAAGCAGTGAATTGAAAAGAACAAAAAATCCATTATCATTCGAGTGTAGATTTGTCGTAACACACGCGTAGATCTTCATTTGCCTTTATATACGTATTTTAGTTACTTTGTGGATGACGACAACGAGACGCGTGCTCGTAACGAAATTTTGTTGCGCTAATTTTACGTGCAGCTCGAGGGAAAACTTTTCTCTTACGCCAAGCTGATTGTAGAAAATTAGTTTGCTTTCAACAATGAGTATGTATTCTGAGTGTAGATCGGACTGTTTGTAAATAGTAACTCTCCGTTGTTCGCTGCAATGTTTCAGAAAGTCATTTTAACTTACGTTGAATGTTTCGTACTCATACTGTGTTTTACGTTACTTGTCAATTCTCTGTTTTACATTTGCAGTATTTTCAATGCTAACAGAAATTATTACACGGCACTAAATCTATTATTTGACACTATTTACATAAAACTAACTGTCCTGCTTTGTATTGCAAAAAAGCTATACATCTGAATTGCTTTTATCAAACAAAACATACATACAAATCTAGAGTAATTGTTCCAATAGAACAAGAAAATATGAACAAACAAAAAGTTAAATAGATCGGAAGGTGCAATAAAGCATCGAGCAAACGAGCAAAAAAAATTAAGCTTTGCAACACGTGAGTAATAAAGCCATGTATCCTGAAGGATGGGGCAAGAGCCATTAGAGATAGTTGTAGGCGGCCGCCTTTATATATCCCCGGGCGTGTCGTCCATAACTGCATTAGGTGATAAATAAAAGAAGCGGCCATAATCTCCGTGGTTGCACTATGGCCTCATACATACGTAAGACAGGCCGCGAGCGAATGCGCGCAAACGGTATATAGAATCCTCGGCGGAACCTCACGAAGGCACCCGCCTGTCCAGGAAGTTGATATAGCGTCCCGCGAGGCTCTCGCTCGACATTGAATTATGCCTTTGAGCACTGTCCGAGCTTGCTTGTTAGCCGAGATTCTCCATTTTATACAATGCTTTGCCGAGAGCCTTTTCTTCACTGTTGTGTGTACGTGTGTATGCGGGAGTGCGCGTGCATTAAATCGGGACATCTGAAGATTTTGCATGCTACTTGCTCAAAGATATATACATAGGATACACAGAAGGGCTGATTTTGTTCCCGCTCAGTTTCACCGTTTAGCGAGGACGATCCTGTGCTTTCGCTTCGCATGGAAATTTCGGGCGCGTGATTGTTTTCGCTACTTTACTACGGGCTTAAAGAGCTTTCATGGGCTATACAACGGGACAGAAAGAGAAAACTGAAAGGGCATATAATACTATAGAGTTTTGATAAGTGCTTTCGTCGTTTTAATTTTTAGCGTTTTATTCAGTCGTATCAATTATAAAGTTAATTTATACATATACATTTGTTTTCTCTGGGAAATAATGTTTTTATTTGTAAATTTTGCTTGTTTATTAGTTAGATTCACATTTGTAGAATTGTATTATTCCGTACATTGAAACTCACAAGGAAAATGTCAGTTCTAAAGTTTATATTTTAAAAACACGTAATTTTTTTCAAGAATATTAAAAACAGATGAAATATGTGATAAGGCAAAATAATGTGAAAGATATACTGTGTAAACCATTGGAATAGTTTATTAGCGAGCCACCAGCGTATAACGTCGAAGCTGTTAATTACACTTTTACGCTTACCGGCGTCTTTTATCACAATATAATAATGAGTGTAAACAACGAACATTAAACTGAAAGCCTTTCGCAATGAGTTGGATATTTTATATAAAAGAAGCCCTACAGCACTCACTCGCTAAATTATTCGGTAACTGTACATAAAAAGCTTTTTCTCTGCACTTTCACGGCCTTTAATTACTGTCAAACAACAACAACGACGACGATGAAAATTCAAATGAGAATCCACTTTCGTTGAGAGAGCTTAAAAAGAAATAAAAAAGAAAGAGGATCGGATATCGAGCTTTTGCTTTTCGGAAATTGATTTTCACTTCTCTCTTTGTGCATGACAAACGTGCACCGAGTATTGGACTTACGACGACAAACTCGGCTCGCGCCGCGCCGGTGTGACCGGACGACGAGAAGTTCCCGAAAGGGGACGAACTTGAGTTGCGCCTCCGTTTGCGAGAGTACAGTTTGTACAATGCAAATTAATTGCACCAAGTTTTGATAAGTTGCCGCTACTTCTCAGCTAATAATGCATACTCCTGGATATGCATTCTATTTATTAACCTTGCTGCTTGAATTGATTAAAATTTTCTCTGAAGAAATATGAAGGTCAAACACATTAATGAAGTAATTCTTGGTGCAATGTCGTCAGTTATAATGACTGTTCTTTTTCTAGCGAAAAGTACGCTAAGAGGTACTAAAGTTGGATCTTGAGGTGAAAAATAGAGAGTATTAACTATGTTAATGTTGACATAAAATTACATAACGTTAATTTTACAACAAAGCTTAGTTTATATATAACGAGCATATCGATTTAAAGTGTATTCTTACACGTATATATCAGGGTAAATTATAACCAATTAGAAAGCCATAAGTGCGCCTGACTCGATAGGTCAATTTCTATGGATAAGCTAGACGGTCGATGCTTTAGCCATGGAGCTTCTCAACATAACAATCAATTTTGAAAATGCATTAGCACTCACGTGCTCGCGGAGCGCGTGCTAAGTGCAACATAAAGTGCAAGCGCTTGAGAAAGTCATTTAACATTGGAGTGCCGAATAGAAATAGATTATTAAACTCTGAGTCAAGATTGCTCACTCCCTTTCTCTTTCTCCTCTCTCATGAGACTACATCTCGCTAAACATACACACACACACATACACACATACAGAAACGCGCGTGTGCGAAAATGTTTGCAAGATTAAAAGCATTTCTGAATGAACTATCGGGGTTAGCCTCTCGCAAAAACGTTATTTACATATGAAAGGGCTTCCCTCAATGCTCGTGCAGAATAACAATGGCACTTAGGAAATCAAAGCACTTCATCATCATAGTTGCCGAATTCACAGAAAGGACTTGTGTTGTGAAACAAACGGAAGAGCTATTTTACTATATACACCCTCGCGTCCCGGCTTGGTGTAACTTTGCGCGAAAGTTAATACGCGCGTAAATTCAAATCTCATGCAATTGACATACGTGAGTCGAACAAAAAAAATTGGTGAAATATTAATCACAACAACCGTCTTTAAACATTTGTATTTCTTACCAGATAATGAATTTTCGACAAGAAATCTTCTAATTAATAAAATATATTTTGCTGGCTCGTTTTATGAATCAATTCATCGATGCTTAAATTACAAACGATGAAAACAGTTTTGTTGGCGTTTTATTCTTAATTTGATTTTCCAATTGAATTACGGTTGTTAAGTTTAATGTTCAATTTTATAGCAAACCTGACATCACCGTGGAAATAAATCAATATCTGCACGAGGTTTTAAAAAATAAAAACCACGAATAAAAATCAAAAGGCTTCAATCCGTTTAAAAGGCTAAGTAGCGAATACACATGAGCATGAAAAATAGAATAGCCGTTTAATTTTTCAGAACCAATCGAAAACACTACTTGCTTGTCATATGAGCTCCTCGAAAAGTCAGAATCTCCGTCGACCGTTTAATCCCCGCTATTCCATCTACGCTTTCATAGTTATATGTATGTCTCTCTCTCTCTTTATCTCTTTTTGTTGAATATTGAATCGATTTCACCTAAAGTACGTTGAGAGCATCAACTGCCGAAACTCGGAATTACCAGTGGTGCCCGCAAAACGAGGTCCGAGTGACCGCGCATTAACCCTCGCTCGAACTGTTTCTCGAAAACAGTTGCCTCTCTCTTGTCTCTCTCCCTTCTCATAGTCAGCAGTCGGTAACACTACTCTGTTTCTTTTTTCGTTTTGTTGACACTTTACGAGCTGTTGTAACTTTAACAATAACGCTCCATGTGAATGGAGCTATTTTGTTGATTGTCCCGACAATCTACTATTATCTCATCGACTTAACACTCAAGTTGTAGGATTAATAAAATAGCTGGACAAATAACAGGAGAATTTAGTGTTTAACAACAACTAGTATTGTTTTTAATTCTTTTTTTAATATTTGTATATTTGTAGTATCAAGCTTTCGTTGAAATCAGTTGATATTATCAGAAAATTGCTCTTCTTCGTATACAAAAATGCAACGTGTTTTAAAATAATATTTTTAGAAAAAAGCGTTAACAAAACACTAACGTCAATTTAAAATAATGAAAATAATCATATATTTTTTGGTTTATTTATAAGATTATTTGCCAAAAAGTAATTCATAACCTCTTTCTGTATTTTGAAATACGTCAAATTTAATATTAATATGCTTGTATACAGCTTACAACAATATTTTCTCTTTTCATTTTTCATTTAACGTGAGCTATAAAATTCACGTCATTCTTATGAATTAATTAAAGTTATAAATGTACCAAGCAATATTGAAATTATTTAACTTCATACAGCCACGATTTTATTTACACTTTCAAACTTAAATCGAGACAAAAATGTTATTGTTGAGAGTGTGAACTTCTAATAAAATTTGTGAAAATGGATAGTAAAAGTCTTTTAAAAGTTGTGCAAGTAGTTCGCGAAAAAAGATCGATATTCCTTGACCATATCCCTGCAGGCGAAATAGTTTCAACTTTCGACCGAAAGAGTAGCAGCTTACACCCTTTACCCATTGACTTGATTCCTGGCTCTGGATTATAACGAGGGACTCGCGGAATCCGGGGCTGTGTGTTAACACATCCGGGATGAATTGGCTCGCGTCAAATGCAGATTGCAGGCTAGCGCTCACATATGCAGGTAATTGAATTAGCTACTACGAGCGTGAACCGAGCTCTCACTCTGTCTCCCTCCCTCTCACGGTCGATGATCATCTAGATGAAATATTGACTATATACCTATAGAGCAATGCGCACGCACCTCAGCTTCTGCATTATCCCATGTGTGCACTAAAGCTCTCTCACCTTCTTTATTGATACGACGGCGTGTTTTTTCAGAGTAGACGGATAATGGAAAAGCAGTGTATGACGTGCGCATAACTGTGGGATTTTTTCTCTCTCATCTTTTTGAAGAGGAGTTGAGAAAAATGTCTACAGTTCACATTCATGACTATCTCGTTGCCAAGGCGTTGGTTTTATATAAATATGAAGTATTTTAGCTGAGGATTGAACAATATAATAATGCAAGTCGTGAAATCCTTCGATTCACGAAACTGCTATATGTTAAAACTGGTGAAATAATTCGATTCTGTGAATAATGAACAAAAGACACTTTGAGAAGTATTAATAAGAGGACGATTGAGCTTCTCTTCTTATTTTGTTGGATTCCATCCAAAACTTCAATTTTATTCCGGCGCTTTGCCGTGACATCGTCGATTTTTACATGGTACTCAAAATTAGTGACCTGAAAAGTCAAGAGAACTTTCAGTCGCTACTGGATTTTAAATTAGTTCACAGGCATAAGGCGTTTCAAGAAGTCAGCGGGCATAGCTCGTTTTTGATGGAAAATGTTAGAGAAAGAGGCTTTTTTTATTTTAAATCTTTTTATCGGCTTTCAAAGCTGCAGCTCACAACTAAGTTCGCTGATTATTGCGTTTCAAGTTTCAATAACTTCAACACGTGTTTTTAAACCATAATCTACGACTAGACCAATTTTTAATTTCACAATCTGAAAAGTTGAACAACATGAGTGAATTTTATACAAAAAAAAAACTATTCAAACAATTCAGCAAAAGAATAAACGTCTTTAATTAAAAGAAAAATTAGTCTTTTTAAAGAAAAAAATACATATATATATAAAGTTATTACGAAAAATAGACTCAATTCTCAATTGAAGTCAATTGAGAAATAGCCAAATTCGCCAATTGAAAAGCATAAAAATAGGTGGTCAATTAATCGTTCGTCAGTAATAAATTATCTTCACAGTACCAACTATCATCGAAAAAATGTCTGAAGTAACGAAGTAAAAACGATTAAACTTATAACCTTTGTTACAAAAATAAGGAGCAATACATCCGCGCATAGCCGTGAAAGTAAGTCAAACACAATTCAATTTAACGAGCGATTTACTAACATGCTCTGGTAATATTTACAAGCCAAACGAATCACGCATGAGAAAATAAACAGAGCAGTGAGAAGCTCGAGGCTGTCAAGTTTTACAAGCTGATGGCAAGTAGCGCATGAGCGAGGGGTTGGAATATTTAGGTAACGCTCTTGCGTCTCGGCCCGCAGGAAATGGGATTAGCTTGGGCATCCTCTCTCTCTCTCTCTCTCTCTCTCTCTCTCTCTCTGCTTTCACTCGGCTGCATACACAGAGGATCACAGAACTGAACTTACACTTAACTATGTTATGTCGTTATCAAGGTATAAGTACATTGATTACAAGTGCATGTTTGTTGCAAGTATTAAATCGAGTATACATTCCACAATTTATTTTATTTTTTTCAAAATAATGCAGTTAAACGTGTAACTTCTAGTCAAGCAAAATTTTTTGTATCAAGATAAATCGTATACGATTTGTGCGATATTTTCCTGATAATCGATTTCCCTACCAGTTAGCCACCACCTTGATTCCGCCAGCTTCAATTTTCGTTGGGAACCTTCGCTTGTTCGAAACTAAACCAGGCGCTTGAATAACTAGCTAGTTATATTTACAAGTGTTATGTAATTATATAAAGGAGTTTTGGTGAAATAGATACGATTATTTTGAGTGTTTTTAATAGTACAAGAGTAGTTCAATAGGAATAATAAAAATAGCAAAATAAACTTCATGTGGACATTATAGGAAATAGTATGGATAGAACCACAGGTTAAAGATAATAAGAACGTGAAAACTACATCAATGTCGTTAACACCAATGTTTTTTTCATATCTCATAAATACTTAAAACAGAATAAATCTTTTATTAGCAAAATATTCTATTTATGTATATGATATCATAAAAAATTTTCCATTGGGTTTTTTACACGTGACGTAGCCACATTTCCGTCTCTACATTCTATTTTGTAGGCAAGCAGCGAACGGAACAACCTCAAGTTTTACTAGTTATCGCCTACATATATGCATCCTCTTGCGTACTTACAACCCATTTCGTACCTCTCATCTCACATAAAGAAAAAAAGAAAAAAAAACTATACGACCGGAAAATTTTATAGCACTATGTGACCTAAATTTGCATTTAAAGCCAGACTTTGCTGCGTGCGTGACCCATTTTTTTACTGATTTTCGTAGTCACAGACGTGTAATTAACGACAAAGTAGGAATAAAAGTGGGTTTATATACGTAAAATTAAAAAGAAAAAAACCACAAGGCTACCTGAAAATTTAAATAATGTGCCTGGAAATTGAAAAGCGATTGGGTCGTGCCTCCATCAGCGTTTGTGGTGACTCTTTTCCCTGAATCCCATTCGTCCTCTGCTTCCTTCATTCACTACGATCACATCTTTTTATCAGCATTGATTCCAAAAACTTATTACACCACATGTATTTCAAAATAATATACAATACTCGTGATGACCATATCAGCGCACTAACTT
This sequence comes from Chouioia cunea, assembly GCA_030064505.1. Classification (NCBI taxonomy): domain Eukaryota; kingdom Metazoa; phylum Arthropoda; class Insecta; order Hymenoptera; family Eulophidae; genus Chouioia; species Chouioia cunea. The sequence continues at coordinate 8,751,270 of JAOPFQ010000001.1, forward strand.
CTTTCCGAGCAAAAATTGGTTGCTTCAATCATTCATATCGTAATATTATAGTATTCTAGTGGGTTTTATTTTTCTAATAATATTTACGTTTAATCAAGCTTAAGAAATTTCTCCAAAAGCTGCCTGAGTTAATCTCCTCATTGTTACTCTTCCAACAACATGAGCTCAAATAAACGGAAACATTAAATTGACATTTACGTGATTTACGTAGGTGCGGCCTCAATTTCGCTTTCCAACTGCGTAACAGAGTCACTCGTGTTGATTGACGAAGGGAAAGAGAGAACGAGAGTCCTCAAGTGGTTGTTATTTATAACCAAATGTTCCAAATGGAAAACTCTGATTTTTCGTGCTCTTGAAAAACTTTTTGTGAAAACGGCTTTTTCAATAATTTCCTTTACATGGCAGTGGATTTGAAGGGAATAAGACCACACAAGATGCTTGCCTAGTTTTAAGCATCTACAAGCTTTATCAATAATCTCCGTTAGAACGTGGTTATATAGTTATAGAATTGTTCTATAGAGTGTGTTGAGAACATGACTAAATGGAATATTCATTGTTTTACCTTTGTCTTTAATGTTGGGCTTTATTTCTTTTAATTTTGGTTCTCGTTGAATTATTATAAGTAGCTATCAATTGGAATTGAATGGTTTTACTTCTTTTATATACAAAGATGGAATTTTTGTATAAAAAATTAATGACCTGAAGACGAAGTCAGTTTGTTAGTGATATGATTAGTTGAAGGACAGTCATGTGGGATATTCACTTCAGTATTTTATGTGACAAACAAGCATGTCCACTGTATATAAACAAGCCTAATCTCAAGATAATATTTTCAATTTAATGATATTACTCAAAAAATAGAAAAGCAGACGAAATAGGTGCGCGCGTAATAAGCTTATGGTTGATTAGTATTGAAAAAGAAGTATACCAATTATGTTCAATGCGTAGTTTTATGTTATAGAGTAAAAACACGACACTTTCCCTAATCCTTGTATTAAAAAATACTTCGAAGGCCAGAAACTAGCTCTCTCTTTCTCTACCTCCCTGCATCCGCAAAATTATTCAATATATTTGATGAATAGATAGCTGAATACCGCATGTCTAAACAAAAATCAACGTAAAATTGAGTACATAGGAGTGTTTTAAAATCACATTCAGCGAATAAAGGAATTCTCACACAATTTTTCAACTCTTAAAGTGGTTCACATTCACTATGATACTGAAGTCACAGGATACGTGCGAATAGCGCTAGAGTTGACAAAATTAATAAATTCAGTCGCGCGCTCACGCGTGTACGAGTAATCGTTGATGCGAAGTTGCACGTCGTCGTTCATGAATTCAATCTTGCCAAACATGTATGCACACAGAGCGAGGATATAGAAAGCTTGCGTACACATATACTCAGGAATCAGATGCTTTCAGCACTCACGGAGGCTTTCAACCACGAATGCGTGGCAAGGAAAAAGAAAGAGAGAGAGAGAGACAAGAGTGACGAATGCTTCTCTGCATTACGCGAAGAGCCGGAAGAGTAAGGACTTCAGAGAGAAGTTAAGTTGCGCAGCAGCTTTTTATTTGGGTTTAGTAGGCTCTCGTTCTTTCTCTCTCTTCTCCCTCTTCTCTCTCTCTCTCTCTCTCTCTCTCTCTATCTCTCTCTTTCTCTTTCTCTCTTTTATTACGATGAGCCCTTTCCTTTTCTGTGAGTTACGCTAGGGTAATTTGATGGCCAGTAGCAGTAGTAGTAGCAGCGAGGTACTAGTTGAGTTTGAGAATAAAAGCATTCCACCGACATCGACGTCCGGAAATCGTTAAGTTTAGCTCGTCAAGTTCGCTACACATTTTTTACGTTGGGTCGTATGTCACGTGTTTACAGCTTTCGTAGTTTGTGCACGTGAGGGTTGCGAACGTAATGTTCAAAATTGTCAAGTTCACCCTCTTGCTGGAACATTCGGAGAAAGGGGAATAATTGATTTTCTCTGTCTCTCTTTCTATCTCAGTGATGATGAACTACTAAATCAACGAAATTGGAAACCACCGATATCATATCAAATGTCTGGACTAGCGAGGCGACCTTGTTCTTGTTATCCAAGTCAAACACATTTCTACGGGTTTCACGGTGATAAATTTATGAACGTTTATTTACTTTTTTTTAAATTTGATTAATTTTTACTTATATCAACAAAGTCGTTTTATTTAAATATATTATCTTTGAAGGCTGGTTATTTGTAGAAATGTATTTTATTATGAAATTAACAATTAAAAAATTGCCAATTTATAAGAATTTTGAAAACGGCACGCACAGAAGGCTAAATTTCATATTTTCTATCTACATTCTCCCGTGGTAGTGGATATAAATATTAAAAAGTCATTTGATCTGTTAAATTAAAGTAGTTGAAATGAGTACTGTCATGAAAAGTTAAATGAAACTGCGTGCGGTAAAATTTTTAACGATTAATAAAAGGATAAAATGGCTATAGCCCGTTTTAATTATTTCCAAACGTCAGATGAATAAAAATATTTACGGCAGATCAGGCATTTTCTCGTTTTATTTTGAATAATTAATGTGTTACAAGGACAAAAATATTCCAATTTCGCTAACGATCAATAAAACAATATAACGCTAGAGCTGTTGCAAAAAGATTATTACTTTGTGCCTATTGTGCGTAGTGTACGTTGACCTGCTTTGGAAATAGATGGTTAATATTAGCTTCCAATGTTCTATATAGGTCGACATACTTTTATATAAAAGTAAAGTCAAAGTATATATATATAAAAAAACAGATCTAAAGACTTATCGTGTCAGTGAAATTTTCGATTGTTCAGATCGGCGTTTGGATTGCAATAATGAAATAATGCTGCGGAAGAAGATCGATTCGGATACCATTAGGTCATAAAGCTAGATAATAGACTACTTAAGAAATCTATAGAAAACTGATTGAAAGTACTTAAAAGTTTGCCTTTCACAACATAAAACCATTCCCTGCCAATTGTCTTTGGCTCTCCGCTGATTTCTACTTCTACTGCCATAGTTCTATAGAATCGAGCTTTTAAACTCCTTAATTTTTTCGTTCGTTTCATAAAATCAGCAGAAAGTGAATAAGACAAGATAAAGACTAGCGAAAAAAAGAAATACTAAAATCAGCTCCATCGTTCGAACGGTAAAACAAAAAAGAAGAAAGAAACGAACATAAAAAAACCAATTACATCTCGTTTCCACGCTTTTGTTAAGTCAATATTTGACCTGAAGACGGCCAGGCGAAAATGAGAAATGAAAAACTATATAAAAAAAGGTATATCACGCGTAAGCGAATAACACTAAGAGCAAAAGCTTGTGACGTTTAAAATGCATACGAGAGCAATTAGAAACCTCGAGATTCACTTCATACTGTGAGCGATTTTTTTCGTGAATTTAATATCTCAGTAATCGCGCTTTTGAAAAGAAAAGTACACATATACCGTACCGTGCCGTGAGACTTATTAAAAACGTTCGCTCATTTATTATCGATGTGAGAGAATCAATTCCGGGTAGTATATACACTGGCTGAATAAAAATTTCTTCGTCACGGGCGGGAGAAATTAATTTTGAGATCGGCCTCGAAGACAACAGAGAAAGAAGATGGCGTGGATGCTGCTCTCACTCTCCTGCCTTGATTTAAATTTGAAGAATTTTTCAGGCAAGCAACCTGAAATATGAGGAAACATTGAAAATGATTGAAAAAATTAAAGTAGTAAATGGAAAATAAATAGTTTTTTATTTTTATTCTTTTTATAAATCGAGCAAGGATTGCTTTTATCAAATTATCGTGATAATTAAGAAAGGAAATTCGTGTAACGACGGAAGTAGCGAAAAACATATATCTGTGGAAAAAATAAAGTTGATTTGAAAAATAACTAAAAATATAACGGCTACTTATGAAAATTTCCTTCCAGGTTTTAATTTACAAAAAAATTGTATTTTTATTCAGCATTAGTTATTTGGCAAAATTACTTTTAGTGATAAACTCGTCTGCGATTTAAAATCTACACTTAAATTTAAAAATAAATAAATGAAAAAAAGGATAAGGAAAGAAAAGTTCTCTAGTTCTATTATGAATAAATCGATTCTCCTCCGTCCTTTTCCTCTCCATCACGAATTTCGGAAGCTCTACTGATCCATCTTCTGTAACTTCTTAAGATCGAATCCGTCCATCACTGGTTGCGATCGAAAATCGCTCGTAAAAAATTACCTTGTAACTTGGCTTGGGAAGACATTTTATACAGATCCTTTTAATAGAAGCAGCCAAGCGACTTGGTATACTTTGTACTCCCGCGGGAGGCGATGATTTATTCGGGCCGAATGCTAAGTGTGCTTCGCGATGAAAGAAGGCGGAAAACAATTTCTGGAACGTTCTTTCTCGATAATGAAATAGCCCTTTTCGACAAATCAATCTTCCTTTCAATACAAAGTTTAGGAGGGCGCTCAACTCGAAACTTTTATCTTTCTATGTCGTGGAAAAATTGAATTGCCGATCCGTTCTTTACCCAACGCTTCTTTACCCTTTCACTTTTCTTTTTTCCGTTTTTTCCTTCTTTCTCTCTATTTTTTGTTGAAAAAGTGCTTTGTATCTGATGAATGCAAAAGAATACAAATGCTTTTCTGAAGAGCAAAAGCTTTAGCGGATTGTAAAGATTCACCAATAGCTGTGAATCAGGGTAGGTTGAACAACATTTCTAAAGTGGTAATTAAATATCAAATCAATTGGAAGTTTGAATTTTATCAACATCGCTTTCTCATTCATTATATTTGTAGATAAATATATTGAATCATAAAATGGATTGATGGTAAATTAGTATTAAGTTACTAAAATATTTCTACATCAGAATTTATGTTAGACTAATATACAATAAAGAATTAATTTTGAAAATATACACTAGTGCATCGTGAAAATTTTCAATAAGTATAGTACAAAAATTAATAGTTTATAAATAAAAAGAGAATAAAAAAATTACCAGAGTATACGATGAAATTGTTCAAAGAAGCTCTCAGTATGAAACTATATTTTTCCCAATTCCGTGAGTGTTTTCAGACAGCGAGCGTAATTTACAAAATCCAGAAAAAATAAAGCAAATAGAAGAATGTGTCGTGCTTCAGTCTGTAATCCAATAAAATCAAGCAGAATACCTCGACGAAACAAACAGTAATTGACAAATCAAAGCGAAGCCGCACGTAAAAGCGGACGCGTAGGAAATGCGGCGAAGGAAAATAAAACGAACGAAGCTTTCCCAGTGAAAGCGAGAGACAGACACAAAGACAGAGACAGAAGAAGAGAGAGAGAAAGAGAGAAATGCAATTCCGCCGTGCAGCCACAGAAAGGAAAAGGAAGAAATACGCAAACCGATAAAACCAAGCGTAGGATGACAAACAAAGTCTTTCACGTAGAAGTGAAGTAATCAACGAATCGTCGCGTTGAAAATAAGATTCACGAGTGTGTTAAGCTCCCTACAAGAATGTTACTTCGCAAGTGAAAACGATGTATCGAGCTGATTATAATCCAGTCAATGTTGAGCGTATATGCTTATATTATATAAATTGATCGAGACCTACAATATCCTAGTACTCGTTTTTTTATTTGTTCTACTTTCTGTGCCTTCTTTTCGTTGAAAGTGAGAAGATGATGGAAAAAATCCCATTTGCTTGTTGATTATACCGGCCGTACTGTCGGTAGATGTATTGCCACAGGAAAACAGACGATAAACGACTCCAAGCTTAAATCGTGAAACCTAAATGCACGAATGAATCCGAACAGCCTTAATTTTCTTGTTGATTATTATTCTTCAGGTTTATTTTTGAGAGTCAGCGAGGTTAGGTACAATCGCATTATAAATATCGTTGAAATTTAACGGATTATTGGGCGAGATAAAACAAATGATAATGAAGTGTGCTATACATGTTTGAAATTATGGAATGTTATCTTAAACAACTTCAATGTTTCTTTATGAATTGCTGCTACGGCTCTGCACCAAGTTCGTTAAATGTATTCGAAAATCAATAAAAGCTAATAAAATTGGCGAATTACGTATTTGTACTTTACTTCAATTATTAAAATATTAATTGGGTGTTAAATGAAACAAAAATTATAAAAATATCTAATTAGATTAGTAAAAAAAATGCTATATCTTTATGAAATCGCATTTTGAAAACGCATACATTTACATAAAATTAATACTTAAAATTTGTTCATATCTGCTTCTTACAATTTAACAGTAACATTGCAAAAACAAATCTAATTATAACTGTAAATTACATTGATATTGTATTCAATAAAAACGAGGTAGTCGCGTTCCCTTCTTCTCTGTGTAAAAAAACCTCCGTAAATCCCCTTAAATATAATAAAGTGCCTGGATCCAAATAGAGAAGTATCGCGTTGGCATAAAAAAATATTAAAAAGGTTCTACTGAAAGAAAGTCCTTAACACACTTTGACAGAATTCCATTTGTTTATTACGCGATTGAAAAGTGATTTAATGGAAAAATCTTCCTTGTGACTTTGAATCATTATGACTTGCTGACTAGATTTCACTTCAACGGATTCATCAAGTTTTAACGAGAGGGCATTTTTTCTTTGTCATAAATATTTTATGAAATTGAATACACTAATTGAGTATTAACCTATGCCTGTAGCGCAGAAATTAAGAGTATTGAGAAGGATTTATAATGTTGATAGAGAGTGACATTTCAATCAATAGTAGCCTTATTTTTTCCCTCATTAAAATTTAAACTAGGTTAATACTTTGTCTTTTCATATTAAACGATAAAATATTTCTATAAGTATTTTTCTTTGAAAATTCAACAAAGAAAATGTAATTATTAACTTTGCAAAAAGCTGTACTTGACTTTATATGAAAAACTAAATAAGAATTTTTTTACTAACTTTTACATCGGTTCGTTTTTAGTTTATGTCAATTATCTATAAGCAACATATATTAATGCGTGCTACTTTTTCTCGAAATTATTATGATGCATGAAATTCGAAATACATCATCCGTAAAATTGATATTTTAAAATTCTTTTTGTTACAAAGATAAGTAGATCTTCCACGTCCTATAGATCCTCATCGAATAAAAGAAGCTTCGACAAAGAAACGCGTTCGGCTCAAAAGAGACATAAGGACAGGATAGTCCAGAGTCGCTGTAAAGGGGCAACAAAAAGGTATCGCCGACGAGCAAACAGAGACGAATCGAAGAGGTAGAGCAAGAGAGAGAGACAGAGAAGGCGAAGAAAAAACCAGCACGGACGCAGGAAGAATACCCCGATATATAAAGAGATAGTGGGCCGTTAAAGGGAAACGAGCTCTTTCGTCATTTTCAGAAGCGAGGGACCCGAGACGCGCCGATTCGCAACCGCGGCCTTTAAAAGCTCTCGCTTCCGGCTCTTGCAAATCGAATACTGGCTGAGCGAACAGCGAGACTTTCTTTTTAACCCGGCGAATATCTTGCCTATTACCTTTGCTTCGTTCCGTAGGCAAACTCCATTATTGAAACTCTGCCTCGCCCTCATACAATGCTATCTATTTTTTTCTTACCCGCATCTCTGATTACATGTAACATGTAATCAGAGTAACAAAAGGAAATTTGTACAAAATACATTGAGTGCGCTTGTTTTCAAACTCATATTAAGGTAATGTTTCATTTGGCAAAAAAAAATCTCAGGTATATATTGTCTGGTCGATTTTTCTTGACCAGAGACAGAGCTTTCGCCTAGTTTTTTTCATTAATTTCCCGCGACATATAGCGGTGAGCATTTTATCTTCCGTACTGTTCTCTGAAAATAAATTATTTTTCCTGCACTGTTGACGTTGTCGTTGTCATGCCCGGCCTTTTATCTCTACCCAATGTGACGTTAAGTTGGATGTCTCGTTGTCAAGAGCTAACACAAGTTATATCAAAATATTTGTATGGTATTATAAGAGGTAATCTGGCAAAGGGTTTTCTTAAAACTGTTATTAGTTTTATCTAATAATTTACTAATCACAGGTTTGCAGTGTAAAAGTTGTTATTAAAACAAAATTAACGAAAGAATTCAATATTAAACGAGCTCGATTACGTGAGTAAAAACTTAAAAACACGATAAAATTGATTATCATAGAGAGTTAGTTGAATATGCCCTTGACGACACTGAAAAAGGAACAACAATCAATAACTATTATTCTTTCACAACACAGATTAAAAATACCGAGACCTAAAAATATATAGCTTAGGTCGATACGAGCGGCCTTAATAGCCGTGAAAGTCGCGTAAATAAGTAACAAAAGACAAAGCAAAGAAAAGCTGTAATCTCGATTAATTGAAAACGATCGTGTCAAAGTACAGCGTAATGTTATAAAAATTCCATTGGGAATTAATCAATTGAAGCGCGTAGGTTATTGATACTACTGGTTATGCAAATTAATGTATCTATTTCGAAAGTATAAGAACGTGCAATATTGCACTAGCGAATAATCACTTATAGGGGATCATGTCAAGGAGGTATTCAAATGTCAGTGACCCAGTTATATAATTTTAAATGCTTGTAGCTGGCTGTATAGTGTAATCCCAAAAGGCTACATCGGGCTTGAAAGCGATAACGACGTCAATCGGAATTAGTACAGACGCGCGAGAAGAAGCTTTTCACTCTTGGGGATATCGTTTAAAAATGCACCTCCACGAGGATATATATCTGCCTTGCTCGCTTGCTCGTTCAACTGGTGCCTATACTTACTGGGCGAAAGGGCAACGGCAGGTCTAAAATTATCAGGTCGCTTATTTCGAACGCCAACGTCTAAGTTAATCCAGCGGGAGCGTCAAAGTGGCTCTTACCCTTGCGCAAAATCCTTGGTGGTTTGCTCTAATGACTTCTGAGATTTTGATGGCTTATTTCGATAATGAAAGCTTCATTAACGATATTGCTATTATCTGATTACCGACCGTCACTCGCGTTCCTTTTAAATTTACTCCATCCTCCTTTCTCTTGCTTTTTTATTTTCTTCCTCGTCTTCTTTCCGAGATATCGACCTACTTATCTGATCCTCCTTCGGATCGTTCTATTTTTAATATTTTTATTCCGGAGCTGGGTATCTTTGCTACGAAGTAGATACATTGAATTGATTTTATTTCACATAGTTTCCGCTTTCCTTCTTTTTTTACTTTCTCACATTTTTATCGAATCAAACTTGTATATTTTTTACGATTTATTCACTACTTTGTTAATTCAAATTGTTTGCGTACTTATGTTGTTGACAAGAAAACTTCGTCAAAAGATATTTTTCAAAATTCTTGCATCGTAAGAGTAAACAAAAACTATATTTTTGTACATGCTTCGATAAAATTCTTCATAATTCATTTTATTTTTGTAAAATGGCCTTTCGGGCTTCCAAAGAATCTTAAATATTAATCTCGCTTTATTTTACGTTAACTTTTTGTAATTATTTGGCTTCCCTTTAAGATACTCAGTTTACTATATAATGTCAATTTTTGTCACATAAAGTTATTTGAGTTTACGCTACGAGTAGTAAAATAGCATTTATGTATCGATCAAATAAATCGAGTAAATATTTTAATATTGCAAGAAGTTCAAGAGTGAATTTGAAGGAACGATAAAAGATCTTTAGTGAAAATGTGATCAAAGGAACTAGAGAATAACGTAGAGCAAAGTCAGGCGTATGGGTCACTGATCAAAGAACGCACTCGTACGCTTGCAACAAAGGTGTTATACGAGAGTTCGATGTAAGCAATAGTGCTGTTGCATAGTGTACTGCATGTTTCATTGACCATCTGCAGATATGAGAAAGAGATGTTTCGTACGACAGCCTTGTTGAAGTAGAGTAAAGAGATGATGGTGGTTGGCTGTCGCTCAGCAATTAATTTCATCTCGACGACGGATTGTTCTTCAAAGGTGCCTATGCGTCGATCCTCTCTCACTCCCAATTCAGACACAATACTCTAGCAGAAGGGCTAGCATTGGATGTCCAGGCCCGCCGAGGATAATTACATCCGTCTCTACGTCATATTATTGTCCCCGGCGGCTCCATTGTGCTGTCACGGATACAATACGACGACGACTTCCAGCTCGTTGCTTCCTCTACTCGCGACCCACCAACCGACCATACACCCACCCGCTTACGCACGCACGCATGCACATACACAGACACGCAAAAACATACACACATGCATACGTATTGTCCCTACATTGTTTGTTATTGTGATTGCACCACGGCTACTTCTGTCTAGCCCTTTTTGCTTGGCGAAATATAAGATGCATTGTGCCAAGAGATGAATGACGAGACCAGTATGATGCTTTTTGTCCGAGTCGCGATTCTATTATCTTTTATCCAGAAACCTCAGACTAATTGTTGCGCTTCCATGTCCGTATGATGGTGGCTTTGTATATCGACTTATCATGCCTGTAGACACGTTTATCACTTGCTAATTTTTCTTGTGTAATTAACGTCGTCTAGCGTTATGTTTACTTAAAAATGTATTGGATGTGCTAATGTGTACGAAGGAGCGATATATATTATATTATAATATAATACAATTGGTTACTATTCAATCTAACTCAACGAAGCTTTTTAATTTAACTTAAGACAGGATTGGTCATGTAACGAAAACGCAATTGGATAAACTCCAAATATTATTATCAAATAAGAAATGCGTTCATTTAACTTGTAAACAGCTTTGTAAATTAGATTTTTTTACACGTTCTTTTCAAAAAATCAAATGAGGACAAATTCGAAAAGAAACATTAGGAATGACGTAGAGCAAAGTCGGACGTATTTTTTCTAGACAAAAGTTTAGAAAATTAACGTTACCGCGGACGATGTCTTGTAGCAATTATTAAGAAAATCCATCTTTAGAACAGCATCACTTCCGCTAAAAGAGACTCAGAGACTTTCATATTGTACACTCCTCTTTTACTATTTGGTTAACACACCTGTTCTCTTTACTGCGGTATTTTCTTCTCGGCGGAAAGGAAATGCGTTCCACATCTTTTATGATGCAGCAGACAATAAAGGGTGCTTCTTTAAACATGAGCAACACCTTGTATTTTCTGCCGGTAGTTTGATCTTGATTTCTTTTTTTTCTGTTCCGCTTTTGTACTTTTTTTACAACGGATTGACGTATGTAAAAAAAACAGGTTGATGAATACGACATTAATTACGTAATTTTCCAGCTTATAAATATGTGCAGAGAGTAACAAATGAAGTCCTGATTGAATATGAAATTGGAACATATTGGAGATTTTGTGAGTCGTTCAACCAGAGAAAAAGTCTTCGAGCAATTACGTAGATCTGAACGTTATTTGAAGCAAGTTAACACGAATGAGTATATTCAATATTCAAAATCGCATGATGCTGATCCGATGCGATCAAATACTAATTAGCAACGTTATCCATCAAAGCAGGAATGTTATTTAATTGAATGTTAACGAGCGAGTTTAGTTCCAATTAAGATTACGATTGGAATTGATTTCTCTCACTCTCTCTTTTTGGTGCGTGCAAAATTAACCGATAACTTACATATTCCTTTTATGCCTTTGATTTCGATAAATGTAATACTTATCTCTTTTTATTTCCTTTTTTATCTTTATTATCTTTTTTATTTATTTTATTTTTTTTATTGACCACATACTTATATAAACACTCAACTAGCGAAACGTTTGAGCTTATTTAAGGAATAGAGAAGTGTGTGTCGAGAGCAACGTTTCTCGACTCTTCGTCTCTTTAAGCCGAAACTTTTAAATTAACAAGATCTAAATTTCAGCAGCAACAGAAATAAACGCTTGAGAGTTTTGGATGCGACAACGGTCTTCTTGATCCTTTATCAGGTCACCCGTTCGCACCACTACTAACATCTGAAAAGTCGCAGCTGCTGTCGTCTTGTTTGTTCATTTACAGGATTGCTCATTTCTGAGTCTGAAGTCGTTGTGTTACTTTTTTCCGTAGTATTTCTGGATTAAGTTGTTGGAAATTCAATTAGTGGCCTACATTCCCGTTCGAGCTTGAGGAGATAATCGATATTTCAAATTTTCAATTGCAATTATGGAATATTTTTACGTAATAATGAATATAATATAATAACACTGGCAAGATTATTTTTAAAAATTTGAAAATTAAATCAATTATTGGAAAAATCAAGGTTATAATCAATAATCTACTCCGACATCCTTTCATAGAGAAAGAGAGAGAGAGAGAGAGAGAAAGAGAGAGAGTAACCTGTCATGAGTTATTTTCAACGGGAGAACTGGTAAAAACAAGCAGGACAAAGTATCCGCTTCCCGGGCAAGCAGCGCAAGCGAGATATTGGTAAATTTTGAAAATCGCTTGACAGCCGTTGTTACTCGTGTAGCGTTCGTTTGCTTTGTCAGCGTCCTCGTCGAAGCCTTTCATTAACTCAGACTAAGTATAATGGCCAGCAAGCTGGATTGCATTCTGAGAGCTTTCTCTCCCACTCCCCTTGTCATCCCTTTCCGAGGCCCTTTCTACCCCTTCCATCGTCTCCTTCTGTTTTTACCACCGATGCTGTCGTCACAAGGCTGACAATTGGATTGCGAATCACGATTCCACGCTCACTTTCTCATCCGCTCGCCTCGTTTACAATGTGTAAGAGTTTCTCTCGTCGGCAACTAAGTAAACGCTTGATCTGTCGAACAAGATTATGCTTGTGTTTACTCTTCATGCCCTCTATGTGCTTGTCGGAGGGCCATTAAGCTGCTTGTAAGTAGCAAAAATAACAAACTGCGTCACGATTCCCCTTGGAAATTGCTTGTCAACTATGGACCATAAGAGATTGTGTGTTATTAATAGTATTTTAAGAAGATTGTGAACGTTTTTAGAGGAGTCAATTTTCGTGTTAAACTTAGTTTACTTAACGATGTGAGCAAATATGTATACATAATCGATCTTTAGATTTTCTTTAATACTAACATTACATTTATTTTTTTTATAAAAAGATAGAAAAATAATACGTCAAGTATACAGTATGTTCCAATTGAATATAATTAAATATCAATCAACTCAATCTTTTTTTTAACAATAATCTTTTTTCCGTAAGCTCAATAAATTATCAGAATCAATAGTTTAAACTTTAAAAGAGTCGTTATAATTTCAAGAAACCATTCATGGTCGAAAAAAAATTTACTCGATCGTATTACACTTGATTGCGAGAATTCGACAAAAGACTAACTGAAAATGAAATAGCAAAAAGATAATAACTTTTAAAAAAGATAGAGGGTAACAGAGAGAGAGAGAGAGAGAGAGAGAGAGAGAGGGCGGGAGAAATGTCGACATTGCATTTCTATTAAATTTTTTGTTAGGTAAGATTATACATTGTCACGTACAAAGCGTTGTGTGCTCGTTGGACGAACGAACGAGCAGCTCCCGCAGATAACTTGCTAACTTTCTCTCTTTGAGCTACGTCACGAGGAAATCCCTTATCATAATCCCTTCCTAATTATCGCAATTAAAAAGGTACTCAAAGTAAGCGTACTCGAATATTGCGTTACGCAGAGTATGGGGGAAAGAGAAAGAGAGAGAGAGAAAGAAGAAAGAGGAAGAGTGAGAGGGAGAGAGAAGAGATGGAAAGGAGAGAGACAGAAAAAGAGAGAAGAGATTTCTCATCCCACTCGCTTTCGGACGAAAGACAATTTCACTTTCTTCTAGTACTGTTCCTTTCAATTTAGCCTCTAACACGCGACCCCTATATTTTATAGTACTTTCGCTCTCTCCCTGTCTCTCTATCTCTCTCTCTCTTTCTCGTTCTATCTCTTCTTTTTCACACACTAAAATGCCGGGAAGTTGACTGGATTTTGTGCAGATACGCTAGTTCGAAGTGTTAATATCGCATGAAAAACTCATTAACTTCTTAATCGTTGTTGTATCTATATCGGCAATATCAACAAGCGAAGTGATCCAAGAAATCTCGACCATGTAGTACTTTTCCTTGCCGCGCAATCGGAAAAAGCTTTACCACCGAGTACAAAGAGCACTCAAGGAATTGGAGCCTGCTATACGTTGTAGCTGTCACGAAAGTAGCGAAAGAAAGAGAGAGAGGTAGAAAGAGAGAGAAAGCGAGACCTATCCTCGCGAATAAACTCTCTGGTAATCACCGCTTGAGAGTCCCAGGCACGCGACTTTTCTTCCCGCTAAAGTTCAGGACACACGGCCATGGTTAATTGAGCGAGAGCTTTAGGAAACTTTCGACATCGTTTACATCGACGGGACGGGACGGCGGGCGCTTTATTATTTTTTCACGATGGAGCGATCATCACTGACGTGTCTCCTTCTCATTAAGAAACAAATTCAACGTCGTACCGGAGGACACTGCGTCAACGCTATATATACCTTTCGAACAACTGCCATTTTTCATTCGCGAAGCGCTGTGTCGCCTAGCTCCTTTGTTTCGCTTGTTAGCCTGGTTTCTCGGTGAAAATGAAATATGACTCTTTTGCCGAGTTTATTTTGCCGCTCGAGCTTCTTTTATTTGTTCTATATATAACAGCGCTTGTTCGCACTTTGTTATTTTGCCAATTTTTTTAGTTTTTTCTTCTGCTTCGGAGCGATGAAATTGCACTACTTCATCGTCATCAGTTAAAGTTCGTTACGGCTGCTATTGGGAAGAATATTATACGAAACGACTGTGATGAATGCAGCTTGTTACAGTCGTAAAATGTTCTATTCAAAGAGCTTTTATTACGAGACGAACAATATCGTGACGTTATTATCATCCCTATACGATGTAGCTAGATAGGACGATTTACAAGCGCAACTTTGCGCGTGATGCAGTGCCATAATGAAAATTCTCGTGGTCAGCACTCTGAAACGAAATATGAACTTATGCTCGTTGCCAGAGGAGAGAACTCCTGCTACTGTGGTCGGACAGCTGAAATCCGGAAAGCGCGCAAAATAGCATGTGGAATCACTAGTATAAAAACTCTTCATTAAAAAATAAACGACTTTCAAATTTTAAAGTTAACCAAGTTTTATGAGCTAAACTTTTTTCACGCCGCAGTGTGCTTGTGGGTTAACTTCGTCACTTGAAATTTTCATCCCATTAGCCAACATGACTCTTGGCTAAGTTCTGTCTTTTCTCTCTCTTTCTCTCGTTAAAACCGCGCAGTTACATCGTTGTATATGTAAACTGTAATAAATAACATAAGTTTATATAACGCAATAGAAAAGTTTGCTTGTGGTATGGGCTGTAGGTCATATAGCTGTATGCTGACTACTTACAAAGATATAGTTATTATACTGGCTTATTAAATTAAGGTATTGATAACGCCATTATTGATGGGAACTGTAATAGAAATACCAACAATTTATTGTTTATGAACCTGACTTGCATTGTAAAAGTAAAATGGAAATGCAAATTGAAATTAAGTTTAACTGGATTTCAAGGATTTTTTATCTTGAAAGATAATCAATATTGATGATTAAGAATATTTGATTACTCACAATTAAGTTTCCATCAACAGTTGAACTAAATGAATATCGAAGTAACTTTTCTAATTATACGAATGATTACCACTCAACTGATTCAAGAGTAATTAAGTACTTTCATCTAGATCTTTGCACAGTTTTGCATCAGTTGATCGTAGACTTGTTTAGAGTTGATATTCTAAGTAGAACATTAATTACTTTAATATTTTAAAAGGTAAAAAAATAGATAAATCTGTTAGAGATGAGGATAGAGGAGAATACATTTGCTGTCGAACCACAAAGGCGATTTACTACAATATTACAATATAACAGTGAAGAATGAAGACACAAAGTGTTCGAAGAAATGCCTCAATAAGGGTTGAACGCATTCTGACTAATTTCCATTGAGTGGGTCAAACGCTTAATTTTTCTCCTTCCATATTTTTCTTTCTTGAAATGCAAAGGGCTATAAACGTCGCTTTTCTCAGTGTACACAACTACAATAGTTTTGCCTGTTATTCCGCTTTTAGATCTCATGTTTTGATTGGTTGCGGAGGTGCTCTATGACTTCTCGCCCGCTCTTAAGACTTGTTTTCTCATTTTAATTGAGATAGAAAACAATTGTTTTCTATCTGCTTGGGTTTTTGCAATTAATTAATCTATTTCAGCTATGTACATGCAGTAATGAGCTGTGGAATATCGACTTTTTTCTCGTTATTTTAATTAGGTAAATTTTAGTTCAAGAATTTAAGCTATTCTTTTTGTTATCATAACTTGAACACGACTCATATCAATGCATATTATTCATATTACTTGCGGATTACATTGATGATTCGGATATTCATACATTCATACTCATGGCTTGCTATTCACAATTATTTGTCTAACTATGAATTTAATGTTATGCTACAATTATCTTTATTCTATTCTTATTTTTTAATATATTCATTGATTCGAAAATGAGGATATTTTTCTTTTCCAATTTGAAAACGTAAAAGTTATTTCAACGAGGTTAACAAAATCTGATACATCTTGGCATGTATGATTAACTTGTGGATGTTGATTGTGTTGCGAGTAACTCTTAAGCATTTGGTTATAAATTTTATCTTGGGCATTTTCTTTTGCCCGACCACTCGATCATAAGTAAGATATCGATAACTTTGACTTATTGATTATTGTGACAAATGGAACGGAAAACAAAACCCGTACAATAATTCATGATTTAATTTTCAACAAATTGAAAGAATGTAGACTTGATTACGTTTTTTCAATAGAATACTAATTGCCACAACAAATCGGTGCTATATCTAGAAAAAGAATGGCTAAATGTAGTTCATTCTGGCTTTTTTAAAAAGGAAACCGCATAATGAAATCTCTCGTCCCAGCTTTCTGTATTATTAATCGCATGGCAACCGCATCAAACACGTATACATCCATATAAAGGTAAATACGCGCCTACTTTTGGCCTCTTTGAGGCTTGCAGTGTACTCACACATAAAAGTATATGTATACACGTGTGCCATCCCCTTTAATATTTTACCGCGTTTCTAACATACTGGTTACAGGTCTATCTTTATCTTTTTCTGTCCCTGACGATACTATTCGTTATGAAAGTTCAGCACAACCGCCCGAATCAGACTTCTACGGAGACCTGAATTTTTTATTTGGCGATAATTACATTTTCAGCCTCGTAATTCCTCTTTTGTTCGACTGACCAATCGGCCGAGCTTAACCTAACAAGATAACACGTGTGAGTTTAAGTCTCTATTTTTGTTGTTGCATGTCGATAGCGATGTGACAGTTCTTGCTGAGAGCTTATGAAAATACTTTTCGTATTGACTCTTCCGATCGAGCGAGCTGGCAAAAAACTTTTTCAAATTGCCCTGATTCGACTTCGTGACCGAGCAAGCTCTATTGAAAACAAGCTTGATGGGCTACAGCGCACAGTCGCTTGTGGCATTTTGAGAAAAATAACTTGAACGATTTCTGGCGGATGGAAAAAAAGTTAGACGAATTTATGATTTTTAGTGGCACTTGTTGATAATAGACGATTGATTTATCGAATGGGAAAAAGTTTGTGAACTAAAGTTGCAAGATTTTTTTCAATGAAGCCAACGATAAAGACTTATGGCAACTTTTCATGAGTCCCATTTGAAAGAACGATTTTTAGTTACTAAGTGATATAGAGAAAACTTGGCCATACTCATATTTTATTGGCATTCCTCATTGAAAACGATGACAGGAAAAAAAGTTTCATAAAATGAAGTTGTTTATATCTGTTGTAGGTCAACGAAAATCACATAAATGAAAGTTTTAAAGAGTAATTATACGAGGCTTACAATCGACATAAAAAGTATCGCGCACTTGTAATTATTTCTCTACCTAGACCCAGATTAATAGATTAGAATTATCAAAACACTTTTAATTATTGAAATTGAGTTAACTACAGAAAAGTGCAACTAAATTTACTATTCAGTAGTACGAATCTAGTTTGGTCAGACAACGATCCGTAACCTCAAGATTTGGCAAGTTTTGGAAGGATTTTAAAATTCAGCACAACTCTCTTAGTTGGAAGGTAGGTAGAGCTACGATTCGGTCGTAAAAAGTTCGATAGCCCGTTGGTAAACTCGCAAATAAAATTAACAAAGTAAGCAATGATACTGCGGAGGTTGCTATGCGCGTGTTCTTTCGGACTCGGCTTAATTGCGTTACTCCTCGTCAATTTTCTCAGTAAAAAATCAGGGGTAGTAGAAGAAATAAAAAAGAATGGGGTAGCTATAGTAAAGAAAGGAGGCCTCTCGCTAACAAGCAGCTATGCGCCGGTGCGCTCGTTTAAAAGCTTTGCTCAACGGCCCGTTGCTGCTCCGGAGAAAAACAGTTCTAGTGACCCCAAGAGAGAAAGGAGCAGTATTCCGAAGCCGACCACTTTTGGCCATTTGTTAGTGGCTTAAAACTTGTTTGTTATGTCACTCGATTAATTGGTTCTTCCCATGGAAAAATAACTATGTGCTCTACCATTCACCCAGAAAAGGAAAATTCGTAAAGTTTTCTGGCGTGCTGTATGTTAGTTGTTAGATATTGTACCCCAACCGCTTCTGCTGTAACCTTTTATTTATCAATCTTCAGGAAAGACGTGTCCCAAAATACTTTCTACGATCAATTAGCAAAGGTCAGAATAGGTTTAGAGTTTGCTTTCGAAACTTAAACAATTTTAGATTTACAAAATTATAATCGTTCCAACTGTTTCAAGTGCGAATAACCTATTCAAGACGCGTAAAGGTTGTTTACTATCGAACGTATTTTATTGTGAAATCGTAAAATGTAAGCTTTGTTTTTGTCTCATTATTAAAACGACGTAATTTAAGTTAAGCGATAGTATAAAAACAATAATAAATGCTCTAGAAGTCGGCTTTTAAAGAATTTAATGTATATAACTTAGCAGGCTCTTCGGTAATAACATTTACTGTAATGCAGCACCAACAAGATTAAAACCATTAAAGGTGATATCGGATTGTAAAAAACACTGATAAGCTCGAAGCGTTCTTTTTATTATTCGTCTCGTGTAAATTAAATAAATGATAGAATGCCTCTTGACATCCTAAACAAGAGTAAGAAAAAAGAAATAAGAATGACTTCCACGGCTGGGCGGAGGGTAGTTAAACTAAAAAAGCGACAAATCTCTTAGACGAGTGCTCTTTAAAGTAATGATCTAAATATCTCGAGGATAAAGCCAGAAAACAATGGTCAAAGTGCGCTAATAGCAGCGAAACTACGTAAAGAGAGACAAGGAACTAGCGCTCGGTTCGTGCAACCTGATATCATTTATATCAGTAGGGAGCAATTGAAACGTGAGTGTGAGTCTCTGACTCTCTTCAGTTACAACAGAAGGGAGGCCAAAGCAAAGCTTAACTCTTCTTTAGCTGTTTGTCAACTTTTCCAACATAAAAGTCCACGAACGAGTACTTATTAGAAGTCTCAGTTCGTTGGCCGCAGTTACACGTCGTTTCCCTGACGACTTACATTATACTGTGCTACACCGAGACGTGTGTGTATGTATACTCGTATGTTTGTGCCTTCGGAATCGTGACTATACTTGTGTCCCCTCTCCTCTCTTCTTCCATTCTTTCTTCTACTCCTTGTATATACATGCATCGCATTTTTATCCCTCGGCTTTTTTTTACTTCCGCTATACTGTCTCTTCTGAATCTTTGCGACATGTATAGGTTGCGGTTGAAATTCTAGTCTTTTAAATAAATAATAGGATTCAAGGGAAAATACTGATCCCACTTGTGTATTGTAGCACTCGTTAGGCCTGATATTTTTGTATACAAAATATTAAAAAAAAAAAGATTTATAATATTTATCCTAAAACGAAGAGAGATTTTGGTGCAACCGGTTCAATACAAGCGTTCTCTTGGAAACAGAAAAAATTGAGAACAGTTTGAGGAGGATGTAGGGATGTGTTGAATTGTTTCCATTGATCATCGTGTAAAATCTATAGGAAAATAATATCTATTTTATAGAAAACATGTACCAGCTGTGACAATTACTTATAGTTATAATTTTGTAACTGTTTATATGAAATCGACTTCCTCGCAATTTCTTCATCCTTGAATTGCAACAAATAACGCATCAATTCCCAAACGAGCCGTAATAATCCGGACATTAATTATCTAATCGAACGAATTCTCTGCAAACATATATATACATACAAATGTATGGTAGGTATAGCAGACTTGACGCACGGTTAACTGGCAAACAGGATAACAACATCAAGTATGTAATGAAGCACATCCAAAAAGCGTTGGTAATCACATTAGGCCGTAACGTTTCATGAGTGAATGACTCTTGGTGTTCTGTATATACAGCGCGTGTATGTATTGCTGCGACAATCTCGACTCAACTGAACCCTCGTCAATCTCGATTCGCTCGCTAGACCTAGAGGGGGATGCGAAGAGAAAAAAGTTAGTCGTGTCTTACGGCTTCTCTTGACCGCGTTTACTTCCTCTATCTTCTTTTTCTCTTCTCCTTTTTTTTCCTTCACTCGCGCGTGATCAAACATCTTGACGTGTTTGCCACTTGGATTAAGGTGCAAGAGCGAATCAATGAGCAATTGATTTTGTGCTTGTGAAGAATAAGAAAAAAAACGAATAGGTTTCGGGAACATTGCATTGTCATGGAAGATGCTGTGTCGTTGCCTCCGAATAAAGGATTTGCCCAGCACGATTGAGCCGAAAGGTATATACGGGAACGTTTTATTGGATATCGGCAAGGAGACCGAAAGCAGCAAATATGAAAGTAAAAACAGAATACTATTTTTATGGGTGGGAGGGAAGGTTATGACCGAGACGGATTGATATAGGTATATACTGATACAGGGGATGTATCTGCCGGAGAAAAAAGTTTCATTTCTTTGTTTAATAAGCTGAAAATGTTCTCCTTTTTTTTATTTGTAAAACAGTAAACTAAAAAATTACTTTGTTATTGAATCAAATATTTGAATTTAGATATGACTTAATGAAATTAAATATTGATGAATCTACAAAACATTATAAAGCTATAGTTTCTTTATTTGAATGTGACGTCGAAATATTATATCCCAAGTTCTTGTTCGGTTTTGTTTGACTTTTTTTAAAGCTATTTCTCATGGCTCAATTTTTCCCAGCTTTCTATGTCTTTTTTTTGAAAAATTGGTTGCATTCAGATGAGCAATCGTATGAACGAACCTTTGATTGGGTTAACTTTTGAGAATAGCTCAGGTAACTACAAACAGTGATAACCAATTTAACCAGACAATATGCAAATCCACTTAATAAATCCTTTATGAACTTGTTTTTTTACATATGAAGTTGAGAAAAAACGAGCAAAGCAACCCGAGAATATAAAGTAAAAATGAAATCCTTTCATAAATCGTGGTATTCGAACGCGCAAGTCTTAATAAACTTTTACTACGCGCGATTTGGCGAGTCGGAACGGAATATCGATGGACACGTGCGGAATAAGCTTTTGCTTTATCCGAGGATCACGTTCACCCGTATACATACTTCGCAGATATTTATTTCGATTAAATAGCCATGTGCGAGGGTACAGAAACGCAGTCTCAGTAATATTTTCACTTCCTGATCTCTTTTTTCTTCTCAGTAAATAAAGAATCGAGTAAAAACATATGCGAAAAATAAAAAGTAAAAATAAGCAAAAGAAAAATAAAAAAATATAACAGTGATATCCGGATCGGTGTGCGTATCGACCGTACTCTGTGGATTATAGTTCGGATTTCGACTACTCAGTCGTCCGTAACTATAGCGTGGGAATGAATTTTCCAGCATGATATTTATTATTATTTTTATCGAAATCGAATCCATCGGCGCCGCTAGAAGAGAGTTTTATGATTCGCTAGCTTTCGAATCACAATTTCACATCGAGTCTCTCCCTCTCTATCTCTCTCCGTTTCTCGCATACACACGTGAGATACTCTCGATTGAAGCTTTTTTTTGTTCCGTAGTCACCTCGTGTATTCGTTTTATTTACTCGCTTGGACTGTCGCAAACGCAAGAGCGCGAAAACCGAGGACGGATTTGGAATTGTCAGTCTGACGACGGTCCGATTTCAATTTCCTAGGCAGTCTGAGAGAGCGCGTTCCAACCTCTACCTCGTTCCTCTCTCAGGTTCGCCGCCAAGGGAAACGCGACAGTTCTTTAGAGGTGAACCAATACTTTTTTTGCGACTGTGCTTCTCTGATTCTCGTTTAGTTCCATTTAATTCAATTTCTAGTTTGCCACAGTTGTTGTCGATTTATTTGTGCCGCGTTTACGTTTAATTCCTGCGATGATTCAATATTTTCATGTTACAAGTGAAAAGCATGCATTAATTCATTGGAATAGAGCGTTTAATTGTATATTCCTTTTTCTCGACTTTTCTAAAAATTGCTTCTTTTGTCAGTCCCCGCGTAAAGCTCGACTTTTTGCACCCTTGAAAAAGCAATTAAAATCTTGTTTTGCACGTGACATATCAAAAATAGAGTTCAATAGATGAGCGGGAGGTGATGTCAATTTTTCGTATGAGAATAGAAATATATTTTATAACACGTGAAATTTTTTACGAGGAATAGTACATTTATGGCGAAGACTATGCTGTTTTATTGGTAAGTTAGCTTCACATTGACGGTTATTATATAAAATGTCGTGATACTGACTATAAGCTATGAGTCTTTTACCTTACACTATTGTTATTTTTGTCGGACACTCGCATGTTTAAAAAACAATCTTTAAAATATTTTACAGCAACGTAACAACAGATGCTCGAAAAGGAGAGCATTACGTGTTACGTTTTGTTTGTTTTTTTATGCTCAATTGTAGGGTTGGTGGATATTTTAACGCTTAAAGTGTGAAGAAAATTAAATTCGAGCGGTTGGAATGGGTTATAAACTGGGCAGCTGTTAATTGTATACCGATATATGACAGTGAGAGTTTTTTCATTAAAACTTTGCCACACCGTAACTTGTAGTTTACTGCTTTTTCGCGAAAACAATTTGTTTCTAGCATAATTTCACAAATAATTTAATAAACTCCCTGAAAGTTTGATAAAACTTTTAGTTCCATTTTGAGTCAATTTAAAGTTTATTAAACGCTCTTGCTTTTTAAATTTCGAGTTTCAAACGCATGGCTCACACGACTACTCTATCAAAGGATTAATAACTTTCGAATGGGATTCCCTTAAACACGTTGAAAATAACGTAATTCTATTTCTTTCTTGGATCTCGATGTAGTACCCAAGTAAAATAAATAACATTTATAAGTGATTAATTCTTTTGTAATTTTGCAAGTATTAAAAAATGTTTCCAGTGATTCTATTAAACTACATCGTTTCTAGTTATACAATGAAAATTTAATTTCAATATTCTGTATCATTAAACGTATTACTTGTTACTTTTGGCGATCAATGATAATTAAAAAATTCGTAATGCAAATTTCATAAAGTGGGGAGCGGGCGAGAGAGAACATGTCGCTTTAAATG
Source organism: Chouioia cunea (assembly GCA_030064505.1). Classification (NCBI taxonomy): domain Eukaryota; kingdom Metazoa; phylum Arthropoda; class Insecta; order Hymenoptera; family Eulophidae; genus Chouioia; species Chouioia cunea. The sequence continues at coordinate 8,774,710 of JAOPFQ010000001.1, forward strand.
ATCTCTCGCGTGTGCGAAAGCTCTGCATCAAATCGGCTGAAGGCGCCACTAGATTTCTGCGTACAGTTTAGAATTGTTTACATTCGATTACCAGGTTAAAGTCTCCAATTAGTGACTAAATTAAAGTGTATCGCGCAAGTAATCCACGGAGGATAGGATAGGTGGCGCATGGTGCCGAAATTGCGACACGCGCCGGCCGCAAATCTCCGTGCGAGTTCGCTAAACGGATAATGAGATTGTAGATACCAGATAAAGAGAGAGAGAGAGAGAAGTGCAGACAAACTATGCCACGCAATTCGACTCTACGCACAATTACAGTGAGTATCATATAGATCTGCATTATCAGTCTAATAGCGATAACATCGTCGCCCTCCGTCTGGCCTATTTTCCTAACGCTACATACAGCGAGAGCCGCGACTACATTGATTTTGGAATTAGCGATTCATTTGTATGAAAATACGTTGGATGTATACATACGTCTGACTGCAGCTGTGCAGCCGTGGATTCGCATGCCTAGCTATGTTGTTGCGTTAGTCATTGCTAGCTAAGTCGACAATTTATGCCGTTGACACGTTTCGAACGGCAACTCGCGAGATTTGCTAATCAGGCAAATGAGCGCTAACCCCAAGATTTATTGATGAATTAGTAAGATTTTCAACCAACCTGTTTATTTATTGATGATTTTATTTATTAAATGGAAATCATCGACTACATCGCTCGCGAACACGTTTAATGTATTGAGCGCTGTAAATTATTCCACGAGTATTAGAATTGCACATTAATTTGGAACTTAATCATATTTATTATAGTTAATCACATACGAGTATGCATGTAATCCAATATCGTTGGAGTAAAAGAATCATCGAGCATTCGAAAATTGAACATTTGCTACAGGCTACCTTGAAATAACGTTTTAAATCGTTAATTTAAAAGTATTATATGAATTTTGAAAAAATTCGATGTAACAAAAACATAAATATTAATTAATTCTCTTTTGAAATACTTTATATATTTTTTACGAATACAAACGTCAACTAATAATGTCGTGTCATTACTTGAAATTTGTATTCACAACAAAATTATCAAATTTTTTGAAAAAGAATTTAAATGTAAATAATTGCACGACGTCGTTACTTGGCGTAAGAAAAAAATAGATTGTTAAAAAAAATTGGGCAGCCCATACTCATAGATTGGTATTTAGAAAAAAAGTGATATCGGTGTGACGTGTTATTTTATTTGTATTGCAGGAGTTTCCGTGGCCGATCAGAGGATTCTAGCTGGCTACTGCCCAACCACAGGAAACCAAAGTGTCTGGCCGCAATTCGAGCTGAACGTCGCACGCAACGTTACCATTGCCGTCGGTCAGACAGCATTTTTACATTGCAGAGTTTGTCAGCTGGGTGATAAAGAGGTGAGTCGAGTTCACAATTAATTAATTACACTACGTTTCTTGTGCGATGTTCAAAAGTTGACGAAAGAATACTGGATTTTGAGTTACTTAATTGTCTTAAGAGTACATCACATTTCAACCGGATATAATAAATATTAATTTTATATCCACCGTATTCGTATAGATCATTCGAACGACTGAAGAAGAGCAGAGCAATCTTATATATAAATATATATAACGTTATAAAATAACGTTCTACGAATTCGCTCTTAAGAAGTTTATAATTTACCAAAGACTAATTATTCATAGATGACTTTATTACATGTAAACTCGTGCGACAATGCCGAATGGCTAATACGAAGGTTAAAAACTGTTTTTGATTTCAGAGTCGATGACCATGTATTTATTCTTTGACGTTTTCAAAATATAGTGTCCCATGGGCATGCTGCTATTAAAATTATCTTTAAGAAAAGCCTAGAATTGGTCTTGTTTTATGACGCTCAACCCAGATTATGAATCTTATCACTGATGCAGGCTCCATGTAATTTCCAAAAATGATCTTATGTTCTACTGTTTGACCTATAATGTGAATTATTAATTTTAGAATTTTAAAACTACATTCAATATGTTTTTTTATCTTAGCTTGTCGACAAACATTCACGAGCAATTTCGTCGCGCGTGTTCGAAGCTTCATACGAGAGTAAGAGAGAGAGAGGGAGGGAGAGGGAGAAAATGTTAACAAGACCACAAGGTTGCAGCAAGTGTGGTTTTCGGTCAGCTGTTGCTAGCCGTCTCCGCCTGGAATATGCATGCGCAAGCACCTCTATTTCGAAAATTAAGATACACTCAAAGAACACAAGGCTATTTTTGTATTCTCTGGGAGAATATTTAGTACTTACAAGGTAACTTTGTAGTAAGTTGAATCACAATGTTTGAAATTCTCGATGACAACCACATCTTTACTGAGAAATTCAACTGTGATTATTAATTTGCACAAGGTTTCAATTGATACATTTTCTTGAAACTTTTCTAACGTATTCCTTTCCAACATTTGCAATAAATGACGAACATTTTTCACTTTATTTTTGATACTAGAAAATATTGATAATATTTATGAAATTTTTTTAAACAACAAAACGTACAAGTATAAATCTATGCTATGTATTTCACCCTCTTAATATATTGTTGTTAAAGCTTTGGATTTCACTCGTTTTTTTCACCACGTGTCTTTTTGAGGTCAATTGTTCTAGCCTTTGAGCCACCCTTAGATAAACATTAACTTTCCACTGTAGCAATTCCCTTCTATCTTTTGATCGTGCATTCCGATTATAGTGGCTGTAGGTAGAAAGATAGAAAAAAAAGAAATTCGAATATTTCAACCTACCACTATTTAAGCTCGTTCGTTATACTTCATTATTATACTCTGATTTAGTTAAAAAAAGGATGTAAAACAAAAACGATATAATTTTCCCTATAATCTGATAAGGTTTGGAAAATGTTCGAAAAATGAAAAGTATCAATCCCTACATAAAGATTAGTGTAAAACTAATTCTAATTTTTAATTAAATTCAAAATTAATTAGTTGTATAACGTGATAAAGTTACCTTAGATTAAAAGCAGCTGTAAATAGACCAACGATTTCAATTTTTTTATTTCAATTGTGAAAAATATGAAGGGCTAGGTAAAAGACATGCCTTAATAAAATAACTGGAGAAATGCGAATCACTGTAGGTCGAATGAGAGCACCGAGATGATCCTTGCAATAAAAATGTTAGGCCTTTTCGCCCGGGAAAAAGCTCAGTGGTTTGCACGTATAATTTAGGTCACGCATTATTATTCATTTTAAAATATAAACCCTCCAGTTTGAGCAATAACAACGTAATTATACACGGTTGACATTTTTCCAGATGTTTTTGAATTTTCTTTTGTATCCTCTCTCATCGTAGTTCTTAGCAATATTAAATTTGGGTTAAAATTTACTTAACTGTAGCGAATGACAATTATGTGATGCATATGTCGTGATTCTACTTTGACTTTTAAAAGATGGTCAAACGAAGTGAATAGTATGTATCTGATGAATGATTTGATGTGGCGCGTGTTGTACTGGATTATAAACGAGTGCTGATCTGGTTTTCTTTTCTGCTTCTCATCTTGCCCATAAATGTACACGAAAGCAGAAGGCAATCTCGTAGCCATAATACCGATATCAGCTCCGAAGAATTGACTCTTGGAGACTGTGAACCTCATGCAGCATGGCAGTTGTGCAAGTCACCAATATACGGAATGGATTAGCTATAAAGCTAACCATAGACTGTTAGGCAAGCAATGAGAAAACAGATTAACGAGAGCGTGAGAGAGAACGGGAGAGGGGGAAAAGCAAGGATATGGACACTATGCGCGCGCCTTTGCAGGACCTAATACGAGCAAAAATAGCGAAGAAAGGATGTGCGAAAAATGGGACGAACGATATCCAGCGCTGATTGTTTGAACGAATTCTTGCGACTTCAAATCAAGCTTTGAGAACTGCTAATTGTATCTCCTTGTACTGTTTGCGTGAGAATTAATAGTAATATTGCTACGACTGGAGTTAAATTATTTTTCGGATTCTCTACTTGACTCTGAGAGTTTTTATACCTTCGATCCAAGAAGAAAACCAAATTCGAATCTGTGTTTTTAAATTCCGACTCGACGTCACCCTTTTTATCAGCCATTAATGAGTTTTTTTAATCATTTAAGTGAAATGTTGCTGAATGAAAAAACGACAATATTTTTCTTATTATTACTAACAACTTACTTTGAACTGAAAGAATTAATAGACATATATTGCTCTGATTTTAATAACTTAATAAGCGCTATTATACATTATAGTTTCAATATTTGTGAAAGGGAAGTTGCTATAAGTATGTAATATAATCATAAGTATTAACTACAATAAAATATACTACAAACAATGATCACAGAAAATCTATTAATATATACAGCTACGTAAATAATACCTTAGAAAGCAATTGTTTTCAATCGGATTAATTTAAGCTCGGGATCCTTCTGTATATAAAAAAACATCATTTGCACAGTTCAATAAAAATAAATGTCATTTGTGAACTGCATTACGAAAAGTTTATATCATTCAAGTTTATACGAAATCTAGAATTACCGGGATAAAAAGCAAATCCAAGAATATCAGAAGTACAAAATTGAGAAAGGATTGAATCTGCGGTTTTACTGAAAGGTATAAAATACGAATCTAATAAAGGCTACGACAGTCAATAAGGGAGTTAACCTCCCGGAGTCTCGGAACATTTTCCGAACCGTAAGTTCCCGAGGAAGGAAAGGGGAAAGAAGTGCAAGAGGAAAAGTTCACTGCTCTCTATCAATTTTTCATATATTTGAATAACCTTAACAGGATATATACTTGCAGCAAATGAACCGAAAAATAACGTGGAAACGAACTGTACATAAAAGAGTTTTATGTCTATAGCTTGTTCAACTGGAACTTTTAAAGCGAGCAAGCTACACGAAATGTTTATAAAAATTTAACAGATAAGCTTCCAATTGTTCGCTGTATAAGAATCTGTATTAAAAGTGTTTTCTATTTCACAATCATTTTAGCAATTGAACTTTGGCGCATTCTTGTACTTGAGTATAATATAAATAGCTCAAAATAAAATGTTCGTCAAACTTAGTTTTAAATGCTATCATTTCAAAGTGATTATTATTACCGTTTGTGAGACTTAATCTTCAACAGTAAGAAGATATCGTGGGTTGGATTTATTTGTCTCGTATTCGTACAATTCTGATGTAACTATAATGATTATATGTATTAATAGTATTTATGCGTCTTTGAGAAAAATGCAAACCAAAATTTTACGGCATACTGTCAGTATTAATCTATCCTGTACTTATAATTTGCTATCATAAAACATAATAATATGAATTTTTCCAGTAATGTCATTCAAATAACTCAATTCCAATATCCTCCTGTGCAATCATCCGAATTCGCTGCGTCGCATCTTTCAAACTAATTCCTTCGAAGCGCACCCTCACATCGCACAGTAGTAATATCCTGCCGTAGTCAGCCAGGTCGATAAATCATTGAAATTGTAAGCTGCCAATCAACGAAATTAGCTCAGAATATAATAATAAGATGAAAAAGAAAAAGCCGTTTGCAACTAACGACGCGTGAGAAAAGTGATTCGTACGCTTTGGGAGCTTAATCAAGCATGACGAACGGGGAGTAGGAGAGCCAGAGAAAAAAAATGCTTTCAGGGTCATCGCCTCGAGATCCAGTATTTTTGCTGGCTTTAGAGAAAAACAGACTCGCCTTCCGCTATCTCTTTCTCTCTTACCCCTGGACCACTTTTCTGTTCGCGGAATCGCTATAAATTATACGAGAGACTTTCTTCCTCGCGGTCCCGCTTCTTATCTAGCAGCCGCTTAACGGTTCTCCACTTCAAAAACTCGCGTCCGAATTTATTTCCTCTGGAGGTTACCGCCGCCATCGCCTGGCGCCCGAGTTTGCCAACGAAAGAGAAAGAGAGAGAGAGAGCGAATGAAAATGCGAAGAACCAACTGTCTCTCGTCGATGCTAATGAACCGGGATATGGTTCTGTTTGCGACAAAAGCGAACAAGCTCGCTCGTATTTATTTCTTGTCCCCAATGATATCGAGGGAGTTTTTAATTATCTAGCTTCGATACTTTTTGCCTCTCGGTTCACTGAGATTCTATAATGCAATTTTTTACCAAGAAAAGGAGCTCAGTAGCTGATAGTCGGCAACGATATTAATATAGCGTTTCATATTCAATTATCTCTTGTCCAAGCGTTTTTAATAACGATTTGGAGAGTAAATTATTATTTACTGTCGTTGGAAATATTGATGATTACGCACCATTGACGATAAACATTACCTAAAGAATCTATCGTTGTTTACCGTAAGCACTGGGATTTCTTTGTATTAACCGTGAAATTGCATGTTTGTACGACGAAAAAAAGAAATCATGCATCACTCCAGTGAGTAAATTCAACAGATAACATCGACGAATGTAATCTTTCGCGGAAACATCAGGTCACCCATAAATATTTCGAGAATGTCGACATCGCACGTTATAAACAAAAAAACGAATTTTGATGTACGCTCTAAAAAGGACGATTCAATTTATTTATCTTTTATAGTATACTATTATTTCATGCGAAATCGAGCGACTTTCAGTCGATTTCTCATTATCGTTTGGATTACAAATGAACTTTACGACAGTTTTTAATAAAATTAAAGCGCTTAATTTTTTTTAAATATTACTGTATTTAAAGTTGCATCAGCAACGAGGCCATTAGCGACTAATATAGACTACTGTATCATATTATACATTCATAATTTTACAGGCATCAATATTAAAATTAAATTAATTTTCACAAGACGGGTATCAAGTTAATACACATATGAATAAATGCAATACATGGTAAAAAGGTATGTCGACACCTTTGTTTGAAATGGTAACTACATTTTATAGATAAGTTTAATGGTATTGAATTAATTTTTTAAACACTTGAGAGTTTTTGAGAATAGTCCTAATATATTTGAATTAGTTGTTTCTTCTTCTTTCAGTTACTATAAAGGGGCATTCCGCTAGAATGTATAGGATTATCAACCTTACTTTCAACAATTATTACTATTTTTATTTATTATCTTGGTGAAAGTAGATTTTATACCACTTTTAGTAGGTTAGGATCATGCATCATTTTTTCTAAAATGCTGATCTCACGATAACATTTTGAAGCCAGTATATTAATATCATGGTGGCCGCGTGATTTATTAAGAAAACTTAAAGACGTTAGATAAATACAAGGGTATACACTGTTTTGTTCTTCTATTATATCTTTAATTGGCAATTTTTTCTTTCTAATGTAGAAAGTATTTCCGAGTATGCTTCATATTTATTAATTATTTTAGCTTGCATCACTATTTTTTAGTTGCCTTCGCTAGCTATTGATTTGCCGTGTTTACCGTTAAATTAATCGAGTTATGTGTACAATACTTGAACCATATTTATATAACGTACAGTTATAAGAGTATTTTTATACTAGAATGAATACATCATTAACAAAAGAAAATATTGGTTCGTATTTAAAATATATTATACACTTTAATAGACATTTTTAGAATACGTCGCTTATTTAAAAAAAAATCTGCAACACGTGGTTGTCATGTCCAAGCAAAACAGCCAAGCGATCGAACAACTACATTTTGTCAGCACGCACATTGTCTCAGAGATAATCTCCAGGCGCAACTTTTTCATTTTTTCGAGCAAAAGTGAACCTCTAAAGCATTTATTTTTATAATAAACTTGTCCTTGACAAAACATCGCAAGACAAGACTAACCGTTGAATGAACAGAACAGGGCACACATGAGAGTGAGAAAGAGAAAGAGAAAGAGAGGAAGAATTGTGGTAGCGTTTGATCGGTTTGAAAATGGCAGCAATTTATAATTCGGCCGCTATCTAATCCGCTCCCTGGGGAGGCTTCATATTGTTCGACGTTCACGGTTCTACCCAGAAGATGGACAACCGGGTATACGATAAATCAACGACGAGCGTTAGCGCTGGCTTTCGCTTATCGCGTTTCTCATGTCGACGATCACACAAAAATGTTATATTGTTTTTCCCTTTTTTTATTTATTCATGTTTGTTTCTTTAATTAGCTTTTTTACAATGTTATCACTCGTATATCTATAGCGTGATATCGTTCCATGCATTTCCATGCATAAATAATGATAATAGTAGCATTTTATCAGCGGTCTCGTTGCCGCAATGACCTTCGACGCTCGGTCTCTTCCGTGTGCGATTAATGGCTGTTAGTATTTCCCTGTCCCATTTGCGCCGGGAAAAAGATGTTCGGCCTAGTTGAAAGGCCACTTGGGAAGAAAAATTAGGCTTGTTTGACCTCGATTGTAATGTTTGTTTTTCGATGCAATAAAACGAACATTATTGATCGCTCAAAAATACACATTATCTCGAGTTTTTTTTTCTATACACTTTTTCGTCGCGATTGTGTAAGTATCGGATGTTATTCAGACTTTTAATTGTTTATCAATTTAGTATAACAACTGACGCATTATATGACAATTCCTGAACAAACATTAATTAATATTCTTCTTCGTTCCTTGTTTCGATAAACTCAGATAGATCGACGTTATCTACAAGCGTGTGTATTGCATTATCTTATTTCATAATTGGGATATTACATTATATTTTAATGATAAGTCGATCTTTACAGCACTTTTCATTTCCGTTCCCTTGCTGCTAATTCCAAACAAATGTATTCGCTCTGCGTTATTTACACTGCAAAGCAAATGGTGACATACGATATTGAGAAATCTCTTAGATAAACACATAAATTAAACGTAAATTTACTCTCAACAGCACGTATAGTAACAGATGAGATTAGTCAATGAATAATCAAACGTAGAAGTCTAACTATACGAAAGAAATAAAACTGATGTATGGAGTAAGAAGGGTGGGAGAAAAAAAACGTAAAAACTGCAAGAGAATGAGAAAAGCCATTGGACATGTGGGCAGGATTATTGTGTCAAATCAGGATGGCCAATCTGTATCCATCAGGCGTCAACTATCCCATTTACGAAGCACACGACAGTGATAGAATGTACTACAGCGTGTACGGCAAAAGTCTAAAAGCGCGAGGAAAAATTGATAAGCGAGAAAAGGGAGAGTCGTTTTCTCTTCTTTTTTCTTTTTTTCGAGCAGATCGTAAAAAAAGAAGTCGGTTTGTCTGTCGGTTCCTTTGCCACGGCGACCTCAACGCGTCGACCCATTTCTCCATGCGAGCGGAAACTAATATCCTTGTCACAGAAGATAATATCTATTTCCGCTAGCGAGAGACGCCGCATGTTCCACGTTCGGTTTGTTCGTTTGGTTCGCCGTAGCAAGTTCAGCCAGATGTCGCTCTATTTAGTTCTCGTAAATGTACACACACAAATGTGCTGGTACACGACTTCGATATTAAGTACCTAATACACATGCGGGAGATAGTTGATTATTGGCCGACGTCGACGTCGACGGCGCATAGGCGGTGATAATGCGTATAGTTCCGGCGGATTTGCGCAAACGTGCTCTTGCACGCAAGAGGCATGATTTAGCTGATGCGCGGATGTTGGATTTTCTTCGTACCTTCCGCTGTTCCTTTTGTTTGCTACTATAGCAGCTACGTCAATTTCATGTGTAACCACACGTTTACATCGTATCGTTTATGAATCACTGTGTGTTCCCTAAAAATAATCTTGGTATGATCGTTTATTTGGAGGCTGATAATGATAAGCTATTGAATGGTATTTTACAAAGAAATGCACGAACTACAGAATAACATTACAAGAATATGTTTCCGTTGATACAATATAGCATAAAAATATAGCATAAAAATCCATAATTACCGAATAATATTTTAATGAATCGAATAAAATTGGACAAAAAATAGAACAAAGCTATTCAGTCGATAAACCCGAAAATTCATTTTAATGAGAATTTGTTTTCAAATAAAGTAATTATGAAAAAATCATGCAATATAACAGCTTTTAGGTGATGAAATTTCGCAAGAACAGGAGAAAGATATTTCTCCATCGCTTTCATGCAAAAGAACAATGCGTTATCTTTCGCTTACTAACAGTAATATATATATAAACACACACACACACACACACACACACACACACACACACACACACACACACACACACAATCACACACCTGTGTATACAAGAGCGGATGTTTTTTGTCTCTACATTTTCCTCTTTCTCCGTATCTTGTTCTCTCTGATCCTCGCTCTGATCCTCGCTCGCGCCGATGGGAATGCATTTGTGTAATTGCGTGACATTACTCAGAGCACATATATCGGAAAAACGAGATGTAAAGGAAGAAAAGTGCATGAAGACATTTCGATTCGATGTTATAGTGTTTCTTTTCATTGAGGTAGATTCGAGTATAAAACAAATAAAAAAAATCGTTTGCAGAGCAGCGTGAGATCCATTATACTTTGAAAAAGGGGAACGAGAAAAAAGAGGTAGTAGTGTAATTAGCTAACTTTGCGCGAAGATTTCAATCTGACGGATATATCTGCCTGTCGAATAGAAATGGTAAAGTTCGTGCAAACGACTTTACGCAACTAGCCTCTCGCCGATTGATTCGTTGAGATCAATTTCGATCAGCGTAATCCGACGTAGCCCGAAAAAATTTCTTCGTCTGCAAGTTCGCGCGGCAAGAGAGAACTTCCAAGTGTTTGCTCGCTCGGGTCAGAGCCGATTATCATTTTATTTCAGTTGGGCGTGAGCTCGTGTGGAAAAGTGGGTCGCGAACCCGTCCTCTTGCTCTCTTTCTCTCTCTCTTTCTCTATCCCTCTTACTATGTAGAGTGCGAGTGTTTTCAGACCGACGGTTACGCATTGCACATCATGCCGCTCGTTATTCAAAAGTTGAGCTAATCGAATGTGAAAACTATCGATATTTTTAAGTTGGTTTGTACATCGGAGTTGAAAATAAATCATGCGCTATTAAAACAAATAATTTTACGATGACAGACTTATTATACTTTTCTGTAGAAATATGCCAAATATGAATGAAATTAGTTCATTAAGACAATTTTAACAGAAATTTAGTTTGCTCGCTTAATTCCGTATTTACTATGGCGACATCATTAGTTAAATAACTTTATAATTATATTACCAAGTTACCGAATATATTCAAGTTTTATGCGTTGCAGATTATAATAAGCTACTCTTCAAGCTATAAACTAGCCATATTGACGTGAATATTATTACACAAGGTTAAATTAGACAAACAAGTTTGTTGAATGTGCAGTGATGATCATAATATGTTCGCCGCTTATCGAAGCCGCATGTACATTAGCTAATATATTCTTGGGCTTAAGATCTTATCGAGGCGTGAAGCAATGCTACAAATAAGTAACTAATGATATCTGTTCAGATATCTTTCACTCATAATCATAATCTCGCGCTCCTTCTTGCTCTCTTTCTCTGTCTCTCTCTCTCTCTCTCTCTCTCTCTCTCTATCATTTAGTCCCATAGTTTTTTCAAACTACACTAAAAATTTCAAATTAGAACAATTGTCGTTGGTTTTTCACCATCGACGTATTATAAATCAAAGGGATATTTCAAAAGTGTAAAATAGTTATGATATGAAAAATAAAAAATGACACACGCAAAAAAATCGATTTAAGCAAATTAAAAAAAAAGCGAGACAAACTTCTTCTTTCAAGTGGATAGGCAAGGCACGTAGAGACGAGACAAGCAATATCGAAAGAGGAGGCCTCGAACCCTTCATCATGCTTGTGAACGACCCTCGCGCCCCAAGATTAAAATTCGCTGGCCGTTCTCTTGCGCAAGCCTCTTGTGTGTGTCTCTTCTTCTCTCTCTCTCTCTCTCTCTCTCTCTTTTTCTCGTTTCCCACGTACATGAACTGGACGACTCGGTCACATTTTCATATCGACCAAAGGTACTACCTGCAACTTGGCAGAGGACACGTGCCGGTATTACGGAGTACAATCACGAGAAACGAATCATTTTTGGCATTGCTCCAGTGTCACACTTGGGCGACGCGTCGAGACTACTGTTAGGTGAGTGAGAAAGAATAAAAAAAATCTACCTAGCTCATCTTGTTTTAACTTGGATAAGCCCCTAATTAGGATTCGTCGCCTTATCACCGTCTGGCTCGCGCGCAGGCGTTGACGTAACTTGAGACCTGTGTTTTTTATTTCTTTGTTTTTTCTTTTAGAACGCCAAGTGGTAGCACGACGTGTGCTTGGTTCTTTCTCTCCCAGACACCCGAAAGAAGATTGCCAGGGAACTGGACGATGTAATTATCATGCGCTCAGTTTTACGATCGAGGTGGCTTGCAGACTTTGCATTTTGTCGTCTGCATTCGCAATTTTAGGTCCCGCAATTAGGCTCGCCGGGATCACGTGACTATTACGTTCTCACAAGTTGTTGCCTTAGTGTAATACTTCGTGCTGGTAGATAAGAACAGGCAAGATTTGGAGTGGAATAGGTGTCTGACATAATAGCGTGCTTTACTACTGAATACTAAAAAATTATGTAAAGTGTATCTCATTATCTTCGGCTATTCATTTTACAACAAAATATAATATTTTAGCAGGTTTTTCACATAATATGTGTTTATGAAATAGTAATGTTAACACTTTGCAAATATAGTGTGTAATGCAGGACACTTTGCAATAATGAACTTTATAAATGTTCAAAGGATAAAATGATACGATACCATAGCTAGAATAGGCTTCTAAACTATATTTTTGTCTTTCGACTAAATGAAAGCTTTGGGACGAAATGAAATCCTTAATGGAGGGTAAAAAACGTATAAGCTGTAACTTTTTAAAGGCATATAAGATCTACTGTATCCAATGTAATGTACATCGGTAAAGTGTGAATTCGTGGGGCGATTAAAAAACAAAGACGTCTTCTCGAATAGAGTATATCTACCAATAATCATTGAAAAATTTAGAGACTCATTTGATAATTGTACCGAGATTGAAAATTGCCATCTCATACAAGATGAAAAATCCAATTATTCCAGCCGTATCCCAAGGAGTCACTAGCGAAAAACTCATGAATAAAAATAACGAGGGAGAGAGAGAGAGAGGGAAAGAAAGCATACGGGCTCCGTTAAAATCCTAAATATGAAAATCTTTCGACGAAGCTGGAAAGTAACGTCAAGGAGAAGAAGCTTCAAAGTAGAAATTCCGCGACGAATCCTGCGCCCGAGAGTTATTACGCAAAATTAAGATTCACGAGCAGTGCCCGCGCTCTCTTTTCGCTGAGTGTACATTCCTTATCGCGAGATGAGTAAAACGAGAGCGAGAGAGGGTGAGAGAGATGTGAGCTACTTCTGCTGCTACTGCTGCTGTTACTGTAGCTGTTGGAAATTAAAAGTACGAATAAGGCGGCGCATATACGCGCGCGCGCGCGGCCGAAAGAATTTCTGCTATTTTAATCAACGAAATCCATTAAAGCGCTGTACACTCCGGCAAATTGGGTTTCGTCTTTTGGCTTTCTCTGGGCTTTTTATAGGTGAAAGCAAAAGGCCCTTGACTTTGCCTCTCCAAGTAGAAGTACGGCAGACACTGTATGCCTCACAGACGCTCGCCCTACTTGTCTCTCACCTCGAAAATGTTGCCTTTATGACGCTAAATAAAGGTCTGAAGACGTAAATTGTTATAAGTGATTTTTAGCGCATTAGAGATCACGTCGAGCTTTAAAAACGTAATAAAGAAAGACATATACGTTTGATCGATCAATAGAGAGATACAGTTCTTCAAAATAATTGATCCGTGTATATATCTCGGAAGATCTATTTTCTTCTAACATTTTTTTCGTATACATTGAATTCTTCTTTCTCGCACGCATGCCTTAACGGCAAGACATTGCGTCGTATGGTGTACTTAGAGCTATACCGATTTCTCCAGCGAGGAGACATTTTACCGCGGATGCAAACTACCAACTAACCCGGAAGTCTCACGCGATCGTTTTTATCGAATTTCAAACTGAGAACTTTCTCGCGGTAGCAATGGCTGCCGGCACGAAGCACACATATCGCTCGCGTAAAAAGTAAGGGATTCCGGAGTTCGCGAAAGTCGTTTCAGTGCGGCCCGTCCCGATGGTACGACGGGGTATAATCTTCCTTCTTAATAGCTGCGATGTCGAGAGAAATTAAGTACGATCCAACTTGGCAATGTGCTTGAGAATGTCTTTTTTTCTTACTCATCTGCCGAACATTTTAGAGACAATTTATTATTCTTTGACTGTTGGATATCTGCATGTCAAATGAATAGGTTTTCAAATAATTCTTGTAATGGCTCAGATAAGGGTCCTTATGGTATTTTACATTTAATTTTTACGAAAGCTATCTTATCGACATTATCTTAATTATAATTAATATCATTATGATATAAGATTACACCAAAGAAAACGTAACTTATAACGTAAAATAATAATGAATAAGTGAAATTTAAATTTTGAAACTACCTTTCGTAATGGACGTAAAATTTTAATTAACAATACTGTTTTTAAAGTACTTTATTACAGATAAATACTTAGAGAGGTTCGTAATAAATTGTGAAAATAGTTTGATTTTTTTCATAAAGTTACCATATTGTGAATATAAGCTGTGTCTTTCATTGCAACATTTAATTCATTTAACCGGATATTTACTGCAAACAGCTTGCAAACAGTTATAAACCACATCGCTCTGTACATCCGATATACTATTTTAAAGTTACAAATACCAATAATTTATCGGAATTCTTATTTACATTTGATATTTCCAGCTTGCTGGTACGTCAATCAATAGGTTTATTCAATCAGCACGAATATTGATAATCCTTATGAGATAAAGCAATTCAATGTGCTGAAAAATTTTTAATCGAAACCACATTTCCTATTATTATTAAAACAAAATGGGCGATCATGCTAAAGCGTCTTCTAAGCTTTTAATATTCAAACACGTGCAGGAAACAGCACAGTATCATCGCCAAAATAGAGAAGCTAATTGCGCACGAAACTCACAAAATAGTATTCATATTCGTGAACCGAAAATAAAACCAGCAAAGAAACCACCCTAAAAATCGAGCTCGCGCGGAAAAATGAGTAGAAAAAAGTTTTTTTTTGTTGTGCATCGAAGCAGCTGCGCGCTTGCCGCGGTTATATCGCAATTTTATCGAGGCTCTGTTTTCCCTTCACGCGAACGCGGTCTGCAATAACGAACAAGAAAAAAAGAATGAAAGACAACAACAAAAAAATATACACACAGACAACGGGCAATGATGCCTGGTGGTGCATCGGAAAAGCAATTGCTCGAATTAAATGCGACTCTGGGGCTCTTCCCGTTTTTCGGACCCTGTACATCTTTTATTTTCATATCGGTAGGTGAAGGGGAAGGGGGATTGAATTTATTCGCTGATCTGGTCGATTCAGCGCCAGCAATAGCGGAGAAGGGTAAGCGTATACGATTGGCCCGGGAAAGCATATTGAACGAGGCGCAGTGAATCGAACAGTGCATTGATGATCGGGTAGCTTAATCGCCTTTATCGGAGGCTCCGTTATTTAAGTGCGTTTTAAAGGAGTTCCTGTTTCTGCTAAATTATGTTCGAACTGCGAGTACATTGCTAGTTCGATCTTTCGGAATTGAAAACATTATTTTGTTCTTTATCTCGCTTAGTCTTATAGTTCTAGAGAACGAATAAAATGACTAATTCATTTTTAAAATAAACACTCAACGACAAATTTGTCTCGCGACAATGATTTAGAGTTGTGAACAAAACTTGTAATCATCTTGACGTTAAAGGATATATCAAGTTTATAAATGTTTAATATTCAAGATATTGATATCGTTATTGAAATTTTATGAAAAATGAATATGTTAATCGATAGTTTTTTATAAACTTCAAAGCGTGACTTCATCTTAGAAATTTAAAGTGAAACATACAGGCTATAAAGAGCTAAAATGCTGTCGTAAGAAATTTTCAGAAGCACACGACGAAGAAGCTGTCAACATGAATTTAAAATGTCCCACTTTGAGTTCAATGGACTATGTGAAGTAACGTCAAGTACTCACATTCCACACACACGCACACACACAATTTGGAAACAATAGAAAATTAATAACTACACGTTCTATTACGTTGTTGGTAAAAAATTCTCGGACAATCTATAGTAACCGTCAATAATTAAACATCCGTAAAATAAAAATTAGGTTGTTTAAATTAAAAAAATCTCCCCAAGGTAACACGTATCATACGAGTGTTACCATAAAAGTTTTTCTCCTCCGAAAACCATGTAAACTTTTATGTCTCTTGCAAATTTAAGATTCCTTCGTATACATTCTTGGGGAGTTTATGTAAATTCTACAAGCATTTTTACCGGCACACGCCACCAGTAGTAGAATAAACTTTGACTAAGAAAGAGAAAAAAGTACACTCCTCCTCTCTGTCGCCCTTTTCCTCTCCAATGCAGCTCATTAAAAATTCAATTAAGTTGAAATTCTATGACGCTGCGATTACAGTGCCCTCGCGCGTGCGCACTTTTCCATGCTTTTCATTCTGATATGAAATACTTGAGACTCGCGCGTCATTGTAAAACATGCCTCGTAATTAAAGCTCACCGCGTGATTACATCGCGGTAATTTCAAGTGCAATATCCCACACGCTTGGAATGTTAACCTACTTCATTTTGCTTCCTCGTCGAGAAAAAAACAAGGTAAAGAGACTGGTTTTTTAGTGGCCATAAAGAAAGTTAGCGATTTGACTTGCAAGTCTTCTGTGTCCTGATTAGCATGTACACACGGCCGACAAGCAGGAACGTTTCTTTTTTTCTCGCCCTTCTTTTCTCCCTATTCTTCTCGGCTGACTTTTTAAGTTTCTCCAGGTGGACTACCCTGTAGAAGGAGGTTGACCTCGACTAACCTACTTTTAGTTGCGCGCCGTCGGCTCTTTTTCTCTGTCCTGCAAGTCTGGAGAAAGAAAGAGGTAAAAAGCGAGAGAGAGAGAGAGAGAGAGAGAGGGAGAAAGAAAGGGAAAAATAGTTAATTGATCGGATAACAAGGCGCAAATGCGCGTGTTCCTTTTACAAAGAAAATAGTGAATTTCGATATGAGTTTTCTCACGAAAGTGAGATGTTATTACCGATACTTGCAAATTTACCGTTTTTCTCTTACTATTCTTTCCATACGTCCAATGCAAGTTAAAGCAGCAGAAATATTTTTTAGCTCTTTTGAACCATGCTTAGATCAGCCAAACCATCGACTAATGCTTGCGAGTTATATATATGGTTCAGTTCCCATTGTGAGGAGCTGTGCTGAATTGAATTGCACCCTCTTCATTTATCGGCACCTATTCTTTACAAGTGTAATTTCTGACCTGGATTTGGCGAATTACCAAGTTATTACGTCCGTCTTTTATTTTATTCTTCGTGGCACTATTCCTTCTGTTCCGCGTAGAATTCCATATTTTCGACGCCATTGTCAATTTGAAGAATTATTATGAGAAATTACATTTAACGTCAGGGAATTATTCAAATTTGTGCTTGTTTCAAACGCGCAGTGAATAAATTGTCGCCTTAAAGAGGCAACTTTTTTCAATGCTTTTATCTTATTTTTCTGTGTATCGCATAAATTTGTGTAACACGGTATATATCTTCGAATTAGACTCGCAAAGAATGTCTTATTTCCTACAACTAGAGTAGAGTCGACATTGAACTAAAAATTCCGAAGCTTGCCTTCGCGTATTTCATTTTCTTTTCCATTATTGAGTGGCTCGTAACTCGTAGATGCTTTTTATCTAGAGTCCGTTCTTTATTATTCCAATATTTCAAGAACAATTTAGGAACGATCTATATCGCAAGAATGTCCTTTAATTCCTTTAATGGCTCGGCTGCCGATACCAGCAGTTTTATTACGGAGAGCTGGATAGTGTCGCGATCGCAGATAGTAAAAAACGCTAGAGTTCCAATTTTTTTCCTCATCCGACGTATACTCGTGCGCATGAGCGCGAGAAGCGAAAGTTATATCTCGTAAAAAGAATCGAAAAAGGTGAAGTTCTGATTTATCTCGAGAGAATTAAAAGTTCCATCTCGCAAATTGCGTCTGAAAAAGTTCTTCCATATCCACCTGTGTCATGTTTCTTCAGCGCTCAATTTTTCGTTTTCACTTATCTTTTCTTTTGTATATTTTTTTTCTTGAGTCATCTAACCTTAAAACTGTTTTATAAATGTATCATTATGCTAAGTAAGTAATAAATAAAACCAACAGTTTTTTATTAAAAACGATATGCCGGGAAATTATCGAGTAGCTATCAGTTTTGTGCAATGCTATTAGATTAGATTGAGAACGAAAACTGGAGTATAAATAATAACAGGCGAAAAGAACATATCCAAAATAATCGGTGTCAATGTTAGGTATATACTTGTAAGCTCGAGCATTCGGGAGAGAACAAAAAAATTGGCTAAGTTTTGGAGCCAAGGGGATTACGCTGGATAATCGAGCCGAATGTCTGACTATACGAGCACTCGTGGAACTTTAAAAAATAATCTATTGAATCGCCTGCTCGGTCTTATTCAAAATAGACTCACAAATACTATCTATTCAGGATGATCGCTCTAGTAAAAAACCGTTTTCAATCGCAAAGAGACATGATAAAATTTGTATTTTTTGTGATAAATATCTGCTTATCGAGGAAAAAGAATGTAAGCTTGACTTTTTTATTTCAACGAAATAAGTCGTTAATAAAAAAATAAAGCTTTTTCTATGCAATAGATGAGATATCGGTTAATAGAGGATTCGCGCCGGTCCAGGGAATGAAATATGAGTGGAGGCTGCTGGTTTTATCGAGTCGCAAGCTAGATTACGTATACGTTCGGGTTCACCAGCACAAAATTCCTTTCAAGACTGCTTACATGCTCGATGGCCGCGCGCTACTTTCGTTTTTTACTGTTGCACATAGCTTTTGCCCACGCGAATGTAGACCGAAAGTGCCATTCTTCGCGCCTCTTCCGAATTATTGAAAGTACTTACGATGATAGAATGCATGGATTTTTCGTAAGAATGTAACCGACTTTCAAGGAAATCATCGCTACATCTTAAAAGTAAGTACTAACAAAAATTATACATTTCATCAAAGGGCATTATTTTGTGATTTTCGACTCGTGTTTTGATATTGATGTTACTTGATTTGAAAAAACTAATTGATTTTGATATCAAAGATTATTGAAACGGTAAAATAATGAGAATTTTGACTGTTGTCGTTGTGCAACGACCTTTTTGAAGAGATTCAACCAAAAGATCAAAAGCGAATTTTTTCCAAGCAATTTAAAGAATCTCATTAAAGTCAAAGAACGTTTTTATTTCAATTAGAACGAACAATTTCGTTCCAGGAGAAAAGATATCATCTATCTGATATCACTGACATCCTTAGCCTGGATAAAAAGGGTAGACGGAAATTGAAAAAGGAAATAGTCGGCATTCTTTACATTCTCCCCTTTCTCTAATAATCAGGTTACACGTATATATATCGAACGATTCGCCGACAAAACATAGACACGTCAAAGAAGCGCTTTTGCAGTAAGCTAGAACTTTGATCAAGCGCCGAGAACAATAGAAGCTAGAGGTATAAAACGTCGCCAACTTCTTCTGGCGAGCAGGTCTCGCTACGCGCGTCGTTGTCACCTGACACTACAGAGCAGCTTCGAAGTTACTATGGTGTGCTGTACAGTGTTTTGCTTGTAAAAGGACCAACGTGAATATCGCTGGTTGCGGTCGTGCACCTCGTTGCTCTATTTGAGATTCTCGAATTGGAAGTTGCTGTAGATTCAAAAGTTTTGTTACGAGATTCGTGTTAGAGTTGCTAAGTTTGGAGACGATTTTAAAATTGTTACCAATTCCACAGTACTGTTTAGCTTAATATTTACAGTATATTTATAATATTTATAGTATCTAAAATAAATTATATTTTCAAGAAACAGATAATAGAAAAGTTATTCTAACGCTAGTAGTATAAATACGAAATAGCCAGGCAGTTAATATTTTGATAAAAACTGTAGCATGTTGTTATACATGCATTGATAACACCGTAAATTTAGTTAACTTATTAAAGTTTGAAAAAATGTTAAAAGTTTACATTTTTCTTAACAAACATATTTTATTTTTAGATAAATAAGTTAACCTCTTTTATTTTATTGTATAATTCATAATAATCTTTTAAAATCAAGAATTGGCTTCTTACATCAGTATATAAAACAAGAACTTTATTGTATGTCATAAGATACAAAATACATACCTCATAGTTTGTAAACTATTATATGGAAAATAAATATTAAGAAA